>CM046961.1:39662357-40891130 GCA_025698475.1 Gossypium anomalum | reverse complement strand
AATGGTATCAGAGCTAGGTTGTAAAACTCGGCTGTGGATTTGAGTTTTAGAATCTGGTTTTAAAGAAATGATTTGTAAATAATTTGATATATTTTTGAATAAGTATGTGATACATAGAGTCTCCAACGCAGATCCTGTAATTTTTTTAAACCTCTGTTTAGAATTGTCTGAAAGTATGATTAGAATATACTGAAACTACTTTGGATAGTATATTACATTGAAAATACTCTAGGAAGTGTAAACTGAAAAATATCGTGAGACTACAAATCACGATAACAGAATCTAAACTTTTAATACTGTTCTGCATAAAATACCTGTTAATAAATATTAGAACTATAACTAATGCATAAAATTATTAATACAGATAAATTCTAAAATTTATAATTAGCAGACATGGTATTCGTGGACGGGGTACTAGAGGTCGAGGTAGGGGCCGTAGAAGGGCTCGAGCTGAGTCCTTAACATCTGATACTATTCTGAATCTGGATACTAGCGAGACGCCGGTATCACCTGCAACAGAGATTGGGTCTGGGTCTCATGATTGTGCGATTGGGGATGACGCACTGTCCCAGGCCATGCTGCAGATTTTAGAGAGGGTCACTAGGCCCAACACTGGATCTAGAGGCCGTGGGTCGGTTACGGAATGACTCCTGTCCAATGAGGCTGAGTTATTCAAGGGTGTCGCTGGAGTCACCCTTAACGTGGCCGAGTATCGAATGGAGGCCACAGAAAGAATTATGGACGACTTGGATTTTACTGTTGAGCAGAAGCTTAAGGGGGCTATTTCTCTGTTTCGCGACGAAGCATACCAGTAGTAGTAGTGGTTAACAGTTAAGGAGGGTACCCAACCTGACCGATTGACATAGGATCTCTTCAAGACGGCCTTCCAGGGTAAATACGTGGGTGCCAATTATATTGATGCTAGGAGACGAGTGTTTCTGAATCTGACATAGGGAGATGGATCAGTGGTTGGATATGAGGCGAAATTTTTTAGACTGAGCCGTTATGTGCGAGGCATGGTATCGTCTGAATATGAGAGATGTGTCCATTTTGAGGACGGTCTTAGGGATAACCTGAGGGTGCTGATAACTTCATAGAGGGAGCATGAGTTTACTATTTTGGTCGATAAGGCCAAGATTACTGAGGATGTTAAGCGCGTGGAGCGCTAAAATAGAGATTGCGAGAGGGGTAAGAACAAGAGGGATTCAAAGCCTTCGAGTTCTGGGATGAGACCTAATAAAAAGGCCAGATTTGATGGGCCAGTGAGAGTTGGGCCTCTTGTTGCACCTACTGGGGTGGCGTCGTGTGGGCACTGTAGTAGATCCATCCGGGCGAGTGTTGGAGGACTACTAGGGCATGCTTGAGATGCGGGTCGACTGAGCACCGTGTTCAAGATTGCCCATTGAGAACTGATCAGTTGCAAGCTTCGGGTTCTGGTATTGTACAGCCGCTGA
Organism: Gossypium anomalum; assembly: GCA_025698475.1. NCBI lineage: Eukaryota > Viridiplantae > Streptophyta > Magnoliopsida > Malvales > Malvaceae > Gossypium > Gossypium anomalum. The sequence continues at coordinate 40,889,676 of CM046961.1, read as the reverse complement.
GAGTAGTTCAGCAGCCATCTAGGGGCTGAGGTCAGGCCAGGGGTGGTAACGACATGGGACAAGGACAGAGAGCACCGGGTAGAGGTGCTGGCCCGTCTGAGGTGAGGCAGCTTGATTTAGTTTATGCTGCTCGTCGCCGGGAAGACTGAGATGCTCCAGATGTCATTACGGAAACATTTTTAATATTTGATGTACCTTATCTTGCACTGATAGACATAGGCTCTACACACTCATACGTAGCTAGTACTGTGTCTGAAACCTTAAGCATTCTGATTGAAAGTACTTCTAGCGAGGTAACTATTGTGAGTCCGTTGGGACAGTCCATCTGAGTAAGTAAGTTGTTTAGAGACATTCCGTTAGAGGTCCAAGGGATGGTATTTCTGGTTGATCTAATGAAGCTTTTGTTTGGGAAGTTCGATCTGATTTTGGGAATGGACTGGCTGGTTAAACACTGGGTGAGTCTGGATTGTGCGACGAAAAGGATTGTCTTGAGGACCAAGGAGGACAGTGAGGTAGTGGTGATTGGGGAACGACGTGACTATCTGACAAATGTGATTTCTACTTTGGCAGTAGAAAGGTTAGTGAGAAAAGGGTGTGGGGCATTCTTGGCCTACGTGAGTGTTTCCGCTTCTAGGGACTCTGCGGTAAAGGATATCCATACTTTAAGGGATTTTTCAAATGTGTTTCTTGAGGAACTACCGAGGTTGCCTCCGAGCCGTGAGGTAGAGTTTAGGATTGAGTTGATTCCTGGCACAGCTCTAGTGTCTATCGCCCCTTACCGAATGGCACCGAAAGAGCTGACGAAACTTAAAGCTCATATTCAGGAGATGTTAGACTGTGGGTTTATTCATCTTAGTGTGTCTCTGTGGGGAGCACTTGTTCTATTTGTTAAAAAGAAAGATGGGACAATGCGGATGTGTATCGACTATCAGCAGTTGAACAAGCTAACAATTACGAATAAGTACCCACTTCCGAGGATTGATGATTTATTCAACCAGTTTAGAAGGGCTTCTGTGTTCTCCAAGATTGACTTGCATTCTGGGTATAATCAGTTGAGGGTAAAGGAGGCTGACGTGCATAAAACGACATTTAGGACTCGATATGGACATTACGAGTTCCTAGTTATGCCCTTTGGGTTAACTAATGCACCAGCGACATTTATGGACTTGATGAATCGTGTGTTTCAGCCTTATCTGGACCAATTTGTGGTGGTTCTTATCAACGACATTTTGGTGTATTCTAAGTCTGAGGACGAGCACGATGAGCATCTCAGAGTGGTTTTACATATTCTTCGTGAGAAACAGTTGTATGTGAAGTTTAGCAAGTGTGAGTTCTGGCTTCGGGAAGTGACGTTTTTGGGACATGTGGTTTCGGCCGAGGGGGTTCGTGTTGATCCTCGTAAGATCGAGGCTATGTTGAGTTGGAAACAATCGAAGAATGTGTTTGAAATCCGTAGCTTTTTAGGGTTGGCAGGATATTATCGACGATTCTTAGAGGAGTTCTCCTTGATCGCAGCTTTGTTGACTAAGCTTCTGCGTAAGGGAGTTCCTTTCATTTGGACTGATGTACAGCAGGTGAGCTTTGATAAGCTCAAGATTGTTTGAACTCAGGCTCCTGTTCTGATATAGCCTGAGCCTGGTAGGGACTTCGTGGTTTACAGTGATGCGTTGCATGTGGGTCTGGGTTGTATTCTGATGCAAGACGAAAACGTAGTTGCTTATGCGTCTCGAGCTCAAGACTCATAGAGCTAACTACTCGATGCATGATCTGGAGTTGGTAGCGGTAGTCTTCGCTCTAAAAATTTAGAGGCACTACCTGTATGGTGAGAAGTGTACTATTTACACTGATCATAAGAGCCTCAAATATCTCCTCACCCAGAAGGAGTTAAATCTTAGGCAGCGTAGATGGGTGGAACTACTTAAGGATTACGACTGCACTATCGAGTACCATCCTAGTAAGGCTAATGTGGTGGCTGATGCGTTAAGCTGTAGGGCTATGACCGATCTGAGAGCAATGTTCACTCAATTGAGTCTTTTCGATGATAGGAGTCTGCTAGCTGAACTTCAAGTGAAACTGACATGGATTGATTAGATCAGAGATAAACAGATGGGGGATAAGTCTCTTGAGTTATGCTTTCACCAGATGGAGAGTGGTGTTACTACGGATTTTGGTATTAATAAGGATGGGGTATTGTGTTTCTGCAGTCAAATTTGTGTATCAAATGGTGAGGACTTGAGACAGTCGATTCTAATGGAAGCACATAGTAGCCCTTATGCTATACATCCCGATGGGAATAAAATGTACCAAGATCTGCAAAGAGTTGTACTGGTGGCCAGGTTTGAAGTGTGAAGTTATTGACATTGTGGCTCATTTCTTGACTTGTTAGCAGGTTAAGGCTGAGCATTAGTTACCTTCGGGTTTGTTGCAGCCGGTTAAGATATCGTTATGGAAATGGGAGCGAGTAACGATGGATTTTGTTAGTGGGTTGCCTCTAACACCCACTAAGAAGGATTCTGTAACACCCTAAATTTTGGCGCTAGAAGTTTTGGGCCTTAAGCAGGGAGCGGTTGAAGGTAGCTTATAATATTTTGTCGTGCATGTAAATTTCATTAATGAAGGCTTGTTTTAGTGGTTAAGTGTGCTGAGAAGTGTTGGAGAAGTCTTGGGTTCAAACCTGGACTTTAGCAAAAATTTTGGTTTAAGGTGAATCAAACCCTGGGTGTAGTAGGTAGGCCTTAAGAATATTGTTGGAGTAATTATGACACAAAAAGCCTTGTGGTCTAGTGGCAAAGTAGCACCACATAAGAGGTAGGAAGGTGGCGTCATAGAGTTGGCAAGGAGGTCCAGGGTTTGAAACTCATGGCAAGCAAAGAGCATTTATTTTGCTAACAGAGGGTGGCAAGAGTTGGTGTTGAATTTAAACTCTGATGATGGAGGGATCCCATATCGGGAAGATAACATAAGAGTGGATGCGAAGCTGGCTTTAAATAGAGAGAACCATGAGGAGAGTAAAGGTACCTTTCTTGGCTGATCCCTTTCACGTTATGGCGTGCTCGTTTGGGTTGGGCGTTGGCTAAGAGTGCTCGGAGTGTGGATTAACTCCAGTCTCCTATCAGGTGTGTATTTCTCACTACTCTAGTTGTAGGATGGCTACTTCGGGCCGCGATGGGCCGAAATGGGCCATGTGGGCCCAATAGGCCTACGGGCCCAATTGGATAAGTTGTTTGATTGTGTAGTAAATATTGGACTAGGCTAGCTGAATCTCATATCTGTGGCTAGATTTGGGCTAAAAGGGCTACACGAGCGTGTGGGTCCACTTGGGCCGAGGAAGGGCTTTAGGCCCATTCGTATTGTTATCTCTGTTTAGAATACTTTAGTTTACCAAATTACTGAAATACCCTCGACTTGTAAAATTACCAAAGTACCCCTGATTTACAGAATTACCGTTTTACCCTCGATTTACAAAATTATTGAAATACCCCTAGTTTACAAAATTACCAAAATACCCCTAGTTTGCAAAATTACCAAAATACTCTTGGTTTGTAGAATTACCAAAATACCCCTGTAGGGTAGAATTACTAAGATACCCTTGTGGGGTAAAATTACCATTTTGCCCCTAGGGTGTTAAATGACTGTTTTGCCCTTATGGGCCAGTGACTGACTTGGACTGTGTGGTTGATGGATTTGATTGTGAATATATATTGGTGATATAGACAACTTTGGAGGAGCAGCAAGGCTTGGAGTATCGGTTTGGATAAACTTGGATCGAATCATCGGACCCTATGAAGGTAAGTGATCTATGGCTATTAGGAGTTCTTTGGCCGATTATGGTAAGGTGGATTTTGGGTTTGATAAGCATGAATTGTAAACTAAGAATGGTCGTGATTAATTGTAGGTTTTTGTGGAAGACTTTGTTAGCAAACGTCACAAAACAGGTGTGTAATAACCTCTGTAAGATCTCAGACTAAAAATCGCTGAAAAGCCGAAATGTTTAAAATCCGGCAATTTGAGGAACTTGAGATTTTGCATGTGGTTTTTATACGATAAATATGAAATAATTGGTGTTGGATCGACGGTACAGGTAAGAGCGCAAATTTGTGCGCGATGGTAAGTTGGGCCCCAATGGGCTGGAATTGGGCCCAATAGGCTTCCGGGCCCATTTGGGTAAAATTGATAGAAAGTAGAACTTGGACTAATTGCATGTTAACACGGATAAAACTATTGTAAAAATTGGGTTAAGTGGTCTTAAAGGGATAAAATCGACATTCGTAGGGCCCATTAGGGGTTTTGGGCCCAAAAGCCCGAATTTGATAAAGTGCGTTAAAATTATTGTTTAAACACTTGAAAGTATTGATAGTTGTTAATGAACATGGAAAAACCCTTAATAATTGGTAAATTTACGAAATTACCCTTAGAATACGAAAAATGACTGTTTTGTCCTTAGGTAAAAATGACTATAATACCCCTAGGGTTTAATTATGAATGTGATGCATGAGATATTGATATGACATGATATGCGCATGAGATATTATGTGATGCACATGATATGCTATGATATATTTATTATTATGCATGGGTTGGGTTTTATATGGATGGAGGAAGTGCAAAAAGGGCTTTGCCCCAGTTATTAAGAGGCTAGGCCTCCAGTTATATGATAAAGCAGCTATGCTGCCAGTGGAGGGTTTGGTTGGGTGGGTTGAGTTATTCCTCACATAGTGTGTTGACTGGTACGGGTGGAGAGTAGCAGATGATGGGTTGAGTAGTCTCCCCAAATGGGCTTGCATACATTCATTGATATTTCATGTGAAATTGAAATGGCCTATGGGCCATACCATTTTCAGTAAAGGCTTCGGCCCAGTGATATGATTTATGAAAAGGCTTCGGCCTTGTAATCGTTAAACGAAAGGCTTCGGCCCAGTATGCGAATATTAGTTGGGCTCTGAAAGGGGCTTGTTGTACACTGAGTTTTCGTAAACTCACCCCGTTTATTAACCTTTCAGGTAATTTCCAGCCTTAGACGGATCGAAGCTGCGAGGGGCTCGGAGGAAGCTGCACACATTGTTTATGTTATAGTTTTGATTATTACTTTTAAATGTGTTTATGTGGGTTGTAGTAAAGCTGTTGTAATTTTCTGGATTTCTAATTTGGAATTTTATTAATTGTTCTTATAATTGCTAGTATTAGAACACAGTTTTCCAAAGTAACTACTATTTTCAAAACATCGCGTATCCACAATTATTTTAAATCAAGCTTCCGCAACTGCCAAGATTTTTACAAAGTTGTTAAGAATGTTATTCAGCAGAGGTTTTCTAAAAAGGTTTAAAAAGGGTATAAGTTTTTTTAATGGTAACATGGTTTCGAAAAACACTTCAATGTGACACGCCAGATTCGAGCTAAACTTCCAGGCTGGGTTTAGGGTGTTACAGATTTTGTCTGGGTCATCGTGGATCGATTGACCAAATCTGCGCACTTCATTCCGGTCAGGACAAATTTTTCTTTGCAAAAGTTGGCCAAGCTCTATATTTCTGAAATAATGATGTTGCACGAGGTACCTGTCTCGATCATCTCTAATAGGGATTCTCGTTTCACGTCTCGGTTCTGAAAGAAACTTCATGAGGCTCTGGGTTCAAGATTAGATTTCAGTATTGCTTTCCATCCTCAGACAGATGGTCAGTCGGAGAGGGTGATTCAAATACTGGAGGACATGTTGAGGGGATATATTATTGACTTTCGAGGCAGTTGGGAGGAGTACTTGCCATTAGCAGAGTTCGCTTACAATAATAGCTACCAATCTAGTATATAGATGGCACCTTACGAAGTACCGTATGGCTATAAGTGTCGCACTCCCTTATGCTGGACTGAATTGGGTGAGCGACGTGTTCTGGGTCCCAAATTGGTTTCTAAAATAGAAGATAAGGTTAGATTAATCAGGGGTTGCCTGAAGGTGACTTCTGACAGGTAGAAGTCCTATGTAGATCTGAAGAGGAAGGATATATAGTTTTCTGTGGGGGACTTAGTTTTTCTCAAGGTCTTGCCATGAAAAAAAGTTCTGAGGTTCGGTGCAAGGGCAAGCTGAGCCTTCAGTTTATCGGACTTTGCTGCATTCTGAAATGTATGGGACCGGTGGCCTATCAGTTGGAGCTACCTCTAGAGTTAGACCACATTCATGATGTGTTCCTTGCCTCGATGTTGAGGCACTACTGCTTTGATCCTACACTTATTGTTCATGTGGAGGAGATTGAAGTTAGGCCAGATCTAACGTTTGAGGAGGAGCTAGTTCAGATTTTAGATTGCGACATTAAGGTACTACGAAGGAAATCTATTCCCTTAGTAAAGGTGTTGTGGCAGAATCATAGCATTGAGGAGGCTACGTGAGAGCCTGAGGATGCGATGTGTCAGCAGTATCCTCATCTGTTCTGATCAGGTAAACTTCGAGGCCAAAATTTTCTTTTAGGGGTAGAGTTGTAACGCCCGAAATTTGGTAAATTTGTTTCTATGAGTTTGTGAAAACAGTGTATCTGCTTCAGTGGTTAAGTGTTCTGGGTGTGTGAGTGGTCCCAAGTTTAAGCCTTTCATTTGGCAATTTTTGGCTTTTTCCTGAATTAAGCCTTAACTTCTAGTCAGCAGGCTTGTATTAAACTATTTATAATTTCATATCAGGATGAGCCTACTGGTTCAATTGGTAAGGGAGTTGTGTTCAAATCCCTGCACGAGCAAGAGAGTTTGTTTTTGTTCGATGGCCTGTCAGAATTTTAATTGGACTGAAATTCTTAGTAGTGGAGATAATCAAGGGACTTGGGGGGGGAAAGTTATCAGTTTTCATTTTTGTTTCTCCAAAATTTTTTTACGTTCCTTTTTTCCATTTTTCTTTGCCGAAAATCTCCTAAATTTCTCCATTTTTCCTTTTGTCCTTTTCCCATTCTTGAGTATTGATTTTCTCTTGCGTCGAGGAGTGCGTTGGTGCGGTTTCGGTAAGTGGTTTTAGTGCTTTCAAGTTATGGTTTTTAAGATGATAATTGGGTTTTGTTTTGTTAACTATTTTGACAGCCAGAAATCTAGTGTGAGAAGCTATTCTAGTGCCGAATTGTAGTGGGAAGCATTCATGGTTCGCAAGGTAAAGGTTTTATGCTTGAAAAGTGTTTAATCCATTTTGGGGTTTTGGTTCAACTCGATCGTTTACGGGATTAACTGAGTAAAACGTGTTTGATTATAGGTTTGGGTTTGTTCGGGAGTGTTTACACATCGAAGTTGAACCAAGTGTGTACCTAAAAATATAGAAAATGAGAATCGGCAAAAGCCAAAAAATGAAACTGTCGATGCCACACGAGCGACTGTGTGGAAGTACACGGGCGTTTGATCAACGAGTCAGGCCATGCACACAAGACACGGGTGCATGACACGACCGTGTGATGGCTGGTGAGGCCGTGTGCAGTACATAGGCTCAACCTATTAGGCCGTGTGGGCCACACAAGCATGTGGGCCCACACAGATGAACCACACGGGCGTGTGGTATCTTGGGCCAGGCAGTGTGACCCATACGGCCAAGGCCAATTTGGGCCGTGTGGGCGACACGGGCGTGTGGGTCTAGATGGACAAGCAATATGGGCGTGTGAACCCATTTTTTTAAAATACTCTAAAAGGTTGCTCGGGTCTCCCAAGTAGACTGGGACCTACCGTAGGGTCGGTAAGAGTTACTTGACCCCTGATTACATGATCTGACTATGTGATATTTGTGCGCTAGCATGTTCTCTTAGCTTGTAGATCGATTTTTATATATGATCTATTAATTGCATACTTGCATGTCATGTATTGTATGTTACATTGCATCGGGGTTGGGTTAATGTATATGGAGGAAGTGTTCTGAAAGGCTCCTAAGCCTGATATCTGGCAGCACAGCTACAATTATTTGATTATGTGCTGCATTTCGCTACAGCATGGTGTGTAGGGATGGGTGGGTCGATTTCATCCCCACATGGTGTGTAGGGTTGGACGGAGTTGGTGTTTAGAGGCTGGTGGGTAGGACTCTATTATTCTGCTTAGTTATGCATGATTTATCTGAGATGGGCTAAGGCCCAGTTCGTATCTGATTCTGTATCTGAGAGGACTAATGTTCACTTTGGATCTGTAAAGGGTTCAAGCCCGAATTATTTGATATTTGGATATATGACTAATTTTTGAAGTTGTGTATATTTTCTGTGGGGATTACACACTATGTTTGCGAAAACTCACCCTTTTTTCTGTTTAATCTGTGTAGGTAATCCCCAGACTTGGCAGGTCGACACAACAGAGGACTCAGGGGTGGCCACAAGGTTTTTCCCCTTGGACTATTTTCTGTTTACTTATGATTAAATTTATATTTGGGGAAAATTAGATGTAATTAAGGCCTTTACGAATTTTTCTTAAATTGAGATTTTAAAATGTTTTACAATTTTTATTGCTAGTAGTAGGAAAACTCGGGTTTTCAAAAGGACCGAATGTCTTACAAAACTACCACGCACACGAAAATGGTTTAAAAGCTTCTGCATTAAAGCAATGTTTTAAATCAAATCAATTAGAACGTGTTTTCCCGAACTAAGTGCAAGTTAATAATTGGAACGATTTTAAGGTTAATGAGATTTCAAAAACACTCTCATGTGACATCACTAGATTCGACCATAACGTCCAGGCCGGGTTTCGGGTGTTACATCGTGTAATTCTTTTGATTGGAACTTGTCCACACTGCTCCCTCAATACACACGTCTCTCACCAACAGGTCTCGTTTTTCATTTGTGATATCATCAATGAACTCGAAGTGTTCGTCGACATCGACCTTGGTGTTGTACAGCTCATTGATTTTTTCAGTGTCCTATGGTATCAAACCTTCTCAAACGAAAATAAACTCTAACTCATGATCGTAGAGATTATCATAGAACTCATGTACCAGTGAAAGAGAGTAGCTACCGAGATAGGTGCAAAAAGTTTCCCATTTTAGCTTCGAGATGGTTTTGGAGACTTGTTTACCCAAGTTTTGTTGTAACGAAAGGGAAATGCCCTGTTTGAGATGGAAGTTCCGCTTCAACATGTTGTTGTGGAATCGTTCCTTTACTACTTTATTCAAGAAGATTAATGGCTTCTTTGTCTGAACTGGCTTGGGCTATTTTGATTCACGGGCTGTGGTAGTAGAGGATGCATGTTCTCTGGCAGATTTGGTAGCTTTCTTGCCCGAGCCTCTTGTTTTGGCCATCTTTTGTTGAGGGAGAACAATTTAAAGTTAAATAGATATGATCTTGAGAAGAGAAAATAAATAAAAATGGTTTCTTGAATGTGTTACAGTTGGTATAGTGGGAGAGGATTTATAGTGAGTGAAAGAGGAAGATGGAGAGGCGTGTTGTTTTGTGGAGAGATATAAGGTTGGCGGGAAGAGTTGTGTCCAATAGGAATTGTACCCGCTCAGAAGGATCAAACAGTTGAGAGAGTTTTGATCCAATGGTGGAATTTGAATTTCCCTGAATTCTGATGGGATAGAAAAGGTAGTAGAGACTTATGGAATGCGCCGACAGCAAAAGTTTAATGCGTTGACAAAGGTACCTAATTTATTCTGCAAAAATGAATGAAAACAAACATAAATAAAATAAACTAAAATCATAAAGTACTAATTAAAAATTAAAACTTTTCGACCAATTTAATGGTCTCTGCCTACTTTTGATCATTGTTGCCAAAATAGTGTTTCAGCCTCTGTCCATTTACTTTGAACTGGTGTCCATCATATAAATCTCGAATTGTAAAAGCCCGAATTTGGGTCTAGTCAGAAAAGTGGTTTTGGGACCACGAATCCGACGTAGAAATATTTATTTTTCTTATATTCTTATGGTCTACAATTTTATGGAATGATTTTGTGAAAATTTCGTTCGAAAATTTTGACGTTTGAGCACTCAATTTAGCAAAAAGGACTAAATCGCGAAAAGTGCAAAACTTGACTTTTAGAAGCTAGAGGTATCTAATTGCTATGAAATTTTAAATTAAAGGTCCTTAGATGGTAATTAGACCATTTGTTAAGTTAGTGGACAAAAATGGACATGAAGTAAGAGAAATTTTAGTGTTTTAAGAAAAGGGCATTTTGGTCATTTGATAATTAAATGAATCAGTAAGCAAATTAAAAGCCAATGTTTGCTCATCTTCTACCCCTTGGCTGAAATTTACAAGAGGAAGACATAGCTAGGGGTTTTCAAGCTTTCAAGCTCGATTGCAAGTCTATTTTAGCCCCGTTTTTAATTTTTTTTTGCAATTTTGAAGTCGTTGTAACTCGATCTACCTATTTATAGCACTAATTTGAGGTATGATCAAGGTCTATGGTTTGACCCATGTTTGACATGTGTGTATTTTGATGGCTAATGGTAGAAAATGCATGTTTGATGTTAGAAATACAACTTTTGCTAAGTGATTTCGGTAAAAATGTCAAAAAGGACCTATTTGTAAAAGTTATAAAATAAGTAGTAAAAGTGTGATTAAGTGGAAAATGTAGGCTGGTATAAGTATGAAAATAGTTCGTATTGGGTTTTGAAGAAATTGAATACATTTCAATTTACGAGCCTAGGGACTAAATTGTAAAAATGTGAAACATTAGGGGGAAATGTAATTTTGCCATAATATGATTTTTGGACTGAATTGAACAATGTGTGTATTAAATAAGTTAAATTTGTTATTATAGATCAAGATAAACAAGTTTCGGACCTAGATCGGGGGAAAAATAAAGTGTTTGACGATTAGATCAAATTCTACTATTTTTGTACCGAGGTAAGTTCGTATGTAAATAATGCATCGTTATATTTATTTTTTAAATGCTTTAATATTGAATGAATTGTGGTTGACTCTTTGGACGTATTCGATAAAGTTTTGACAAGCGAGAATTCCCGGTTAAGCCTTAGGAATAGAATAGGATACGGGTGACATGTCACTAGGAACCCATGTGTATATGTGATCTGGGTGCTGGTCTTGTACGTCCTACCAGTGGCTAGGTAGTCCGGCATGAGTTACGGATACCTGACAGCTTGTGTGAGCAGCACTGTGTAGCTACGTCTTGACTGATAGCTTGTGTGAGCAGGCCCGTGAGTAGCTCGAAAATGAGTTTATATGTACTATGAGATATGTGGTAGCTTTGGCTACATATGTGGCACTTATGTGCAAGATTTCTTAGTATCCGTTAATATTTCAAGTGTTCAACAGGAATGTCAAAGTTGAGAAAGACTATGGTTATGTTGCGAGTTGGTACAGGTATGTACGTAAAACACATTCGTAATGAGCTCGATATGTGATGAACCCTTGGTAAGGTTGTGATTGAGTAAGTTATGACTATAAGATTTTAATGACATTCATGCCATATTTCATCATGTTAATTATATGATTAATGTGTGGTTATGATGCCTATTATTTGCATAGGAACTTACTAAGCTTTATAGCTTACTCCCTTTCCTTTCCCTTATCTTATAGTGTCACCAAGCTAGCTCAGGGATCGGAGACCATCAGAGATCCACTCACACTATCAACAATTATTTTGGTACCAATTAATTCAACATTTGGAGTTATGGCATGTATAGGGGACTTGGTTATTTTGTTATGTGTCATAATTAATTTGGTCAAATGTGTTGACTTATATTGGTTGAAAGTTCACTTTGTATAAGGCCATTTGAAATTGGCTACTTTTGGTATGATCAATTTATAAGATGATGTTTTTCATGAATGTGGGAATTTGCATGATTTGAGTTGATGAGTATATGTTGCTTGTGTATGATAGATGGTAGTATATAAATGATGTGTGGATGTCTTGGTTGTGGCTGATTTGGTTGTATATAAATGTTTGCATTGGTGCTATGTTGGGTTGTGTAGATGTGTGCAACAAAGGGTGGCAAAATGGCTTGGTAAATAGCCTTATTTTTTTCCACATGGGTAGACACACGGGCCTGTGTCTAGGCCGTGTGTGACACAGCTTGCCCCATGGGCATGTGTTTAGGCCGTGTGTCCCTTGCACGTAAATTTTGAGAAAAAAATGCTCAGAATTGAGCACACGGGCAGAGACACGGGCATGTGTCTCAGCCGTGTGGACGACACGGCCTCAGGCACGGGCGTGTGTCCTAGGCGTGTGAAGTCTGCACCTATTTTATGAAAAATCATAAATTTTAAATCGACCACACGGCCTAGCATACGGGCGTGTGACTTGGTTGTCTGTCTCCAATTTGTTCTTGGGTGATAAATAGAGAGTTACACAGGGTTGGGACACGGGCGTGTGTAACCACATGGCCTGCCCACATGGGCGTGTCCCAAATCCACACGGGCGTGTGACTCCTGTTTAGGGCAAAAATTTTCTAAGTGATGTGAAATTTTCTAAAGTTCTCGGTTTAGTCCCGGACCGCCTCTAAAGTATGTTTTGTGCCTCGTAGGCTCGTATTAGGGGCATTGTGATTGTATATGAATGGTTTTAATGTAGACAAAAATTTATGGCTCGAAAATATATGTTTGATTGTGTTTAAGTCTAGTAATGCCTCGTACCCTGTTCCGGCGTCAAATACAGGTAAGGGGTGTTACACGAATTGTGAGTTAACCATGAGGAAATACGACAACAACTTTAAAAGGTCCAGACCAACGTGAACGTAATTTACCTGGGTGCAATTTGAGTCGAGAATTGAATAATAAAACCTGTTGACTCGCGATAAATTGTCATTGCAAAATAATCTTGTCATGCCATCGTTTTGTCTTTTCCTTGTAAATTGCAGCATTTTCATAAGCATTTCTCCTAATCTCCTTTAATTCAGTGATATCCAATAGTCTTTTCTTTCCAGCCGCTTCATAGTCCATGTTCACTTGCTTAATTGTCCACATTGCTTTGTGTTCCAGTTCGATTGGAAAGTTACATGCTTTCCCAAAAACCAATTGATACGACGACATCCCCAATAGAGTTTCGTACGCTATTCGTAATGCCCATAAAGCGTCATCCAATCGAAAAGATCAATCTTTCCTCGAAGGGTTTACAACCTTCTCAAGAATGTTTTTAATTTGTCGATTCGATACTTCGGCTTCTCCATTGGTTTACAGATGATAAATGGTAGCCATTCTATGATTAACTCCATATCTCTTCAATGCGGTCGCCATTTGGTTACAATGAAAGTGTGTACCCTAATCACTAATCAATGTTTTTGGTGTGTCAAAGCGGGTGAGTATATGGTTGTAAAAAAAAATTAGCACTATCTTTGCATCATCCATTGGGACTGCAATAGCTTCAACCCACTTTGAGACTAGTCAACAGCTACTAATATATAAATATTTCCAACTGAGCTCGGAAATGGTCCCATAAAATCCGTACCCCAAATCTCGAATAATTCAACCTCCATAATTGGCTGCTGCAACATTTCATTGTGTCAGGATATAGAACTGTGCGCTGACACCTATCGCATTGATTTACAAAATTGTGGGCGTCTTTGAATAATATCTTCCAGTAGAATCCTTATTAGAGAACTTTAGCTACGGTTTTCATACCACTGAAATAACCTCTATAAAGAGCATCATGACAATGCTTCAGGATTGAAAGCATATCCTCTTCCAGAACACAACATCGAATGATGTTGTAATTGCATACATTAAATAAATAAGGCTCGTTCCAATGATACTTCATTACGTCATGAAGAAATCTTTTTTTGTGGCCTGTGACATCCAATGGGAGTTTTCCACATACTAGATAATTAACAAAATCTATATACCAAGGAGTTGCATCTACAGTAAATAACTTCTCATCTGGGAATACGTCGACAATTTGAAGTATGTTTCCATCTTCACTGCCAACTTTCAATCGAGATAGATGATCTACAACTTGATTCTCTGAATCCTTGCGATCTTTTATCTCAATGTCAAATTCTTGCACCAGTAATATCCAACGTATCAATCTTGGTTTAGCATCTTTTTTTGAAAAGAGATATCTCAATGCCAAATGATCAGTGAATACAGTAACCTTTGCATCGACAAGATATGGATGAAACTTGTCGAAAGCAAAGACTACAGCCAACAATTCTTTCTCTGTGGGTATATAATTGAGTTGAGCTTCTGTAAGATTTTTGTTAGCATAATAAATGGCGTGAAATATTTTTCCATTTATTTGTCCTAGAACCGCACCCACAGCAAAGTTACTTGCATCGCACATAACTTCAAAAGGTTGAGACCAATCGGGTGCAACAACAATGGGTGCATTCACTAGCTTCTTTTTTAACTGAATAAAGGCATCCAGACATGCATCGTTAAAGAAGAATTTTTGATTCTGTTCCAGCAATAAGCATAAAGGCTTTGCAATTTTTGAAAAATCTTTAATAAACCTTTGTTAAAACCCCACATGTCTAAGAAAACTGCTGATACCTTTCACGTTTGTTGGTTGAGATAATTTCTCAATGATTTCCACCTTAGCTTTGTCTACTTGAATGCCTTGACAAGAGATACAATTGCCAAATACAATGCCTTCAGTTGCCATGAAATGACATTTTTCCCAATTTAGGACATGATATGTGTCCTCACATCGCTTCAGTACTTTATCCAAATTGTCAGCGCAATGATCAAAATCATTCCTATAGACTAAGAAATTATCCATAAACACCTCTAAAGAGTCTTCGATCATATCTGAGAATATTTTCATCATGCACCTTTGAAATGTGGCTGGTACGTTGCAAAGGCTGAAAGGCATATGGCGAAAAGAAAAAGTACCAAAGGGTAGGTGAAGGTTGTGTTCTCATGATCCTCTGGTGTAATAGCAATTTGATTGTACCTAGGACTGCTGTCTCAAAAGCAATAATAGGCCTTTCCAGCAAGCCAATCCAGCATTTGGTCGATGAAAGGAAGTGGGAAGTAATCCTTCTTTATGGCCACATTAAATTTGCGATAATTAATACAAATTTGCTATCCCGTGGGAATACGTGTAGGAATTAATTCGTCCTTATCATTGCGAACCACAGTGATGCCACTCTTTTTAGGCACGTATTGCACTGAACATACACAATTGCTACAAGAAATCAGGAAAATAATTCCAGCATCAAGCCATTTTATGATTTCCTTCTTGACAACTTCTTTCATCTTCTCGTTTAATCTTCTTTGTTGTTCATCTTCCAACTTGATCTTGTGCACGCAAAAAGGACTACTACCTTGAATATCAACAATACTCCAAGAAATAGCTGGTTTATCTTGCTAGAGAATATGGACTAATTTCTCTTCTTGAATTGCATTTAGTGTTGCAGATGTAACACCCCTAACCCGTATCCGTCGCTGAAATAGGGTTATGGAGCATTACCAGAGTTTATAGTTCAATTACAGTTAATTCATGTCGTTTACTATTTATTTTCGAAAATCAATCACAATCAATCAAAATGTCCCTTATATGGGTCCTCGAGGTCCAAAATACATATTAGAATCGAGTCAGGACTAAACTGGGATCACAAAATTTTTTTCGAGAAATCTCAAAATTTTTTTCTTAAGTCATGTCCCAAGCTGTGTGGGCAATCGATGTGAGCCACACGGTCATGTTCCAGCCAGTGTGCTTACCCGTGTAACTCTCTGACCTAGGTCACGCGGCCAGCCACACGCTTGTGTCCTAGACTGTGTGGTCAATTTAATTTTCATAAATTTGGTGTAGGGGTTACAAGGCCAGGACACATGCCTATATGCCAAGCCGTGTGTCTCACATTCAATTCTGAGCATTCTATTTCTCAATTTTTAAGATGCAGGGGGACACACGGTCAAACCACATGTCGGTGCGCATGGCCATGTGTCACACACTGTTGAGACACACGAGCGTGTGGACAAAATAATACCATTTTTCCAAGCCTTATTTTTCACCCTTTTTACCTTGCACCTACATGAACACTTCAACATATTTTCAAACCAATTTGGTGCATATAAACCAAGCCAAAAACAAGTATTATGTATGTTATATTAACACATATGATCAAATGTTTAAATTTCCACAATTACATTTATGTTTATTCGCAAGTTATTCAATTATACTAACTCAAATTCATTTATCATTTGTTTTATATATATCTTCTACATTTAACCATTCCAACACACATCAAACATGATATGGCCTTATATAATTACATCAAAATATACTTTACACTAGCCATTCCAATGGCTAGTTACAACCAAACATTTCATTATTTTACCTAACTTAGCTTATACATGCCATTATACTAAAATAAGTTTGCTATTTGTACCAAAACGGGATGAAGGATAGTGTGATGATGCTCCGATTGATTTCCAACCCTAGAGAACTTTTGAGCACTATAAAACAGAGGAAAATTAAACAGAGTAGGCAATCAATGCTTAGTAAGTTCGTATAATAAGAATTTAACTTACCAATCATACTCGTATAAATAAATATATATATCATGAATCCCAAAACATTTTAGCCAAATGCCTAAGCACAAGTTCTCATCAAGCAAGTTAGTTTTATAATTATCATGAATATCAAGAAAACATAGATGAGCTCATCATATAAAAATTTCCAAGTATTTCAGGGTATCTTAGAGATAACTCATATTTATCTCATATTTCTTTCATCAGGATTTTTATCCGTTGAATCATTAAAATATCAATGGATACCCAACTAGTATACTCGAGGTATACAAATTAGTGACCCATCAATTCATATATAGGGGTACCTTTTAGGGCACATAATCAGGAAGCACACTCTTGAGTCGTATAACAGGATGCTCAGATGAGCCATGTAACAGGATGTTGATCCAGGCTAAACAAGAAACTCATAAGAGTTTAGAACAAGAAGCTTATTGAGCTTAACAGGTAAATCTGAAGAGTTACTAACAGGGAGCTCCGGACAGCATAACAGGGAGTTCAAGCGAGCCATGTCAGGAAGCTCATTAGAGCCAATATCATGATGCTCTTGAAGAGCTGCGTTTGTGTCCGCAATAAATGCTGGACCACAACCGATCAAATCGTGTAACAGGACACTCAGAAAGAGCTACAGTAATGTGCAACACATGCAGGATCACTACCAATCAAGATGTTCACAGGAACTATATAACAGGACACTCGAGAGGGCTTATAATAGGTTTGCTTGTTTGAGCTATATTCTGTTCGCAACATATGCAGGACCACATTCAATATGGGAAATCATGTATCCATCGAATTTCATTATTCAAACGGAACTTAACATTTTCCTAACATTATCGGACATGTGATTATTTCATACATTTATAACATTTATATAATTCACATAAATACATACCACGCTCAATTCAATCATAAAAATAAACACAATTTAGTTACATGAACTTACCTTAACACTTGTTCGTATATGATAATCTAATAATCCGTCACCTTTTCTTTTACTCGATCTAATTCTTTATTTGATCTTTCTGGATCTATATAAATGAATTTAACATCAATTTAATCCATTTCATAATTGAACTCAATTCACTTCCTAGGAAAAATTACCATTTTGCCCATATACTTTTCATAAATGACAATTTTGTCCCTAGGATTGGAAAATTAAATTCATGCAATTTAATCCTTATTCCAAGCCTAACCAATTTTTACATGTCTTAATAACAGCCCATGAATTTCAAAAAAATTAGAATTTTTCTATGTGTTTTACAATTTTTCAATTTAGTCCCTAAATCATAATTTTATCAGAATTCTATTTGTAAAAGTTGTTATCTATCAATAACTTTTCATTTTCTACCATAAATTTCAAAATTTCAGCATATTCATCCATGGAAAAAATTTCATACTTTGATAACTTTGCAAATTAGTCCCTAAAATAGATAAATTAAGCTATTACGATCTCAGAAATATAAAAATTACTAAAAACATGACAAGATTACTTACCCAATTAAGCTTGTTTGATTTCCTTTATCTTTCCTAGGGTTTCCCTGTATTTTGTGGAAGAATATGATAATTATAATATGTTATTTCTATTTAATTATTATATCATACTTTATTTTTCCTACTTTTCAATTTAGTCCTTTTCTTTTTCTAATTTTCCATAGATGATTCATCATAAATATCTACTAAATTTTCTTAATGGTCTAATTACTATATAAAGACCTCAAGTTTTGAATTCCATAGCTATTTGGTACTCATAGCTACTAGAACTCAACTTTTGTATTTTATGCAATTTGGTCATTTCCACGATTAAACATGAAATCGTTAAAATTTTCTTAATGAAATTTTCATACGTCATTTCTATCTTAATGGAATTCATGCAATAATATTAAAATAAGTTTTCTTTCTGATTCAGATTTGTGGTCCCGAAACCACTGTTCTGATTTCACTGAAAATGGGCTGTTACAACTCTCCCCCCTTAAAGAATTTTTGTCCTCGAAAATCTTAGCAGTAAAGAGGTTTGGGTACTGCTTCCTCATGGTATCCTTCGATTCTCAGGTAGCTTTTTCTGTACCATGTCCTTTCAGAGAACTTTTACTAAGGCTACTTTTTTTTTTATTTCTTAACTATTTTGTTTCACATGCCAGGATTTTGATCGGTTTCTCATTGTAAGTCATATTAGGCTGACTCTCTACTTCTGTGGGAGAAATAACATGTGAAGGATCTGACCGATATCCTTGTAACATAGACACATGAAAAACATTATGAATTCTGTCAAGTTCTAGTGGTAATGCCAATCAATATGCAACAGATCTGATTCTTTCTGTAATCTGATAAGGTCCAATGAATCATGGATTGAATTTTCCTTTATAGCCAACTTGGAGAACTTTTTTCCAATGTGATATTTTCAAGAATAGCTTATCACTGACTTGGAATTCTACCTCTTTTTGTTTAAGACCAGTATAAGACTTTTGACAATCAGAGACTACTTTCAAACTATCCCGAATTACTTTCACCTTTTCTTCAGTCTCATGGACTAAATCAACCCCGTGTATCTTTTTCTCACTGAGTTCTATCTAGTACAACAAAGTTCTACATTTATGACCATACAGAGCCTCGTACAGTGCCACTTTAATGATCGACTGATAACTTTTATTATATGCAAATTCAACTAAAAGTAGGTATTTTTCCCAGTTACCTTCAAATTCCAAAACACAGCACCAGAGCATATCCTCTAAAATATGTAATACACGTTCAGATTGACCATCAGTCTGAGGGTGAAATGCAGTACTAAAATGTAACTGCGTACCCAGAGCATCTTGCAATTTGCTCCATAATCGAGATGTAAACCGGGGATCTCTGTTCGAAATAATGGAAACTGACACTCCATTTAGTCTGACAATCTCAAAACCATATAATTCAGCCAATCTATCTAGGGAGAAATTCATACGTACCGGAGTAAAATGTGTGGACTTCGTTAAACGGTCGACTATTACCCAAATGACATCTTTCTTTTTTCAGGGATAAGGGTAATCCCGATACAAAATCCATAGTAACTCTTTCCCATTTCAACTCCGGTATAGTAACTGGCTATAATAATCCTGAAGGCACCTGATGTTTAGCTTTTACTTGCTGACATATCAAACATTTAGATACAAATTCATAAATATCTTGTTTCATTCCTGGCCCCCAGTATATCTTTTTCAAATCATTGTACTTTTTATTACTACTAGGATGAATAGACATTGTACCATTGTGAGCTTCATACAAAATCCTCTGTACAAGTTCTGAATTCTTCGGTACACATATTCTGCCTCTGAACAATAAGCAATCATCAGACCCAATCTAAAATTCTAAATCAGAATTTGACTCACATTGTACCCGTTTAGCTTGTAATTCATCACCATTCTTCTGAGCTTCACAAATCTGTTGCAGGAATATTGGTTTAGCTTTTAATTCAGTTATGACTGAACCATCGCCAGACAAAGATAATTAGGTATTCATTGCTCACAAAGTAAACGGAGATTTCCTACTCAGAGCATCAGCAACCACATTGGCATTTCCCGGATGATAATCAATAACCAAATCATAATCTTTTAATAACTCAAGCCACCTGCGCTGTCTCAAGTTCAAATCTTTTTACGACATCAAATACTTCAAACTTTTATGATCGGTGAATATGTAACACTTTTCACCAAACAAGTAATGCAGCCAAATTTTCAATGCAAACACAGTAGCTTCTAAATCCAAATCATGTAACACCCCTTACCTGTATTCGACACCGAAACAGGGCACGAGGCATTACCAGACTTCAACTCAAACAAACATTCAAAATCGAGACTTGAATTTCCACTCAAATTTAAAACCATTCACATGCATTCATATCATCCCTTAAACAAGCCTACGAGGCCCAAAACATACATTAGGAGTGGTTGAGGACTAAACTGAAAACTTTGGAAACTTTTGAGAAACTTAGAAAATTTTCTTGTTTTGGATAGGCACACACCCGTGGGGGTAGGCCGTGTAGTCATACACGCTCGTGTGGCTTGGGACATGCCCGTGTAACTCTCTGTTTATGATATCATCAATCAAATAAGGTCACATGGCCAAGTCACACGCTAGTGTGCTTAGGCTGTGTGGCGAATTAAATTCCAAAAATTAAGTGCAGACTTCACACTGCCTGGGCACACGCCCATGTCCTGAGGCTGTTTCCTTCACACAGCTGAGACACACAGTCCTGTCTCTGCCCGTGTGTTTACTACTGGGCATACCGATTTGCATAATTAGGGTGCAGGGGACACACGGCCGGATCACACGCCCATGGGGCAGTCCGTGTGTCACACACGGCCTAGACACATGCCCTGTGTCTACTGGTGTAGACAATTTTGAGGTTATTTTCCAAGCCATTTGCCACCTTTAAACACTTACACACATACTTTCACTTAATAGCATGCAACATGGCACATTTAATTACACAAGCAAACACAGTCATATTTATTCCGTGACTTTATAATATGGACCTATAACATACTCCAATCATCATACTACCATATAGCATTCCACATTAATTTCATGTTTATTTATCATTATAATTCTTCTTTCAGGTTACTTAATTACACCATTATTATGGTTGTACCTATTAGTTCCCGTTCATTAATTAACCACATAAGCCACTTATCACACATTATCACCCATAAACAACCAACCACCTCAAGCATAAACACATTTGCATGCATACATAAATGATTAGGGTTACAACCCAATAATCAATATGAGCCATCTCTCATGGCCATATACAAAATGAATCAATATTATCATAAGCCAACACCTTTGGCTACATCAATATGACATATAACAAAAAGACCAAGTCCCTATACATGCCATACTCAAAATGATAAGTCTAACTATACCCAATTATCCAATTGATAGTGTGATCGAGTCTCCGATGTTCCACGATTTCCGAGCTAGCTTGGCGACACTATAAGAAAAGGAAATGAAGGGAGGGTAAGCTTTAAAGCTTAGTAAGTTCACATGCAAATAAAATGCAACTTAAACAAGCATTAGTCATACATTTAACATAATGAACATAATCTTGCATTTTATCGAATCTCTTAAACTTATTCTTCATATACATATATATATATATATATATATATATATATATACACATATTCTTACCACAAGTTCATCATGTCTCATGTCATTCTCATGAGTTCGATGTACATACTTGTGCCACTTGCATATAATGATTTACTTTTTCATCTTGATGCAATCATTAAGATTACTCATTGAGCTTCTCTTGAACTACCCGTTGAACACTCGAAATACTGTCGGATACATCGAAATCTTGCACATAAGTGCCCCATAGGTAGCCAATGCTACTTCATATCTCATATCACATGTTGCTCGCTTTCGAGCTACTCATGGGTATGCTCATACAGGCTGTCAGGTATCCGCAACACATGCTGGACTACCTCGCCACCAATAGCATGTACGAGACCAGTACTCGGACCGCTAAAACATGTGTCTCATAATCATGAACTCAGACAACAACTTATGAGTTCAAATCACATAAATCATGAACTCAGACCACAACTCAATGAGTTTAGATCACGTAATTCCTAGTGACATGTCACTTGTATCCTAAACTATTCCTAAGGTTCAAATGGTATTCTTCGATACCACATCTCTGTCAAACTTGCTCGTAATGTCGATTTCAATATCCATAACACCAATCACATACTCATGAAATATTCAAAGCATAATTCATAATAATAGTGTAAGTATTTAAACACATGGTACAACATCACATTAAATATGTGTATACTCACCATACATGCAATATTAAAGCATTTAAAGTATGGTACATGCTGCATTATTTGCAAATGAACTTACCTCGGTACAAAATTATAGAAACGAGTCTAATTCTCATAAACTTTATTTTTTCCTCGATCAAGACTCGAATCATGTTTTTCTTGATCTATATCCCAAATTTAACTTGTTCAATACATACATTATTCACATCGACGCAAAAATCATATTTTGGTAAAATTACCATTTTACCCTTAACTTTTCACTTATTTACAAATTGGTCCCTAGGATCGTAAAATGATATGCATGTATTTTCTTGGTTACCCTAGCCTAGCCGAACCTATACCATGCTCCTATATTTTCCTTTATTTCACATTTTTTCTATTCATTTTTACACTTTTTGCAAAAAGGTCCTTTTAAGGGTTTTCATGAAAAATCACTTAGTAAAAGATCTTAAACACACATCAAACTTTTATATTCTTCCATTAATAAAAAAAAAAAATACAAACATGTCATACATGGGTCAAATTTCATACATGAACCTTAGCTCAAAATATGGCTAGAAATGGATAGATCATGCTTCAAGGATCTCAAAAATGGAAAGAACATAAAAAAGGGGACTAGGATGCACTTACAATCAAGCTTGAAAAGTTGAAAACCCTAGCTATGGAGAGCATGAAATTTTTGGCTGGTACATGGAGAAGATGAACCAATTTTGACTTGATTTTCCCTTCATATTCTTTTATTTACCAAATGACAAAAATGCCCTGAAGGCCTTTCTTTCAAAATTTTCCTATTCACGCCCATTTTTGTCCAAAATTGTAGAACTTGGTCAAATTTCTATTTAAGGACCTCTAATTAATGATCCAATGCAATTTCATGCTCAAAGCTTCTAGCACATGTATTTTGCAACTTATTCAATTTAGTCCCTGACTTCAAATTGGACACTTTAGGCATAAAATTTCTTCATGAAAGTTTCACACAAACATGTATTCATATTATGGACCATCAAATAATCATAAAATAATTATTTCTACTTTAAATTTGTGGTCTCGAAACTACTATTCTGACTAGACCCTAAATCGGGATGTTACAAATCATGTATTGGGTAATTTTTTTCATGTGGTTTTAGCTGTCTAGAAGCATAAGTTATTACTTTGTCTTCTTGCATCAAAACACAACCTAAACCATTTAATGATGCATCATTGTAAATTATAAATTCTTTAACTGGTTTAGGCTAAACTAGTACGGGTGCTTCAGTCAACAAAACTTTCAATCTGTCAAAACTCTGCTGGCATTTATCAGACCACTCAAATTTCACATCTTTCTGCAATAAATGAGTCGTCGGAGAAGCTATCATTAAGAACCCTTTTACAAACCTTCGATAATATCGAGCTAGTCCTAGAAAACTTTTAACTTCAGACACATTCTTTGGTGGTTTCCAATTAACAATAGCTAAAATTTTATTCGGATCCACCTTGATACCTTCTGCAAACACTATATGCCCAAGAAAACTGACTTTCAGAAGCCAAAATTCACACTTACTGAATTTGGCATACAGTTGTTTCTCATGCAAAATTTGTAGCACAATTCTCAAATAATCAACATGCTCACTTTCATCTTGGGAATATACCAAAATATCATCAATAAACACCACCACAAACCTGTCTAGATACGGTCTGAAAATTCTGTTCATTAAATCCATGAATACTGCAGGTGCATTCGTCAAACCAAACGTCATCACAATGAACTCATAGTGTCCATACTTGGTTCTGAAAGCTGTCTTCGGTACATCTGAGTCTTTAACTCGTAACTGATAGTATCTAGAACAAAGATCTATTTTATAGAACACAGTGGCACCTTTTGGCTGATCAAATAGGTCATCAATTCGAGGAAATGGATACTTGTTCTTGATTGTAACCTTATTGAGCTGCTTGTAATTAATACACAACCTCAAAGATCTATCTTGATTCTTTACAAACAGAACCGGTGTACCCCAAGGTGAATGACTAGGTCGAGCAAAGCCCCTATCTGTCAATTCTTGCAACTGTGCTTTCAACTCTTTTAATTCTGTTGGGGTCATTCTATTAGGTGCTATTGATATTGGAGTTGTTCCAGGAATAAGATCTATAGAAAATTTCACCTCTCTGACTGGCGGTAATTTGGGTTATTGTTTCAGAAACATATCAGGAAACTCACAAACAATTGACACTGACTTAATCTTCGATTCGGATACTTCAGTGTCCAACACATATGCAAGATAAACATCATACCCTTTTTTTGACATATTTCAGTGCTGATATAGCTGAGATTACATTAGATAACCCATCCAGTGTATCAGATTTAACATGAAGTAATTCACCATTCTGACATTTCAACACAATGTATTTTTGTTTACAGTTCACGACTGCATCATGTTGATTTAACCAGTCTATCCCCAAAATTACATCAAATTCATCAAAAGGCAATAGCATCAAATCAGCCGAGAAACAATAACCCTTTACCATCAACAGATAGTTTTTACAAACTTTATCCACCATAACATACTGGCCCAGAGGGTTTGAAGCTTTAACCACAAATTTAGTGAACTCAATAGGTAAATTTTTAATAGACACTAAATTTGTGCATATGTATGAATGTGTTGAACCAGATCAATAAAAGCAATAATATCAGTATCAAGAAGAGAAAATATACCAATAATGATGTCTGGTACAGAGGCATCCTCTCTTGCACGTATAGCATATGTCCTTCCGGTGCTCTTGCTTCAGATTTAACTATTGAATCTTTCATAGCACTTCGGCTACCACTAACATTGCTAGGGTGTTGAGGTGGTCTACCTCTTGAGGAGGGGTTACTCGGCCTCAAATGATCAGTATCTTTTTCAATCCTTTCTGGATAATCTTTAAGATAGTGGTCAAGAGAACCACATTTATAGCAGGTTGCGCTTCTTATATGGCAGTCCCCAAAATGATATTCGTTGTAATGTTTACATCTAAGTTTGAGGTTACCAACACTTCCAGCACTTGTTACAGATGGAGATGGAGATCTCAGATTAGAACGTTGAGAGCCTCGTTCTTTTCCAGAATGCCCAGTAAATGTGGTAGAACGATCATGATATTTCTTTGATTTCTTTGAAGCAGATGTTTGTAACTTCACCATAAATCTCTTAATAGAAATTTGGGCTTCTCTCTTCTCTTTGCTTAATTCCTCAACTTTGTGTGCCCAATCAGCCAATACTACAAATTCCCTTAATTCAATAATTCTTATCAATAGCTTGATGTCTTCATTTAATCCTTCTTCAAAATGTTTACACATAGCAACCT
Organism: Gossypium anomalum; assembly: GCA_025698475.1. Lineage (NCBI taxonomy): Eukaryota > Viridiplantae > Streptophyta > Magnoliopsida > Malvales > Malvaceae > Gossypium > Gossypium anomalum. The sequence goes on along the minus strand of CM046961.1, from coordinate 40,864,195 downwards.
CAGTCGGAACACATTCCCTGGCATACTTGCTCAATTTAACAAATTCTTGTTCATACTCAGATACTGTCATATTTCCCTATTTGAGCTCTAAAAATTACTTCTTTTTTTGATCCAAAAATCTCTGACTAATATACTTATTTCTGAATTCTATTTGGAAAAACTTCCATATAACATTTTCCTTTGGCACAATAGAAACTAGAGTATTCCACCACTGATAAGCCGAATCTTTCAACAGCGATACAACACATTTAAGGCACTCAGTTGTTGTGCATGATAATTCATCTAAAACCCTGATAGTATTTTCCAACCAAAATTCAGCCCTTTTTTGATCATCGTCAGCAATAGCCCTAAATTCTTCTGCCCTATATTTACGAATTTTGTCTACCGAAGGCTCACCAGTTTTAATAGGTTCAGCACCTTTGCGGTATGTCAAGAACCGGTTGAGGAGCAGGAGGGGGACGTTGTTATACAACAAGATTTGTTCTTAAAAATTCAGTGAACCACTCATTCATCATTTGAAAGAAGGCTTCTTTTGCCCCCTCACCTCAGCCCTCAGATATGAGCCTTCTACTACTACTAGATGCAGCTCTTTGTATTGAAGCTTGAGCATTGCTCTCAGCTTCCTCGGATTTAGCTTTAGCTTGGTTGGATGACATTAATATATGAAAAACATATTTAAAATGGTCAGGAGTTATCACACTATCCCAAATTATATAATGGCATGTATAGTTAAACTCGTACTTGCTAAGTTAGTCCGAGAATCGGCTAAACCGTAGCTCTCATACTAATAAATGTAACACCCCTAACTCGTACCTGTTGTCAAAACAGGGTTATAGAGTATTACTAGAGTTTACAGTTCAATTACAGTTAATTCATGTCATTTACTATTCATTTCCGAAAATCAATCACAATCAATCATAATGTCCTTCATATGGGTCCTCGAGGTCCAAAATACATATTAGAATCGAGTTAGGACTAAACCGAGATCACATAACTTTTTTTTGCCAAATCTCAATTTTTTTCTTAGGTTGCCTGTGTGGCTAGGCCGTGCTCACACGGCCAATGACACGCCCATGTCCTAAGTCGTATGGGCATTTGATGTGAGGCACACGACCGTATTCCAGCCAGTATCCTTACCCATGTAACTCTTTAACTTGGGTCACATGGCCAACCACACGCCCGTGTGCTAGACCGTGTGGTCAATTTAATTTTTGAAAATTAGGTGCATGGGTTACATGGCCAGGACACACGCTTATATGTTAGGCCGTGTGTCTCACACGGATGAGACACACGCTCATGCCTCTATCCGTGTACTCAATTTTGAGTATTCTGTTTCTCAATTTTTAAGATGCAGAGGACACACGACCAAACTACACGCCCGTGCGCATGGTCATGTGTCACACACGGTTGAGACACACGCCCGTGTGTCTGCTCGTGTGGGAAAAATAAGACCATTTTTTCAAGCCTTATTTTTCACCCTTTGTACCTTGCACTTACATGAACACTTCAACATATTTTCAAACCAATTTGGTACATATAAACCAAGCCAAAAACAAGTATTATGTATGTTATATTAACACATATGATCAAATGTTTAAATTTCCACAATTACATTTATGTTTTTAGTAAGTTATTCAATTATACTAACTCAAATCCATTTATCATTTGTTTTATATATATCTTTACATTTAACCATTCCAACACACATCAAACGTGATATGGCCTTATATAATTACATCAAAATATACTTTCCACTAACCATTCTAATGGCTAGTTACAACCAAACATTTCATCATTTTACCTAACTTAGCTTATACATGCCATTATACTAAAATAAGTTTGCTATTTGTACCAAAACAGGATGAAGGATAGTGTGATGATACTCCGACTGGTTTCCAATCCTAGCGAAGTTTCGAGCACTATAAAATAAAGGAAAATTAAATAGAGTAAGCATTCAATGCTTGGTAAGTTTGTATAACAAGAATTTAACTTACCAATCATGCTCGTATAAATAAATATATATCATGCATCCCAAAATATTTTAGCCAAATGCCTAAGCACAAGTTCTCATCAAACAAGTTAGTTTTATAATTCTCATGAATATCAAGAAAACAGAGATGAGCTCATCATATAAAAATTTCCAAGTATTTCAGGATATCTGAGAGATAACTCATATTTAGCTCATATTTTCTTTCGTCAGGAGTTTTATCCGTTGAATTATTAAAAGATCGATGGATACCCAGGTAGTATACTCAAGGTATACAAATTAGTGACTCGTTAATTCATATACAGGGGTACCCTTTAGGACACATAATCGGGAAGCACACTCTCGAGCCGTATAACAGGATGCTCAGATGAGCCAAGTAACAGGATGCTTATCCGGGATAAATAGGAAACTCATAAGAGTTTAGAACATGAAGCTCATTGAGCTTAAGAGGTAAATCCGAAGAGTTACTAACAAGGAGCTCCGGACAGCATAATAGGGAGTTCAAGCGAGCCATGTCAGGAAGTTCATGAGAGCCTATATCAGGACACTCATGAAGAGTTGCGTTTGTGTCTGCAATAAATGCTGGACCACAACCGATCAAATCGTGTAACAGAACGCTCATAAAGAACTACGGTAATACGCAACACATGCAGGATCACTACCGATCAAGATGCTCACAGGAACTAAATAACAGGATGCTTGAGAGGGCTTATAATAGGTTTGCTCGTCTGAGCTATATTATGTTTGCAACATATGCAGGACCACATTCAATATGGGAAATCATGTATCCATCGAATTTCATTATTCAAACGGAACTTAACATTTTCCTAACATTATCGGACATGTGATTATTTCATACATTTATAACATTTATATAATTCACATAAATACATACCACGCTCAATTCAATCATAAAAATAAACACAATTTAGTTACATAAACTTACCTTAACACTTGTTCGTATATGATAATCTAATAATCCGTCACCTTTTCTTTTCCTCGATCTAATTCTTTATTTGATCTTTCTGGATCTATATAAATGAATTTAACATCAATTTAATCCATTTCATAATTGAACTCAATTCACTTCCTAGGAAAAATTACCATTTTGCCCATATGCTTTTCATAAATGATAATTTTGTCCCTAGGCTTGGAAAATAAAATTCATGCAATTTAATCCTTATTCTAAGCCTAACCAATTTTTACATGTCTTAATAACAGCCCATGAATTTCAAAAAAAAATAGAATTTTTCCTTGGGTTTTACAATTTTTCAATTTAGTCCCTAAATCATAATTTCATCATAATTCTATTTGTAAAAGTTGTTTATCTATCAATAACTTTTCATTTTCTACCATAAATTTCAAAATTTCAGCATATTCATCCATGGAAAAAATTTCATACTTTGATAACTTTGCAAATTAATCCCCAAAATCGATAAATTAAGCTATTATGATCTTGGAAATATAAAATTACTAAAAACGGGACAAGATTACTTACCCAATTAAGCTTGTTTGATTTCCTTTCTCGTCTCTAGGGTTTCCATGTATTTTGGGGAAGAAGATGATAATTATAATATGTTATTTCTATTTAATTATTATATCATCCTTTGTTTTTCCTACTTCCCAATTTAGTTCTTTTCTTTTTCTAATTTTCCATGGATGATTCATCATAAATATCTACTAACTTTTCTTAATGGTCTAATTACCATATAAGGACATCAAGTTTTGAATTCCATAGCTATTTGATACTTATAACTACAAGAACTCAACTTTTGCATTTTATGCAATTTGGTCATTTCCACAATTAAACATGAAATCGGTAAAATTTCCTTAATGAAATTTTCACACGTCATTTCTATCATTATGAAATTCATGCAATAGTATTAAAATGAATTTTCTTTCTGACTCAGATTTGTGGTCCCTAAACCACTGTTCTGATTTCACTAAAAATGGGCTGTTACAGTGGAGAAAATAACTGGGAGAGTATTGAGGTTACCTAGAAAGACATATTTAAGATGAGGAGGTAGTGGTTTCAACTCCAAAGTAGGAGCTTCTTCAATAGATGGCTTGAAAATTCGGGTTGTTCTGTTGGCTAGGTTTAAGGATTCAATCTGCTAGTTATGCTTGAGTTCAAGATTATGAGCTTCAACCATAATGTCACAATCGTCTAAGGATTTGGCATCAAATGTCAGTGCAAACTCTTCAAAAAGTATTGTGCTTTGGTCATTGAATTATTCCTCAATTAGATTATCTAGCACATCAACAGTATGACATTCTTCTTTGTCACTGCATTGAATAGATTCAAAAACACTGAAGGTGACTTGCTCATTATTAAGTTACATGGTTAGTTCACCTTTGTAAACATCAATAAGAGTTAGGTCGGTGGCTAAAAATGGTCGTCCCAAGATTATGGGAACCTCCTTGTCTGCCTCGCAGTCAAGTATGATAAAATTAGCCAGAAAAATGAATTTATCTACACGAAGTAAAACGTCTTTTATTTGCCCTTCAGGTTGAGCCAAGGATGGATTGGCTAGTTGTAATGTCATTGTAGTAGATTTCATTTGACCAATTCCCAACTTTCTAAAGGTAGATAGTGGAATTAGGTTAATGCTAGCTCCCAAGTCGCATAAAGCCTTACCCAAATAATGATTGCCAATTAAACATGGGATGGTAAAGCTCCCAGGATGTTTCAATTTAGGGGGCAACATGTTTGTCAAAATAGCACTACAGCCTTCTGTGAGTGCAGCAGTTTCAATATTAGTGAGCACTTTTTTTTGGGCAAGAGGTCTTTCATAAATTTTTCATAACTCGAAATTTGTACTAGAGCATCTACTAAAGGAATGTTGATCTGCAATTACTTCAGTGTGTCCAGTAACTGCTGATACTATTTGTCATAGTCATTCTTCCTGAATCTTTGTAGGAAGGGTAAAGGTAGAGATATATCTGTTTGTGCTGACATCTTTGATTGCGTCTGTAGTTTTGAAGGTCAGACATTAGGCATATGAGTGACAATTTGTGGAACTTCTGTATCTGATACATTGACAAACTCTTTAGATTTAACTTTCTCACCAGTGACCACTCCATCCATATTTTGAGGTGCAACAATAGAGTTGATAAACAATTTTCCAGTTTGTTTACCACTCCTAAGAGTGATAGCCTTACAATGTTCTTTCCCCCTCAGATTGGGATTTTTCGTGTCAGTAGGTAATGAGCCTGGTGGTCGAGTATTCAGATTTGAAACAAGTTGTCCTAATTGTGCCTCTAAAGCTCGAATAGAAGATAAATTCCCTTGTACGATAACTTTCGTGCGAGTAATATGCTCCCACATTAATGCCTCAAGAGTTGCTAAAGGGTCAGGGGTAGAAGCTTGTGTGTATGGTTGTTGTTAATGGCCTTGAACATGTTGATTTGGTATTGAAGAGTGTTGTAGCTATATTAAAATTTGGTGTTGATGTGTCTAGCCTTGTTGTGGGTGCATTTGAGTATGCTGATTGTAGTTCTTATGTTGTTGATTGTAGATCCCTTGTTTGAGACTATAATTGCCCTGAGTAAATGTATTCCCATATCTGAATGTCATAGCATTTTGTCCAGCATTCTGAGTTCCCCAAAACGGTTGGTTGCGTGCAGAGTTCTTGTAAGAATTACCATAAGAATTGTTGCAAATTTTACTAATATAACAGACATTCTCTGCATGTTGTAGACAATCTTCGTAGCTATGGTTGTCACTACAAATCTGTAACAGCCCGTTTTTGAGTCAAATCAGAACAGTGGTTTTGGGACCACAAATCTGAAGTCAAAATATATATTTTATTATTTTATTAAAGTTTACAGCATGATAGAATTATAGTGTGAAAGTTTCGTTAAGAAATTTTACTGTTTGAATGCTTAATTCGGTAAAAAGGACTAAATCACGTAAAGCGTAAAATTTGAGTTCTAATAGTTAAAAGTATTAAATAGCTATGAAATTAAATTGTGGGAGTCCTTATGTTGAAATTAAACCATTTTTATATTGTGTGGACATTTATGGACTTGTAATATGTGATTTTAAAGTATAGTTACTAAGGTTAATTTAATAAAGTGGTAATAATTTTAAGTTTAATGAAAACAAAATAAGAAAATAGTGTTCATCTTTCTTCTCCAACCGAAAATAAGAAACAAAGGAAGCCATTGTTGAGTTTTAAAGGTTTGGCTAGTGCATGCTTCAATTGTAAGTCCATTTTTGCTCAGTTTTTAATGATTTTTACATTTTTGAGATCGTTGCTTCGTATTCTAACTAGCCCGTACCTTAGATTTTGAAAATGTTAAAGACTTAACATGTTTCCATTGTTGAATGTTTGAGTAAATTGATATTGAGGATAGATTATGAAAGTTTATTGATAGTTAAACTAGTTTTGTAAAGTGATTTTTGATAAAAATGTCAAAAATGGATTAAATTGAAAAAATGTAAAACTAGGTGGGTAAAAATATGAATAAACTAAAAATATAGGCTGCTAGTAACATCTAGTAAATTTGGCTAATGCTTTGATTATATAAATTGCATGAATTTGCAATTTTATGTAAAAAGGACTAAATTGTAAAAATGTGAAAGTTTAGGGGCAAAAGTGTAAATTTTCCAAAATATGAATTATGGACTAAATTGAATAGATTAAATACTGAATGTATCGAATTTGACAATATATATATATCAAGATAAGCTGAGATCAGAATTAGATAGGGGAAAAAGAAAAGTAGACGAATAGTCGATAATTTCCATTTGAACAACTCAAGGTAAGTTTGTATAATTAGAATCAAACTTTTAAATACTTGTATTTATTTGAAATATATGTATATAATTGATGAATTGATATAATTGGAATAAGAATGCATTGTTGATATAAACTGATAGTTACCGAGCCCTGTTTGAACTGTATGAATTCGTAGGATACGAGTGACATGTCACTAGGGTTACCATTTTGGTTGAGATCCTGCATGTGGTGCAGACTCACCATAGCTCATATGAGCTTACCGATATATCAGCTCGTAAGAGCTTACTGTTCTCAGCTCGTATGAGCTTACTGTTCAGCTCGTCAGAGCTTACTGTTTTAGCTCAAAAGAGCTTACTGTTCATCAACTCAGGAGGAGCTTACCGATCATGGCTTGAGAGAGCAGAAATGATAATGAATTGATGGATTACTGATGCATATCACCAAGTATCCTTTGAAGTTCTAATAGGTTCAACGGGCATAAATTCTATTTATACGAATGAGTACTGTTACTGAATGAATTATTGATTATATGATTGAGAATGAAATGTTGAATACAATATATATTGAGTATTGAATTGTGATAATGGATGATTTCATGTATTTATATGACTAACCTATTGATGAATGCTTGTGTTAGGCATTTGGAAATTGTAATGAGTTTACCTTATTTATTTATCTTGATTTGGTAAAAATGGTAAGTCTAATTTTGAATTATATGGGATACTAAGATATAAAGCTTACTCTGTTTCTTTTTCTATGTTTTATAGAGATTTGTTAGCTCACTCGTTTCGGACAAGTCGGAGTTTCACATCACACTATCCAATTGCTGATTGGTACTTTTGAACTTGTGGATAATTGTAAATATGGCATGTATAGGCCATTTTTAATGGTGATAATTTTGGTTATTTGAGATTATGAATTTGGTACTTTTTGTGTATTAGTTAAGCCATGTGATTTGGCTTATTTTGGTACAATGTTTTGGTTGTGTATAAGTGTTTAACTATGGTATGTTTTGGCAAGAAATAGATGGAATGAAAATGTGCAAATGATGTCTTGATATGTAGTTGGCATATGAATTGGTAATATGTGTATGAAATGTTATAGAATGGTTGCCTATTGGGTTATGAAATGTTGCCATTTATGCTTGTGTATGCTTGTGAAAATAGGGTAGCAAAATGGCTTTGCAAATAGCCTATTTTTGTCCACATGGGCAGGGACACGGGCGTGTGTCTCAGTCGTGTGTGACACATGGCCATGTTACATAGCCGTGTGTTCCCCGGTGTTGTTGTTAAAATGAATTCAGTATGCTCCACACGGTCTCACACACGGGCATGTAACCGGCTATGTGGTACAAGTTAGTATCTCCCCTATTTAGCACACAGCCTAGCACACGGACGTGTGACTTGGCCGTGTTGCACAAGTTAGTATACCCTACAGGTTTGGCACGACACAGCCTGGCACATGGGCGTGTTTAGCCATTTCGAAAGGTACATGGGCTAAACACACGGGAGTGTCATCGGCTGTGTGACCCAAGTCAGTATGTATGCCCTATTTTCACACAGCCTAGGACACGGGCGTGTTTAGAGCCGTGTGAGGCACACGGCCTGTTCACACGGGCGTGTGACCCTTGAAATGTTGAAATTTTTCTAAGTTTCCAAAATTTTCATATGTTATCGATTTAGTCCCGAATCATTTTCAAAGCATGTTTAAGCACTTGTAAACTCTTCTAAGGGACAATATGATTGTGTTGAATGGTATTTGTATATGAATGCATAAATGTATGAGTTATACATGTTAAAATGATGTGTATTCATCGGTAATACCTTGTAACCCTATTCTGGCAACAAATACAGGCTAGGGGTGTTACAAAATCTCACAACAAAAAGTAGGAACATCAACTTGTTGAGCGACTTGTATAGGTGCAACTCCACTAGTTCATTGCATATTTTTAATCATGTTTGTGAGAGAAGAAACTTGAGCACTTAGTGCAGTTATTGCATCCAATTCAATAACTCTTGGAGTAGTTTTTGTTTGAGCAGCTCTGGAGATAGGGTATTGAATTGATAATCATTCTGAGCAATTCTCTCAAGAATTCTCACAGCATCATTATAAGTACAATCCAGTAGACCTCTATTCACTGATGCATCGACAAGATTCCATGTATGTGAATTCAGCCCATTATAAAAAATCTCAATTTGTGTTTCTGGTTGAATGTTGTGTATCGGACAATGTCAAAGTAAAGATTTATAACGTTCTCATGTGGTATAAAGATTTTCATCGTCCAGCTGATGATAAGCAGTAATATCATTTCGAAGACGAGCATTCATTGTCGATAGGCTAAATCACAAAACAAACTGTGTCGCTAGTGCATCCCAAAAAGTAATTGATCCGGCAAGTAGTCCAAAAAACCAAGTATGAGCTTTTCCTTGTAGGGAATAAGGAAATAATTGCATCTTCAAGGCATCATCAAGAACGTCTTGTTGACTAAAGGAAGCACAGATCAATAAAAAGGATTTAAGATGTTCTCCCGCATCTTCGTGTAGCAGTCCAGCATATTGTCCATTAGAATTTAGCATTTGAAACATTACTGGCTTGAGTTCAAAATTCCTAGCTTAGATTGCTAGCCTAACAATCCTGGTTGTAAATCATCCAAGACAGGTACTACAAAATCTCGTATAGTCTTATTTTATATACAAGCATCTTGCGGCAACAATGGGTTATTAACATTTTACTGTTGCATCGGGGGTATGGTTGCATTGCTCCCTGGTAGAGCCATATTTCTTTGTTTTTGAAGTCTATTCTGAATAGTCATTTCAATTTCTAGATCAAAATCAATAAGAAAATTCGAATTTCTTCAGGTGATAAAATACCTAAATTGAAGTTAAAGAAATAGCAACAAAGAAAAAAACAAATAGTTAGTGAATATGAAATATTATATAAGGAAAATAAAGTGTAAAAACACACAAAAAAACAAAAATAAACATGAAACAAATGCCATCCCCGGCAACATCGCCAAAAACTTGATCAGCTGTTTGCGTTACAACAATAATGTGCAAGCGTACATTGTCGATGCAAGTATAGTAGATAGATGTGAGTCTATCGGATATCGATCCGACAGGGATGGTAGTCTTTTGTCTATTAATGTCAGTGTAATAACTAGATATAAACAAGATAAATTGTGAGGATAGTTGTCAATGCAATAACTTCAAAACAATAAAATAAAATATGATAATTATAAATTGGGATCCCCAACATGAATCTTCAGTAGAATACTAAATACTAAGTGCTCACAAGGTATAAAGAGATAGGTGATTGTCGAAGCAATAAAGTTCAATGTATATCTTATCCAGCGTCACTCCTCTATTTAATCCGAGACTTAAACATGTGTACTAACCTCACCTTCCGGTGATAGCAATACGACACTATTAAGAACAAATGGACTAAATTCCTCTAATCTTCACTCAACTTCTATTGTAATGCTTATTGGCTCAAACTGTCACTGTAGTTTCCAGTGTCAGTGACTGTAATAACACTTTCGTGTTAAAAAACATTCAAACCCCAAGATTAAACAATAAAAACAAGGTTGAATAAGATAACATTTAATCACGAATTCATGTGTACTTCCATACAAACAGAAAATAGAGAATAATCACCAGCATTCATAAAAAAATAAGAAATAATCGAGTGGAGAATACTATTCCTAGACAACTCGACTGAATTTCTCTATTCCCTCTTATCTCGCACTTAGGTCTTCTCGTCAGAAGCTAGTCTACATCTAGTTTTCACGTTGGCTCACCCGTGAGAAGCTTAATCTACCATGGTCGCAAGCTTCAAGGTAGGATGATGAAGATAATGATCTGGAAAAAAAGCTCTCTTTTTCTTCTCACATCCACATTTTATGTCCTCCTCCAACAGTACAAGTGTCCTTTTCCCAAAAATGATTTCGTCCTTGTACGTACAGGTTGGTTATACTAGACTAGACAGCTCACACAACTTTAGTTCTTATCCAGACAGCTGTCAAGTGCGGCGACAATTCTGGATGCAATCTGGAATTAACTTATGTAGTGACATTAATGTCAAAAGATAGCAAAATTAATGATAAAATAGGCCAGGATTTACTGAGTTATAAAATGCAATTTACTAAACTAAAAATACTAAAATGTTTGCTAAGGATAACTAAATGGGAACAATTTAACCAATAATTAAGGGGGAAAACCCGTGTTTTTTCTAGTACTATCAGTAGGCTACGTAAAGACTAAAACACTTTATAGTGGTCAGGATTGACATCACGCAAAGGATTTCAACCAACAACGTTATTCATCATTTTCAGTTTTGAAAAGGTATATCGTCAACCCTATTTCAACCCGATTCGTTCCTCGTACATAGATCTGTGATTGACGATCGCCAAAATAATTTTTCCGTTACACCGCGAGGCAAACCGACGATCCCATAGTTGTGATATTAATTTAATTTTCATACTTATTTGTTAAAACTTTAAGATAAAATAATATTATTAAGATAATAAAAACAAAACAATATCAATTTTATATTTTTAAATTGTGATAGTTTATATTATGACCAATACAAATTTAGAACAAGAAAATCTAATATTTAAAATAAACTTGAGTCAATTAGCATTCATCAAAATGATCAAAATTTTAGAAAAATTTCATAAAAATTTAAATAATATTTTGTATGCTCTAATTTTTTATTTTAGATGAACCACAAACATATCTTGGAAGAGTGATAATAAAAATTTTATAATCAATGATGTTTGTGCTTTTTGTAAGGGTAAAATCTTAATATATATTTAGTGCTTGAAAAGCAACTTAATAATTGAATTTGGGTATAGGTATTTGTAATTATAAAAATATAATATGTTTGGGTAACTATTATAATTGGTGGGTTCCACTAAATTTAGTATTATTGAAGCACTCAATTACACATTCCAATCCTAAGGGGAGGATGAGAGTTGGAGTAATTATGCATGTAATTAAATTCAAATCCAATTAACTTATGACTTTTCTAAACACTTATACATAATTTAAATTTTTAAAAAATATATTTTTTATGCAATTTAAATTTTGAAAATTATTTTATAAGCATGAGCATATATGAGTTTTGGGATGGTTATATCCAAAAATTTCTAAAGTTATATTATAAGTCCTAAAAACTTATATTATAAAAAAATAATTTATGTATTTTATAAAGTTATAAAAAAAATTATATTGTTTAAATCCTATAAGTCGTGGTCAAAAGTATATTATAAAATTAATTTACATATTATAAAAGTGTTATAATATGATTATTTATGAAAAGTTGTAACAAAAAAGTACAGACGTAACTTATTTATGTGTCCATTCTATATATTATAAAACATAATACACTTATTTACTTTAGAAAAAGTATTATAATTTTTTGTCATAACATATCCATAAAAAATAACTTTTCAAAGTTATGATAAAAATTATATTATTTATAAGTTATTGAACACTTTATAAATCTTATATATTATAATTTTTATATTATTTTAACCCTAATTTATGTATTGTAAAAAAGGTTATGATCTAGCATAAGATTTTCTCCAAATTAGATTTATTTGAGTTTTTATAATCAAAGTAACATTTTTTTTCACTATGAACTCAAATATTATGTGGTATATGATTCCTAATCAAATATAAAAAGTTTCTTTAAACCATATTGTTGGGTACAAAACCATTTGAAAAAATGAAGCTGGACACAAATACTAAACACGACTCATGAACTCTTTAATTTGAGACATTTAAAGCTTCATAAATATAATTATTTATGTATGTAATATATAAACATGAAATGATGTTATATTAATAATTGTGTTAATCATTTACAAAGAATTGAATCAAATCAAGTCAAAATTTTATGTATAAAATTGCATAAAATCAAAATTTATATATACAATTGCACATTAAACCATAATTCGTATATAATTTTGAGATTTATCCCTATTGAATACCACATTCTCTAAAGTTCTTTTTATTTTTCTACTTTTACAATTGTTGTTGTGTTTTTGTATTTATTGGTGTCGAAGTTTTGAAGACCCAACTAAAACACCCAAATTATCAAAAGCTTTCTGAAAAATCCATTTTACCAATACTTTTATGTATTGTAAAAAGGTTTTATAAAATTTATTCCGTGAATAAATAGATATAAATGTAATATAAGAACGAAAAATAAAATAAAATAAAATATAGAAATATCCATTCAGGTGTGAAGGTTCAATTGAAAAGTGAGAGGATTTGGATAAAAATATAAATTTAAAAAATAAGTTTAGACAAAAAAAATAAGACTCATTTTCTAAATGGGCCGAGTTTTGGGTAAAATTTTTTCTCTGAACCTAGCTCGACCTGGTCCGAATCAACTGTCTTGTTGCTATTTTGCTGCCATTTTGCTATCATATTACTACTATTTTATTGTTATCATTTAGAAATTGTATAACTGTTGTTTTATCGTTAATTTTATTACTATTTTAGAGGCATTTGCTTGCTAAGTTACAACCATCTACATTTATTTTATTATTTTTAGTGTATTTGATATATTATAATTTTAAATTTTTTATATAAAAAATTAATATGAATGAATCAAGATAAACTCAAATTTAATATTTTTAATCTAGATCAGACTTAGATAAAATTATAAATTTATTTTCGGATAGAATTCAAACCTAAAAAATAAATCTAAAATTTTATATCCCAGCCCGAATTAGCACATATTCCGTAGTATTTAACCCGTAAACAGTTTGTGAGGATTTTTTTGGTTGATTGAAATTTGTGTATAAAACTTATTGCATGTAATTGATTAAGAGGATAACTGTGAAGGCGTGCATTATAAACTTAGATAATTCCTTAATCATCTCTATTTCCATATTTGCATAATAAATTCATATCTCATAAATATTGGAATTAAAATTAAATTTAAACTTAATTAGTATAACTTGATAACGATATGATTCCCCTATAAAATAAAATACATTTATATGAAGTTAATATTATTTCGAAAAATAAATGTTATTAATCAAATTTGTGGTTTAAAGATGGATTACAATTTAAAAATATGATATAATGGTATATTTTATTAACTTTATTTTATTCATCATATTCTATCAATTTATTCTATTTTATTGAATATTTTAAATTATTCACCATCATCTATTAAAGGAAATCTTCAGTATTGATAACTGAATGAAATACGATAAGTGCATAATCAATTAAAGCTTAAAAAATTATAATTTATTTGGATAATATATTACAACTTTATAGTAATAATAAAATTACAAAATTAGCCATACCTCATTTAAAAAAAAACTATCAAAATAATAACTTTTGTTTGCCTCATCTTACATTTTAGTCACCTATATTTAAAATGTTATATTTTAATCACTTACGTTATTGTGTTGTAACATTCTAGTTACTGAGTCATTAATTACCGTTAACGGTGTAATGGTAAGCTGACGTGGCACATTAAATCATCATTTCGAACGAAAAAAATATAGGGACGAATTGTATAAATTAACCTAAAATTTTTATTTTAAATAATAATTTGATGTGTCACGTCAGCTTACCATTACACTGTTAATGGCAATTAACGGCTCAGTGACTAAAATGTTACAACGTAATAACATAAATAACTAAAATGTAGCCTGAAGTAAATAAAAGTGACTATTTTAATAGTTTATCTTAAAAAAAATTAACAAACAATATTAGAGTTGTGAAAGAATTGATTTTAAAAAAAAAATTTGGAGAAGTTGAAGCGTAATAACACCATTTCAGAATATACAACAAAAGTAAAACATAATATTAAAGATAAAAACCTTGGACAATGGATTCTTGAAGTTTTTTTTCGTTTACAATAAGGAAATTTTCCAGCTCTGTTTTGTAGAACTTATAGCATTCATTCAAAATGGTTTGTGACACTTTTACAATACGAAGATCCAACATATGTGTTTTTCCTATAAAATAATATAAAAAAATTTCCATAATAATAAGTATCCGATGCATCTATAGGTTTCACATCAATTCTTGATTTGTTTTTTTTTTTTTTTTTTTTTTGCACCTTTTGTTTAAGCCTTTAAAAATTGTTATATATCTACCTCAACTTGGTACTAGTTGGACATTCCATTGGGCTACCTAAGGTTCACTAAGTAGTGTAATTGAGTAAGAACCCTCTTTCAGCTATAAATACCCAAAGGTTTCAAGGGACTCCTCTCCATTCTCAACTCGAATACACTACCATTTCTACTTATGTCTCTCCACTTTTTTGGCTCTCAATCCTAAAATGGGTGAATCGATCTTCCTCAGCACTTCCCCCCTCCTCTTTCTTTATCTTTGTTGATACTGTGTATCAACAATGATGCGGTAAGCGTGGATCGAGCACCTCTAACAACCTCTCTCCTTCCTTTATCAAATATTTGCAAAAACCCATCAATTTTCATGAAAAATTGAAGAACCCTTGTTCGTCTTCCATTAAAATCAACCAAATACAATTCAAATCAAGTTTATTTCCAATCCTCTACATGTCAAAACCCAAAACCTAAAAATGTGTAAGAATTTCTAACAACTCAATTCGACCCATTGCTTAATCACCCTTGCACTTGTCGTTTTCACAATACCTATGTAACACCCCTTACCCATATTCGACGCCGGAACAGGGTACGAGGTATTACCGGACATAAGCTCACATAATCATACAAAATCGAGACATGGATTTTCGTCCAAATTTAAAACTTTTCATCCACATGCATATCGTCCCTTATATGAGCCCACGAGGCCCAAAACATACATTGGGGTGGTTCGGGACTAAACCGAGAACTGTCAAAACTTTACAACACTTAGAAAAGTATCTTGTTTTGAAGGGTCACACGTCCGTGTGGGTAGGCCGTATGGTCACACACGCCCATGTGGCTTGGGACACGCCCGTGTCCTTAGCTTGTGTAACTCTCTATTTATGACGTCATTAACAAAATAGGGTCACACGGCCAAGTCACACGCCCGTGTGCTTAGGCCGTGTGGCGAATTAAATTTAAAAAAATCAGGTGCAAACTTCACATGGCTTGGGCGCACGCCCATGTCTTGAGGCCGTGTCCTTCACACGACTAAGACACACGGCCGTGTCTCTGCCTGTGTGTTTACTACAAGGCATTCTATTTTACCTAATTAGGGTGTAAGAGACACATGGCCAGATCACACGCCCATGGGGTAGACCGTGTGTCACACATGGTTTAGACACACGCCCGTGTGTTTACCTGTGTGGATAACTTTGAGGCTATTTTCCAAGCCTTTTGTCACCGTCAATAACACATGCACACTTACACATCTCATAAACATGGCTCATGCATAACAATTTCTTATCAATTTATGCATGCTTAAGATCCCATATTTGATTTAAACCAAGCCTACCAATTTACATGCAATATGTAACATTAATTTACTTCCATTTCATACATTCATGCCTTAGTTGTTATTATGCCATTTACTCATAATTTCATCATCAAACATCCATGTTCATATCCACAATTCATCCATGCCAAATGAATTTAACCACATCATAAGTGACTTTAGCACATACATGCATATATAATTAGGTTTACAATCCAATAATCAATATGAACCATATCTCATGGCCATATACAAAATGAATCAAATATTATCATAAGCCAACGCATTTGGCTAACCCTATATGACATATAAAAAAAAGACCAAGTCCCTATACATGCCATACTCAAAATACTTAAATTCACTATACCCAAAAGATTAATTTGATAGTGTGAATCGAGCTCCGACGTCCTTTGATCTCTGAGCTAGCTAGGCGACACTATAAGGAAATAGAAAAGAAAAGGGAGTAAGCAAAAAGCTTTGTAAGTTTGCATGTAAATAATTAACAACATTGACCATTCATTATTATACACATAACATGATAATATTTATCATAATGTCATCAAGTATCATAGTTACATTTTAAGTCATGTCATTTGCATAATGTACAATAAGACTCATGATCATAATTCATTCATTCACATCTTACCGAGGTCTCATCGATCATAATCTCAATATTTATGAGCTTTTTGTACGTACTTATATCCTATCAACATGATCATACCTTGTCATCTCTTTGAAATAATCTTTGGATTACCCGTTGAACCACTTGGAATACTAAAGGATACTCAGGAAATCTCATACACATAGTAAGATGCCAATGCCATATCCTAGATATGGTCTTACATAGGATCATAGGTCGAAGCCAATAGCCCATTTATGGTCTTATATGATGTTTCATATCGATGCCAATGCCATATCCCAGATATGGTCTTACATGGGATCACATATCGATGCCAATGCCATGTCCCAGACATGGTCTTACATGGAATCGCACATAACCCTAATGTCATGACATTTGTATCCTAACTATTCCTAAGGTTCAACCGGGATTTCGAGATATCAAACTTTGTCAGTTATCAGTAATTAAATCTATAGAGATTGATCGTGATTTTCCGTGATAAGTTTTCTAAATTTATAATTAATCGCTCTTGAAAATAATTATTATCACGACGTAGGCAAGTGTACCTATCGAACAGTAGTATAGCTTTAGCAAGAACGAATTATCGAACCCAAAGGACTAAAAGTACTAGTAATGACTGTCTTTTTATTATCTAGCCTAAGAAATAAAGGGATTTGTTTTAACTAATTAATTAAACTAAGAATTTGCAGAAAATAGATTTGGGAAATTACTTTTGGGAAAACGATTGATTAAGGACAATACCTAAGGAAAAATCCACCTAGACTTTTACTTGTTATTTTGGCTCCGAACCGGACGATTTATTCATTTAACTTGTTCCGTAGAAATCCATAAGTTATGTTATTATCCCTATTCAAGACTAATAACGTCTAATCCCTATTCACCCTAATCTGACAAAATCTTGTCACCCCATCTCTAGGCGCCCAATCAACTCCGCTTAATTATAACAAAGTTACTCTTAGTCAGGGTCTATTCCTCCTCCAACTAAGAGTAGTAACTTGAAGTGATATCCTGAAATACCAAAACAAGAATTAAAAACACATATTTAAGAACAAGTCAAATATTTATCATATGATTCGGAAAATAATAACAAGATTCGTCTTAGGTTTCATCCCCCTTAGGTATTTAGGGGTTTAGTTCATAACTAAATAAGAAAACAGCTCAGAATAATAAATATTACAAAACATAAAGAAAACCCAAAACTCCTGAAATGGAAATTGAGAAGAAATATTTAGTCTTGATGGTGAATCCTGCTTCTAAGATGGATCAATCGGCTTCCTTGGAGTAATTCCTTACTCCCTATTCTCCGTCCCCTTTCTCTTCCTCTTCTGGGCTGTATTTATAGGCTTTGGAATGCCTAAGAACCCTCAAAAGTGGCCTTTTTCTAATTGGACTCAACTTAGGCTTGGTAGGGACACGCCCGTGTGACACGCCCGTGCGCGATTACTTTAGGTCGTGTTCAAGCCTGTTAGATTGGCACGGGTGTGTGTTCTACCCGTGTGAGGAGGTCTAGGCCGTGTTGATTTCGTATTTTGGCTTATTTTCTCCATTTTTGGCTCGTTTCTCGTTCCTTTCGCTCTCCTATGCTTACCTAAGTGTAAAACATGAAATTAAGGCATTAGGAGCATCGAATTCACTAATTCTTAAGGAAAAATCATTCATAAAATGCGTTAAGCATGGAGTAAAAATATGTATAAATTATGGTTTATCAAATACCCCCACACTTAAGCGTTTGCTTGTCCTCAAGCAAAATCCTCAAATCATAATTAAAAATTCCTTTTTCTCAACTTATAATTCCTATCAATAATATTTCAAACCATCTCATAAGTAATCATACATTGAGAATTCAACTAAAAGAACATTAAAGCTTCAAACATTCCAAATTGAGTATTTAATCATGAAAAACTTAGGCATCTCCCTTCATCTAAATAGTTATCATTGATTCAGAACCTCATAGAGTTTAACATCCTCACTAAAGATTCACTCAAATCACTCGAAGTGTTTAAGGACAATGAAATTAGCACTCATCAGTTAATATGAAAAGTTATTACCATAGGCTTGCATGAAAATCAAATCTCCACCACTATAAATCGAGATGATACATCAATCAAAGGGTCTTTAAAGGGTTGTAATGAGGCTTGGTTAGGGTGTGTGGTCACAAGCTGAAAGAAAAGGTTAGAATCAAGACTGACTTGAAAAATTACTTAACTAGAAAAATATTTAATCATCACTTCCGTACAACAAAGCTTCTTTTCTGACTATAGAATTTGAATACTGAAGTTTACAAACAAAAGATCACTACTAATATGTATACATGTTTCTTTCTCTTTTTTTTTTTAAGAACAATTCAAATCATCATAAACTAACTATTAAGAACAAGACATAGCTAAGCAATTTATTCAACTCAAATCTCGACAAAAATAGGGATCAAGTTAATTTAATGGGATTTCAACAATAATGGGTTAAGGGTTAATATTGAGGGTCATACAAGGAATGGCTTGTTAGGCTCAAAGGGGTTTACTAAAGGTTAATCGTGGAGGTAGGCTTTTCATGGCATGAGTGAGTTAATCCTAAGTGCCTCTATCATCTTGACATATCAAATCAAATAGTGTGGTCTTGATATGCATAATCAAGCAAGTTCTAGAATAACAATTCAATATTGCCACACTCAAAGCAATAATAAAAGTGAGCATGAAAGAATTAATAGATGCTCAAAAGGCTCAAAAATCTCACAAAAATTATGGCTTTTTGATGTTTAAACCTGTGGGATTCAATTCAAGATAATACATAAACTTGGGGAAACAACCTAAAATTTTAAATTCTTAAAAATCAACTTATCATGCTTGATTTTCTAATGTTTTTAAAGTTTAAATAATCAATGCATGAATGTCTATGTTTTAATTCAAGATATATCAATAGAAATCATCAGTCAATCAAAATTCATCCTAACCATGATATGAGATATTTACAAGAGAACAAAGTAATATTCAGGGATTTTTCAGATAATGAAATGATTACCCCTCACACTTAAGATGTATATTGCCCTCAATGTACAACGATAGATATATAGAAAAATAAAAAATCATAAGGTAGGGAGAGAATTGAAACTTCCTAAGTGTTGAATGAATGAATTCCCTAGTTTGGAGTTGTGGAGGTGGAGGAAGATGCTCCGGTGGTGGTAGAGGTTGGGTATCACAAGTGTTGTGCCAAAAGAATATTATATCTCGTCATTGAGCAGGGCATGGCAGTCGTGGAGGACCTTTTCCAATGGAGTTTCAAGTTCCTAAGTGATTGTGAGCTTTGGAGCTCTTTATAATTGTGATAAAAGCAGAAACTGTTTAGGGGATATTAGGAAGGATAATTACTCATAAAGAAATAGCCGAAATTAATAAAACCTAATAAATAAGCTAATAAAAACAAAAAGAAATAACATTTAAATGTTAAAAGTGAAATTAATAATAATAAAACTTAAAATAAAAATAAAAATAAAAATAAAAATAAAAATAAAAGTAGAAATAAAAAATAAAAATAAAGATAAAATGAAATTAATCATGATCATCGCCGGATGGTTCACAAGGTGGTGGTGGCGATGAGATGTGGAAGTGCTGATAGATCTGCTGGAGGGTAGCATCAATGTTGTCAAATCTTTGAAAACACTGCTGCTCGAATCGATTGAGGCGCTCAGAGATGTCAGCATATGAAGCCGCTGCATGAACTGGACGAGAGGGTGGTGGTGGCTGGGAAGGTGGGTCCTCGTGCTAGGTAGGGACATCATCAGTAATGTCCTCTGGAGCCTTCTCCTTGGTGGATTGGGCGAGACGATATTGGGGAGGGTAGGTTTCTCAGCGCCTCTCGATCATCCTCATGCTAATGCTCGAGATGCCTTGTGGAGACATCTGGCCAATGAGGTTCAGGGATGATTCTTGGGCCACGGTGTTGAGGAGTCCGAAGTGTCGGGCCAGTTGAGTCACGTAGGGGCTAATGGAGATGACCCTCCTTTGATGTCGCTCTGTCTGGTGGCGTATGGCAAGGGTGATAAAGTAGGCAAGGTCAATGACATGCCCGTTTGACATACACCATAAGTAATAGACGTCGTGGGTAGTGACGACGCCGGTGCTCTCTCTCCGCCCTGTCAAAGTGTGAGATAAAATAGAATGGAGGTACCTTAAGGATGGAGAGAGAGATGATGCCTTGGTGCGACTGGGGTCGTAATTGGCTGAACGTGGGACGAGGGCATCCCAGCAATGTGAGGGAGAATGATGGATGTGGCGGTCGAGAGCATGTAGGTCATTCTTCTCTCTGAACTCCTCGGTATCTGCACTCCAATGCAAAGTCTCGACTGCGGGGCGCTTAGTTGGCGAACTAATCCACCTAAGTGAAATCGATCGCGCGGGATCATCGTAGTTTGTCATTACTATTTGAAGATGGAATGTGGAGCATAGTTCCATCGTTAGCTCTAAGTATGTCAACTCGATGATCCCAAAGAATAGCTCCCAAGGATCGGTGGTAAAGAGGGCCCGATTCGCATCAGCCAGTTGTACTTATTCCACCGTAGCCCAGTCGATACAACGGCCCGCAACTAAAGGTCGGGCCTATAATATTTGGTAAAGTTCTTCTTGGGGCCCGTTGAGGAACTGTAGGAAAGGATGGCGAATTTCTGCGGTTGGGCTCGAGGAAGATGATGCTCATTTCCTTTTCTTAGAGGCGGGGACGGCGGCTTTCTTTCCTCGTGAAGATGACATTGTGAACCTGTAATTAGAATTATTAAACCGTCTTGATGAGTAGACATGGGAAAATGGAACTAAATTCTAAGAGGAAAGAGGCATAAATATTTTTAGCCACAAAAATTACAATAATAAGTTCATTAACATACTTTTGTGGCATTAGCATTGTGGTATGAGTAAAAATGACAAAGAATACAATGCAATATCTTAAATAGATAAGAGAATGGCAACACAAAAAAAAAAGGCATGAAAATTTCAACTAAACTAATCATGAAAATTTACTTCTAAGTAATCAAATGGAGTAGAGAATGCATGCAATGAATAAGAATTTGAACATGAAAAATATGATAGTTATTCTAGATTATGACATTTAAGTTATAAAAATATAGAGATAAAATAAAAACTTGCATATTATCATGATAAATAGCCCTAGAAATCAGTAAAATAGACAAGGAAGAAGTAAACAAACGCTAGGAAGAGGAGAAAATGCGTCAAAAATGAAGCCGGGGGAGGCACACGAGCATGGCAAGGAGGCCGTGTGGACCTGCAGTGGCTAGGGTTAGGGTTTTTGAGTGGGGAAGACAATGAATAGTGCAGTCTATTTATAGATTTTGGGGCACACGACCAGGGGACACACCCGTGTGCCCCAATTTCAGCCCGTGTGTTTCGCGTTTTTCCTATTTTGGCGCGTCTAAAATTCATCACACGCTCGTGTACCGTGGACGTGTTGGTGCACATGGCCATGTCGCACGACTGTGTCTAACTTCGTTCGCTTCTCTCACGCCCGTGTATGCAAGCCCCACGCCCGTGTTAATTTGACAAGTTCGACCACAGTTGTTATACATGGGCGTGTCGCACGCCCGTGCTAGTTTCTCAGTTTCAACCACAGTTCTAAGGCACGGGAGTATCGTATGCCCGTGTTGTTTTGACAGGTTCGACTACGGCCATGTCGCAGGGTCATGGTAATTTATTGCAGCCCGTGTTTTGAGGAAATCTTTGCCCTGTTTCCACACGGTCCTAAGCACGCCTGTTGATTTTTAAGTGCTGTCTCGGTATTCTGGAAATAGGTTTCTCACACTGAAATGAATTCGGATAGCATCTCCTCAAGGTTCGGTTTCTTCTCTTTTTAATAAGGTGGCTGTTGGAAGCCCAAGGGTGGTGGTGGTCTCTGATTTCCTTGGCCTCCCCATGAGAAGTTTAGGTGATTCCTCCAACCTGTGTTATAGGTATTACTATAAAGATTATTTTGAGATCGAGGATTATCACCCATATAATTTAATTGCTCATTCTCCATGGTGTGGCCATAGGGTTGATATTCTAGATTACTCGATCCACCTCCACTCGCTTCATATTGCATTACTGGGTGAACCTGCGTAGAACCAAGTAAACCATCAATCTTTTTATTTAAAAGTTCTACCTGATTTGACAGCATAGTAACTGAGTCGACATTATAAACACCTACTTTTTTCGTTGGCTTAGTCCTCATGACTTGCCACTGGTAGTTGTTCGATGACATCTCCTCAATAAATTCGTAAGCCTCTTCAGGTATTTTGTTGTTGATGGTTCCACCAGCAACTACATCAATCATCTATCTTGTCGAGGGATTCATACCATTGTAGAATGTTTGAACTTGCAGCCATAGAGGTAACCCGTGGTGAGGGCACTTTTGCAGTAGGTTCTTGTATCTCTCCCATGCATCGTAAAGTGTTTCTAAGTCCATCTGCACAAAAGAAGAGATATCATTACGTAACTTAGCCGTTTTAGCCGGCAGAAAATATTTTAGTAAAAATTTATCGGTCATTTGTTCCCAAGTAGTGATGGACCCTCGAGGTAATGAGTTCAACCACTGTTCAGCTTTGTTCCTCAGTGAAAAAGGGAATAACCGAAGGCGAATGGCATCATCAGAAACGCCATTAATTTTGGAAGTGTCACAAAATGCCAGAAAACTCGCCAAGTGAGTGTTAGAGTTCTCATCCTGGAAACCATCAAACTGAACAAATTGCTGTATCATTTGAATCGTGTTAGGTTTCAGTTCAAAATTATTTGCAGCAATAGCCAGCCTAACTATACTTGACTCAGTTCCTGTTAAATTAGGTTTAGCATAATCATACATAGTACGAGGAGTAGGATTCTAATTTGCTAATTCAGCGGGTATTGCTAGAGGTAGCTGATTGTCTTGATTTTTAGCCATCTCCTCGGTTGTAGTTGAGATATCGTCCTCTTGTTCTTCCTCTGTGTATCTTAAGCTTCGCCTTATTTCTCGTCGGTTTCTATGAGCTATGGGATTGATCTCTTCGTCAAAAAGCAGTGGTCCTGACGGGTTTCTTCTAGTCATAAACTATAAGAACCTGCTAAAAGAAAGAAATAGAAAATTAGTAAATTAGCATAAAATAAAGTTAAATTGCAAGAAAAATAAATGGCTAAAGTAATAAAAATTGAGTGTTCCTAATATTTTAGTCCCCGACAACGGCGCCGAAAAACTTGATCGTGATTTTTCGTGATAAGTTTTATAAATTTATAATTAATCGCTCTTGAAACTAACAATTATCACGACGTAGGCAAGTGTACCTATCGAACAGTAGTATAGCTTTAGCAAGATCGGATTGTCAAACCCAAAAGACTAAAAGTACTAGTAATGACTGTCTTTTTATTATCTAGCCTAAGAAATAAAGGGATTTGTTTTAACTAATTAATTAAACTAAGAATTTGCAAAAAATAGATTTGGGAAATTACTTCTGGGAAAACTATTGATTAAGGACAATACCTAAGGAAAAATCCACTTAGACTTTTACTTGTTATTCTGGCTCCGAACCGGATGATTTATTCATTTAACTTGTTTTGTAGAAATCCCTAAGTTGTGTTATTATCCCTATTCAAGACTAATAACGTCTAATCCCTAGGTTGAATAACTGAGGCTTTTCTCTAATTAACACCCTAGGGTTGCATTAACTCGATCTATGGATTCCTTATTAGGTTTCACCTTAATCTGGCAAAATCTTGTCACCCTATCTCTAGGCGCGTAATCAACTCCGCTTAATTATGACAAAGTTGCTCTTAGTCACGGTCTATTCCTCCTCCAACTAAGAGTAGTAACTTGAAGTGATATCCTGATATACCAAAACAAGAATTAAGAACACATAATTAAGAACAAGTCAAATATTTATCATACGATTCAGAAAATAATAACAAGATTCGTCTTAGGTTTCATCCCCCTTAGGTATTTAGGGGTTTAGTTCATAACTAAATAAGAAAACATCTCAGAATAATAAAGATTACAAAACATAAAGAAAACCCAAAACTCCTGAAAGGGAAATTGAGGATTTGTTTCATTTTCTCCATTTTTGGCTCGTTTCTCGTTCCTTTCGCTCTCCTATGCTTACCTAAGTGTAAAACATGAAATTAAGGCATTAGGAGCATCGAATTCACTAATTCTTAAGGAAAAATCATTCATAAAATGCGTTAAGCGTGGGGTAAAAATATGTATAAATTATTTATTATCATAGACAAATATACATTTCATGCAATATCAAAGCATCAGATACATAATAACATGATGTTGAATTATTTACACACGAACTTACCTCGGTACCCAAAATATGGCTAACTATTCGATTTAGTCCACGACCTTGTTCTTCCCTCAGTTTAGGTCCGGACTCCATTTTTCTTGATCTATAATAGCAATTTTCACTTTTTTAATTATCACATTGTTCAAAACAGTCCATATATCATACTTTGGAAAAATTAAAATTTTGTCCCTAAACTTTCACATAATTATAAATTAGCCCTTAGGCTCGTAAAATGAAATGTGTTCATTTTCATTGCTACCCAAGCCTAGCCGAACTTATATCATACTTATATCAACCCACATTTTCTTTCAAATTAGGATTTTAACCACCTATTTACAACTTTTACAGAAAGGTCATTTTTAGGTGTTTTCATGAAAAACAACTTAGTAAAACATGTTTATCATATTCCTCCATCAAACACCAAAACACATGCATGCCACACATGGGTAAGCTTTTTGAACATGAACCCTAGCTCAAAATAATGGTAGAATTAGATAGATCATGCTTCAAGGATCTCAAAAACATAAAGAACATTAAAAACACGGCTAAGGTGTACTTATAATCGAGCTTGAAAGGATGAACAAAACCCTAGCTATGGCTCCTTGAGAATTTCGGCCAAGGGGGAGGAATATGGACACAAATTTTAACTTATTTTCCCTTTTTATTCTTTTATTAACCAAATGAAAAAAATGCCCTTAAGGTATTTCCTTCAAAATTTTCCTATTCATGCCCATTTTTGTCCATAAAAATAAAAATTGGGCAAATTGCTATTTAATGACCTCTAATTAACAATCCATGGCAATTTCATGTTTAAGGCTTTTAGAACTCACATTTTGCAACTTTTGCAATTTAGTCCTAAATGTCAAATTGGACACTTTATCTATAAAATTTCTTCATGAAATTTTCACATAAGCATGAAATCATGTCATAGACCTCATAATAATCATAAAATAATTATTTCTATTTTGGATTTGTGGTTTTGAAACTACTATTTTGACTAGACCCTAATTAGGGATGTTACAGCTCTCCCCCTTTAGGGATTTTTGTCCTTAAAAATCTTACCAGTAAAAAGGTTTGGGTATTGGTTTCTAATGTTTTCTTCGGTCTCCCATATAGCCTCTTCAACCCTATGTCTTTGCCATAATACTTTCACAAGGGCAATACTTTTATTTCTCAATTGTTTGACTTCCCAAGCCAAAATCTTAACCAGTTCTTTACCATAAGTCATTTCTAGTTGAATCTCAACCTTTGTTGGTGAAATCACATGTGAAGGATCAAATCGGTATCGGCGCAACATAGACACATGGAACACATTATAAATTCTTTCCAACTCAAGCGGCAAAGCCAGCCGATATGCTACGGGCTCTATCCCTTCGGTAATCTCGTACGGTCCAATAAAATGCGGACTCAATTTGTCCTTTCGGCCAAATCTAAGAACTTTCTTCCACAGGGATACTTTCAGGAATACCTCATCGCCGACCTGAAACTCAATCTCTTTCCGTTTCAAATTCGCATATGATTTCTGTCTATTCGAAGCGGCCTTTAGACAATCACGAATTACCTTTACCTTTTTTTTGGTTTCTTTGACTAAATCAACTCCTTGAATCTGATTTTTTCTAAGTTCGGTCCAATACAAAGGCGTTCAGCACTTATGCCCATACAATGCTTCATAAGGTGCCATTTTCAAACTCGATTGAAAACTATTGTTGTGGCAAATTCTACCAACGGTAAATACTTTTCCCAACTACTTTGGAACTCAAGAACACAATACCACAACATACCTTCAAGAATTTGAATTACTCGCTCAGACTGATCGTCAGTTTGCCAATGGAAAGCAGTACTAAAATTCAGCTTTGTACTCAAAGCTTCTTGTAACTTTTTCCAAAACCGTGATGTAAATCTTGGATCTCTATCTGATATAATCGACAATGGTACTCTGTGCAATCTCACTATTTTAGAAATATACAATTTGGCTAACTTATCAAGTGGATAGTTGGTACATATATGTATAAAGTGAGCCGACTTTGTCAATCGATCTACAACAACCCATACATATTTCTTTCTCAGTGTAGAAAGCAAGCCTGTCACAAAATCCATAGTAATATGGTCCCATTTCCATTCGAGAACCATTACAGGTTGAAGTAATTCTAAAGGTACTTGGTGTTCGGCTTTTACTCACTGACAAATTAGACATCTTGAAACAAACTCTGAAATATCGCCTTTTATATTCGGCCATGGATACAATTTTTTCAAGTCATTGTACATTTTTGTACTACCTGAATGTATAGACAAACAACCACTATGTGCCTCATGCAAAATCTTCTGAGTCAACTCGGTATTTTTAGGAATACAAATCCTATCTCGGAACATCAAGCAACCATCGAAACTAATCCAAAAATCTGATTCAATACCCGACTCACACTGAGCTCTCTTATCTTGTAACTCACTGTCACTTTTCTGAGCTTCATAAATCTCTTGGAGAAATGTCGGTCTAGCTCTCAACTCAGCTAGAATTGAACCATCATCTGATAAATCCAACTGAGTGTTCATAACCCTCAAAGCAAATAAGGATTTCCTACTTAAAGCATCAGCGACCACGTTTGCCTTTCCCAGGTGATAGTCAATCACCAGCTCGTAATCTTTTATCAACTCTAGCCATCTCCATTGCTGTAGGTTCAAATATTTTTGAGTCATCAAGTTAGACTTTTATGATCAGTGAATACTCGACATTTCTCGCCATACAAATGGTGTCTCCAAATATTCAATGCAAACAGGTGGCTAGCTCCAAACCATGAGTAAGATAATTTTTCTCATGCGGTTTCAGCTGCCTCGAGGCATAAGCTATTACCTTGCCTTCTTGCATAAGTACACAACCCAATCCATTCAAGGATGCATAACTGATAAACCATAATTTATACATATTTATAACCCATGCTTAACGCATTTTATGAATGATTTCTCCTTAGAATTGGTGAATTCGATGCTCATAATGCCTTAATTTCATGTTTTATTCTCAAGTAAGCATAGGAGAGCGAAAGGAACGAGAAACGGGCCAAAAACAGAGAAAATGGGCCAAAGCACGAAATCAACACGGCCTAGACCTCCTCACATGGGCAGATCACACGACCGTGTCAATTTGGCAGAATTGAAGCACGACTCACACGGGTATAACACATTCCCACGTACCTCGAGTACGGCCTGAAATTATCGCACATGGGCGTGTCCCTGCCGAGCCCAAGTTGAGTCCAATTTGGAAAAGGCCACTTTTGAGGGTTCTTAGGCATTCCAAAACCTATAAATACACCCTAAAAGAGGAAGAAAAGGGGAGACGAAGAATAGGGAGTAAGGAATTACTCCATGGAAGCTGATTGATCCATCTCAGAAACTGGATTCACCATCAAGATTGAAGATTTCTCCTCAATTTCGCTTTCAGGAGTTTTGGGTTTTCTTTATATTTTGTAATCTTTATTATTCTGAGATGTTTTATTATTTAGTTATGAACTAAACCCCTAAATACCTAAGGGGGATGAAACCTAAGACGAATCTTGTTATTATTTTCTAAATCGTATGATAAATATTTGACTTGTTCTTAATTATGTGTTCTTAATTCTCTTTTTGGTATTTCAGGATATCACTTCAAGTTACTACTCTTAGTTGGAGGAGGAATAGACCCTGACTAAGAGTAACTTTGTCATAATTAAGCGGAGTTGATTGCGAGCCTAGAGACAGGGTGACAAGATTTTACCGGATTAGGGTGAAACTTAATAAGGGAATCCATAGATCGAGTTAATGCAACCTTAAGGTGTTAATTAGAGAAAAGTCTTGGTTATTCAACCTAGGGATTAGACATTGTTAGTCTCCAGAGGGATAATAATATACATTAGGGATTTCTACGGAATAAGTTAAATGAATAAATCGTTCGGTTCGGAGCTAGAATAACAAGTATAAGTCTAGGTGGATTTTTCCTTAGGTATTGTCTCAATCAATTGCTTTCCCCAAAAGTAATTTTCCAATTCTATTTTCTGCAAGTTCTTAGTTTAATTAGTTAGTTAAAACAAACCTCTTTTCTTTGGCTAGATAATAAGAAGACAATCATTACTAGAACTCCTAGTCCTTTGGGTTCAACAATCCGGTCTTGCTAAAGCTATACTACTGTTCGATAGGTACACTTACCTACGTCGTGATAATAGTTAGTTTCAAGAACGATTCATTATAAATTTATAAAACTCATCACGGGAAAATCATGATCAAGTTTTTGGCACCGTTGCTGGGGACTAAGATATTAGGAACAGTCAATTTTTATTACTTTAGCCATTTATTTTCTTAAAATTTAACTTTAATTTTTATTTTACTAATTTTCTTTCTTATTCTCCTGGCAGGTTCTTGTATTTTATGACTAGAAGAAACCCATCGGGACCATTGCTTTTTGACGAGAAAATTGATCGTACAGCTCGTAAAAACCAACGAGAAATCAGGCACAGCTTAAGATACATAGAGGAAGAGCAAGAGGATGATATCTCAACTATAACTGAGGAGATGGCTGAAAATCAAGACAATCCGCTACCTCCAACTATACCCGCTGAATTAGCAAATTAGAATCCTGCTCCTCGTACTATATATGATTATACTAAACCTAATTTTACAGGAACTGAGTCAAGTATAGTTAGGCCCGCTATTGCTGCAAATAATTTTAAACTGAAACCTAGCACGATTCAGATGATACAGCAATTTGTTCAGTTTGATGGTTTGCAGGATGAGAACCAAAACACTCACTTGGCGAATTTCCTAGAACTGTGCGACACTTTCAAAATTAATGGTGTTTTTGATGATGCCATTCGTCTTCAGTTATTCCTTTTTTCACTGAGGAACAAAGCTAAACAGTGGTTGAACTCACTACCACGAGGGTCCATTACCATTTGGGAACAAATGACCAAAAAATTTTTATTGAAGTATTTTCCGCCGGCTAAAACGGCCAAGTTGCGTAATGATATCTCTTCTTTTGTGCAGATGGACTTAGAAACACTTTACGATGCATGGGAGAGATACAAGGACCTTTTGCAAAGGTACCCACACCATGGGTTACCTCTATGGCTACAAGTTTAAATGTTCTACAACGGTGTGAACCCTTCAACAAGACAAATGATTGATGCAGCTACTGGTGGAATCATCAATAACAAAACACCTGAAGAGGCTTCTGAATTTATTGAGGAGATATCACTGAATAACTATCAGTGGCAAGTCATGAGAACTAAGCCAATGAAAACAGCAGGCGTTTATAACATCGATTCGGTTACTATGCTGTCAAATCAGGTAGAACTTCTGAATAAGAAAATTGATGGTTTACTTGGTTCTACGCAGGTACATCCAGTGATGAGGTGTGATCCAGGTGGAGGAGGTGTGCATACAGAATACCCACCATTCAATCCTATAACCGAAGAGGAACAAGTCAACTATATGGGTAACAATAATTTTAGATCTCAAAATAACCTATATAGTAATACTTATAATGCAGGTTGGAAGAACCACCCAAATTTCTCTTAGGGTGGTCATGGAAATCAAAGGCCACAAAATCCTCAGGGATTTCAACAGCCACCTTATCAACAAGAAAAGAAATCAAACCTTGAAGAGATGCTATCCAATCTCGGTGTCAGAAACTCATTTGCAGAATACCGACACAGCCCTTAAAAATCAACAAGCATTGATCCAAGGTGTCCAAGCTAATCTCTGAACAACCACAAGGTGGTTTACATAGTAACAGCAAACCAAAAGAATATGTGAAAGCAGTTACACTAAGGAGTGAGAAAGTATTAGCTGAATCTAAAAAGAAGCTAACACAAGAAGTCGTGACAAGCGAGAGGGAGGAGGAAAGACCCATAAATAGTGATGAACCAGTACTGAAGAAGTATAAACCACCAATCTATACCCAGCAAAATTGAAAAAAGACCACATGGATGTACAATTCGGTAAGTTTCTTGAACTTTTTAAACAATTACATAGCAACTTACCTTTTGTTGAAGCTATCTCGCAGATGCCTACATACGCAAAATTTTTGAAGGAGCTCCTAACAAATAAAAGGAAATTTTAAGACTTGTCTACATTGGAACTCAACGAGGAGTGCTCAGCTATACTCCAAAATAAACTAACAACCAAACTGAAAGATCCAGGAAGTTTTACCATCCCTTGCTTAATCGGTAGTTTGAATGTTGAGAAAGCACTGGCCGATTTAGGTGTTAGCATTAATTTGATACCATATCAATTGTTCAAACAACTTGGTCTTGGGGAACCCAAACCCACTAGGATGAGTATTCAACTAGCTGATAGATCTGTTAAATATCCTAGGGGTATTATAGAAGATGTACTTGTGAAAGTAGATAAATTCATATTCCCTGTTGACTTCGTTGTGCTTGATATGGATGAAGAAGTAGAAGTATCTTTAATTTTAGGGCATCAATTTTTAGCCACTGCTAGGGCTGTAATCGATGTGGGTGATGGTAAATTGGTACTTAGAGTAGGTGACGAGGAGATTATCTTTAAAATTTATGATGCTATGAGATTTTCTAGGGAACAGGATGATTCATGTTATTTTATTGACTCTATTGACCATGCTACTCAAGACTCTTTTCAGGAAATTATACGAAAGGTCACGACGGAACTGTGTCTAGCTCAAAGGGAGGAGGCAGATGATGACCCTAATGAACGTTCCTTAAGACAAGTAGAGTATGAGGGTATTAAGATGAACGATGAACTTAAACAAAAACCCTCTATTGAAGAACCTCCCAAATTGGAACTTAAACAATTGCCAAATCACTTGGAATATGCATATCTTGGAAATAATTCTACATTACCAGTGATTATTGCTTCTAACCTGCAACCCAAGGAAAAAGAGGAATTACTCCAAGTATTAAGAGAATATAAAAAGGCCATAGCTTGGAAAATTTTTGACATAAAAGGGATCAGTCCCTCTTTTTGCACCCATAAAATTTTAATGAAAGATGAATATAAGCCTTGTGTGCAAGCTCAAAGATGATTGAATCCCAATATGAAAGAAGTTGTTAAAGCTGAGGTAATTAAACTTCTAGATGCTGGAATTATTTATCCTATTTCTGACAGTTCTTGGGTAAGTCCAGTGTAGGTTGTTCCTAAGAAAGGAGGCATGACGGTCATGACTAACGAGAAGAATAGATTAATACCAACAAGGACAGTCACAGGTTGGAGAGTTTGTATTGATTACAGGAAGCTGAATGATGCCACAAGGAAAAATCACTTTCCATTGCCATTCATTGACCAAAAGTTGGAAAGATTATCTGGACACATGTACTACTATTTTTTAGACGAACTCTCTGGCTACTTCCAAATCCCAATAGCTCCTGAAGATCAAGAAAAGACAATATTCACATGCCCATACAGTACGTTCGCTTATCGTAGAACGCCTTTTGGATTATGTAACGCCCCTGCCACTTTTCAGCGTTGCATGATGGCCATCTTTGACGAACTCGTGGAAGACATCATGGAGGTATTTATGGATGATTTCTCGGTATTCGGTAACTTTTTCCATCTTTGCCTTAAAAATTTAAAACAAGTTTTAATAAGATGTAAGGAAACAAACCTTGTGTTTAATTAGGAAAAATGTCACTTCATGGTTCAAGAGGGTATAGTATTAGGGCATAAAATTTCTAGTAAAGGGATTGAATTGGATAAATCTAAAATTGAAACAATCGAAAAACTACCCCCAACTAGTTTGGTCAAGGCTATTAGAAGCTTTTTAGGACATGCCGGTTTTTATAGAAGATTATTAAAGATTTTTCTAAAATAGCTAAGCCTTTGACTAAATTACTAGAAAAAGATATGCCTTTTAATTTCGACCAGGAATGCTTGGAAGCATTTAACACCTTAAAAGATAAATTAATTAATGCTCCAATTATAATTGCACCTGACTGGAACTTACCTTTTGAATTAATGTGTGATGCGAGTGACTATGCAGCAGGTGTAGTTTTGGGTCAGCGAAGAGATAAGCACTTTCAACCTATCTATTATGCTAGCAAGACGTTGACAACCGCACAAGAAAACTACACCACCACCGAAAAAAAATTGCTAGCTGTGGTTTTTGCATTTGATATATTTCGATCATATCTCATATTGTCTAAAGTTGTTGTCTACACTGATCATTTTGCCCTTCGATACCTCCTAACTAAAACTGATGCAAAACCTCGACTCATTCGATGGATTTTGTTACTACAGGAATTCGACTTAGAAATTCAAGGTAAGAAAGGAGCTAAAAATCTCACGGCGGATCATCTTTCTAGGTTTGAAAACTCAAATATCAGAAAACGAGATGAATCTGAAATTAATGATTCATTTCTTGACGAACAATTCTTCGCTATATCTGATTCTGAGGTACCTTGGTTTGCAGACATCGCGAATTTCTTAGCCGCTAACATTATCCCAAAAGGGTTGACACACCAGCAAAAGAAGAAATTCTTTAGTGATGTGAAACACTACTTTTGGGACGACCCTTTTCTTTTTTGCATATGTGCAGATCAAGTCATTCGAAGATGTGTTACAAGGTTAGAAACATCACGATTACTGGAACATTGCCACTCAGGACCAACTAGAGAACATTACAGTAGAACTAAGACCGCGTATAAAATACTTGAATTAGGTTTTTATTGGCCCTCGTTATTCAAATACGCTAACAGGTATGTGACTTTTTGCGACAAATGCCAACGGACAGGTAACCTCTCCAAACATGATGAAATGCCTCAAAACTATATGCTTCCATGTGAAATATTTGACATTTGGGGGATCAAATTCATGGGTCCATTCCCTAGTTTGTTTGGGAATAACTACATTTTAGTAGCAGTTAATTATACGTCCAAATGGGTAGAAGCCCAAGCTTTACCTACTAATAATGCTAGAGTAGTAGTGCGTTTCCTTAAGAACCTCTTCTCAAGATTCGGAACACCTAGAGCAATTACTAGTGATAGGGGCACTCATTTCTGTAACACCCAATTTGAGAAAACTCTTAAGAAATATGGAGTTCATAACAGAACAGCCACCCCATACCATCCACAAACCAGTGGATAAGTCGAAGTAGCAAACCGAGAAATCAAACAAATTCTCGAAAAGACGTTAGAATCAAACAGGGAAGGTTGGGCGATAAAAGTAGATGATGCTTTATCGGCATATAAAACTGCTTTTAAGACTCCTATAGGAACATCACCTTATAGACTCATTTATGGGAAAATTTGTCATCTTCCATTCGAACTAGAGCACAAAGCTTTTTGGGCCATTAAATTTCTAAACCTTGATCCTAAACTTGCAGGCCAAAATAGGTTGATACAGCTAAACGAGTTAGATGAGTGGCGAGCCAATGCATACGAAAGCTCATGACTATACAAGGAAGCAACAAAACGACGCCATGACGCTCGCTTGAAGCAGGAAAAGCAATTCGAAATCGGAGATCTTGTCTTGCTCTATAATTCAAGACTCAAATTGTTTCTTGGGAAACTTATATC
Organism: Gossypium anomalum; assembly: GCA_025698475.1. Lineage (NCBI taxonomy): Eukaryota > Viridiplantae > Streptophyta > Magnoliopsida > Malvales > Malvaceae > Gossypium > Gossypium anomalum. The sequence continues at coordinate 40,829,611 of CM046961.1, read as the reverse complement.
ACGATAGTCAGGACCCTTCGCAGTTCAATCTGTTTTTCCATATGGCACAGTAGAGGTAAGTCACCCATCACAAGGAACTTTCAAGGTAAACGGTCAACATCTCAAACTTTATAATGGTGAGAATTTCAAGGACGATGGAGAGGAGCTACAACTCCACGAACCTTCCTGAATACATCAGCAAGGGAAAGCCGAGCTGAGACTATAAACAAGCGCTTCTCGGGAGGCAACCCGAGTACTAACAGTCTTCATTTATTTAATTTTTATTTTTCAAAATTTTTTTATTTATTTAGACCACTAACTGAATCGTTGGGCACAGGTCCACAAAGCTCACACGGCCATCAACACGGGCGTGCTGCAGGCTGTGCTCGTGACACGTGAATAGACATGGCCGTGCGATACAACTGTGTGAAAATAGAGTAAAAATTTTCCTAAAACACGGGCTACGATAAATAGCCATGGTTGTGTGAGCAGGCCATGGACAAACCTGTCCAATTGACAGGGGTGAGCGACACGCCCGTGCCTATCACCCGTGGTCGACACTGCCAAAACAACATGGGCGTGCACATAGGTACAGGGTGTGGGAGAAGCAAGCCACATCGCACACAGTCGTGCGTTACGATTATAAAGCCACACGGGCGTGTCGTCAGGCCTTGTGACGAACTCTTAACTCGCGACAAACACGGGCTGGACACGAACCACACGGGCGTGTGAGACGACTGTGCCATTAATAAAATCAGACTATTTCCCTTATTTTTATTAGTATTCTTAGTTCCTTTTAATTGATTCACGTATTCTTAAAACACGGCTCACCTTTATGATTATGATCAGGTTATTTCTTTCTCTGAATCAGGCCTTATCTCCAGTTCTATTGTCAATTCTCGCTTTCGCCAAACTAGGGCATTCATTCAGTACTAAGGAAGTTTCAATTCTCCCTATCTTATGATCTTATATTTTCTTATATATCTATCCTTGTACATTGAGGGCAATGTACATCTTAAGTGTGGGGGGTAATCATCCCATTATCTGAAAATCCCTGAAAATTGCTTTGTTCTCTTGTAAATCTCTCATATCATGTTTAAGATGAATTTTGATTGACTGATAATTTTGATTGATATATCTTGAATTAAAACATAGGCATTCATGCACTGATGGTTAAACTTTAAGACGTTAGAAAATCAAGCATGATAAGTTGATTTTTAAGAATTTAAAATTTTAGGTTGTTTCCCCAAATTTAGGTATTATCTTGAATTGAATCCCACAGATTTAAACATAAAAAAAAGCCATAATTTTTGTGAGATTTTTTAGCCTTTTGAGCATCTATTAATTCTTTCATGCTCACTTTTATTATTGCTTTAAGTGTGCCAATATTGAATTGTTATTCTAGAACTTGCCTGATTATGCATGTCAAGACCACACCATTTGATTTGATATATCAAGATGATAGAGGCACTTAAGATTAACCCACTCATGCCATGAGAAGCCTACCTCCACGATTAACACTTAGTGAACCCCGTTGAGCCTAACAAGCCATTTCTTATACTACCCTCAATATTAACCCGTAACCCATTATTGTTCAAATCCCCTAAATTAATTTGATCCCTATTTTTGTCGAGAGTTGATTTGAATAAATTGCTTAACTATGTCTTGTTATTAATAGTTAATTTATGATTATTTGACTTGTTCTTAAAAAAAACCATGTATACATATCAGTAGTTATCTTTTGCTTGTAAGTTTTAAATTCCATAGTCAAAAGAAGAAGCTTTGTTGTACACAATTGATGATTTAATATTTTTCTAGTTAAGTAATTTTTCAAGTCAATCTCGATTCTAACCATTTCTTTCAACTTGTGACCACGCCCTCTAACTAAGCCTCGTTACAACCCTTTAAAGACCTTTGGGTTGATGTATCATCTCGATTTATAGTGGTGGAGATTTGATTTTTGTGCAAGCCTGTGGTAATAACTTTTCATATTGACTGATGAGTGCTAATTTCATTGTCCTTAAACACTTCGAGTGATTTGAGTGAATATTAGTGAGGATGTTAAACTCTGTGAGGTTTGGAATCAATGATAACTACTTAGAGGAGGGGAGATACCTAAGTTTTTCATGATTAAAATACTCAATTTAGAATGTTTGAAGCTCTAATGTTCTTTTAGTTGAATTCTCAATGTATGATTACTTATGAGATGGTTTAAGATAATATTGATAGGAATTATAAGTTGAGAAAAATGAAATTTTAATTGTGATTTGAGGATTTTGCTTGAGGACAAGCAAAACGCTTAAGTGTGGGGCTATTTGATAAACCATAATTTATACATATTTATAACCCATGCTTAACGCATTTTATGGATGATTTCTCCTTATATTTGGTGAACTCGATGCTCCTAATACTTTAATTTCATGTTTTATTCTCAGGTAAGCATAGGAGAGCGAAAGTAATTTCATGTTTTATTCTCAGGTAAGCATAGGAGAGTGAAAGGAACAAGAAACGGGCCAAAAACAAAGAAAACAGGCCAAAGCACGAAATAAACATGGCCTGGACCTCCTCACACGGGCAGATCACACGATCGTGTCAATTTGGTAGAATTGAAGCACGACTCACACGGGTATATCACACGCCTGTGTACCTCGAACACGGCTTGAAGTTATCGCACACGAGCGTGTCACGCAGGCGTGTCCCTGTCGAGCCCAAGTTGAGTCCAATTCAAAAAAGGCCACTTTTGAGTGTTCTTAGGCATTCCAAAGCCTATAAATACACCTTAAAAGAGGAAGAAAAGGGGAGAAAGAGAATAAGGAGTAAGGAATTACTCCAAGAAAGCCAATTGATCCATCTCAGAAGCTGGATCCACTATCAAGACTGAAGATCTCTACTCAATTTCCCCTTCAGGAGTTTTAGGTTTTCTTTATGTTTTGTATTTATTATTATTATTATTCTGAGATGTTTTCTTGTTTAGTTATGAACTAAACCCCTAAATACCTAAGGGGGATGAAACGTATGACGAAACCTTGTTATTATTTCTGAATCATATGATAAATATGACTTGTTCTTAATTATGTGTTCTTAATTCTTGTTTTGGTATTTCAGGATATCACTTCAAGTTACTACTCTTAGTTGGAGGAGGAATAGACCCTGACTAAGAGTAACTTTGTCATAATTAAGCGGAGTTGATTACGCGCCTAGAGATAGGGTGACAAGATTTTACCGGACTAGGGTGAAACCTAATAAGGGAACCCATAGATCTAGTTAATGCAACCTTAGGGTGTTAATTAGAGAAAAGTCTCAGTTATTCAACCTAGGGATTAGACATTGTTAGTCTCGAGAGGGATAATAATATACATTAGGGATTTTTACGGAACAAGTTAAATGAATAAATCATCCGGTTTGGAGCCAGAATAACAAGTATAAGTCTAGGTGGATTTTTCTTTAGGTATTGTCTCAATCAATCGCTTTCCCCAAAAGTAATTTCCCAATTCTATTTTCTGCAAGTTCTTAGTTTAATTAGTTAGTTAAAACAAACCTCTTTTCTTCGGCTAGAAAATAAGAAGACAGTCATTACTAGAACTCCTAGTCCTTTAGAACTTATCATGGGAAAATCACGATCAATCACTATAAACCACAAAATTTTTTCCCGATTCAGGTTGTACTAAAATCGGTGCCTTGGTCAACAATGCCTTTAGTTCTAAAAAATCTATTGGTATTTTTCTGTCCATTCGAACTTGACATCTTTCTGTAACAACCTCGTCATCAGAGTAGCAATCACGGAGAATCCTTTCACAAACCGTCTGTAATAACCAGCCAAGCCTAAAAAGCTTCTAACTTCAGTTACATTCCTCGGTGGTTTCCATTCAACAATAGCTGAAATCTTACTCGAGTCAACTCTAATACCATCACCCGAAATAATGTGGCCTAAAAACCCGACTTCTCAAAGCCAAAATTCACTTTTATTGAACTTAGCATACAACTGCTTGTCTCTCAAAGTTTGCAAAATCGTTCTCAAGTGTTTGTCATGCTCGGTCTCATCACGAGAATAAATTAAGATATCATCAATAAAAACAACCAAAAATTTATCCAAGTATGGTCAGAAAATGCGGTTCATTAAATCCATAAATACAGCAGGCACATTCGTTAAACCAAATGGCATAACCAAAAATTCATAGTGATCATACCTCGTCCGAAATATAGTTTATGGTTACCTTATTGAGCTGTCGATAGTCTATACACAATCATCGATTCATGGAAAAGGATACTTGTTCTTTATGGTTACCTTATTAAGCGGTTGGTAGTCTATACACAATCTCATTGAACCATCCTTCTTCTTCACAAATAGTACTGGTGCTCCCCACAGAGAATAACTAGGTCTCGCAGAACCTTTATCCATTAACTCTTGTAACTAAACTTTCAACTCCTTTAACTCCATCGTAGCCATCCTATACGAAGCGATCGAAATAGGTGAAGCACCAGGAACTAACTTAATACCAAACTCAACTTCCTTAATAGGAGGCAATCCTAGCAACTCTTCCAGAAACACATCTGAATAATCACATACTACCGGAACTAATTTAATTTTCGACTCAGACTCTTGTGTATGTACGAAGTTAAGTTAAGCTTCACAACCCTTTCTCATACATTTTTGACCAGCCATAGAATAAATCATTATAGGCAAGCTATCCGATTCATCAGGTTCAACCCAAAGAATATCACCACTTTCACATTTCAATTCAATGGTTTTCCTTCCACAGTTTACTACCACGTCATGCATGCTCAACCAATCCATACCAAGTATTATATCAAATTCATCAAACAGAAAAAACATATGATTAGCTGGAAAACAATGACCTCTAATCATTAAAGGGCAATCCTTACATACTTTGTCAACTAGCACATACTTGCCTAGAGGGTTTGACACTTTTATCACAAATTCTGTAGACTCAACAAGCATATTCATGCTAGACACCAATTTTACACAAACATACGAATGGGTAGATCCCAGATCAATCAAAGTAACAACTTAAGTATCATAGAGAGAAAAGTACCCGTAATCACATCCAGAGATGAAGCCTCTTCGCGAGCAAGAATGGCATAAGTCCTCGCAGGTGCTCTACCTTTGAGCCTCATAGTTGGGTCTCTAGGTGCACCCTTGCTACTTGCACCATTTCCCGAATTTCTTTGTGGCCTCCCTCGAGAAGCAGTATTACCCAATCTTGCACTCAGAAATTTCTCCTTTTCAACCCTTTCGGGGCAATCTCTAATGCAGTGATCTTAGGAACCACACTTAAAACAAGCTCTATCATTAACTCGATACTAGCCGAGGTGACGTCTACCACAATGTGAACACTTCGGGTCTACTCGGTCGGGCATTACCAATACTAGCGATTGAAGTGGTCTGAGCTTCTAAAATCGAGTACTGCTTACCCTTATTTCTATTTGAGTACCCAACTGAAGCACTCGATCGAGTATTAAACTCCATCGAGTTCTTAGATGAGAGCTGTAGTGACTTACTCATCTGTCTCTTCTTCGAATCTCGAGACTCAAACTCAGCTTTTCTTTTCTCTTTAGCTAATTCCTTGGCCTTGCAAGCTCTCTCAACCAGTACCACAAATTCTTTTAATTCTAGGATGCCAACCAGCAATCGGATGTCCTCATTTAACCCATCCTCAAACCTCTTACACATAATGGCCTCAATCGATATACACTCTCGGGCATACTTACTGAGTCTTACAAACTCACACTCATACTCTGTTACAGTTATTCGGCCCTGTTTTAACTCAAGAATTTCCTTTCTTTTCTAATTGATAAACCTCTGGCTAATGTACTTCTTACGAAACTCCTCTTGGAAAAAATCCCAATTGACTCTCTCCTTTGGTACAATAGACACAAGGGTGTTCCACCACTAATAAGCCGAGTCTCTCAGGAGAGACACAACACACTTCATGCTTTCTTTAGGGGTGCATGATAACTCATCAAATACCCTAATGGTATTCTTGAGCTAGAACTCTACCCTCTCAGGGTCATCATCTATACTAGCTCGAAACTCTTTGGCTCATTGCTTTTGAATTTTATCCATTGGAGGTCTATTCATTCTTATAAAATCCATATTCATTCTCATAAAATCCATACCTTGGGGTGCTACAAGAACAGGATGAAGGATAGGTGGGGGTGAAGGGGGTTGAGAGTTCGAGTTTGTTCGAACGAACTTCGTATACCAGGCATTCATATATGGAGAAAGGCTTCCCTAGCCTCTTCTTCTCCCCCTGACTCACGGTCACAGGTTTACTTTCAACTGGCATTGCCCCTTGAGTGGGAGCCAGAGTATTACTTTCTACATCATTAGCTTTAGCTCGATTGGGATCCATTACTATACGAAAAAACAATTTAAAAAGGTCAGGAGTCATCACACTATCATAATTCAATTATGACATGTATAGCTAGACTCGTACACATGCTACGTTAATCCGAGAATCGACTAAATTGTAGCTTCGATACCACTAAATGTAACACCCCTTACCTGTATTCGATGCCAAAATAGGGCACGAGACATTACCGGACATAAACCAACATAATCATACAAAACCAAGACATGAATTTCTGTCCAAATTTAAAACTTTTCATCCACATGCATATTGTCCCTTATATGAGCCCACGTGGACCAAAACATACATTGGGGGTGGTTTGAGACTAAACCGAGAAATTTTAGAACTTTTACAACACTTAGAAAAGTATCTTGTTTTGGAGGGTCACACGCCTGAGTGGGTAGGCAATGTGGTCACACACGCCCGTGTGGCTTGGGACATGCCCGTGTCCTCAGCCCGTGTAACTCTCTGTTTATGACGTCATCAACAAAATAGGGTCACACAGCCAAGTCACACGCTCGTGTGCTTAGACCATGTGGCAAATTAAAATTTAAAAATATCAGGTGCAAACTTCACACGGCCTGGGCAAACACCTATGTCCTGAGGCCATGTCCTTCACACGGCTGAGACACATGGCCGTGTCTCTGCCCGTGTGTTTACTACAAGGCTAAAACACCCCTAACCCGTAACCATCACCGAAATAGGTTAAGAGGCATTACCGGTCTTGTAACTAAGTTCAGAACAATCAACTATCCAAAAACATCTTATTTCAGTCAATGACATTCATTCACATTCCATATGTACTTAAATCGAGCTTACAAAGCTTTAAACATGCATTCATGATTAACTCAATAACATATAAAAAATTTGAAAACTTAGAAAATTTTCAATATTTCAAGGGCCACACACCCGTGTGAACAGTCCGTATGCCTCACACGACCAATAGACATGCCCATGTCTTAGACTGTGTGAAAATAGGGCATACATACTGACGTGTCACATGGCCAAAGACATGCCCTTGTGCCAGGTCATATGAAAACTAAAGAAGATACTGACTTGGGTCACACAGCCAACCACACGCCTGTATGTCTAGCCCATGTGGCCTTCGAAATGGCGACACACACCTGTGTATCAGGCAGTGTCAAAACTGTAGGGTATACTGACTTAATTTGAAAGGGTACCCCAGGGGACACATGACTATATAGCATGACCGTGTGTCACACATGGCTGAGACACACGCCCGTGTCTCTACCCGTGTGGACAAAAATAGGCTATTTGCAAAGCCATTTTGCCACCCTATAACACAAGAATTTACAATCATAATTGACCATATTTATGCAACTCAATTTGCAACCAAAATAACCATTTCAAAACATTACAAGTTCATACCCAAATACCTATCCATCATCATGCATAATCCATTCATTTAACAACCACATATCAATACTTTACTTGCATAATTTCATTCCATCAGTACCTTGCCAAAACATATCATAATTGAACACTTAATTCAACCAAAACATAATACTAAAATAAGTCAAATCACATTGCTTAACTTATATATACAAAACATACTAAAGTCAAGATATCAAGTAACATAACTATTATCCTTTAAACTAGCTATACATGCCATATTTACAAATCCACAAGTTCAAAAATACCAATCAAAAATTGGATAGTGTGATGTGCAACTTTGACTTGTCCGAAACGAGCGAGCTAACGAGCCTCTATAAAACATAGAAAAAGAAACAGAGTAAGCTTTACAGCTTAGCAAGCCCATATAATTCAGAATTAAACTTACCATTTATACATAATCAAAGCAATACTAAAATGCAACCAATTTCAATTAACCAACACCTAATCACAAGTATTCATCACATATTAGTTATTGTAAAAATACATGAAACCATCCATTACTACAATACTTCGCATCATTCCAAATTCATATATCATATATAACATTGGTATCATTAATATACCGTAACTCATTAGTATAAAATTATTTGTGCCCGTTGAACCTATTAGACATCCAAAGGATACTCGAGTGAACAATGTTAGTAATCCGTCAATTCATTATCATCTATGCTCTTTCGAACCATAATCGGTAAGCTCCTCATGAGCTGATGAACAATAAGCTCTATTAAGCTAAAACGGTAAGCTCTATTGAGCTGAAATGGTAAGCTCTGTTGAGCTTCCGCAACAAATGCAGGAGCTCGGCCAAAATGGTAATCTCAGTATCATGTCACTCGTATCCAATAAATCCATATAGTTCAAACAGGCCTCGATAACATATACATTATATCAATAAAGCATTCATACTTCAAGTATTTCAATTATAGATATTCATTTCAATAATTATAAGTATAGAAAAGTTCGATTGTAATTATACGAACTTACCTCGTATCCTTAGATAAAACTATCGACTATTCATCGATCTTTTCTTTTCCTCGATCTACACTCGATCTTGGCTTATCTTGATCTATATATTGTCAAATTCAATACATTCAACATTTGATCTATTCAATTTATCCCAAAACATTCATTTTGGTAAATTTGTAATTTTATCCCTAGACTTTTGACTATTTTGTAATTTAGTCTTTAACACAAAAATGCAAAATTGGACAATTAGGCCATAACCCATGATAGCCAGATTTCCTATATACTATTAACAGCCCATATTTTCATTTTATTCACACTTTTAATCCCTACATTTTACAATTTCACATTTAATCCCTATTTGATATTTTTGTCAAAAATCACTTAACAAAACTAGTTTAACTATCATCAAGCTTCCATAATCTATTTTTAAACATCAAAGAACTCAAGTATTCCTCAATGGCACTTTGCAAAATCATGAACAAATTCAAAAATTAAGGTACGGGCTAGCTAGATTAAGCTGCAACGAGCTCAGAAACATAGAACTCATTAAAAACCGAGTCTAAACCGTACCTTAATCAAGAATTCAAGCTTGCCCGAACTACAACCCCAACTATGGCTTTTATTTCTTCAATTTTTTATGGAAGATGAATGAATATAACAAAATTTTGGTTTTGTTTTATTAAATTAAACTTAATCAACTAAATTACCATTATAACCTTGTTAATATAACTTAAACATCATTTAAACAATGTCCAAGAATGTCCACTTACATAATAAATGGACTAATTACATCATCAAGACTTCCATATTAATAAACCATAGCTATTTGATACTTTTAAATAATAGAACTCAAGTTTTACATGTTACGCGATTTAGTCCTTTTTACCGAATTAAGCATTTAAACGGTAAAATTTCTTTACGAAATTTTCACACAGTTATTCTATCATGCTGTAAACCTTATTAAAATATTAAAATAAATATTTTGACTTTGGATTTGTGGTCTCGAAACCACTTTTTCAATTTGACCTAAAAACAGGCTGTTACAACTCTCCCCTTTTAGGGATTTTCGTCCTTGAAAATCTTACCGGTGAAAAGGTTAGGGTACTATTTTCGCATAGCTTTCTCGGGTTCCCATGTAGTTTCCTCAATTTTGTGTTTATGCCAAAGAACCTTCACTAGAGCTATACGTTTATTTATCAATTCTTTGATTTCACGAGTTAAAATCTGAATCGGTTCTTCGTTATACGACATATCGGGTTGAATTTCAACATCTATCAGAGAGATCACATGTGACGGATCGGATCTGTATCGACGTAGCATAGAAATGTGAAAAACATTATGGATCTTTTCAAGTTCTGACGGTAACGACAAACGATATGCTACAGGCCCTATTCTTTCAACGATCTCGTACGGCCCGATGAATCGCGGACTTAACTTTCCTTTACAGCCGAAACGGAGAATCTTTTTCCACGGTGACACCTTTAAAAACACTCTATCCCTGACTTGAAATTCAATTTCTCTACGTTTCAAATCTGCGTAGGATTTCTGTCGATCTAAAGCTGCTTTTGAATTGTCGCGAATCGTTTCCATCTTTTTTTCAGTTTCTCTGATCAATTCAACCTCGTGAATCTTTTTCTCACCCAGTTCAGTCCAGTATAATGGAGTTCGACATTTACGACCATATAAAGCTTCGGATGGTGCCATCTTTATACTCGTTTGGAAACTGTTGCTGTATGCAAATTCAATGAACGATAAGTATTTTTCCCAAATACCATCAAACTGTAAAATACAACATCTCAACCTGTCTTCGAGAATCTGAATAACTCTTTCGGTCTGACCATTAGTCTGAGGATGAAAAGCAGTACTGAAATTCAACTTTGTTCCCAGAGCCTCTTGCAGTTTCTTCCAGAATCGCGATATAAATCTCGAATCTCTATCAGAAATAATAGATAGTGGCACTCCGTGTAACTGAATAATTTTAGAAATGTACAATTCTGCTAATCTATCAAGTGAGTAATTTGTACGTATCGGTATGAAATGACTAGATTTCGTTAATCGATCAACAACAGCCTAGATATCGTCTTTCTTTTTCAGAGTTAATGGCAATCTCGACATAAAATCCATTGTAACTCTATCCTATTTCCATTCGAGAATCATCAAAAGCTGTAGTAAACTAGATGGTACTTGATGTTTAGCTTTAACTTGCTGAAAAATTAGACATTTCGATACAAATTTTGATATATCCCTTTTCATTTCTGACCACCAGTACAGCCGTTTTAGATCGTTATACATCTTGTTACTACCCAGATGAACAGAAAAATGACTACTGTGTGTTTCATGCAGGATTTTCTGAATAACCTCTGTATTTTTCAGTACACAAATTCTATTTTGGAACATTAAATAGTCATCAGTTCTAATATGAAATTCTGAATCAGAAATAGACTCACATTGAATTCGTTTCGCTTACAATTCATAGGCCACTTTCTGAGCTTCACAGATTTGTTGAAAAAATACCGGTTTAGCTATTAACCCAGCTAATATAGACTGCTCGTAATGCAAACAAATATTTTCGACTCAGGGCATCAGCAACAACATTAGCTTTTCCCGGATGATAATCAATTACAAAGTCATAATCTTTCAATTACTCAAGCCATCTTTGTTGTCGTAAATTCAAATATTTCTATGTCATCAGATATTTCAAGCTCTTGTGATCTGTATAAATGTGGCATTTCTCACTGTATAAGTAGTGTCACCAAATCTTTAATGCAAACAAAATTGCAGCCAACTCTAAATCACGTGTTGGATAATTCTTTTCGTGCAGTTTCAACTGTCAGGAAGCATAAGCTATAACCTTTCCTTTTTGCATCAAGACACATCCCAGGCCATTTAACGACGCATCACTATAGATTACGAACTCTTTACCTAGTTCAGGTTGTACTAAAACTGGTGCTTTCGTTACCAGTGCTTTCAACTATTGAAAACTCTGTTGACACTTTTCTAACCATTCAAACTTCACATTTTTTGTAACAGTTGTGTCATCGGTGTCGCAATCATTGAGAATCCTTTTACAAATCTTTGGTAATAGCCCGCTAAGCCCAAAAAACTATGAAATTTAGATACATTTCTCAGAGGTTTCCAATCAACAATAGCAGAAATCTTGTTCGGATCAACTCTAATACCTTCAGCTGAAACAATATGCCTAAAAAATCCAACCTCTTTGAGCCAGAACTCACATTTACTAAACTTCGCAAATAACTGCTTATCACGTAGAGTTTGTAACACAACTCTCAAGTGCTCGGTATGCCAGCTTCATCTCGTGAATAGATCAAAATGTCGTAAATGAATACAACAAAACATCTATCTAAATATGGTTTGAATATTCAATTTATCAAATCCATAAAAATGGCAGGAGCATTAGTTAAATCGAAAGGCATAACAAGGAATTCATAATGTCCATACCTTGTTCTAAACTCAGTTTTCGGCACATCCGACTCTTTGACTTGCAACTGATAGTAACCTGATCTCAAATCAATCTTTGAAAATGCTGTAACCCCTTTCAACTGATCAAATAAGTCATCAATCTATGGTATAGGGTATTTCTTCTTTATAGTTACTTTATTCAGCTGTCTATAGTCGATACACATTCTTATCGTGTCATCTTTCTTTTTCACGAACAATACTGGTGCACCCCAGGGAGAATAACTGGGTTGTACAAAACCTCTATCGTCAATTCTTGCAACTAAGCTTTCAACTCTTTTAATTCTGTTGGAGCTATTCTGTACGAAGCTATCAATATTAGTGTTGTTTCGGGCACTAATTCAATACCAAATTCAACTTCTCTGATCGGAGGTAAACCCGGTAATTCTTCTGGAAATACATCCGAAAACTTACAAACAATAGGTATAGATTCAATCTTTAATTTAGACACCTTTGTATCCAGTACGTAGGCAAGATGTGCATCATAACCCTTTTTCAAATACTTCTGAGCTAACACTGACGATATCACAATAGGTAATTAATTCGAATCATCAGACTTAATCTGAAGAATCTCACCATTTTGACATTTCAATTCGATAGTCCTCTGTCTACAATTCACAACTGCATCGTGCATAGTCAATTAGTCCATACCAATAATTACATCAAACTCATGGAATGGTAGAAGCATCAAGTCAGCCCGAAAACAGTAACCCCGAATCATCAAAGGACAATTCTTACAAATTTTATCAACTAAAACAGATTTGCCTAAGGGATTCGATACTTTAATTACAAACTCTGTAGACTCAGCATGTAAACTCTTTTTAAACACTAAATTCAATCAACATGTAAACTCTTTTTAAACACGAAATTCATATAGATATATGAATGAGTTGATCCAGGATCTATCAACGCAACTATATCAGTATCAAAAAGAGAAAAAGTACCGGTAATAACGTCTGGCGATGATGCCTCCTCCCGTGCATGTATAGCATAAGCTCTGGCAGGTGTTTGTGCCTCAAATCTCACAGTCGAATCTCTCATAGCACCTCGGTTACCACTCACATTTCTAGTAATTCGGGGCAATCTCCCTCTAGTAGTCATGTTACTTACTTTCGCCTGTCGTTCTCTTTCAATGGTAAACTTTTCTGGAAAATCATGGAGAAAATGATCAAAAGATCCACATTTAAAACAAGCTCTGCTCACTAATCTACATTCACCGTAATGTCACTTATTGCAATGTTTACATTCAGGTCTAGCATTTCTAACGCTTCCTACACTAGCAACGGATATTGCTTGAGGTTTCGAACTGAATTGCTTCACGTCTCTATCTTTAATCGAAATTTTCGTCGAAGCCGTAGAACGAAGATGATGTTCTCTAAATTTCTTTGATGCTGACTGATGTGATTTGCCTGTAAATCTCTTTCTAGACTCTCTAGCTTTAGAATCGATTATTCTTTTCTCTTTGCAAAGCTCTTCGGCTTTACAAACTCGATCAAATAGAACAACAAACTCTTTCAGCTCAAGAATTCCAACTAACACTCTGATTTCTTCATTCAATCCATCCTCGAATCTTTTACACATTATAGCTTCAGAAGATACACATTCATGGGCATATTTGTTGAGTCGTACAAACTCTCTTTCATATTCAGTGATTGACATACGACCCTACTTCAATTCAAGAAATTCTTTTCTCGTCTGATCGATGAATCTTTGGCTGATGTATTTCTTTCTAAATTCAACTTGAAAGAAATCCCAAGTGGCTTGTTCTTGCGGAACTACGGATATCAAGGTATTCCACCATTGGTACGCAGTGTCTCTTAGCAATGATACAACACACTTTAAACACTCTTCAAGTGTGCAAGATAATTCGTTGAATACCCGAATCGTGTTCTCAAGCCAAAACTCATCTCTCTTAGGGTCATCATTAGCAGCAGCTCTGAATTCCTCAACTCCGTGTTTTCGTATCTTATCAACAGGAGAATATTTAATCGCAAAGGATCAATACCTTGAGGAGCTACAGGGATCGGTTGGGGAACAGGTGGGGGTAGAGGTTGCGGAATAGCTGGGTTCATACGAATGTATTGTGTGAACCACTCATTCAATATTTGAAAGAAGGCTTCTTTAGCCTCACTCCCGTGACTACTAGACACGGGTCTAGATTCAGTAGGCGTAGTCCCTTGAGCAGGAGCTAGCGCGTTACTTTCTACATCATCCACTACAGCTCGTTCGAGATCCATTTCTATATAAAAACACATTTGAAAATGTCAAGAGTCATCACACTATCACAGTTTTATATATGGCATGTATAGCTAGACTCACATACATTACGTTAGTCCTAAAATCGACTAAACCATAGCTCTGATACACACAAATGTAACACCCCTAACCCGTAACTGTCACCTGAATAGGTTAAAAGGCATTACCGAGCTTGTAACTCAATTCAGAATAATCATCTATCCAAAAACATCTTATTTTAGTTAAAAACATTCATTCACATTCAATATGTATCTAAATTGAGCTTACGAAGCTTTAAACATGCATTTAGGATTAACTCGGTAACATATAAAAATTTCGGAAACTTAGAGAATTTTCAATATTTCAAGGGTCACACGCCCATGTGAACAGGAATAGACATGCCCGTGTCTTAGACTATATGAAAATAGGGCATACATACTGATGTGTCACACGGCCGAAGACATGCCCATGTGCCAAGCCGTGTGAAAACTGAACAGGATACTGACTTGAGTCACACGGCCAACCACACGCCCGCGTGTCTAGCCCGTGTGCCCTTCGAAATGGCCACACACACCCGGGTATCAGGCCATGTCAAAACTGTAGGGTATACTAACTTAATTCAAAAGGGTACCCCAAGGGACACACGGCCGTGTAGCATGACCGTGTGTCTGAACGGCTGAGACACACGCTCGTGTCTCTACCCGTGTGGACAAAAATAGGCTATTTGCAAAGACATTTTGCCACCCTATAACACAAGCATTTACAATCATAATTGACCACATTTATGCAATTCAATTGGCAACCAAAATAACCATTTCAATACACAATATTTACAATTTCAAAACATCAAAAGTTCATACCCAAATACCTATCCATCATCATGCATAATCCATTCATTTAACAACCACATTTCAATACTTTACTTGCATAATTTCATTCCTTCAGTACCTTGCCAAAACATATCATAATTGAACACTTAATTCAACCAAAACATAGTACCAAAATAATCCAAATCACATGGCTTAACATACATATACATAACATACTAAAGTCAAGATATCAAGTAACATAACTATTATCCTTTAAACTAGCCTATACATGCCATATTTACAAATCCACAAGTTCAAAAGTACCAATCGAAAATTAGATAGTGTGATGTGCAACTCCGCCTTGTCCAAAACGAGCGAGCTAACAAGCTTCTATAAAACATAAAAAAAGAAACAGAGTAAGCTTTACAGTTTAGTAAGCCCCTATAATTTAGAATTAAACTTTCCATTTATAATAATCAAAGCAATACTAAAATGCAACCAATTTCAATTAACCAACACCTAATCACAAGTATTCATCACATGTTAGTTATTGTAAAAATACATGAAACCATCCATTAATACAATACTTTGCATCATTCCAAATTCATATATCATATATAACATTAGTATCATTCATAAATCGTAACTCATCCGTATAACATTATTTGTGCCCATTGAACATATTAGAAATCCAAAGGATACTCGAGTGAACAATGTCAGTAATCTGTCAATTCATTATCATCTATGCTCTTTCGAGCCATAATCGTTAAGCTCCTCCTAAGCTGATGAACAGTAAGCTCTATTGAGATGAAACGGTAAGCTTTATTGAGGTGTGGTGAGCTCGCAACAAATGCAGGAGCTCGACCAAAATGGTAATCTGAGTATCATGTCACTCGTATCCAATGAATTCATATAGTTCAAAGAGGGCTCGGTAACATATACATTACGTCAATAAAGCATTTATACTTCAAGTATTTCAATTATACATATTCATGTCAATAATTATAAGTATAGAAAAGTTTGATTGTAATTTTACGAACTTACCTCGTATCCTTAGATAAAACTATCGGTTATTCGTCGATCTTTCCTTTTCCCCGATCTAAACTCGATCACGGCTTATCTTGATCTATATATTATCAAATTCAATACATTCAGCATTCAATCTATTTAATTTAGCCCAAAAAATTCATTTTGGAAAATTTACAATTTTACCCTAGACTTTTGACTACTTTGCAATTTAGTCCTTAACACATAAAAATGCAAAATTACACAATTAGGCCATAACCCATGATAGCCGAATTTCTTATATACTACTAGCAACCCATATTTTCATTTTATTCACACTTTTAATCCCCACATTTTACAATTCCATAATTTAATCCCTAATTGACATTGTTGTCAAAAATCACTTAACAAAACTAGTTTAACTATCATCAAGCTTCCATAATCTATTTTTAAACATCAAAGAACTCAAGTATTCATCAATAGCACTTTGCAAAATCATTAACAAATTCAAAAATTAAGGTATGAGCTAGCTAGATTAAGCTGCAACGAAGAAACATATAAATCATTAAAAATCGAGTCAAAACTGTACCTTAATCAAGAATTCAAGCTTGGCCGAACTTCAACCCTAGCTGTGGCTTTTATTTCTTCAATTTTCGGTGAAAGATGAATGAATATAACAAAATTTTGGATTTTTTATTAAATTAAACTTAATTAACTAAATTACCATTATAACCTTGTTAATATAACTTAAACATCATTTAAACAATGTCCAAGAATGTCCACTTACATAATAAATGGACTAATTACATCATAAGGACTTTCATATTAATAAACCATAGCTATTTGATACTTCTAAAAAATAGAACTCAACTTTTACGTGTTATGCGATTTAGTCCTTTTTACCGAATTAAGCTTCTAAACGGTAAAATTTCTTTACGAAATTTTTACATAGTTATTCTATCATGGTGTAAAACTTATTAAAATATTAAAATAAATATTTTGAATTCAAATTTGTGGTCCCGAAACCACTATTTCAATTTGACCTAAAAACGGATTGTTACGAGAGCAATCTATTTTACCTAATTGGGGTACAGGGGACACACAGCCGGATCACACGCCTATGGAGCGCACGGTCTAGACACACGCTCGTGTGTCTACCTGTGTGGACAACATTGAGGCTATTTTCCAAGCCTTTTGTCACCCTCAATAACACATGCACACTTACAAATCTCATAAACATGGCTCATGCATATCAATTTCTTATCAATTTATGCATGCTTAAGATCCCATATTTGATTTAAACCAAGCCTACCAATTCACATGCAATATGTAACATTAATTTACTTCCATTTCATGCATTCATGCCTTAGTTGTTTTTATGCCATTTACTCACAATTTTATCATCAAACATCCATGTTCATATCCACAATTCATTCATGCCAAATGAATTTAACCACATCATATGTGACTTTAGCACATGCATGCATATATAATTAGGTTTACAATCTAATAATCAATATGAACCATATCTCATGGCCATATACAACATAAATAAAATATTATCATAAGCCAACACATTTGGCTAACCCAATATGACATATAACAAAAAGACCAAATCCCTATACATGCCATACTCAAAATACTTAAATTCACTATACCAAAAAGATTAGTTTGATAGTGTGAATTGAGCTCCCAAGTCCTTCGATCCCCGAGCTAGCTTGGCGACACTATAAGGAAATGGAAAAGAAAGGGGAGTAAGCATAAAGCTTAGTAAGTTTGCATGTAAATAATTAACAACATTGACCATTCATTATTGTACACATAACATGATAATATTTATCATAATGTCATCAAGTATCATAGTTACATTTTAACTCATGTCATTTGAATAATGTACAATAAGACTCATGATCATAATTCATTCATTCACAACTTATCGAGGTCTTATCGATTCATAATCTCAATATTTATGAGCTTTGTGTAAGTACTTGTACCCTTTCAACATGATCATACCTTGTCATCTCTTTGACATAATCTTTGGATTACCCGTTGAACCACTTGGAATATTAAAAGATACTCGGGAAATCTCATATACATAGTAAGATGCCAATGCCATATCCCAGATATGGTCTTACATGGGATCACATATCAATGCCAATGCCATGTCCCAGACATGGTCTTACATGGGATCACATAACAATGCCAATGCCATGTCCCAGACATGGTCTTACATAGGATTACGCATAACCCTAATGTCATGACATTTGTATCCTAACTATTCCTAAGGTTTAACTGGGATTTCGAGATATCAAACTTCATCGAATCATCATCGAGTCATCATTAATTAAATCCATAAACAAAACTATACATTTCATGCAATATCAAAGCATTAGATACATAATAACATGATGTTGAAGTATTTACAGATGAACTTACCTCGGTACCCAAAATATGGCTAACTATTCGATTTAGTCCAAGACCTTTTTCTTCCCTCGGTTTAGGTTCAGACTTTATTTTTCTTGATCTATAATAGCAATTTTCACTTATTTAATTATCAAATTGTTCAAATCAGTCCATAAATCATACTTTGCAAAATTATAATTTTGCCCCTAAACTTTCACATAATTACAAATTAGCCCCTAGGCTCGTAAAATGAAATGTGCTCATTTTCTTTGCTACCCAAGCCTTGCCAAACTTATATCATACTTATATCAGCACACATTTTCTTTCAAATTATATTTTTAACCACCTATTTTACAAATTTTACAAATAGGTCCTTTTTAGGTGTTTTCATGAAAAATAACTTAGTAAAAGATGTTTATCATGCATCAAACTTTCATATTCCTCCATTAAACACCAAAATACATGCATATCACACATGGGTAAGTTTTTTGAACATGAACCCTAGCTCAAAATAATGGTAGAATTAGCTAGATCATGCTTTAAGGGCTAAGGTGTACTTATAATCGAGCTTGAAAGGATGAACAAAACCCTAGCTATGGCTCATTGAGAATTTTGACTAAGGGGAAGGAAGATGGACACAATTTTAGACTTATTTTCCCTTTATATTCTTTTATTAACCAAATGACAAAATACCCTTAAGGCCTTTCTTTTAAAATTTTCCTATTCATGCCCAATTTTGTCCATAAAAATAAAAATTGGGAAAATTTCTATTTAAGGACCTCTAATTAACAATCCATGGCAATTTCATGCTTAAGGCTTCTAGAACTCACATTTTGCAACTTTTGCAATTTAGTCCTAAATGTCAAATTTGACACTTTATCTATAAAATTTCTTCATGAAATTTTCATATAAGTATGCAATCATGTCATAGACCTCATAATAATCATAAAATAATTATTTCTATTTCAAATTTGTGGTCTCAAAACCACTGTTCCAACTAGACCCTAATTCGGGATGTTACAACCTATTTTAGTGTCAAGGCTATGACTGTTATTTACATAGCCCTTGGATTTTATAGAGGCATATTAGGACCAATCAAGCTAGTTCCTTGGAGGCTAGTGTGAAGTTCAACAATTGCAGCACTATTTTTAGTCATGAAATCAAGCGAATTACCACAGATGCTTCTACATGAAAGCCGATTATTTTTAGACAACCCAAACATCTAGCACATCAATCATCCATTGTTATGGCTATATACATGGATTACAAGTTACAACCTTGGTTTTTCCTTTAATCGTTGGACCCTTTGTTGGTAATGCAAAGTGGGTAATCCCACATTGGTTGAGAAAAGGCTTCTAACAAGGTTTAAATATAGCATTTCCTCTTACCCTCATTGAGTTATTGGGGCTAAAGGCCCAACACACACGCACTGCTTCTCGACCTGATCCGTGTCTTTTTTCGGATAAAATTTCTATTTTTTCTTTCTTTTTAATTATTTTCAGTTGTGGAAAATCTATTTTTGACTTTTGTACAAAATTTGTTTTAAAAAATATAGTTTTTAACTATTGTAGAAAATCTGAAAATATATTTTTTTGTTACTGTATATTTACCATTCCCCCTTAAGAAAATCCTAAGAATTGCAGACCATTCTCCTCATTTTACACAACAAGGAAAACAACAATCTTTTCTTCCATAACTCATGTAACGACCCATTTTCAGTGGTACCAAAAATGATGGTTTCAGGACCTCATTTATTGGTGATTGAGTCTATAAGTTGTAATATTTCATAACTACTAGTCTATTATTGTGTTATATGAAATTTTGATTTGTTAATTTTTGGGAGATTGATTTCATAGGACCGTTTCCAAGTTCTTTCAAAAATCAATAAATTCTTCTTGCTGTTGATTAGGTTCCAACATGGGTTGAAGTAGTGATACAAAATCAGTAGTGAGGTTCCTCAGAAAAACCATATTCACTAGGTTTGGTACACCACATGTGTTGGTCAGTGATGAAGGATCACATTTCGATAACAAGCAGTTTGAAATAACTTTGGCTAAATACAACATAAGTATAACATCCCAATTTTGGGCCTAGTCAGAATAGTGGTTTTGAGACCACAAATCTAAAGTATAAATAATTATTTTATGAATGTGTTGAGGTATATGATATGTTTTCATTATTGTACAAAAGTTTCATTAAGAAATTTTGTTAATAAAGTGTTCAATTTGATTTTTAGGACTAAATTGCCAAAGTTGCAAAATATGTGATTCTAGAAGCTTTCAGCATGAAATAGCTATGGATTATTAATTAGAGGTCCTTAAATAGCAATTTGACAAATTTCTATTTTTATGGAAAAAAAGGGCAAATAAGTAAAATTTGGAAGTTTAGTAAAAAAGGCATTTTGGTCATTTGGTTAATAAAAGAATAAAAAGGGAAAATTAAGTCAAAATTTGCTCATCTTCTCCATGCCACAGCCGAAATTCCTAAGGTCACCATAGCTAAGGTTTCTTTAATTTTCAAGCTTGATTGTAAGTGCATTCTAGCCTCGTTTTTAATATTCTTTACATTTTTGAAGTTGTTATCAGCCGTTCTAGCCATTTCTACCATTTATTTGAGCTAGGGTTGATGCTTAGGGTTTGAACCATGTGTGATATACATGTATTTTGATGTTTCATGGTAGATTATGAAAGTTTGATGTGTGATAAACATCTTTTACTAAGGTATTTTTGATGAAAACACCTAAAAAGGGCTTATTTGTAAAAGTTGTAAAAATGGGTAGTAGAAATGTGATTTGATGAAAAATGTGGGCTGGTATAAGCATGATATAGGTTCAGCTAAGAATGGGTCACAAAGAAAATGAGTACATTTCATTTTATGAGCCTAAAGACTAATTTGTAAATATGTAAAATTTTAGGGGCAAAACTATAATTTTGCCAAAGTATGGTTTTTGGACTGATTTGAGCAATGTGATAATTAAATCAGCTAAATTTGCTATTATAGATCGGGAAAAATAGAGTCCAGACCTAAACCAGGAAAACAAAGTTGTGGACTAAATCGAATTAGTTAGCCATATTTTGTACCGAGGTAAGTTCTTGTGTAAATAATGTAACTTATATTATGTATTTAATATCTTGTTACTGCATGACTTGTACAATTATCATTATGGATTTGTTCGAAAAAGATTAGATACGATGATATTCCTGGTTGAACTTTAAGAATAATTAGGATACAAATGTCATGACATTAGGGTTATGAGTTTACGTGTAGGACATATCTCGGATATGGCATCGTTATGAGATTTTGAGTAAGACCATGTCTAGGACAGTGTAAGACCATAGCTGGGCTATTGGCATCGATATGAAATCCCATGTAAGACCATATCTGGGATATGGTATTGGTATGATTCTATGTGTATGTGATTCTCGGGTGTCCTTTAGTATCCAAGTGGTTTAATGGGTGATTTAAAGATTATGTCAAATATGTGAAAGGTTATGATTATGTTATGAAGTGGTATAGGTATGTACGCAAAACTCATGAGAAATAATCCTGGTTTAAGGTGCATTATTGGTAAGGATGCAAATGAGTAAGATGTGTCTATGATCACTTGATGATTTTGCGCTAATTTACATTATGTTATGTATATGTTATTGTATGTTTAAATTTGGTTATTATTTACATGTTAACTTACTAAGCTTAAAGCTTACCCCCCTTCCTTTTCATTTTTTATAGTGTCGCCAAGCTAGCTCGGGGATCGAAAGTCATCGGAGCATCAATCACACTATCAATTTAGTCATTTGGGTATAGTTGGTTTTGATATTTTGAATGTGGCAGGTACAGGGACTTGGTCTTTTTGTGATATGTGTCATTATTGATTTGGCCAAGTGTGTTGGCTTGTAATAATAATTGATTCATTTTGTAAATGGCCATATGGTATTGCCTAATATTTGTTAAGTATATATACATATGATGATGCCTTTCATGGATGTGGTTATTGCATGGTTTTGTGATGATAAGTATGAGATGTTGTATGTGATAGAAATTAGCATGAAATTGATGTGTGGATGTCTTGGTTGTGGCTGAATTGGTAGTGTGTATATGCTTGGGTTGGTGTTGTTTGATGTTGTGTAGGTTGGTGCAAGTAAGGGTGGGAAAAAGGCTTGGTAAATAGCCTTATTTTTGTCCACATGGGTAGACACACGGGCGTGTGTTTAGGCTATGTGTGACACACGGCTTGCCCTATGGTTGTGTGATCTACCCATGTGTCCCCTGTGTTTTAAATTTTAGCTTCAAATTGGCCACACGGGCAGAGACACGGCTGTGTGTCTCAACCGTGTGAAGGACATGACCCAGGGACATGGGCGTGCACCCAGGACGTGTGAAGTCTGCAACAATTTTAGGAAAAATTGTAGAAATTAAATCGCCTACACGGCCTAGCATACGAGCGTGTGCCTTGGCCGTGTGACCCTAATTTGTTGATGAATTCATAAATAGAGAGTTACACGGGTGGAGGACACGGGCGTGTCCCAAACCACACGGGCATGTGACCCTTGTATTTATGAAAAATTTTCTAAGTGTTTAGAGAGTTTTCAAAGTTCTTGGTTTAGCCCCAAACTACACCCAATGTATGTTTTGGGCCTCGTAGGCTCATTTAAGGGACGATACGAATGTTTTTGAAAATGTTTTAAGTTTGAGTGGGAATTCATGTATCAATTTTGAATGTTCATTTGAGTTTAAGTCCAGTAATGCCTCATACCCTGTTCTGGCGTCGGATACAGGTAAGGGGTGTTACATTTAGTGGTATCAGAGCTACAGTTTAGTCGATTCTCAAACTGACGTCGCGTGTGTACGAGTCATGCTATACATGCTATAAATGAACTGTGATAGTGTGATGACTCCTGACAATTGAAAATTGTGCTTTCATATAGTAATGGATCCCAACCAAGCTGAAGCTGATGAAGTCGAAAGTAATGTGCCGGCTCCCCCTCAAGGGGTAGTGCAGTCTGAGAGTAGACCTTTTACTGTTAGTCAAAGAGAAGGAGGCAGGGAAGCCTTTCTCCATATGATGAATGAATGGTATACGGAGTTAATTTAAATGAACCCAATCGCTCAACCCCCTCCATCCCCACCTATTCCTTAACTTATCCCTGTAGCACCCCGAGGTATGGACTTCATGAGATTGAATAGATCTCCAGTTGATAAGATTCAAAAATAATGAGCCGAAGAGTTCTGAGCTAGTATAGATGATGATCCCGAAAGAGCAAAGTTCTGGCTTGAGAATACCATCAGGGTATTTGATAAGTTATCATGCACACCTGAGGAATGTATGAAATGTGTGGTATCACTTTTGAAAGACTCGGCTTATCAGTGGTAGAACACCCTTTTGTTGGTTGTGCTAAGAGAGAGAGTTAATTGGGAATTTTTCCAAGAAGAGTTCCATAAGAAGTACATTAGCCAGAGGTTTATTGATCAAAAACAAAAAGAATTCCTTGAGTTAAAACAGGGCTGAATGACAAAAATGGAATATAGGCATGAGTTTGTGAGACTGAGCAAATACGCTCGAGAATGTGTTTCGACTGAAGCCATCATATGTAAGAGATTTGAAGATGGGTCGAATGAAGACATCTGATTATTGGTTGGCATTCTTGAACTGAAAGAATTCGTTGTGCTTATAGAAAGAGCTTGTAAGGCCGAAGAGTTGGCTAAAGAGAAAAGAAAAGCTGAGTTTGAGTCTCGAAACTTGAAGAAGAGATAGATGGGTAAGTCACTTCAGTCCTCATCTAAGAAACAGAGAGAGTTTAATGCTCGATCAAGTGCTTTAGTTGGGTTTTCAAATAGAAACCATGGGAAACAGTATTCAGGTTATAAGGCTCAGACTACTTCGATAGCGAGTGTGGGTAATGCTTGACCTAGTAGACCTGAAGTCCATATTGCGGTAGATGTCACCCTAGTGAGTGTCGGGTGAATGATCGAACTTGTTTCAAGTGTGGTTTCAAATATCACTTCATTAGAGATTGCCCTGAGATGATTAAAAAAGAGAAATTTCAGAGTGCAAGATCGAGTAATACTACTTCTAGAGGAAGGCCACAGAGAAATTCAGAAATGAAGCGTCTAGCAAAAGTGCACCTAGAGGTCCAGCTGTGAGATCCGAGGGTAGAGTACCTGCCAGGACTTATGTCATTCGTGCTCGCAAAGTGGCTTCATCTCTTGATATGATTATGGGTACTTTTTCTCTCTATGATACTCATGTTGTTGCTTTGATTGATCCGAGATCAACCCATTCATATGTTTGTAGGAAATTGGTATCTAGTATGAATATGTCTGTTGAGTCTACAGAATTTGTGATAAAAGTGTCGAACCCTCTAGGCAAGCATGTGTTAGTTGACAAAGTATGTAAGAATTGTCCTTTGATGATTAGAGGTCACTGTTTTTCGGCTAATCTTGTGTTTTTTCCATTTGATGAATTTGATGTAATTCTTGGTATGGATTGGTTGACCATTCATGATGTGGTAGTAAATTGTGGAAGAAAAATTATTGAGTTAAAATGTGAAAGTGGTGATATTCTTCTGGTTAAATCAAATGAATCAGATAGATTACCAGTTGTGATCTCTTCTATAACAACTCAGAGGTATATGAGAAAAGGGTGCGAATCTTATCTTGCCTTTGTATTGAATACCAAAGTGTCTGAGTTAAAGATTGAGTCAGTTCCGATAGTATGTGAGTATTCGAATGTGTTACCGGAAGAGTTGCCCGGATTGCCTCTAGTTAGAGAAGTTGAATTTGGTATTGAGTTAGTCCTTGGCACTGCACCTATTTCAATTGCTCCATACAAAATGGCTCCAACAGAATTAAAAGAGTTGAAAGCTCAGTTGCAAGACTTGACAGATAAAGGTTTTACGAGACCTAGTTTTTCTCCGTAGGGTGCACTAGTATTATTTGTGAAAATGAAAGACAGCTCTATAAAACTTTGCATTGATTGCCGGTATCTCAATAAAGTGACCATAAAGAATAAGTACCCTTTTACCGAGAATAGATGATTTGTTTGATCAATTGAAATGGGCCACATGGTTTTCAAAGATAGACTTGAGGTCCGGTTACTATTAGTTGAGAGTTAAAGATTCAGATGTGCCAAAAACCGCATTTCGGACGAGGTATGGTCACTATGAATTTTTGGTTATACCTTTTGGTTTAATGAATACTCCCGCTGTGTTTATGGATTTAATGAATCAAATTTTTAGACCATACTTAGATAAGTTTGTGGTTATATTTGTCGATGATATTTTGATTTATTCTCAAAACGAGTCCGAGCATGTTGAGCATTTGAGAATTGTTTTACAAACTTTGAGAGATAAATAGTTGTATGCTAAGTTTAGTAAAAGTGAGTTTTGGCTTCGAGAAGTCAAATTTTTGTGGCACATTGTTTCGGGTGATGGTATTCGAGTTGACCTGAGTAAGATTTCAATAATTGTTGATTGGAAACCACCGAGGAATATATTTGAGGTTAGAACCTTTCTAGGCTTATCTGGTTATTACAGACAATTTGTTAAAGGATTTTCCATGATTGCTACTCTGATGGCAAAGTTGCTACAGAAGGATGTCAAGTTTGAATGGTCAGAAAGGTGTCAACAGAGTTTTGAGAAGTTGAAGGCATTGTTGACTGAGGCACCGATTTTAGTGCAACCTGAGTTGGGAAAAGCATTTGTGATCTATAGTGATGTATCCTTGAATGGATTGGGTTGTGTTCTTATGCAAGAAGGCAAAGTGATAGCTTATGACTCGAGGCAATTGAAACCACATGGGAAAAATTATCTGACACATAATTTGGAACTAGCCGCCATTGTGTTCGCGTTGAAGATTTGGAGACATCATTTGTATGGTGAGAAATGTCATGTTTATACTGATCATAAAAGTTTAAAGTACTTAATGACTCAAAAGGATTTGAATTTACGGCAACTGAAATGGTTGTAGTTGTTAAAATATTATGAGTTAGTGATTGACTACCATCAGGGAAAGGCAAATGTGGTCGTCGATGCTTTAAGTAGAAAGTCATTATTTACTTTAAGGGCTATGAACACCCAGTTGACTTTAACTGATGATGGTTCGATTCTAGCAAGTTGAGATCTAGACCGATGTTTCTCCATAAGATTTGCGAAGCTCAGAAATGTGACAGTAAGTTCCAAGCCAAAAGAGCCTAATGCGAATCGAGTCTGGAATCAGATTTTTGGATTAGTTCTGATGGATGTCTGCTGTTTCGAGATAAAGTCTGTGTACCGAGAGATGATGAGCTTATTTAGAAATTTTGCACGAGGCATATAGTGGATGGTTATCTGTTCATCCAAGCAAAAAAGATGTATAATGACTTGAAGAAAATGTATTGGTGGTCGGGAATGAAAGGAGACATTTCAGAGTTTGTATCGAGATGCTTTGTTTGTCAACAAGTATAAGCTGAACACCAAGTACCTTCGGGTTTACTTTAGCCTGTGATGGTTCCTGTGTGGAAATGGGATAGAATTACTATGGACTTTGTGACGTTTTCCCTTGACACCAAAAAAGAAAGATGCCATTTGGGTTATGGTTGATAGGCTAACGAAGTCGGCTCATTTCATTCCTGTATGTACCGATTACTCTCTTGATAAGTTAGCTAATTTATACATTGGTGAAATTTTTAGATTGCATAGAGTGCCTATTTCGATTATATTGGATAGAGATCTGAGGTTCACTTCGCAGTTTTGGAAAAAGTTGCAAGAAGCTTTAGGTACAAAGTTGAACTTTAGTACCGCCTTTCACTCGCAAATTGACGGTCAGTCTGAGCGACTAATTCAGATTCTTAAGGATATGCTCTGGTGTTGTATTCTTAAATTCGAGGATAGTTGGGAAAATTATATACCTTTGGTAGAATTTGCCTACAACAACAGTTTTCAGTGGAGTTTGAAAATGGCACCTTATGAGGCATTGTATGATCGTAGTGTCAAACACCATTGTATTAGACTGAACTCAAGGAGAATCAGATTCACGGGGCCGATTTAGTCAGAGAAACTGAAGAAAAAGTGAAGACAATTCGTGATTGTTTGAAAATAGCTTCGGATAGACAAAAATCCTATGCGAATTTGAAATGGAAAGAGATTGAGTTTCAGGTCGGTGATAAGGTATTCCTGAAAGTGTCTCCGTGGAAGAAAGTTCTTAGATTTGGCTAGAAGGGCAAGTTGAGTTCACATTTTATTGGATCGTATAAGATTACTGAAAGGATAGGGCCAGTAGCATATCGATTGGCTTTGCCACCTGAACTGGAAAGGATTCACGATGTCTTCCATGTGTCTATGTTGCACCGATACTGATCAGACCCTTCACATGTGATTTCACTGACAGAGGTTAAGGTTCAATCGGATATGACCTACGACGAAGAGCCAGTTAAGATTTTGGCTCGAGAAGTCAAAAATTGAGGAATAAAAGTATAGCTCTCATGAAAGTATTATGGAAAAGACATGGGGTTGAAGAGGCTACATGGGAACCCGAGGAAACCATGAGAAAACAATACCCAAACTTTTTTACTAGTAAGATTTTTGGGGATGAAAATTCCTAAGAAGGGAGAGTTGTAACATCTTGATTTTGGGCCTAGTCGAAATAGTGGTTTTGAGACCACAAATCCGAAGTAGAAATAATTATTTTATGAATGTGTTGAGGTCTATGATATGTTTGCATGATTGTACAAAAGTTTCGTTAAGAAATTTTGATAATAGAGTGTCCAATTTGATTTTTAGAACTAAATTGCCAAAGTTGCAAAATATGTGATTCTAGAAGCTTTAAGCATGGAATAGCCATGGATTATTAATTAGAGGTCCTTAAATAGCAATTTGACCAATTTCTATTTTTATGGAAAAAAATGGGCAAATAAGTAAAATTTGGAAGTTTATTAAAAAAGGCATTTTGGTCATTTGGTTAATAAAAGAATAAAAAGGGAAAATTAAGTCAAAATTTGCTCATCTTCTCCATGCCATAGCCGAAATTCCTAAGGTCACCATAGCTAAGGTTTCTTTAATTTTCAAGCTTGATTGTAAGTGCATTCTGGCCTCGTTTTTAATATTCTTTACATTTTTGAAGTTGTTATCAACCGTTCTATCCATTTCTACCATTTATTTGAGCTAGGGTTGATGCTTAGGGTTTGACCTATGTGTGACATGCATGTATTTTAATGTTCAATTGTAGATTATAAAAGTTTGACGTGTGATAAACATCTTTTACTAAGTGATTTTTGATGAAAACACCTAAAAAGGGCATATTTGTAAAATTTGTAAAAATGGTAGTAGAAATCTAATTTGATGAAAAATGTGGGCTGGTATAAGCATGATATAGGTTCGGCTAAGCTTGGGTCACAAAGAAAATGAGTACATTTCATTTTACGACCTAAAGATTAATTTGTAAATATGTAAAAGTTTAGGGGCAAAACTATAATTTTACCAAAGTATGGTTTTTGGACTGGTTTGAGCAATGTGATAATTAAATCAGCTAAATTTGCTATTATAGATCGAGAAAAATAGAGTCCGGACCTAGACCGGGGAAAGAACAAAGTTGTGGACTAAATCGAATTAGTTAGCCATATTTTGTACCGAGGTAAGTTCATGTGTACATAATGCAACTTATATTATGTATTTAATATCTTGTTACTACATGACTTGTACAATTATCATTATGGATTTGTTCGGCAAATATTCGATAGGACGAAATTCCTGGTTAAACCTTAGGAATAATTAGGATACAAATGTCATGACATTAGGGTTATGAGTTTACGTGTAGAACCATATGTAGGATATGGCATCGTTATGAGATTTCGAGTAAGACCATGTCTAGGACATGGCATCGATATGAGAATCATGTAAGACCATAGCCGGACTATTGGTATCAATATGAGATCCCATGTAAGACCATACCTCGGATATGGCATTGGTATGATTATATGTGTATGTGATTCCCGGGTGTCCTTTAGTATCCAAGTGGTTCAACGGGTGATTTAAAGATTATGTCGAAGATGTGAAAGGTTATGATTACGTATGAAGTGGTACAGGTACATACGCAAAACTCATGAGAAATGATCCCAGTTTAAGATGCATTATTGGTAAGGATGTAAATGAGTAAGATATGTCTATGATCACTTAATGATTTTGTGCTAATTTACGTTATGTTATGTATATGTTATTGTATGTTTAAAGTTGATTATTTTTTACATGCTAACTTACTAAGCTTAAAGCTTACCTCCCTTCCTTTCCATTTCTTATAGTGTCGCCAAGCTAGCTCGGGGATCGGAAGTCTTCAAAGTATCACACTATCAATTTAGTCATTTGGGTATAGTTGGTTTTGATATTTTGAATATGGCATGTATAGGGACTTGGTCTTTTTGTGATATGTGTCATTATTGATTTGGCCAAGTGTGTTAGCTGTAATGGTAATTGATTCATTTTGTAAATGGCCATATGGTATTGGCTAATATTTCTTAAGTATATATACATATGATGATGCCTTTCATGGATGTGGTTATTTCATGGTTTGTGATGATAAGTATGAGATGTTGTATGTGATAGAAATTAGCATGAAATTGATGTGTGGGTGTCTTGGTTGTGGCTGAATTGGTAGTGTGTATATGCTTAGATTGGTGTTGTTTGATGTTGTGTAGGTTGGTACAAGTAAGGGTGGTAAAAAGGCTTGGTAAATAGCCTTATTTTTGTCCACACGGGTAGACACACTAGGTCATGTGTGACACACAGCCAGCCTTATGGGTGTATGATCCAGTCGTGTGTCCCCTGTATTTCAAATTTTTGCTTCAAATTGGCCACACGGGTAGAGACACGACCATGTGTCTCAGCCGTGTGAAGGACACGGCCCAGGACGTGTGAAGTCTGCACCAATTTTAGAAAAATTATAGAAATTAAATTGCCCACACGGCCTAGCACACGGCTGTGTGCCTTGGCCTAGGTCGTGTGACCCTAATTTGTTGATGACGTCATAAATAGAGAGTTACATGGGTGAGGGACATGGGCGTGTGTGACCATATGGCCTACCCACACGGCCGTGTCCTAAACCACACGGGCGTGTGACCCCTGTATTTATGAAAAATTTTCTAAGTGTTTGGAGAGTTTCAAAAGTTCTAGGTTTAGCCCCGAATCCCCCCCAATGTATGTTTTGGGCCTCGTAGGCTCGTCTAAGGAGCGGTACAAATGTTTTTGAAAAAGTTTTAAATTTGAGTGGGAATTCATGTCTCAGTTTTGAATGTTCATTTGAGTTTAAGTTTGGTAATGTCTCATACCATGTTCCGACATCGGATACAGGTAAATGGTGTTACAATAAGACACCGGATGACGACGACCTATCATCCATAAGCTAATGGGCAAGTGGAACTGCCTAATCGTGGAATAAAACAAATTTGGAAAAAATAGTAAACCCAAGCAGAAAGGATTGGACAACAAAGCTAGATAATGCATTATGGGCTTACAGAACAACATATAAGACTCCTCTAAGTATGTCTCTAAGAACTACCATTTACCAATTGAACTGGAAAAAAAAGCATATTGGGCGATAAAAGAGTTAAATCTGGACCAAGAAATAGCTAAAAAAGAAAGACTATTTCAACTCTAAGAATTGGAAGGATTTCGTTTATGGCATATGAAAATAATAAAATGTATAAGGAGAGGAGTAGACTTCGACACGATGCAAAGATTAGAAAGTGTGAATTTTTACCTGGACAGAAAGTTCTATTGTTCAACTCAAGATTAAAATTATTTCCTGGCAAACTTAAACCAATATGGACAGGTCCATATACCATACACCAGGTAATTCCTCATAGAACAATAGAGTTACTCGAAAAAGAAGGACAACTTTTTTCTGGTACATGGCCTAAGATTAAAACATTATTTTAGAGGAATAATCAACATGGTAATATGCTATGGGATTCACAAGGAGTTAATGGAAAATCAACAAATGAAAAGAGTGATGGTGAAGAAGATGACCAAAGTGTTGATTCCACAAAATATAGGGGAATCTGGCCTACATGTCGTGACATCACTCTCGAATGTCACGACAATGAAAAATTTTCAAATCATGGAACCTTCTCTTGATGTTGCGACATCACTGAGGGATGTTGCGACATCACTGCGTAACTCTGTTTTTTCAAACTAACACCAATTGTTGATGTTTTTTGTAGTTTAATTATATTAGGAAATTTTTTCTTTAAATTCTTGCATAGTAGAAATAAACTATAATTCTTTAAATACTTTATTCTTTCTTTCTAATTTATAAATAGGTCACATTGATCCTCTTATTTATCACCAGCAAAGAAAGAAAAAGAAATCCAATTGCAGAAATAATAGATTGTGTTGGGAATTTCAGCAAAAATAGATTGTCAAATGGCTAGTTTCAGGGTAAGTGCTTCAAGCCTATCTATTGAGTTCCAAGAAGGCGACATGGATTAATACTTGCAACAACTACAATCGTATACCTTCATTCAAGAGTAGGGATTTGATCATTTCATGAGGAATTGCAAAGAAATATGAGAGAATGCAACAGAAAGAGAATGGACAAAATTTTGTTTGCCATTCGAAGAGCCTATAATAATTCCCATAGTGCAAGAATTTTATCTAGCATTAAAACAAAGGAAGCAACCAAACCATTCTACGAGATGCATTCTTTTATAAAGGTAAGAGGGGTTAATGTTTCAATAACTGAGATGTGTATTTTCCAATTTTATGATGCGCCATATTATTATCGCGATTATCTCTATAAAACAGATATGAAGGAATTCAAAAATATAGATACGGAAGAAATATTGAGATTTTTAATGGAAGGGAAGGAGATATGGACATATCAAATAGGAATAGTAATACTCGAGATATTCAATCAAGAGCTAATGACACCAAAAGCCAAGATGTGGATGAAGTTTGTCTATTTGAGAATATGGCCTACAATAAAGATGTTAAAGATAAGCCCAATTCAAGCTATCATAACATATGGGATCCTCCAAAAGAAACAAATATGTATTGGTACATGGATATACAAGAATATGGTTAACTGCATAAGGAATTTAGGAAATGCAATATTTTTTCCTCGTTTGATTATAGAATTGTGCAAATGAGCAAGAGTCCCTATTGAACGAATGGATAAAACGATAAATCCCCCAAGGAAACTATTCGATGAAGACATATTCAAGCAGTTTATTCTTCTGCAAATGAAATAAAAAGAGGAAAGGAGAAAAAGAGGATTTCAAGAAGATGATGAATAATATTTAGAATTAAGTTAGTAGGATTTTAATTTTTAGCAGAAGATGACTTAAATGTGTTTCTTATTACTAAGGATTTGTATTATTTATAATTACTGAATTGAATATTTCTTTTTGGGTTGTATTAATTTCTTTAAGGATGATTTAAATTTGTTTTAGGATTAGGAACAAATATAAAACTTTTAGTTGTCTTGTAGATTGGTTAAATATTATATATAGGAACTCAACACAAAGGAAACATAACAATTTGAGCTATTAACGAACAAAGGAGGAAGAACCTACCATTAGCAGTTGGAACAACCACGATCAATCAGGTAACTTCTTTCTTCATCTTTTTATGGGCCACACAGTGAGGATGTGTCAAATAAAATGTGTGTGTGTATGTTGGGGGGTGGGTAACATAGAAAATTTGTTTTAAATTTTTACGTTTTCTTTGATTTTTCTTGTCTTTAGCGTGGTTGAGCTTGTAGAAGTACAAGTGATTGGTTAGGAGCATGTACATAGGTTGCTTGTGTTAACAAATAAAGTTGGCATGATGATAGATGATTTTAAATTTTTGATTAATAGTACACTGTAAATAGACATTAAGCAATTAAATATACCAAATGATATAATAAATACAAGGAAACGAGCATGCTAATATGAATGATGAATGGTTGAAATTGATTTTTTTTGGTTGATTAAATTCGCACATATTGAGATATTTAAGGGATGATCTAAGGTATTGTTTGGAACATATCCAGAGCAAAAAAAATAAAAAATAAAAAATTATTCACCTTTAGCACCGAATTTTGAGCTTATTAACGCTTCTTGATGAACCTTATTACAAAACTCAAGCCTGAAACGTTGATTTGTATTTGCCCTTTTTCTTTGGTCCTACACTACACGACTATAGATGTCTGGCAATACGTATTGAGGGTTAAGTAGATACATTGTAACGCCAGTTTGGGTCCGTAAAGAGGTTGTATATAAGTATTTAATTGTGCAAGGATATGACACAATTAAATGGTTGCTCAAGTGGTTAAGGGTCATGAGAGGAGTTGGAAAAGTCCTAGGTTCAAACCTAGGCTTTAGCAAAAAAAATGGTTTTAAGTGAATAAAGCCCTGGATGCTTGGAAGTAGGCATTTTATAATATTGTGGGAAATAAATGACACAAAGAAGCATGTGGTCTAGTGGTTGTGGCGTCATTAAGGTTGTAAGGAAGCTTGGGTTCAAGTCTTGGCTCTTGCAATTTATTTTGGTTTTTCTTTTAAAGGAACTTGAACTTTGGCCTATAGACCTTATAATTAATTGAGGATAAAATTTGTCACGAAGGAGCTTATGGTGGAGTGGCAAGGTAGCGTGTTATTTAATTGTGAGGTTTAAGGTTTAAGTCTTGGGAAGCGTAATGGAGTATTTATTTTGCTATTTGAGCTGTGTAGGAGGTGGAGTTGGACTAGAACTTTGTGGTTGAAGTGGTCATATAAAAATAAGGAATTTTCCTAATGGTTGAAAGTAATCCCACATCGGGAAGCTAACATGAGAATTGGCAAGAAGCTGGCTTTAAATAGAGCAAACAGGATGAGTTGGTGATCACTGGTTTGAGGAGGGATTATTTCATACCGGCTTAACCAAGGTTGGTGATCGTGGACTTCGACGCGTTCTCATAATCAGGTGTGTATTCACACCCTTCTCTACTGTAGATTGGCAAAAGCTGAAACTTCGACATTTGAGGCCTCACGAGCGTGCAATCGCTCGTGGGGTAAACCGAGCCCACAAACCGTGGGCGATAGGTTGTAGAGGCCGCCACGAGCGTTCTCGTGTGCTAGGGCTATTCTGGGCCGAATGGGCCCGTGGGCCCGCTTGTGTAAATCTAACTATTAGGTGGGAAGTAGTTGGGCTTGTCATGTCGTGTGCATGGCATAGGCTATTAAGGGCTTTGTTGGGCCAAAATGGGTCGTGTGGGCCCAATGGGCTCGTGGGCCCCACACAGATTAAATCTGCGGTAAGTGATAAATATTGGACTGCGCTATGTAGAACATTTAGTCGTATCTGAATTGGGGCCAAATAGGCCACACGAGCATGGGGGCCCACTTGGGCTGAGTAGTGGGCCTTAGGCCCGTTTGCACCATTATGT
Source organism: Gossypium anomalum (assembly GCA_025698475.1). Lineage (NCBI taxonomy): Eukaryota > Viridiplantae > Streptophyta > Magnoliopsida > Malvales > Malvaceae > Gossypium > Gossypium anomalum. The sequence continues at coordinate 40,794,579 of CM046961.1, read as the reverse complement.
CTGTTAGGTTACTTAAGTCGCTCGAGGCGATGGTGGACCTTCTGTTGAGTCGTTAAGACCTCAGTTTGTAAAATTACCAAAATACCCTTGTAGTGTAAAATGACTATAATACCCCTGTATGGTAGAATGACGATTATGCCCTTATGTTCTGTATGACTGATGTGCTTATGATTTACATATATGATTGTACTGAGTATGACTTTGCATACACGTAATATTTATGACATGACATACTGCATGGGGTTGGGTTATTATTGTGGAGGAAGTGTACGGCCTGTAGCCGTTCTGTACAAGGCTTTAAGCCTTCCTGTGATACTTGCAGTTTATAGCCGTTCTGTTAACTGGCAACGTTGCTGCGATATTTACGGCCTTTAGCCATTTTACCTACGGCACTGAGCCGTTCTGTCTACGGCGCTGAGCCATTCTGTTAACTTAGTACCGCAACCGATGCTAAGCTTGGTGTGTTGGCTGAGTGGGTCGATTTTATCTCCACATGGTGTTGGTAGGTACGGGTGGTATGTTGGTTGGACTGGGCTAGGAATCTGTCTGCATATCTGCATCTGATACTGATTCTATATTGGGCTTAGGCCTACCTGATTCTATTATTGGGCTAAGGCCCACCTGATACTGTTTCTATGATGGGCTCAGGCCTAGTCTGTTTCTGCATAATGTATGTCTGACAATTCGTATTATAAGGGATTACATACTGAGTTTTCGCAAACTCACCCTTCTGTCTAACTATATAGGTAATCCCCAACCTTAGGCGATTTGGAGCTGCGAGAGACTCGGAAGTGGCCACACGACTGCTAATGCTCTACCGTAGACTTTTTATTTTAATTTTTATATTTTGAGGTTTTAATTCTGTAATAAAGCCATAGTGGGTCTAAGTTTTAAGTGGGCTTTTGATTTCTTATATTAAACTGCTAGCCTAGGAAAACTTGGGTTTTCAAAATATTCACGGTTTTCAAAATGCTTCCGCGATTTAAGTTGAATTACTATTCCAAAAATAAATATTATGGCAAACGTTTGTGACGAGATGATTTGCTAACCCCGTACAAAAGGTTTTAATTTTAGAAATAAACTTTTAACGATAACTCGATTCTTGAACGACGCTTTGATGCAATATGCCAGATTTGGCCATAACGTCCAAGCCTGGTTTGGGGTGTTACATACATCACGATAGATTTTTTAAAAGCAGAGTGAAATAGGAAAGATTGGTATGACATAGAAACTCTAGGTTAGTCTGAAAGTGCAAAGTAAAAGAAAAAAAATCAAAAAGAAAAGTAATACGAGTACAAAAGTGTGACAGTCCTAAATTGACCCTAGTCGGGAGTGGTTTCGGGACCACAAAACCTAGTCAAAATTTTTGTAAACTATTAATTTCAGTGTTTTTGTTATGTGAATTACCTATTGTGAAAGTTGGGTGGTCTAATTTAGTTAATTGGATGCTAAATTATTTAGTTGGGATTTGATTGTATAAAGGAAAATTTTAGAAGTCTTTTTCTTAAAGTGGCCAATTGTTAACATGGCTAAAATGTGGGGCTTGCATGTCAAATTGCCCACTTTATTATTGGTGGCCGGCCATGTTGCTAGTTAACAAATAACATATAAATTTTATATTATCAATATGTTAACTAAATGGCTTTTATTTATTTAATAATAATAATATAATAAAGAGAACATGGGTGATAAAAACAAAGTATTCATCTTTGTTTCTTGAAGAACCGAATGTGAAAGAAGTTTAGGGAGAACATCATTCGGTCATCCTAGTCCTAATTAAGGTAAGAAGTTTTGGTTAATTTTTGAAATATTAGTTAAATCCTAGTAAATTTCTAAGTTCCTTATTTGACCCATGTTAAATTTTTGATATTTGGTGAATGAATATGAGTTTCGATCATGGTAGATAACAAGGAATGTGGTTGTTGTTCTTGTTAATTTGGATGAATTTTTGGTGGATAGGTGTTTGAATCAAACAAATGATCATGTGTGTACACTAGGTGCTAGTTGAGAAGAATCGGTCACTATATTGGAGGCCATTGCCGAATATGAATTTAGTTATTGTGAGTGATGAATGTGTTTTGAGTTGATGGAATAAAAGAATGCTTAAAGATGTGTTACAACAAATTATATGTTAAGCTAAGGTTGTTAAATTATCAATCTTTCTTCCTAGCCGAATATGTGTTTATAAGGTTGAGTTGTGTTGAATGTTTTAAATAATTTAAATGCAAACTAATGGAAGAATGGAATTTAGCATTGCCGTACCTGTGTTAAAATGATGGAATTAGTAGGAAATGGGTATAAGCTTGTCAAATTTTTGAAATCAGGACCTTGTGAACTAAATGATATTCGGCAATGGTACTTTTTACATGAGGAATTCGGTGTTAATTGTATTAAATAAGGTTGAGGTAGTTGCCGAATGTGTTTATAATTAAGTAAGGTTAATAATAGAGCAATGAGTGGCTAGTTGAATCTAGTTAGTCTTCTTGTTGTATTCCGCCATGAGTTTGTATAATTGGTTTGTAATAGATTAAATTTGTTTATTCAAGCTCAAGAGCTTAGGGAGTCTAATTCGGATAAGAGAAAAGGCTACCCAACCGAATAGTCGATCTGTAATCGTTCGACAACTTCCGAGGTAAGTTCTTAAGCATTTGAGTTTGATTCCTTTGTAAGTTTTAAGTTTTTAAATGGGATGAATATGAATTAAGTATATACGTTAAGGTCAATAACTTTTCTAAATGATGGCATATATGATATTATGTTTTAAATATGTGAATGAGAACTTTACAGAGTAAATTTGTATAAATCTGCTCGGGACAGCAGCAGTAGCGTGTTTTGGAAAAATTACCATAAATTGTGGGAATTGAGTTAAAGGCTGAATAGATTATGTAATTAAAGCTTGATGCGTCTAGTTTCAGATATAAAAGAAATCGTGTAAGTAAAGGGGTTGCCGATAATGAGATTTTTGTTGTTGTGTGAGACAGAGTCAGAATGGCTCTGAAATCCCCTGTTCAGTATTTGGAAAATCATTATAAATCGTACAAAAATGATTACAAGATAATATTTATATGCTTAGGCTCCTTAATGAGTCTAGTTTCAAACAAAATAAACGAAAACATATTTTGAATTCTGTACAATGAGAAATTCAGTTCTTAGTGAAGAGTAGTCAGAATAGTCAAGCAGTAAAATAGGGGAGACTTTAAGAAAAATCTGGTATTGATTAGCCAAACCAAAAATTCTGAAAATTTTGTGGATAGAAGATATACGAGTCTATTTTCATGGGAAATTAACGGCACATCATTTGGAGTTTCGTAGCTCCAGTTAAAAATAATTTAACGACTATTGCTCAGGAAAACAACTTGTAGAGAATTTGTGATTATGTTGTAAACATTGATAAAACTTGTTTTAGTTGCTCATAAGCTATTGATTAAACCCATACGTGAATTCTAAATTGTGATATTATAAAATGATATATGAGTGTTAGATGGATCTTTGATATTAAAATTTGTGAAATTGTAAGTTTATAAGTATTCGAATATGGAATGATAGTATGGCTTGAAATTGAATTATTCATTGGAACATGATAGATGTAGATTCAGTCAAGACAAAGTGTAAACATGAAAGTATATGTGGTATGTGAAGTATATTTGGATAATTGTGATGTGAATACATGAAAATTTATATTTTGATTTAGGATTTTATGTGATGAATGTGAATGTGTATATACGAGATAAGGTAGAGAATGGCCAATGTGATGAATGTGAACATGCATATATGAGATAAGGCCGAATGGCCAATGTGATGAATGTGAACATGCATATGTGTGATAAGGCCGAATGGCCAACGTGATGAATGTGAACATGCATATGTGTGATAAGGCCGAATGGCCAACGTGATGAATGTGAACATGCATATGTGTGATAAGGCCGAATGGCCAACGTGATGAATGTGAACATGCATATGTGTGATAAGGCCGAATGGCCAATGTGATGAATGTGAACATGCATATATGTGATAAGGCCGCATGGCCAATGTGATGAATGTGAACATGCATATATGCGTTAAGGTAGAATGGCCAATGTGATGAACGTGGAAGTGTATATATGTGGTAAAGCTGAATGGCTAATGCGAAATGTGTATGAGATGGATATGTGGTAAAGCCAAATGGCTAATGTGAGATATGTATGAGATGTATATATATATATATATATTGTGGCCAAATGATAAACGGTGGAAGGTGTGTTTTATTAGATATTTGATGAGGTAAATGAATTACAAATATGATAGTCGATGTGAATGTTGTAACATGTGAATAAATATGCATGAAACTCTGTGATGTAAACCCGGGATTAAAGACCAGATGACTATATGTGGTGACTATGTCTGGGTTAAGACCGCTGACTTCGTGTGGAGATTTCATCTGAGCTAAAGGTCTCGCCGATAATCCAAGTAGAGTTTAAAGCTATAAGACTTCGCAATAAGAATTGCTTATAAATATATTCAATGCGAAAGGTTAAACAGGTATGTACTCCGAGTTTATATATGAGCTTGATTTGAACTAAATCATAAGGTAGTTATGTGATGCATACGTGAGCAATCTATGAGACTATTCCTATGATTATGTGGCGTCGGATCAATGTGAAAGGTTATGTGAAACTATACAATATATCTATGTCACACGAGCTCACTTTTATGTGAAAGTTTATCTGCCTATTGTATATGATGAGATGTGTATATTCGGTAAAGGGATGGTATGCCCGAAGGAAGAGTGAAATAAAAATACGAACAACTATGTTATAATTTGATTGTTATCTGTTGACACTGCTTAAAACTTACTAAGCATTTTAATGCTTACTCCGTTTACTTTGTTTCATCTGTTTTATAGATCTCATTTGGAAGCTACAGACTCGGGGATCGTCAGCAACTAATCACACTATCACTATCCACTGCTTGTTACTGTTATGTTTTGGATTATTTTATGGCATGTATAGAATAGACCAGTGGCCGAAGAATATTTTGGTTAATGTATATATAAGCCATGCGAAAATGGCATCTTTTGAATATGTACTTATAGAAGTTTAAATTTGTATCCCTGGCTGTCTTTAGTATTTATCTAAAGGAATGTTCAAAAAAAAAATTTACTGTTCTGATATGAGTTTCAAGTCTGGTAATGCCCCTTCACCTATTCTGGTGACAGATACGGGATAGGGGTGTTACAAAAAGTTCTTGAAAACCAAAAAGAAAAAAAAAACATTCGTGAGTGAGATAACTGAAAAAAAAAAGTGATAAAGTCACAAGAATAAGAAAATCTCGTTCATTAGTGCACAAAAACTCATAGGCCAGTTGTAGTTATTATGTTATGCTATGGTTTCCTATGTGGAGAAACATGGAAGGTGAGGGAAGGAGAAATAAGGTGATGAGCGAGTAAGGGTCACCAAAGGGGAAGAATAGGGATCAATATGATGTGCCAAAATATTTTTGTGTTTATAACCCTTTTGATGCTTATTGTTTTTTGAAGTCCATACCTTTCCTAAGCCTCAGGACGTTACAAGCTAAAAATTCCTATGTGACCTAAATATCCTGATGCATGAGTGGACATTTTATTAAACAATTGCATAAAAGACTATTTGTATTATGCTCAGATAATCAAATTACTTGTATGATTTATTGATGGACCCCTACAAGTGAGACCCTTAATGTTTATATACTTTGTAATATATTGAACTTAGATGTTGTGGTCAAAAGTAGTAAGTTAATTATTCATCATGTTAAAGTTATTCGTGAATATAAAATATCTAGTCATGTGCTCTGACTTCAATACTTGTGTTATACTTGCTCAAGGGATGTCGTTTTTATTTCTTGTTTTTGTTTGTGTTGCTTGAGGACAAGCAATGACTTAAGTATGGGGGAGTTTGATCTACTGTAATTAAATGTAGTAGATTAAACTAACTTTTTCTCTTTAGGAGCTTGAAAGCAATCATTTTCATTAGGTTTTAATTATGTTTTTGCAAGATTTCTTAAAGTTAATAAAATGTACAAATTTAGTCTTTTATTGACCTTAGGGGCCAAATGAGGTCTAAGGGGGAGCTAATGAACTATATAAGTGTGCAGGAGACCATTAGAAGGTGTAATAAACAAATGCTGGTTGCTATGCCGCAACACGGAATGATCAATGTTGCAATATAGGAAGCAAAATAGAAAAATCATGAAACTACCTTCATTTTTACGACACAGACTAAGGGTGTCGCGACATACCGCTAAAGACATCCCAAGAGGAGTATACTAAGTCCTATGTCATGACACAGGTCTTGGTGTGTCGCGACATCGATTCTGGACGGAAACTAATACAGGCCAGGGGTGTTTTGGTCCGTACAATCAAACTTAAAGCTCAGAAACGTTAGCTAACCTAGAAATAAGGGCAACGACCACTTGAAATCTATAAATAGGCTCCTTTTTCACATGTTATAGACACAAATTACTTAGTTTAGAATTCATCTTTTAATTTTAGTTTAAGCTTTTCTTTTTTTTAGGTTTTAGATTTATTTTCAAGTTGTTCTTTGTTTATCTCAAGAGATCTAATTTGTGGATTCATATTCATATTTAACACAAATCAGGCATTTTTTAAACTCTATACTTCCGATTCATTTATCATGTTCTCTGTTTACATCAATTCCATATTGTTTATGAAAACCATGAGGAACTAATCCCTTTATGTGGGATTAGTGAGTAGAGGTATGATTTTTTAACTATTTTATAGGGTTACTTAACGGATTAGCTATTTAGGAAAAGAATAACCTAAACCCTGGGCTTGAGAACCCTAAGAAGTCATCAAGGTAAGAATAAACCCAAAATTGGTATGTCCTATCCGTGAGCACCTTTACCCTAAACTGCCTAGACTATAAGGTTAAAAGATAAGTAGTCCTTGCTAACTCGTTATTTGAGTGGAAGATCGAAAAATCTTGCTGGGATAATGACTAGTTGACTGACGAGGAACTCGAAGTGACAGTTGATGGGGATTATCGAAGCGAACTAATCACCCATAATAAGATTCGATTTAATCCATTCTTTGATCTCTTGAATTTTTATTTCTTTATGTTATTTTATTTTATTATTATAAAAACCCTAAAAAACCCTTTTATTTTACTTTCATACTATAACTAAATTAAAGTAATTATTAGATCTTTTGGTGTTTTGGTTAAAATTGATTTAGCACCCGCCTCCCTTAGGTACGATCCTTGGAGTACTCACCTACTCCATTGTAACTATATTACAACTAGACCCATATGCTTGCGAATACCACGTCGTATATCCATATTGTTTACTACAATATTCACACTTTGGATGTTAGTACGTTTGGAGGCAGTTACAAGACACTTATGGATGACTTAAGGCATTGTTTGGTAGACAATTCCGAGCCAAAAAGCTTACCTTAATTTAAAATCCCTAGTACCCAAATTTTTTAGCCTAAACCTCTATTTCTTGATGAACCATAATGGAAACCTAAACCTTAATATAATTTCTTGATCTAATTTTCTTGTTCCTATACGAACTTAGATGTTAGGCCATTGATATTGAAGGTTAGGTAGATACGACAAGGTGGTTTAGGTAGATACGACAAGGTGGTTTCCAAAATAAAGAAAAATAAGAGTGAACCTAAGGGATAGTATAGTATAGTGAGTATAAGACTCTTGCAAACTTGTACGTAAATAGAGAAAAAAAATTATCAAAAGAAAAAGTTTGAAAGGCTAAAATAGCCAAGCGAGAGGTTCTCGAGAAAATACAAAAGCAAAATGAGTGGAAAAGAAATGAAAAAAGAAAGAAAAGAAGAATTCCTCATTCTTGCACAATTATCTTGCTAAGACGATTTATTTACTATTACTGTACTATACATTAGGAATTAGAGAGAAAAGGTAGGTGAGAGAAGGGGATATAAGGTGGTGAGCTAAAGGGGTTAATTGATGAAGTATCAAGGTCAGTATGATGTGCCAAACTATTTTTATGTGTAAACCATTTTGTTGTGCTTGTTCTTTCATTCCGAACCAACCTAAGCCACAGATCATTACAAATCGAAAAGAACTATGTGACCTAGGTGATACTATTCGTGGATGAAATTTAGCTGAATTTTGACATTTCTAATTACTTGTATTCTTCGAGCATAAATGTAAATTTTGTGTACCTGTTTCGATGGATTAATGTAATTTGACATTCTTGAATTTGTTTACTTTGTAACTTTATGAACTAATGTGTGTGATATTGAAGGTCAAGAGTCAATTGTATATCGTGTTAAAGTTACGTATTTATTCACATTGTTATATGTACATAACTTTAAACTAATCCTTCATGTGGCATAATCAAGCACAATTTTGTTGTTTTATTTTCTTATTTTTGTGTGTGTGATCATGATTTCCGTGATAAGTTTTATAAATTTATAATTTATCGTTCTTGAAACTAACTATTATCACGATGTAGGCAAGTGTGCCTATCAAATAGTAGTATAGCTTTAGCAAGACCGGATTGTCGAACCCAAAGGACTAAAAGTATTAGTAATGACCGTCTTTTTATTATCTAGCCTAAGAATAAAGGGGTTTGTTTTAACTAACTAGTTAACTAAACTAAGATGTTGCAGAAAATAGAATTGGGAAATTACTTTTGGGAAAAACGATTGATTTAGGACAATACCTAAGGAAAAATCCACCTAGACCTCACTTGTTATTTTGGCTCCAAACCAGACGATTTATTCATTTAACTTGTTCCATAGAAATCCCTAAGTTATGCTATTATCCCTATTCAAGACTAATAACGTCTAATCCCTAGGTTGAATAATTGAGACTTTTCTCTAATTAACACCCTAGGGTTGCATTAACTCAATCTATGGATCCCCTTATTAGGTTTCACCCTAATCCGACAAAATCTTGTCACCCTATCTCTAGGCGCGCAATCAACTCTGCTTAATTATGACAAAGTCACTCTTAGCTAGGGACTATTCATCCTCTAACTAAGAGCATTAACTTGAATCGATATCCTGAAATACCAAAACAAGAATTAAGAACACATAATTAAGAACAAGTCAAATATTTATCATACGATTCAGAAAATAATAACAAGATTCGTCTTAGGTTTCATCCCCCTTAGGTATTTAGGGGTTTTAGTTCATAACTAAATAAGAAAACATCTCAGAAGAATAAAGAATACAAAACATAAAGAAAACCCAAAACTCCTGAAGGGAAATTGAGGAGAGATCTTCAGTCTTGATGATGAATCTGGCTTCTGAGATGGATCAATCGGCTTCCTTGGAGTAATTCCTTACTCCCTATTCTCTGTCTCCCTTTTAGTCTTCCTCTAGGGTGTTTAAATAGGCTTTAGAATGCCTGAAAGCCCTCAAACTTTCCCTTTTTCGAATAGAACTTAGCTAGGGCTTGGCAGGGACACGCCCGTGTACGATTACTTCAGGCCGTGGTCGAGCCTGTTAGATCAACACACTCGTGCTGAGGTTGATTTGGGCCGTGGTCGAGCCTGTTAGATTGGCACGGGCATGTGTTCTGCCCGTGTGAGGAAGTCCAGGCCGTGTTGTTTTCCCCTGTCGGCCCATTTTCTCAGTTTTTGGCCCATTTCTCGTTCTTTTCATCCTCCTATGCTCACCTAAGTATAAAACATGAAATTAAAGGATTAGGAGCATCAAATTCACCAAATCTAAGGAAAAATCATTCACAAACGTGTTAAGTGAGGGATAAAAATATGTATAAATTACGGTTTATCAAATACCCCCACGCTTAAGCGTTTGCTTGTACTCAAGCAAAATCCTCAATTTACAATTAAGAATTCACTTTTCCTAACTTATAATTCCTATGAATAATATCTCAAACTTAATCTATAAGTAATCATACATTGAGAATTCAACTAAAAGAACATTAAAGCTTTAAACATTCCAAGTTGAGTATTTAATCACGAAAAACTTAGGCATCTTTCCTCATCTAAGTAGTTACCATCGATTTGAAATCTCACAAAGTTTAACATCCTCACTTAAAGATTCACTCAAATCACTCGAAGTGTTTTAAGGACACTAAAATCAGCACTCGTCAGAAAAGTTATTACCATAGGCTTGCATGAAAATCAAATCTCCACTACTGTAATTTGAGATTATACATCAATCAAAAGGTCTTTAGAGGGTTGTAACGAGGCTTGGTTAGGGGGTGTGGTCACAAGATGAAAGAAAAGGTTAGAATCGAGATTGACTTGAAAAATTACTTAACTAGAAAAATATTTAATCATCACTTGCGTACAACAAAGCTTCTTCTCTGACTATGGAATTTGAATACTGAAGCTCACAAACAAAAGATCATTACTAATATGTATATATGTGTGTTTTTTTTTAAGAACAAGTCAAATAACATAAATTAACTATTAAGAACAAGACATAGCTAAGCAATTTATTCAAATCAAATCTCGACAAAAATAGGGATCAAATTAATTGAGGGGATTTCAACAATAATGGGTTAAGGGTTAATATTAAGGGTAATACAAGGAATGGCTTGTTAAGCTCAAAGGGGTTTACTAAGGATTAATCGTAGAGGTAGGCTTTTCATGGCATGAGTGGGTTAATCCTAAGTGCCTCTATCATCTTGACATATCAAATCAAATGGTGTGGTCTTGACATGCATAATCAAGCAAGTTCTAGAATAACAATTCGATATTGACACACCTAAAGCAATAATAAAAGTGAGCATGAAAGAATTAATAGATACTCTTATAGGCTCAATAATCACACAAAATTTATGGCTTTTTGATGTTTAAACTTGTGGATTTCAATTCAAGATAATACCTAAACTTGGGGAAACAACCTAAATTTAAATTATTAAAAATCAACTTATCATGCTTAATTTTCTAATGTCTTAAGGTTTAAATAATCAATGCATAAATGCCTATGTTTTAATTCAAGATATATCAATAAAAATCATAAATCAATCAAAATTCATTCTAAACATGATATGAGAGATTTACAAGAGAACAAGGCAACATTCAGAGATTTTTCTGATAGTGAAATGAATACCCCCCCACACTTAATATGTACATTGCCCTCAATGTACAAAGATAGATATATAGAGAAATATAGATATAAGATCATAAGATAGGGAGAGAATTGAAACTTCCTGAGTGTTAAATGAATAAATTCCCTAGTTTGGCGAAAGCGAGAATTGACAATAGAGCTGGATGTAAGGCATTATTCTAAGGAAGAAAGTAAGGCATTATTCAAAGGAAGAAATAATCTGATGATAATCATAAAGATAAGCCGCATTTAAAGAATACGTGAATCAAAAAATAACTAAGAATAAAAGTAAAAATAAGAGAAATAATCTAATTTTATATGTGGCACTCTCGTCTCACACGCACGTGCGGTTCGTGTCCAGCCCGTGTTTGTCGCGAACTGATAGTTCATCACACGGCCTTAAGACACGCTCGTGTTTCTTGGCCATGTGGTTGCATGATCGTAACACACGATCGTGTGCGATGTGGTTCACTTCTCCCACGCCCATGTACCTATGCGCACGCCCTTGTTATTTTGGCAGTGTCGACCACGGGCACTAGGCAGGGGCGTGTCGCACACTCGTGTCATTTTGGCAGTGTCGACCACGACCCGCTTACACGGCTGTGGAAATTTATCGTATCCTGTGTTTTTGGAAAACTTTTACTCTATTTTCACACGGCCATATCGCACGGCCGTTCTATTCTCATGTTACGGGCACGGCCTAGAGAACACCCGTGTGGATGGCCGTATGGATTTTGTGGACCTGTGTTCAAAGATTCAGTTAGTGATTTAAATATTAAAAATTTTGGAATTAAAATAAAATTTAGGTAAATGAAAACTGTTAGTACTCGGGTTGGCTCCCGAGAAGTGCTTGTTTATAATCTCAGCTCGACTTTTCTTTGTTAGTGTATTCAGGGAGGTTCGTAGAGTTGTAACTCCTCTCCATCGTCCTTAAAATTCTCGCCGTTGTAAAGCTTGAGACGATGATCGTTTACCTTGAAAGTTCCCTGTGATGGGTGACTTACCTCTACTATGCCATATGGAAAAACAGATTGAACTACGAAAGGTCTTGACTATTGTGATTTAAGTTTCCCAGGAAACAATTTGAGTCTCGAATTATAGAGCAAGACAAAATCTCCTACTTCGAATTATTTTCGTTACTTCAAATGAGCGTCATGGCGCCGTTTTGTTGCTTCCTTGCATAGGCGTGAATTTTTATATGCATTGGCTCGCCATTCATCTAACTCGTTCAACTGCATCAACCTATTTTTACCTGCAAGTTTGGGATCAATGTTTAGAAATTTAATGGCCTAAAAAGCTTTATGCTCTAGCTAGAATGGTAGATGACAACTTTTTCCATAAACAAGTCTGTAAGGTGATGTTCCTATGGGAGTCTTAAAAGCAATTCTATAAGCCTATAAAGCATTATCTACTTTCATCACCTAATCTTTCCTGTTTGATTCTACTAACTTTTCAAGAATCCGTTTGATTTCTCGGTTTGCCACTTCGACTTGTCCACTAGTTTGATGATGGTATAGGGTGGCTATTCTGTGATGAACTCCGTATTTCTTAAGGGTTTTCTCAAATTGGGTGTTACAAAAATGAGTGCCCCTGTCACTAATAATTTCTCTAGGTGTTTCGAATCTCGAAAAGAGTTTCTTAAGGAAACGTACTACTACTATAGCATCATTAGTAGGTAAAGCTTGGGCTTCTACCCATTTGGACATATAATCAACTACTACTAAGATGTATTTATTCCCAAACGAACTCAGAAATGGACCCATGAAGTCGATACCCCAAATGTCAAATATTTCACATGAAAGCCTATAGTTTTGAGGCATTTCATCGCATTTGGAGAGATTACCTGTCCGTTGGCATTTGTCGCAAGAAGTCACATACCTGTTAACGTCTTTGAATAACGAGGGCCAATAAAAACCTGATTTAAGTATTTTATGCGCGGTCTTAGTTCCACTATAGTGTCCTCCAGTCGGTCCTGAGTGGCAATGTTCCAGTATCTTTGATGTTTCTAACCTTGTAATGCATCTTCTAATGACTTGATCTGTACATATGCGAAAAAGAAAAGGGTCGTCCCAAAAGTAGTTTTTCACATCACTAAAGAATCGCTTCTTTTGCTGGTGTGTCAACCTTTTTGGGATAATGTTAGCGACTAAAAAATTCGTGATGTCTACAAACCAAGGTACCTCAGAATCAGATATAGCAAAAAATTATTCTTCAGGAAATGAGTCATTTATTTTAACTTCATCTAGTTCTTTGGTATTTTAGTTTTCAAGCCTGGACAGATGATTCACCGTGAGATTTTCAGCTCCTTTCTTATCCTGAATTTCTAAGTCAAATTCCCGCAACAACAAAACCCATCGAATGAGTCGAGGTTTTGTATCAGTTTTAGTTAAAAGGTATCGAAGGGCAGAATGGTCAGTGTAAACAACAACTTTAGACAATATGAGATATGATCGAAATTTATCAAATGCAAAAACCACAGCTAGCAATTCTTTTTTTGTGGTAGTGTAGTTTTCTTGTGCGGCTGTTAACGTCTTGCTAGCATAATAGATAGGTTGAAAGTGCTTGTCTCTTCGCTGTCCCAAAACCGCACCTACTGCAAAGTCACTCGCATCACACATTAATTCAAAAGGTAAATTCCAGTCAGGTGTAATTATAATTGGAGCATTAATTAATTTATCTTTTAAGGTGTTAAATGCTTCTAAGCATTCCTGATCAAAAGTAAAAGGCATATCTTTTTCTAGCAATTTAGTCAAAGGCTTAGCTATTTTAGAAAAATCCTTAATAAATCTTTTATAAAAACCAGCATGTCCTAAAAAGCTTCTAATAGCCTTGACTGAACTAGAAGGGGGTAATTTTTCGATTGTTTCAATTTTAGATTTATCCACTTCAATCCCTTTACTAGAAATTTTATGCCCTAATATGATACCTTCTTGAACCATGAAGTGACATTTCTCTCAGTTAAGCACAAGGTTCGTTTCCTCACATCTTATTAAAACTAGTTTTAAATTTTTAAGGCAAAGATGGAAAGAGTTACCGAATACTGAGAAATCATCCATAAATACCTCCATGATGTCTTCCACAAGTTCGTCAAATATGGCCATCATACATCGCTGAAAAGTGGCAGGAGCATTACATAATCCAAAAGGCATTCTATGATAAACGAATGTACCATATGGGCATGTGAATGTCATCTTTTCTTGATTTTCAAGAGCTATTGGGATTTGGAAGTAGCTAGAGAGCCCGTCTAAAAAGTAGTAATACGTGTGCCCGGATAATCTTTCCAACATTTGGTCAATGAATGGAAAAGGAAAGTGATCTTTTCTTATGTCATCATTCAGCTTCCTATAGTCAATACAAACTCTCCAACCTGTGACTATTTTTGTCAGGATTAATTCATTATTCTCATTGGTCACAACCGTCATGCCTCCTTTCTTAGGAACAACCTGCACAGGACTTACCCAAGAACTGTCAGAAATAGGATAAATAATTGCCACATCTAGAAGTTTAATTACCTCAGCTTTAACAACTTATTTCATATTGGGGTTCAGTCATCTTTGAGCCTGCATGCATGGCTTATACTCATCTTCCATTAAAATTTTATGGGTACAAAAAGAGGGGCTGATTCCTTTTATATCAAAAATTTTCCAAGATATGGCCTTTTTATGTTCTTTTAATGCTTGGATTAATTCCTCTTTTTCCTTGGGTTACAGGTTAGAAGCAATAATCACTGGTAATGTAGAATTATTTCTAAGATATGCATATTCCAAGTGATTTGGCAATTGTTTAAGTTCCAGTTTGGGAGGTTCTTCAATAGAGGGTTTTTGCTTAAGTTCATCGTTTATCTTGATACCCTCACATTTTGCTTGTCTTGAGGAATGTTCGTTGGATTCATCATCTGCCTCCTCTCCTTGAGCTAGATATAGTTCCATCGTGTCCTTCAGTATAACTTCCTAAAAAGAGTCTTGAGTAGCATGATCAATAGAATCAATAAAATAACATGAATCATCCTGTTCGCTAAAGAATCTCATTGTGTCATAAATTTTAAAGATAATTTCTTCATCACCTACTCTAAGTACCAATTTTCCGTCACCTACATCAATTACAGCCCTAGCAGTGGCTAAAAATGGCGCCCTAAGATTAAAGGCACTTCCACATCTTCGTCCATGTCAAGCACAACGAAGTCAACAGGGAATATGAATTTATCTACTTTCACAAGTATGTCTTCTATAATACCCCCAGGATATTTAATAGATCTATCGGCTAGTTGAATACTCATCCTAGTGGGTTTAGGTTCCCCAAGACTAAGTTGTTTGAATATTTTATATGGCATTAAATTAATGCTAGCGCCTAAATCAGCTAGTGCTTTCTCAACATTCAAACTACCAATTAAGAAAGGAATAGTAAAACTTCCTGGATCTTTCAGTTTGGTTGGTAGTTTATTTTGAAGTATGGCTGAGCACTCCTCGTTGAGTTCCACTGTAAATAAGTCCTCAAACTTCCTTTTATTTTTTAGAAGCTTCTTCAAAAATTTTGCGTATGTAGGAATCTGCGAGATAGCTTCAACAAAAGGTAAGTTGATATGTAATTGCTTAAAAGTTCAAGAAACTTACCGAATTGTGCATCCATGCGGTCCTTTTTCAACTTTGCTGGGTATGGAACTGATGATGTATATTCTTTTGGTACTGGTTTGTCAATATTTTTGGGTCTTTCCTCCTCCTTTTGGCTTATCACGGCTTCTTGTGTTAGCTTCTTTTCATATTCAGCTAACACTTTCCCACTCCTTAGTGTAACTGCTTTCACATGCTCTTTTGGATTTGGTTTGGTGTTACTAGTTAATCTTTCTAATGGTCGTTCGGAGATTAGTTTGGATAGTTGGCCTATTTGAGTTTTGAGCCCTTGGATCAATGCTTGTTGATTTTTAAGTGCTGGCTCGGTATTCTGGAAATGGGTTTCTGACATCGAGATGAATTGGATAGCATCTCCTCAAGGTTCAGTTTCTTTTCCTGTTGATAAGATGGCTGTTGAAAACCTGGAGGATTTTGTGGCCTTTGATTCCCTTGACCACCCCAGGAGAAATTTGGGTGGTTCCTCCAACCTGCATTATAAGTATTACTATATGGGTTATTTTGAGATCTAAAGTTATTATTACCCATATAGTTGACTTGTTCCTCTTCGGTTGTAGGATAGAGTGGTTGATATTCTGTATGCACACCTCCTCCACTTGAATCACACCTCATCACTGGATGTACCTGCATAGAACCAAATAAACCATCAATCTTTTTGTTTAGAAGTTCTACTTGATTTGACAGCATAGTAACCGAGTCGACGTTATAAACGTTTGCTGTTTTAGTTGGCTTAGTCCTCATGACTTACCACTGATAGTTATTCAGTGACATCTCCTCAATAAATTCGTAAGCCTCTTCAGGTGTTTTGCTGTTGATGGTTCCACCAGCAGCTGCGTCAATCATCTGTCTTGTCGAGGGATTCACACCATTGTAGAACGTTTGAACTTGCAGCCATAGAGGTAACCCATGGTGAGGGCACCTTCGCAGTAGGTCCTTGTATCTCTCCCATGCATCGTAAAAAGTTTCTAAGTTCATTTGCACAAAAGAAGAGATATCATTACGTAATTTAGCTGTTTTAGCCGGCGAAAAATACTTTAATAAAAAATTTTTGGTCATTTGTTCCCAAGTAGTGATGGATCATCGTGGTAACAAGTTCAGCCACTATTTAGCTTTATTCCTCAGTGAAAAAGGGAATAACCGAAGACGAATGGCTTCATCAGAAACGCCATTAATTTTAAAAGTGTTATAGATTTCTAGAAAATTTGCCAAGTGAGTGTTGGGATTCTTATCCTGCAAACCATCAAACTAAACAAATTGCTGTATCATTTGAATCGAGTTAGGTTTCAGTTCAAAATTATTCACTGCAATAGCAAGCTTAACTATACTTGACTCAGTTCCTATTAATGTAGGTTTAGCATTATCATACATAGTACGAGGAGCAGGATTCTGGTTTGCTAGATCAGCGAGTATCGTAGGAGGTAGCTGATTTTCTTGATTTTCACCCATCTCCTCGGTTGTAGTCGAGATATCATCCTCTTGCTCTTCCTCTGTGTATCTTAGGCTTCGCCTTATTTCTCGTCGATTTCTACGAGCTATGCAATCAATTTCTTCGTCAAACAGTAATGGTCCCGACGGGTTTCTTCTAGTCATAAACTATAAGATCCTGCCAGAAGAAAGAAAAAGAAAATTAGTAAAACAAAAATTAAAATAAAATTAATTTGTAAGAAAAATAAATGGCGAAAGTAATAAAAATTGAGTGTTCCTAATATTTTAGTCCCCGGCAACAGCGCCAAAAACTTGATCATGATTTTCTGTGATAAGTTTTATAAATGTATAATTAATCGTTCTTGAAACTAACTATTATCACGATGTAGGCAAGAGTACCTATCAAATAGTAGTATAGCTTTAGCAAGACCGGATTGTCAAACCCAAAGGACTAAAAGTACTAGTAATGACCGTCTTTTTATTATCTAGCCTAAGAATAAAAAGGTTTGTTTTAACTAACTAATTAACTAAACAAAGAAGTTACAGAAAATCGAATTGGGAAATTACTTTTGGGAAAAACAATTTATTTAGGATAATACCTAAGGAAAAATCCACCTAGACTTCACCTGTTATTTTGGCTCCGAACCGGACGATTTATTCATTTAACTTGTTCCGTAGAAATCCCTAAGTTATGTTATTATCCCTATTCAAGACTAATAACGTCTAATCCCTAGGTTGAATAATTGAGAATTTTCTCTAATTAAACCCTAGGGTTGCATTAACTCGATCTATGGATCCCCTTATTAGGTTTCACCCTAATCTGACAAAATCTTGTCACCCTATCTCTAGGCGCGCAATCAACTCCACTTAATTATGACAAAGTCACTTTTAGCCAGGGACTATTCATCCTCCAACTAAGAGCATTAACTTGAATCGATATCCTGAAATACCAAAACAAGAATTAAGAACACATAATTAAGAACAAGTCAAATATTTATCATCCGATTCAGAAAATAATAACAAGATTCGTCTTAGGTTTCATCCCCCTAGGTTTTAGGGGTTTTAGTTCATAACTAAATAAGAAAATATCTCAGAAGAATAAAGAATACAAAACATAAAGATAACCCAAGACTCCTAAAGGGAAATTGAGGAGAGATCTTCAGTCTTGATGATGAATCTGATTTCTGAGATGGATCAATCGGCTTCCTTGGAGTAATTTCTTACTCCCTATTCTCTGTCTCCCTTTTAGTCTTCCTATAGCGTGTTTAAATAGGCTTTAGAATGCCTAAAAGCCCTCAAACTTGTCCTTTTCCGAATAGAACTTAGCTAGGGCTCAACAGGGACACTCCCGTGTGCGATTACTTTAGGCTGTGGTCGGGCCTGTTAGATCAACATGCCCTTGCTGAGGTTGATTTGGGCCGTGGTCGAGCCTGTTAGATTGGCACGGGCGTTTGTTCTACCCGTGTGAGGAAGTCCAGGCCGTGTTGTTTTCCCTTGTTATCTCGTTTTCTCTATTTTTGGCCCGTTTCTCATTCTTTTCATCCTCCTATACTCACCTAAGTATAAAACATGAAATTAAAGGATTAGGAGTATCAAATACACCAAATCTAAGGAGAAATCATTCATAAACATGTTAAGTAAGGGATAAAAATATGTATAAATTACGATTTATCAATGTGTTTTTATTTTGTTGCTCAAGGAGAAGCAACGACTTAAGTATGGGGGAGTTTGATCTACCATAATTCTTTGTGGCAAATTAAGGTCTTTCCGGCACTTAATGAGCTTGTTTTCTAGTACTTTATATGTTTTTAGTTATTTTATTAATTTGTGTTTAATTTATACAAAATAACTATTTTTATGCAATTTTGAGTTATGTTATGACCTAATGGGCCAGTACATGCCTAGGGATGATCTAACGACTCTATCTAGTGTGTAGGACACTGTTTTCAGGCTTAGAAGATAAAGGACGGCTACAGCATTGTGACATTGAGGAATGGTTTTGCAATACTAGACTTCAAAGTCAAAGTATCCAGGATTTGAAGGTAGTGTCGCAAAACCGGTTCTGTGGTGTTGCGACACTAGGTGATGATTAGGAAAATTAAGCACGGGTTTTTTTGTCCACGCAATGAAAATTAATTAGATTTTTAGGTTGTCTAGTAACCTTAATTAGGTAAAGATCATAAACTCTATAAATAGGCATGTTAGCTTCATTTTAGATGGCTTGCCAAGTAAGCCACTTAGTTACTTTTAGGGTTTTTTCTTTAGTTTTTGTTTTCTTTCAATTTAGTCCTTTAAATACTCTTTGTTCTTGTTTAACTTGGATTTGATTTTGACCCAAGTATTTAATTTAATAGTTTTTCGTTATTTCTTTATGGATTCCAATTGCAACCGAAGTAATCTTCGCGACTGTTAAAGGAGATTTCACTTTCGAGCACAAATTGACATCAAAATGGACTTATTTCTATATTTCCTAGTTTTATTTAATTTACTACTTTGTATGTTACATATGAGTTTAGGGATTATTTCATCTAGATCCATGAGTATTGATTTCCTTAGGGAGATTAACAAACGAATGTGTTACTAATTATGTAACGCCCCAAATTTTGGGTGTAGAAGTACTAGGTCTTGAGCATGGGAATAATTAGGAGGCTGCACATAAATGTTTAGTCGTGCAAGAAAGTGACACAACTGTCTGGCTGCTTCAGTGGTTATGTGCTCTGGGAGTGTTTGAGAAGTCTTAGGTTCAAGCCTTGGTTTAGGCAAAAGTTTTATTTTAAGTGAATAAACCTCTGTCTCTAGTCAGTAGGCTTTGAAACAAATGTGGAAATTCTATGTCAAAGAGAGATCCTGTTGGTCTAGGGGATAAGTGGCGTGTTACTGTAACCTGAGGTCTAAGGTTCGAGTCCTGGTATGTACAATAGGGAGTTTTATTTTGCTGCTATTATCGTGGGAGTGTCCTAGTTTAGCCGAAATTCCAAGAGAGTTGGTGAGAGTTCAAATTGGATGGTTGAGAGATTGGAAGAGAGTTTTGAGGAGTGCATTAAGGGATTCGAAGAGACTTTTGAGGAGTGGATCATGGGAAGGGGAAGTAGGGGTGCTGAAATTGAATTCCTTCTCAGAAATTCGGCTTTGGTGGATATTTGCTTCCCATTGTGTTTTCTGTCAACATTTTTGGTTCCATTCACCTTTGGGAGGCCGAATAGTGTTTAGGGTTCATTCGGGCATCATCCTTTTCTATTTTTTCAACTTGGTTCTCCTTTTCTTCTATCTGCCACTTGTTAACCGATTCCCTTTTCTTCCTCTACTCTCCTATCTAGCGTGCCCTCCCTTTTACATTTGGCCGAATATTCTCTCTTCTACCTCACACCATTCTTTTCTCTTTATTCCTCTTCCCGTCTGGCAAACGATCTCTTCTTTCTTTTAGTGGCGAACCTTTTCCCTCTGTCCATTATTCCTTCTTTCACTTTTTGTCGATTCTTCCTTCCTCTTACACTCAACTCCAAACTTCTGTTGGTTTGGTAAGTTTCGATTAGGGCTAACTCTGTTCTCTCTTTTTTGAATATCTTTTAAGAGGAGTTTTTTTATTGGTAGGAGTTACTCAATAGACTGGAGATCGTTGATTGGCGTGTGGAGTGTCAAAACCTTATTGGTACATGTGAAGGTAACGATTGTGAGTTTAGTATTAGGTATTGGTTTGTGCGTTTGATCTAGCACAGCTTTGAGTGGCTAAGTGTTGTTATGTTGGCCTTCTTTTTGTTGCAGGCCAATAATTCCTTTCCTCTACGCTTGGTTTTTGCTTTTGGTAAGCACTAAGAAGCTAGTGAATAGTCTTGTTCAAACGATTTAAGTGTGCAAGCCCAATCAGTCGTTCAAGGCAAGTGATAACTAATATTTTGGATAGGTGTTTTGTGAGAGGTGATTTAATCTTATTGTTAAAATATTAATGGAGGGTCTTGATTGAATATAGGTTTGGAGTGCTCGTGGGCTAGTTGCGCATTTTCGTAGATAAGGTGTGTAAACACGATCTTAACTGCGGTAATCAGAAAAAGCCAGAATAAGTGAACGATGATGCTACACGGGCGTGCACTCGCTCGTGTGGTGGTCTGTGTAACTAAACATGGTCGTTTGATCGTTGAGGTCGACCATGAGTGAATTCATGGGCCGAGGCCATTTTGGGCCTTATTAGGCTGAACTGGGCTGTAAGGGCCTCACGGGCATATAGAGAATATTGGGCCAGGCTATATAATCCACACGGCCAAGGCCATTTCTGGGCTATGTGGGCCACACGGGCATGTAGGCCCACATGGGCTCGCAATATGGGCCGTGGGCCATTTTCATTGTTTGTCTGTTAAGGTTGCACGGGTCGCCCGAGACGACTGTGGACCTACTGTTGGGTTGGTAAGTGTAGCTGGACCCCTAATTGATAAAATGACCACTATCCCCATGTGTGATAAAATGACTGTATGCCCCTATAAGATGTAGAATTATTTTTTAGCATGCCACTTTAAAAATATTGAATACACGTATGATATTATGACATGACATGATGCATGATATGTTGCATGGGGGTGGGTTTTATTATGATTGGAGGAAGTGTACTGTACTGGCAGCTCTACTATAAATACTGTTTAGTTCCGTAACCAGTACTACTTAGAGTGTAGGGATGGGTGGTTTGATTATATCCCCACATAGAGTGCAGGGTTAGACGGAGATGAAGTGTAGAGGCTGGTTGGGTTGGATCTCTTGATTGCATATCTGTACTGTACTGTCACTGAGTTGGGCTCTGACCCAAACTGATACTGATACTATAATGGGTTAAAGCCCTAATTGTTACTGAACTCCCATTGGATTGGGCTTAGCCCAGACTGTATATACTCACTATTTGTTTAATTACTATGGGATTATACATTAAGTTTTCTTAACTCACCCATCTGTTTGTCTGTACAGGTAATCCCCAGTCTTAGGCAAGTCGATGCTGCGAGGGACTCAAAGGTGGCCACACAACCATGCATACTTCCATTTTTGGTTTTTAAATTATAAGTAATTATATTCTGGGTATTTTTATTATAATAAGGCCTTTATGGATTTTTCTTTTAATTTGGGTTTTTAGTTGATTTGATTCATAACTGGTAGCAGTAGTGTTAGGAAAATTTGAGTTTTTTAAAAAAAAACAACGTTTTTCAAAGTAAACGCAAGTACGCAACTATTTAAAAAGCTTCTGCTATAAAATAAGATTTTGAAATTAATAACGTTTTCAAGTAAATACTTTTTGATAGTGATGCAAGTTGTGGAAAATGAACGAACGTCTTGAAATCATCTTTAAGATCACACAAAAAGGCTAAATAAAAATTGGGCTTTTCACCGATACCACACTTTTCGAAAGACACTTCAATGTGACATCGCCGGATTCAGCCATAGCGTCTTAGCCGAGTTTAGGGTGTTACAAATTAATGAATGAATTGGGTTTAAATTTGATTTAGTTGGTTTAAATTATGTATGATTAAACCCTAGGAAATGATGCTGTAATTTACGATGAAAGAGATCGAGAGATAAGTTTACCGACTAAATCATAATTTGTCTTGGCCAAGAAAGTGAGGTCTAGAGGTAAGCATGTATTCGTCGATTAGTTAATTAGTTAGAGGTCGAGGGTTAATAATTGGTTAATTAATAGCTAATTTGATAAAACTCGAGTTTTGAAGTTAATTAGGAACACTGAAGTGAGTTGATCTCCTACCTATTTTATTTGATTAAAATTCGATTGTTAATTGGATGATTTTTAGTTTTAGATAATTTTATGTTAGTTTAATTAATCCATTTTAATTTGGTGTTCGTAATATAATTTTGAATTAATATTATGTATCCTTGTTAGTGTACAAAGTTGATTTAAGTTTACTTCAACCTCCCTTGGGTACGATCTTCGAAATGCTTCCCGGAGTGTTTCGTTGTAACATTTTTAACTATATTACAATTTGAACCGTATACTTGTGGACACCACTATTTAATTAGATATTTATTTGTTGTAGTATTTTCAGTCCAGACGTTCGCACGTCTGGCGGCAGTCATAATGCCAATAAGAGGATATCATTTACCCATGTCTTAGGCTATGAACTCCACTATTGTGAATGATGATACATTTTGTAGAAATTGTATACCCAACGCACCTGCTTTCGATTCCTTATCTATTTGAACTTGGACTTTTACTTATGTCAAGGTATATGAGTCACGCATATATAGTCCATCATCCACTTAAGATTAAGGTATGCCACAATATGAACATGACAAGTAAATAAATCCATAAACGGATCCAGCATCTATTCTCCTTGGGTCTAGTCTGATTTACTATTAGTCCAGCTAGTCACATCTATGTCTCTATCTTCTGGGAGTCATTTGCTCCGATGCCCAAGACAAAGCATCTTTCCAATTGGACTTGATAGACGACATATTAGTCTTTCAATTGGTTTGATCATTTCCAATTAAACTAAGGTCATGTTTAGGTTTGTATACTAATATAAGGTGTCTTTCCATATTACAATCCTACCACATAATACTACTTTTTATTAGTTAAATATTAAACAACCAGTGAGCTAATATTTGCTTCTATTTTTCTTTGCATGAAAAAACCATATGAGGATATTATACAAAGGATATTAATGTAATTCATTAATAATTTTATTAACCAATCTATTCAAAAAATTACAAATGTATAAACAAATATACTACACAAGCATGGGAGAAGGGCCATCTTACTACTTTCCGTAAACCTCCCCCCATATGTTAGGAAGTAAGGTCATTTTATTACTTTTCATAAGCCTCCCCATGCGTTTAAGAGGTGGGCTACTTTTCTACTTTCCATAAGCCTCTCACTATACGTCTAAGAGTAGGGCCACTTTACCACATTCTGTAAACCTCCCTCTATGCGTCTAGGAGTTGGGCATTCGAGGCCCTCTATGAACCATTTGGGATCTCGGAAGAGGTGAGGCATATATTCAAACTATGAACCCTTTGAGTTCTCGGTGGAGGTGAGTCATTTAATTTTATGCTTTTCTATAATAACATGATTATATTTAAATTGCTTACGAAGTATGTGTTGGATCAGTGCCCTAAGTGTAGTATTTTCGTTAATGTACACTTGTAACTTTTTTTAAACAAATTGGTTAATAAAATTATTCATGGATTACATTAATACTTTGTATAATGTCCTCATGTGGTTTTTTCACACAAAACAAAATAGAAGCAAATGTTGCTCACAAGTTGTCTAATGTTTAGACTAATACTAAGCAGTATTACATGGTTGGATCGTAGTACAGAAAGACAACTTATATTGGTAGACGAACCTAAACATGTCCTTAGTCTAATCAGAAATGAGCAAACCGATTCAAAGACTAATATGTTGTCTACCAAGTCCAATTGATGAGATGTTTGGTCTTAGGTATTGGAGCAAATGACTTAGAAAAGATAGACACATAGATGTGACTGACTTGATTGACAGTACATCAGACTGGACCTGTAACATCTGATTTTCTATTAAGTCCCACAATTTAAGGGAAGTTAGGATTTAATTGAATGGATTGGATGATTAATAGGCTTCACCCAAAAATTCAAAAAGAAAAAATAGTGGATGAACTGTGATTAGTTAGCTCTCAATGCTGGTTTTGTTAGATTGGAATCGACTATCTCCTAGTAGGAGACAAAAGAGTTAGTAGTGATTGGCCAAAATGGACTAGGAGACCGTGCAAACCTTGACTGTATATATATATATATGAGAGTAGTGAGGAAAGAATTCTTTTGAATTTAGTAGGTAATCTCATTCTCATCTGCAACGTCTTTTTCGGTTGCTTCGAAAAAGAAGAGGAGGTTCAAGAAAGCTCTGCATAAGGTGTTAAACATGGGGTTTGAAGTAAGGAAGTCAAAAATTCAATAAATTGGTAAGATCTAAGCCTTTCTGTACTCATGGATTAGAGGAAAGAGAAGTAAGAATTCTCAAAAAGTTTTTGTATAATGATGGATTCTAGGTTTTTAACATTAGATTACATTCGAGTTAACCGATAAATGGTTGCTATGCTTAGTTGCCAGGATAAAGGAGGCTCTGGCACTTGAACAAGCTAAGCTATTGAGGATAAAGGTAGCAAGGTGGGTCTCTATACCTAATTTTTGGGTGATTGTTGATGTTGTGTTGCTTCTTTAAACTACATCTATGTACACTTGAGTTCAGTCTAAGACCTTGGACGTTTAAGAATATGGAGGATAAATAAGTTGTGTATTAACTACCTCCGAATGTACTAACGTCTAGAGAGTGAATACTGTAGTAAAAGATATGGATCCATAAGATGGTATCAGCAAGTATACAGGTCCAATTGTAATATAGTTACAACGGAGTAGATGAGCACTCTAAGGATCGTACCCAAGGAAGGCGAGTGCTGGATCAAATTTAATTTAAACATAGAAAGATGTAATTAGTACTTTAATTTAGTTATAGTACGAAAGTAAAATAAAATGAGTTTTTAAGATTTTTATAATAATAAAATAAAATAACATAAAGAAATAAAATTCAACAGATCAAAGAATAGAATAAAACAAATATGATTATGGGTGATTAACTCGCTTTGGTAATCCCTATTAGCAGTCACTTCGAGTTCCTCGTCAATCAACTAGTCACTATCCCAGTAGGATCTTCTGATCTTCCACTCAAATAATGAGTCAGCAAGGACTGCTTGTCTTTCGACCTAACAGTCCAAACTGGTTTGGGGTGACGGTGTTCACAGATAGGCCATACCAATTTTGGGTTAATTCCCACATTGATGACTTCCTAGGGTTTTCAGGCCTAGGGTTTAGGTTCTTCCTTTCCCAAATAATTGATCTGTTGAGTAACCCTATAAAATAGTTAATAGATCATACCTTCACTCACTAATCCCCTATAGAGGGATTACTTTCTCATAGTTTTCATAAACAATATGGAATTAATGTAAAGAGAGAGCATGATAAATGAATTGAGGTGTAGAGTTTAAGAAAAAGCCTGATTTTTATTAAAGATGAATATGAACCCACACAGTTTGATTGTCTTCACAAATCAAATCTCTCGAGATAAAGCAAGAACAACTTGAAAATAAATCTAAATACCTAAAAGAAAGAAAATCTAAACTGGAATTAAAAGCAGAAAATTATACTAAGGAATTTATGTCTATAACATGTGACAAAGGAGGCTATTTATAGATTCCAAGTGGCCATTGTCCTTAACCCCAAGTTAGATGACGTTCCCGAGCATTAAGTTTGATTGTATAACCAAAATGCCCTTTGGCTCGTGTTAGTTTTTGTCCAAAGCCGATGTTACGACAGACCAAGTCCTATGTCATGAAAAAGGAGCCAATATTCTCCTCTTAGGATATCTTCAGGGTACATCACGACACCCTTATGCTATGTCCCGACATCGAAGGTAGTTTTGTGATTTCTGCTCCCTATGTTGCAACATTGATCATTCTATGTTGTGACATAGTGAACAGTATCAGTTTAGTATGCCTTATAATGGTATTTTGCACACTTACAAAGTTCATTAACTCACCTTTAGGCCTCATTCAACCCCTAAGGTCAATAAAAAACTCAATTTACACATTTTATTAACTTTAAGAAAACTTACAACACCATAATTAAATCTGAATGGAAATGCTTGCTTTCAAGCTCCTAAAGTGAGGAAATTAGTTTAATCTGTGACACCAAATTAAGACAGATCAAACTCCCCCACACTTAAGTCATTGCTTGTCCTCAAGCAACACAAAAAAGACAAGAATTAGAAAAGATGTCCACTAAGCAAATATCATACAAGTATTGACTTTGGAGCACATGAATAGGTATTTAATATTCACAAACAACTTTAACATGATGAATAATTGACTTACCACTTTTGACCACAAACATCTAAGTTCAGTATATTACAAAGTATACAAACATTAAGGATCTCACCTGTAGGGATCCATCAATAAATCATACAAGTAATTTGATTATCTGAGTAGAATAAGTCATTTTTGCAATTTTTTAATATAATGTTCATTCATGCATAAGATATTTAGGTCATATAGGAATTTTAGGCTTGTAACATTCTAAAGCTTAAGACAGGTATGAAATTGAAAAATAGTAAGCATCAAAAGGGTTACAAACACGAAAATAGTTTGGCACATCATATCAATCCCCCATAGTGACCCTTACCTGCTCATCGCCTTATTTCTCCTTCTCTCACCTTCCTTAATTCTCCACAGAGGAAATCATAGCATGACATAGTAACTACGGCTAGCCTATGAGCTTTTGTGCACTAATGAACGAATTTTTCTTATTTGGTGACTTTGTCACTTTTCTTTCAATTCATCTTATTCATAATTATTTTTTTCTTTTCAATAAATTTTTCTACTCGTATTGATTTTATTTTTAAATATTTCTTTTGTTTTGCACTTTTTAGGCTAACCTATAATTCCTATATCACAACAATCTTTCCTATTTCACTCTGTTTTTATAAAACCCGTCGTGATGTATCTACTTAACCCTCAATACATATGGCCAGACTTCTATAGTCGTGCAATTCAGGACCAAAGAAAAAGGGCAAATACAAATTAATGTTTTAGGCTCAAGTTTTATCTACTAAAGGTGAATAGTTATGGGTCAGCTTTTTGGCTTTGGATATGTTCCAAACAATGCCTTAGGTCATCCCTTAAATATCTCATTATGCAAAAATTTAATTAATCAGAAGAACTCAAATTCAACCATTTATCATTTATACTAGCATGCTCATTTCCTTGTATTTTCTATATCATTTGGTACATATGATTGCTTAATACCTATTTACAATGTAACATATAGAACTTAGTAGTCTAACATTAAAAAAATTAAAATCAACTACTATAATGCCAAATTTATTTGTAAACACAAGAAACCTATGTACATGTTCCTAACTAATCACTTGTACCTCTATAAGCTTAAGCACACAAAAAAGACAAGAATAATCAAAGAAAAATGTAAAAATTTAAAGCAAATTTTCTATGTTACTCCCCACACTTTAGTTGACACATTGTCTTCAATGTGTAGCCCATGAAAAGATAAGGAAAGAAGTTACCCGATTGATTGTGGTCGTTCCAACTGCTAATGGTAGGTGCTTCCTCCATTGTTCATTAATAGCTCAAATTATTGTGTCCCTTTTGTATTGGGTTCCTATATAGAAATTTTAAACAAAATACAAAGCAATAAAAGTATACTATTAGTCCTACTCCTACTCCTACTCCTACTTACTCAAAAAATAAATTTAAAAATCATCCATAAAATTTTGTACAATCCAATAAAAAATGTAAATAAAATTCAATCCTCCTTCAAATCATTTAGAGGAGAAGCACACCTCTACTCTATCAGTTCCTTGCCCTTACCTGACCTGTAATCTTGGTGAGAGCTCCCACCTCACAAATACGTTTTTCTTTTTGGCTTTCGGATAACGGGCCCTTTTGATGTTGAGTATTGTGGCTGGAATGTTGCCTCATAATTATCCTTTGTCTCGAGGTACTCTTGAGCAGCACCTTTTTCCTCGGGATTAGCCCCCTCATCATGATAAGTCAATACCGAACTGAACATATTCGAAGGGTGATTTGAAGCTCGTAACCCATTTATTCTTACGAATCTTTGGAGCACTGGTCCTGTCTTCTGCATCCATCTAATCATTCCATCGAGTTTTACTTTTATGCTTCCACGAGCTCTTTTTCCAGCCTTTGATTGTTCTTGCCATTTTAGCGATTTCAGAACATCCGTTTTTTCCGTCCTTCTTTGGTTCCATTCGGTAATTTTCATTCATTGAAGCTCATCGTATTTTGTATATAATGTATCTCCAATTATGCTTCTTGTTTGCTTAATGAATAGATCATTTTTACTGATTGGCACTTTTGCCTTTCAGCATAGTGCTGTCACAAGAGGAGGAAAGAAACTTCCAACTTTTTGGCTCTGTACGCATCGTTTCATTTCCCAGAAGATCCAACGCCCTACACAGATCTGTTTATGCTGCAAAATGCCATATAGCAAAACAACTCAAAAGACATTAATGTTAGAAACATTTAATGCGGGTGCAATTCTGGTGCCGATGAATTGCATCCTCAATCATAGCGACAGGAAATATAATCACCTGATTGAAATTTGTTGGTAGCCTAGTATTTGGCCTATAATTCCAACTACCCTTACCCTAAGTTAAATATTTTATAACATCTTCAATATCAATATTTTGCAATTTGTATAAGTCTACACCATCAATAAAGTCTTTTTCATAATACGATATGTTATAAAATTCACAAATATCACTAGGAGATATTAGGACTTCCTCCCTTTATACTGTTACCTCACATATGGCCTTACCATATCTGCCCTTAATTATTTTATCCTTGAAGCATAAAATTGTTGTACTACGAGCATCACTACGTTACCAGTGGGAGTGACATAAAACTGCTCCAATTGATGGTATCGCACCAAAGTCCAAATTTATTTGCAATGGCCTATGGAGGGTTCGAACCCTCGTTCTTGAATTAATGGTCCCCCTTGCAATTCCAGGAAATATTTCCCATACTTAGATTATGGAATCGTTTTAGGACCGAAACATCCAGTGTTTGTTGGACTGTAGTTCTCTTACTCTTACGTGGAGGCATTCTACAATCAAAGTTTCTAACAATGTAGATGAATAGTAATAAATGGAACAATAAAATAGAATCAAGTGTACTTAACCTCAATCTTCTTGAACTTGTATGCATTTTCTCCTCGATTTGTTGATAATGGCTTCCTCCAATGTGGGCTTTAGAATTTGGGATGAAATATTAAAAACCTAGGTTTTTTGTGGAAAGGGATTTGGAAATTAGAGAGGTTTTAGAAGGTTTTCGGTGTTAAAATTAGGTTAGGTTAATTTAATAGGGTATCTTAAAATTAGGTTAGGTTAATTTAATAGGTTATCTTAAAACTATTATTTTTGGGTTTAAAATCTGGGTATTTTAAGGGTTAAAAAGTTGGGTTGCGCAATTGGGTCAGGTTGACCCTGTAGAAAATTATAGCAATGTCGCGACACTGGGGTTCCGTGTCGCGACATCCCTAGCAAATTGCTCATGTTGTGACACCAGGGTTCGATGTTGTAATACACCCTAAAACTTTGAAATTCTTGGATGACTGTCTTCCATTCGTGACATAGGATAGTAGTGTCGTGACGTTGATATGATTTTTGTAATTCTTTGCTTTTGCCCACGGTGTTGCAACATGAAATGTCTGTGTCGCGACGTTGATTCTTGTTTCCCCAAATTTTTTATCTTTAAAGTGCTTTCAAGTGTCCGGTATTCCAGTATTTGATCTACCTATAATATTTTAATTAATTGGTTAGCGAAATATTCAATTTTGTACAGTTAGTAAGAAATTTTAAATAAAAACTGTTAGGTATTGCTACTAGACTCATCTGTCAGCTCGGTTAATATACACCTAGGTGTTCCCTGTAAATTGTCTCTGTTCGTATTTGTCCAACATCCATCATGCCATTCTATTCATCTACGATTGTCTCTCTCTTTGAACTTCCCTTTTTGACCTGCCTTAATCATCGACAATTCTTTTCTTAAATCATAATTATTAATTATTTGAAGAACCACATAACCACACAACCACTTTAGTTTGTGCTTAGCATTCTTGCTTCATAAAATGGTTGAAAATTGTGGTTCATACTTGTCGTTCATTGTGTTTCTGTCCATCTCATCAATGAAGAATGGTTTTTTAAGGAGTACTGTTTGTGATGATTAACAAAGGGATTGGTAAAGAATTTTGCACTATGTCACTTGGATTCTGAATCTATGGGATTCTGAATTTGTCTATGTGGTTACAGTTGATTCTCTTGAATGGATTTTGTGAGAACCAAACATTTTGTGGTGTCTACAGCTTAAAGCCTATGCTCGTCAGTTGTCTAGTTGGGTGGAGCATGCTATATGATCGTAAGTCATGTCAATATATATTTTTCTAACTCTTTTCAACATCTGGAAAATTCCTAAATCATTGAATTTTTAGGGTGCCTGGTTTAGGGCTAAGGACATGCAAAGGATAATCAGTCCATGCTTATCAGCTACGACTATTGATTTCTCTTTATTTTGCTCTATGAATTCCTGAATCGATAGACATTCTTCCATTATATCAGCTATGACTACCATTGTCTCTATTAGTTGGTCTCTGTTGTGCTGCTCTTGTGTTCGAGCCTTATTGGAAGAATTTGAAATTGCTGGAATGGTAAGTTCCATGCTTTTTTTATTCTTCAGTTCACTGGCCATTTCCCCTAGCTCTATATCTTCTCTTGCTGCAGTTTCGTTCAATTTATAGTGGCATTCTCTCCTTTGCTTAGTCTAGACTTGACACTTCTTGATGCCTTTCTGAGGGTATACCAATATGGTCGTTATAGTCTTGGGAAAGAACTAGGGTTTCTCCTTGAAGTTGACTTAATTCAAGCATTAATAATCATTGGTTCTCTTGTATCTCCCAGTCCTCATAGACTCATTCTTCGTAAATATTGACATCATAATCTAAGCCTTCGTCTGACCATATATAATCGAAATCATCCATTCTCCTGTTGATCGATCTCCTTTATCTACGGCGATTATTGTTATAATTTGGAATGTACAATAAGGTCTTCCTAAAAAAATAGATAAGTAATAGTGGAATTAGTTAGTTGAATAAATTAAAGATCATATCTATAACCTAAAAATTTCTTAATTAGTCTATTTTAAAGTGCAAAAATTAAAATCAAACTAGTGACGTTGCCTCCCTGGCAACGACGCCAACAACTTGATTGCCTCTAGACGTACTAACGTCCAGAGTGTGAATACTGCAGTAAAAGATATGGATATATGAGGCGGTATCCGTAAGTATATGGGTCTAGTTATAATATAGTTACAACAGAGTAGGTGAGTACTCTGAGGATTGTACCCAATGGAGGTGAGTGCTAGATCAATTTTAACTTAAATACCGAAAGATCTAATTAGTACTTTATTTTAGTTATAGTGCAAAAGTAAAATAAAAGGAGTTTTTAAGATTTTTATAATAATAAAATAAAATAACATAAACAAATAAAATTCAAGAGATCAAAGAATAGAATAAATCAAATCTGATTATTGGTAATTAGCTCACTTGGGTAATCCCCATCAACCGTCGCTTTAGGTTCCTCGTCAATGAACTAGTCGCTATCCCAGTAGGATCTTCTTATATTCCACTCAAACAACGAATCGGTAAGGACTACTTATCTTTCGACCTCATAGTTCAAACTAGTTTGGGGTGACGGTGTTCACGGATAGGGCATACCAATTTTGAGTTAATTCCTACCTTGATGACTTCCTAGGGTTGTCAGGCCCAGGGTTTAGGTTCTTCCTTTCCCAAACAGTTGATCTATTGAATAACCTTATAAAACAGTTAACAGATCATACCTCCACTCACTAATCCCTCATAAAGGGATTACTTCCTTATGGTTTTCATAAAAAATATGGAATTGATGTAAAAAGAGAACATGGTAAATGAATTAAGGTGTAAAGTTTAATAAAATGTCTGATTTGTCTTAAAGATGAATATGAATCCACAAAGTTTGATTGTCTTTACAAACCAAATCTCTCGAGATAAAGTAAGAACAACTTGAAAATAAATCTAAAAAGCTAAAAGAAATAAAATCTGAACTGGAATTAAAAGTAGAAAAATATACTAAGGAATTGATGTCTATAACATGTGACAAAGGAACCTAGTTATAGATTTAAAGTGGCCGTCATCTTTAACCTTAGGTTAGCTGATGTTCCCAGCTTTAAGTTTGATTGTAAAGACCGAAACGCCCCCTAGCTCTTGTTAGTTTTTGTTTAGAGTCGATGTCACGACACACCAGGACCTTTGTCGCATCAAAGGAGTCAGTATACTCCTCTTGGGATATCTTTAGGGGTATGTTGTGACACCCTTGGCCTGTGTCATGACATTAAAGACAGTTTCATGATTTCTTCATTTTGCTCCCTATCTGTAACACCCCTCTAACTCGTATCCGTCATTGGAATAGGGTTATGGAGCATTACAATAAAACTATAACGTAAAAACATATATTTCCAAACATTTCATCAAACATATCAATATCAATTTATATTCATGCATTTAGAAACTTCAAAACTACAAGGGTCACACGGCCGTGTGACTCGCACGGCTGAGACACACGCCCGTGTCTTAGGCCATGTAACAATCGAAATAGGGACACACCACCGTGTCCCAGCCCATGTCTGTGCCCGTGTAACTCTCTAAGTTGGGTCACACGGCCAAGCCACACGCCCATGTGCTAGGTCACGTAAAACTTAAAATGGCCTCATACACTCGTGTACCAAGCTGTGTGCTAGGCTATGTAACTGTCTGACTTGTAACCGTTGAAACATATAGGGGACACGTGGCCGTGTCGCATGGTTGTGTGTCACACACGGTCGTGTCGCATGGTTGTGTATCACACAAGGCTAAGACACATGCCCGTGTGGACAACAAATTGGCCAAAATCAAGCCATTTCCTTCACCTATTTCAAGCATGAACCTACAATCCATTTGCACCCTTAACCAAGGCATCAAAATATACCAAAACATACATAAAATGTCCAATTCACTACCATTAATCCATTCAACCAATATGCCAATAAGACACCTCAATCACAATCAAACTAACATACCTAAACTTATGCATGATAAGTCAGATTTCATACAAACACATCTAGCTCATATCTATCTCAAATTAAGAGCTAACTTGGCCATATTACAAACATACCTTCACTTACCAAATTGGCTATTCAAACATGCATTAACACAGTGCTAAAATAATATATACTAGTATGGCATTTATATGTACCAAAATAACACAAGCCGACCAACCAACATCAAATAGTACCAAAACAAGTTATATATGCCAATATCAATACTTAGCATTCAACCCAAACTTTACACATAAGTTCACCTATACATGCCATTATAACCTTGACCAACACATCAATACTACTGATATAATCGTTGGATAGTGTGATAGATCTCCGACGAGCTTCCAAACCTATCGAGCTTTCAATAATCTGTAAAGTAAGAGAAAAATAACTACGTAAGCAATGAATGCTTAGTAACCTTGTATAAATTTTAAACATAGTATTCCATTTTAATACTGAACTTTATAAGATAAATGTAAACCTATACCAATGCCATAAGATTTATAAAACTACATAACCATCAACTCACAAATGGGTAAGCCTCTAAACATCACATATACTTTTCATTCATAACATAATAGGATTTTATAAGTTGTATTACATAATCATCGACCTTTTCATAAAACTATGAACCATTTCATTTACTTTCTTACCATTCTACTCTAAATGCTTAGCGTAAGTCTAAACAACATTATCAATTCACGAGTTAGTGTACTTATCCACGATATGGGTAAATTTATCCATAACATAAGTAGATTTCTCTCATATAAGTACATCATTTAAGTTATCAATCTTTTTTTTTTCATATAACATCATGTTACATATAAGATCATCTATAATATATGAAATTTACCATCTACGAACATAACATTTTATTCATTAACATTACCATATCATCATATTATATCCCAATTATGAACTTACCATTTCATTCCCTTATCTTACCTTTCATTTGCATAGTACAAAGCATAAACAGAAACATTAACCATAACCACAAGCTTGGAACAAGCTTAAACATCATCATCATTATAAAAATTAGTGCATTTATACATAACTCTATTGGGTTCAACCACATGATAAGCCAATTCATGAGAAAATACATTTAATTCATACAACCTTTTCATGAACATAAACATATTTCCATTGAAGTTTACCATTTCAATCCTTTTCTTTAATACATGATTTAGTTCATTTAAACACTTACTGTTCCTTTCCTTTTCATTAATGCATGATATAGTTCATATAGTATTTTATTTAGAGTTACCAGAGTATAACCAAAGGCATGGAAGTGCAACCAGGGGTACCAAAGTAGAAACAGGGGCACGTAAGTGCAATCAGGGGTACCAAAGTACAAATATGGGCACGTAAGTGCAATCAGGTGTACTGAAGTACAAGCAAGGACACGTAAGTGCAATCAAGGGTACCAAACTACAAACTGGGGAACGTAAGTGCAATTGAGGGTACCGAAGTAGAAATAGGGGCACGTAAGTGTAATCATTCAATAATTAACTATGAATATTTTATTAAAGAACTATATTATAAAAATTCAAGTAGATATTAATTTATGTATTGAAACACTGTGAAATTACTTAGCTAAATTGCAGAAATGTCAAAGTACAAGGGCTATTTGGTAATTTTTCCTTCTCCTCTGTTTTCCACTCATTCTTAATCAAAATTAATAATTTTATTAAATTCATTAATTTATACAGCAAAACCAATTTTTTTAATTCAATTTAGTCCTTTTTGACATTTTTACAAAATTGCCCTCAGCATTTTACTTTTATTCAATTTAGTCACTGAGCCTAAAACATGCAAGTTAACCACTTTTATTCAAAACCCATGTCAACCAAATATTCATACCTCCCATTACAGCCCATATTTGTAAAATTTTCACATCAAGTCCTTGTATTTTTACTATTTTAATAATTTAATCCCTAATCATTAAATTTATCAAAAATCACTTAACAAAATACTTATAAATAACAACTAATACTTCAAATTCATCATTTAACATCTAAAATCACAAATATTCATTAATGGCAACATTCAAAATCTTTAACAGTTTCAAAAATAAAGGTACAGGTTAGCTGTACCTAATTGCAACGATCACAAATACAGAAAAATTACTAGAAACGAATGGAAAATGACTTAAAATAAAGCTCGACTAAAATTTCTTAAGCTTCAACCATGGAGGTTTCGGTTGATAAGCATGAAAAATGAAAAAGATGACATTGGCTTTCTTTTTTTTTTTTTACTTATTATTATTTTAACATATAAAATATTTTAGTTAAAACGTTTTAAATACATAATATTTCTTATTTTTCCACCCACTAGCCGTACATCATAATAATTAAGGTATATTTTCACTTTAAAACCTTCACTTCATACTTTTATAATTATTTACAAATAAATTTATAACGATTAACTTTTGTATCCTTTACAATTTAATCCTTTTCACCTAATTAACCATTTAAACATCAAAAAATTTTAGCGAAACTTTAATAAAACCTTAATAACACTCCGTAAATATTTATAAAAATATTTACGACTCAGTTTATAGAAACGAGGTCCTGATACCTCATTTTCTAAAACCACTTAACTTTGGGATCATACCACTTGAACCTAATTAATCATTCATATAACATAAATTACCATATCAAAAACCTTTTTAAAACCATATTTGACTTTTAAATATCAAATAATAATATTTACGAGCTTACTTAGTGGATTTGTGGCCCCGAAACTACTGTTTCCAATGCCATTTAAAAACGGGTTGCTACATTATGTTTCGACATTAATCATTTTGTGTTGTGACATAGTGACCAGTATCGGTTTAGTACACCTCATAATGGTTTCCTGCATTCTTCCAAAGTTCATTAGCTCACCCTTAATGTAACAATCCATTTTCAGTTATATTAGAATAGTGGTTTCGATGCCAAAAATTTGATGAGTAAATTATCATTTTATTATTATTTTAATATCTATGGAATATTAGTAAGGTCTTATTAAAATTTCGTTAAGAAATTTTATTGTTTGCATGATTAATTAAGTGAAAAGGACTAAATTGTAAAAAGTATAAAAGTGGAGTTCTACTAGCTAAGAGGGTCAAATGGCTTTGAAAATTTAAAGTAAATGAACTTAAATGGTAATTAGACCATTTGTATGAGTTAGTGGATGTGCATGGCAATGTATTAATGTAATTATGGAAGTTTTCAAAGGTTAAAATAGTAATTTGGTAATTAAAAGGATAATTAAGTTAAGAAAAGATGAAAACAAGCTATCATCTTTTTCTTTTCATATTGTTCTTGTTGAAATCACCATTTGAAGGGGGAGAGAGCTTCAGTTTCTAGTTTTTCTTGCATGATATGCATTCAAGCCTTGCATGATATGCATTCTAGCTAGCCCAAGGGTCAATTTGTAAAATTGTTAAAATTTGAGGGGCTTGCCATGAATGTCCCTGAATGATTTTTGGTGTTTAATGGTAGAGTATGAATCTTTGTTGAGAAATAAACAAGTTTTGTGAAGTGATTTTTGATGAATGTTGGAAATTAGGGACTAAATTATTAAAGTATAAGTTTTAGGGTTTTAATGTGAAATGATGATTAACACGGGTTGTTTTAGGGTCCTTGCATGTTTGATTAACATGGATTTTGTTTTAAATGGTTAGATTTTAAGTTATAAGCTTAAGGACTAAATTGTGAAAATTTTAAAATGTTAGGGGCAACATAGTAATTTTGCATAAATATAAAACGTTGACTAAATTGAATACTAGAGGTATTAAATGGATTGAAATTTGTCTATTTAGATCAAGATAGACTATGTATGGACCTAAAACGAGATAAAGCAAAAGCTTCGGATTAGCTCAATTTAATCTTCACGCCTTAGTTGTCAAGCTAAGTTCATATATGGTTATCATTTTAGTGTTATTTCAAATTGTATGTTATTATATTATTTATAATGTCAAATGATCAATGTATAATTAAAGCAATGCAATGACGACTATCAAGTTTCGGTTGAACCTTAGGAATTCGTAGGATACAAATGACATGCCGTTAGGGATTTCATGTTTTGGGTACTAGTCTTGAATGTCCTAGCGATGGCTAAGATCCTGCATTTTTTGCGGATACTCCACAGTTCGTGTGAGCAGCATCGTGTAGATTTAATTTCAACCCACAACTCATGTGAGCAATGATGTAAAGTAAAGGTTACGATTATATGTTTAAGCACACTTCATGTGAGCTTTCCCTTGTATCCGATGATATTCTATATGGTTCAAAGAGTATGAAAAGGAAAGGAAATGGTAATTGTTCAAATGAAATGTATCATGTACTTATGAAAAGGAAATGATGACCCAAATGAGATGAACAAATGTGTAAGTTACTTATTATAGATGAATTCATTTGAACCATGTATAAATGCGCTAACTCGTGTATCTGGTGATGTTGTATCAGCATTGTGCCAAGCTTATGGCATTAGTTGGTGTTATAATTATGCTATTTACATTATGCAAATGAAATGGTAAGATATGTTTCATTTTCTACGAACTTACTAAGCATTATGTGCTTACGTAGTTTCTTTCCTATTTTTTATAGATTATTAAAACCTCGATCAATTTGGAAGCTTGTCAGAGATTTATCATAGTATCTAGCATAAATATCGATAGTTTTTAATGTTTTGGCCAAGGTTATAATGTCATGTATAGGTGGACTTGTATTGGTATGTATAAGTTATTTTGGTTGATACCGTTTGATGCTTGCTAGATTACGTTGTTATAGCAATCTTATGATGTATGTTTTGGAATGGCTCAAATGGCATGTTTTGTGATGGAATAGTAATGGTCATGTTGTGGCATATTTGGTAAGTTTTGGAACTAGTAATTGATGATTGAAATGTGGTAAAATATGCATGTTTAGGTAAGTGTTGTTATGTGTATTTAAGGTGCCTATAAATGGCATATCGGTTAGTGAAATTAGGGTCTTGTAATGACATATATATGTATGTTTAGGGATGGTTTGATGCTTTGTAGGTGTGCACATATGGTTCAAAGGTTTATGCATGAATTGGTGTTGAGAAGGGCTTATTTTGGGTGAATTTTAAGTCCACAGGACCTAAGACACAGGCGTGTGACTCAGTTGTGTGACTTAGTTGTGTATCTAGTGACACGACCATGTGTCCCCTAAAGGTCTCTTTGCATACAAGTCAGTGAGTTGTGTATCTAGTGACACGACCATGTGTCCCCTAAAGGTCTCTTTGTATACAAGTCAGTGAGTTGTGTATCTAGTGACACGACCATGTGTCCCCTGAAGGTCTCTTTGCATACAAGTCAGTGAGTTACACGACCTACCACACGGTCTGGCACACGAGCGTGTGAAGAAATTTTAAGAGTTACACGGTCTGGTACATAGGCGTGTGACACGACCGTGTAACCCTACTCAGAAAGTTACATCAGTAAGGGCACGGGTTGGGACACAGCCGTGTGTCTCTTGTTCCAAGGTTACACAGCCATGTGACCCTTGTTTCTAAATTTTTGTAACTTTTTTATAAACATTTCAAATGTTTTTAATTTAGTCCCGAATTGTTTCTAAGGTATTTTTAGGGCCTCAAGGGCTCGATTTAGGATGATATGTATGTGAATGATTAATTTATGATATGTTTATGATAATGTATGAAGTTTATGTTTAACTGTTTTGTATGTATAGTGATGTTCCATAACTCTCATCCAATGATGAATATGGGTTAAGGGTGTTAATTTAGAGGTATCAGAGCTACGATTTAGTCAGTTCTTAGACTGAACATAGCAAGTATGGAGTCTAGAAATACATGCCATTATATAACCTGCGATAGTGTGATAACTTTTGACTTAAATTGAATTATGTTTTCATATAGATAATATGTCATCCAATCGAGCTGATTCCGATGATGTTGATGGTAACGTAAAAGCCTCCATTCATGGAGTCGCATCTAGTGGTAGTAGGCCAGTGTCTAAGGGCTAGGGAGGAGATGCTAAAGAAATCTTCTTCCAGATGATGTCTGGATGGTTTTCTAAGTTTGTGAGAACAAATCCTATGGCTCAACGACCTCTACCCCCACCTGTACCCCAACCAAAACCTGTAGTTCCTCAGGGTTTGGAACTAGTTCGAGTAAGCAAGCCTCCAGTTGATAAAATTCAAAAGTATGGGGCTGAAGAGTTTCATGGTACAGCCGAAGACGATCATAGAGAAAGTTGAGTTCTTGTTAGAAAACACGGTGAAGCTTTTTGATGAATTTTCTTGTACACCGATCGAATGTTTAAAGTTTGTTGTTTCTCTGTTGAAACACTCAGTTTATCAATGGTGGAACACATTGACCGTAGTAGTACCGAAGGATCGTGTAAATTAGGAATTTTTCCAAACAAAGTTTAGAATGAAATATGTAAATCAGAGGTTCCTCGACAAGAAACACAAAAAATTTCTAGAATTGAAACAGGGTCGAATGGCATTGGTCGAGTATGAGAGAGAATTTGTATGACTCAGTAAATATGCTCGAGAGTGTATACCATCTGAGGCTGTCATGTGTAAACGGTTTAAAGATGGATTAAATGAAGATATTAAGTTGCTAGTCGGGATTCTTGAGCTGAAAAAATTTGAGTTCTAGCTGATAGAGCTCAAAAGGCTGAGGAACTTAGCAAGGCAAAAAGAAAAGGCGAATTCAGAGGCTCATGATTCACGAAAATGAACTATGGGAAAATCATTCTCATCTCCATTGAAGAAGTCAAAAGAATTTCATAGTCATTCATCAGCTTCAGTAGGTTATTCTAGAAGAGATAAAGAAAAGCATCATTCGGGCTTGAAACCTCAGGCTCCATCTATGGCGAGTGTGGGCAGTGTCAGAAATAATAATCCTGAATGTCAACAATGTAATAGACGACACTTTGGTGAATGCAGATTGAATGACGGGTCGTGTTTTA
Organism: Gossypium anomalum; assembly: GCA_025698475.1. Taxonomy (NCBI): domain Eukaryota; kingdom Viridiplantae; phylum Streptophyta; class Magnoliopsida; order Malvales; family Malvaceae; genus Gossypium; species Gossypium anomalum. The sequence continues at coordinate 40,753,824 of CM046961.1, read as the reverse complement.
AAAGCAGTTCTTACGATCATTATCTTAGAGACTACCCTAAAAGGTTTGATAATGAAAAGGCTCAGACTACTCTTTCGAGTAACACAGCTACGAGAGGGAGACAACCTCGAAATACTACAAATGCAAGTAGCAGTCGAAGTGGAATGAAAGATTCTACTGTTAGATCTGAGGCACGAGCACCAGGTAGGGCTTACGCGATTCGTGCTCAAGAGGAAGCTTCGGCACCTGATGTGATCACCGATACATTTTCTATCTTTGATACTAATGTTAATGCTTTCATTGACCTGGGGTCAATGTTGTAACAACCTGTTTTTAGTGTAATCGGAACAGTGGTCTTGAGACCACAAATTCAAAGTCAAAAAATTATTTTATTATTACTTTATTACCAAGAGCATTACTCTCTATTTCATCGGAGTCAGCTCGGTTGGATGTCATTGCTATATGAAACATATTCTAAAACAATCAAGAGATATCACACTATCACAGGTTATATAATGGCATGTATAGCTAGACTCGTGTATGCTACGTTCAGTCTGAGAATCGACTGAACCGTAGCTTTGATACCAATAAATGTAACACCCCTAACCCGTATCCATAGCCGGAATAGGGTTATGAAGCATTATCAGAGTTTGCAATTCAAACGGACAGAAATTTCAAAAATTTCATATCATAGCAAAAAACATAGTAAAACCAAGTCAAAACATGCATATTGTCCCTTATACAAGCCCTCAAGGCCTTAAATATGTTTTAGAAACAGTAGGGACTAAATAGGAAACTCAGAGAATTTTTCAAAAACCATGGAAATTTTTCAACACTGTAAGGGTTACACGGTCGTGTGGCCAGGCCGTGTGACTCACACGGTCAAGAGACACGCTCGTGTCTTAGGCCGTGTGGACATTTGAAATAGAGACACACGGCCATATCCCAGCTTGTGTCGGAACCCGTGTAACTCATTGACTTGGGTCACACGCTCATGTCTCTCCCGGTGTGGACAAAAATAGGCCATTTTACAAGCCATTTTTCTTACTCAATTAAGCATGTACCTACAATCAACATTGCATATATATACAAGCCATACCAAGGCATCCAAATCAAGCATAAACAAGCCATAAACAAATGGTATAACATCAAACAACCAATATGCCCTTAGGCACCTCAAATGACAATATATAAACATGTCTCACCAAGTATTCAATTTGACCAAATAATCAACTAACTTGCATGCATATTTGCATCAATACATAACATATAACTTACTTACCAAAACACAACCATTTGGTACCAAAATGCCATTCTATAATTAGCATCAATAGTCATATAAGCTATTCAAACAAGGTACCAATTCTCAACAAGTCATAAGCCATATATATTATACATATTCATCTATCATTTCATCTTCCATCATTCAACCATATTAAGTCATTCATAAACCATTTTAAGGATACTTATATACATACCAAAATATACCATTTTAACAACAAAAATGCCAAAACACAAGCCAAGAAAAATAGCCATTTCAACAATCAAAACACATGGCCAACATTAGCCAAAATACCTATACATGCCATTATAACCGAAATTAAACATCCAAAAGTACCAAACGAGTCGATGGATAGTGTGATATAACCTCGACAAGCTTCCAACCCAAACGAGCTTCTGATCACTAAAAACACATAAAATAACATAGAGTAAGCATTTAAGCTTAGTAAGTTCATATAACATAGATTATAACTTACCATTTAGTCATATAATAGGTAAGTAAACCAAACATATCCCAACACAATTTGGCCAAATGCGTAAGTACATATTCACCAACCATGTTAGCCATGTAAACACATATATAAGCCAATAAACATGGATGAATACAACAATTGATCAAGTTCCAAATACATGTATCAATCAATTCAAGTTTCCATATACCATGTAACAACATTTCCATGTAATTCATGTATATACCTATAATAGTTCATATCAAACTCTTATCATTTCGTTTTAGAACATTGTCCGTTGAACCATTTAGAATACCGTATGATACTTGGGACAGCTCACACGTAGTGTGCTAGCTCATATAACTGTAATCCGTCAATTCATGTACATGTATGCTCATACAAGTTGTGAATCAGTATGCTCACATGAGCTGTAGATCGGTATGCTATCACGAGTTATAAATCGGTATGCTCACACGAGTTGTGGGTCGGAACGCAGCTACACGATGCTGCTTACACGTGCTGTGGAGTATCCGCAACACATGTAGGACCTCAGCCATCGGTAGGATGTTCAGGACCAGTACCCAAATCATGTAAACCATAATGACATGTCATTAGTATCCTACAAATTCCTAAGGTTCAAACGGGGCTTGGTAGAAGTACATTGCTGGATATGCAACCATGTATACATATATCAAATTTACAATTTAATCATTTTGCCCCTTTACGTTTAATTCTTTACAATTTAGTCCCTAGGTCATAAAAAGGAAATTTATGCAATTTCACCACAACCCACTATAGCCAAATATCAATTAGGTCCTTAGCAAGCCCTATATTTCATTTATTTTACAATTTCACCATGTAAAATTTTCTATTCTTCAATTTAATCCTTATTTAACATTTTCATTAAAAATCACTTAACAAAAGTTGTTTATCTAACAACTACTATAAATTTTCTTCTATAACTCATCAAAACTCATGCATGTTCAACAATGGAAAAACCCTAATAGTTTAGCAGTTTCACAAATTAGTCCCCGCGCTAACTAGATTGAGCTACAACGATCTCGAAAACATAAAAATAATTAAAAATGGGACAAAAATTCATACCAATTTAGCAACAATGAAGATGGTCGAATCCCTAGCTTAGAAGAATAAGAAATTTCAGTGGTGGCTTGATAAATGAAGAAGATGAATACCTTTTTCTTATTTTAATTATCATTTAATTACCAAATTACAATTATAGCCTTTAAAAACTTTAAATTTTACACAAATGCCAAGCCATCACATTCCAATATCTTCATTAGTGGTCTAATTACCATATAAAGACTCTTACTTTAAGGTAATATAGCTATTTAATACCTTTAGCTATTAGAACTCAACTTTTACACTTTACGTGATTTAGTCCTTTTTATCAAATTGAGTATGTAAACGGTAAAATTTTTTAACAAAATTTTTATACGGTACTCAGTTCACGGAGTAGCATCGAGTGGTACAAGGCCCATATCAAAGGGCTAAGGAGGAGAGGCTAAGGAAGCCTTTTTCCAGATGATGAATGATATGGACGAACCCAGTTGCTCAACAACCTCCACCCTCTCCTGCTCCCCAATCGATTCTCGTTATTCCTCAAGGTATGGAACCTATACGAGTCAATAAGCCACCTGTTGATAAGATCCGTAAATACGGGGTTGAAGAATTTTGAGCTACTGCTGAAGATGATCCTGAGAGAGCTGAATTGTGGTTAGAGAATACAATTAGAGTTTTTGACGAATTGTCTTGTTCGCCGGCCGAGTGTATCAAGTGTGCGATATCATTAATGAAAGATTCGACTTACCAGTGGTGGAACACGTTGATTTCAGTAGTACTGAAAGAGCAGATTACTTGGGACTTCTTTCAAACTGAGTTTCGAAAGAAATATATTAGTCATAGGTTTCTGGATTAGAAACATAAAAAATTTCTCGAGCTCAAATAGGGCTGTACGTCTATAACAGAGTATGAGTGAGAATTTGACAGATTGAGTAAATATGCCCGAGAATGTATTCCGACCGAGACTGCTATGTGTAAAAGATTTGAAGAAGGGTTAAATGAAGATATAAAGCTACTAGTTGGAATTCTTGAGTTGAAAGAATTCGTTGTATTGGTTGACCAAACACATAAAGCCGAAGAGCTGAGTAAAGAGAAAAGACATGCTGATTTTAAAGCTACAGACTCGGGAAAGAGATTGACTAAGACGATATCAGTCGACATCAAAGAGATCAAAAGAACATCACGACCGTTATACAGCTTCAGTGGGGTACTCTAGTAGTGACAGAGGCAATCGGCGTTCGAGTCTTAAACCTCAGGCTACATCTGTAACAAGTGTGGGTAGTGTCAAAGATGTTTGGCCCAAGCGCAAGCACTGTAAAAGACTACATTATGGTGAGTGTCGATTAAAGAATGAAGTGTGTTTTAGGTGTGGTTCCTTATACCACTATCTTAGAGATTTCCCAAAGAAATCTGAGAAAGAAAAAGTTCAGACTATGAGGCCAAGCAATACTGTTGCGAGAGGTAGACTACCTCATAATCCCATAAATATGAGTGGTAGCCATGATGTTACAAAAGATTTTGCCGTGAGATCTGAGGCACGAGCACCAGCTAGGCCTTATGCTATTTGCGCATAAGAGGATGCTTCTGCGCTAGATGTTATTACCTGTACTTTCTCTATTTTTGATATTGATGTTACTGGTTTGATTGATCTGGGATCAACTCATTCTTGTGTATGAATGAGTTTAGTAACTAATAAGAATTTACATGTTGAGTACAAGAAATTTGTGGTTAAAGTGTCAAACCTCCTAGGTCAGTATGTGCTAGTTGAAAAATTTTGCAAGAATTTTCCTTTGATGACTCGGGGTTATAGTTTTCTGACTGATTTGATGCTATTACTGTTTGATGATTTTGATATGATTTTGGGCATGGATTGACTAACTCTACATGACGCTATTTTAAACTGTAGATGCATGCTTGTTGTATTGAAATGTTAGAACGGTGAGACACTTCGTATTGAATGAAATAGTGTGAGTGGGCTACTTATTGTTATTTCAGCTATGTCAATGCAAAAAATATGTGAGAAAAGGTTGTAATGTTTACCTTACTTATATACTAGACTCTAAGGAATCTGAATAGAAGCTTGAGTTAGTGCCAGTGGTTTGCAAGTATCCTGATGTATTTCCTAAGGAGTTATCTGGATAAACGTCGATCAGAAAGGTTGAGTTTGCTATTGAACTGGTACTGGGGACATCACCGATATTAATAAAACCTTATAGAATGCCTCTTACTGAGTTAAAAGAGTTGAAAGCACAACTAGAAGAGTTGACAGATAGGGGTTTTGCTTGACCTAATTTCTCACCTTGGGGTGCATCAGCTCTGTTCGTTAAGAAAAAGGATGGATAGATTAGATTATATATTGATTACCGTCAGCTTAACAAAGTTACAATATTGAACAAGTATCCACTACCTCGAATTGACGATTTGTTCGATCAGTTGAACGATGCCACAGTATTCTTAAAGATTGATATTTGTTCTGGTTATTATCAGCTTTGACTGAAAGATTTGGATATGCCGAAAACTGCATTTAGAACCAGGTATGGACACTATAAATTTCTTGTGATGCTATTTGGTTTAACTAATTCCCTGTAGTATTTATGGATTTGATGAACAAAATATTCAGACAGTATTTAGACAGATTTGTTGTGGTATTTTTTGACAACATTCTGATATATTCATGAGACGAGTCCGAGCATGCTGAACATTTGCAAATTGTGTTGCAAACCCTGCGTGATAAATAACTTTTTGCTAAATTTAGCAAATGTGAGTTTTGGCTTCGAGAATTTGGTTTTCTGGGACATATATATTAGGTAAAGGCATCAGAGTTTATCCAAGTCAAATTTCAGTAGTTGTTGACTGGAAACCATTGAGAAATGTATCTAAAGTTAGAAGTTTTTTGGGATTAGCTAGTTATTATCGAAGATTCGTAAAAGATTTCTCCATGATAGCTACACCGATGACGCGACTATTATAGAAAGATGTGAAATTTGAATGGTTTGAGAAATGTCAACAAATTTTCAATCAGTTGAAAGCACTATTGACTGAGGCACCAGTTTTGTTTCAGCCTGTATCGGGTAAAGAATTTGTGATTTACAGTGATGCATTTTTAAATGGTTTAGGTTGTGTTTTGATGCAAGAAGGCAAAGTGATAGCTTATGCTTCCAGACAGTTAAAGTAGCATAAAAAGAATTATCTAACATATGACCTAGAGTTGGCAGCTATTGTGTTTGCGTTGAAAATTTGGTGACACCATTTGTTCGACGAAAAATGTCATATATTTACCTGTCATAAGAGTTTGAAGTATCTAATGTCATAGAAAGATTTGAATCTAAGACAGCATTGATGGCTCGAATTGTTAAAAAATTATGAGTTGATCATTGATTATCATCCAGGAAAACCAAATGTAGTTGGTGATCCTTTGAGTAGAAAGTCCTTGTTTGCTTTGCGAGTAATGAATACACGACTGATATTAACTGATGATGGCTAGATCTTGGCCAAGTTGAAAGCTAGATTGATGTTTTTATAGCAGATTTGCAAAGCTCAAAAATGTGATGATGAGTTGCTAGTTAAACGGGTACAATGTGAGTCGGCTTCTAATTCAGAATATCAGATAGTATCCGATGGTTGTTTATTATTCAAAGGTATAATTTTTGTACCAAAGAACACTAAGCTCATTTGGAGATTATCACACGAAGATCATAGTGGTAGCTTGTCTGTTCATCCGGGAAGTAATAAGATGTACAGTGATTTGAAACAGATGTACTAATGGCTGGGAATGAAATGCAGGATTTCTGACTTTGTATCTAAATGTTTAGTATGTTTGCAAGTTAAAGCTGAACATCAGGTACCTTCTGGATTATTACAGCCAGTGATGATACCGGAGTGGAAATGGGATCGAGTTACTATGGATTTCGTATTGGGTTTACTAGAAATACGGAGATATACACACTTTTTCATACCCTTTTTAACTCAAATTCATGCAGTTTCGGTAAAATTATTGTTGAAAAATATATAATTATTATAAAATAATTATTTTGGACTTAAATTATTAAGATAATGAATTTTAATTAATTTTATAATTAATATTGATTATTTTTGATTATTTTCGACAAATTTGTATAAAGAGAAAAAAATGACTCGACAAACACTACTAGAAGTGCAAAACCGAGAAACAATTTTGAAGCATCAAGGAGAACTAATTTTTCAGCCTAAGACGGTCCAAATTATGTGTATTAATTCATAATATAATTAATTTTAATTTATATCCAATTTAATTTAGGTTAAATAAATTATTATTAATTAATTACGAAAAGTGGCCGCGTTGAGTTGAACCGAGAAAAACCGAACTGATTGAGTATTGGGCAGCCCAAACCCATCCCACATGCTGACCCAATCAGCTTACTTGGTTGATTAATTAGCTTGCAAAATGGCCCCTGAAGAATTGTTCAAATTGAAAACAAACCCCTCCACTATTTGTTCCTTTCTAGATTTGCCCCAGCCTTAATATAGCAAGTTTGAAAACTTCAAACTTGCCACATGTATGGCTGGCCATGGGAGGGCTCTTTGGCTGCTGATTTTGGCTATTTTTAGTAGCACCCTTACCCTATAAAAACCCCCATTGGCTGCTCATTTCAACACACCTCAACTTTCTCATCTCTTCTCTTCTTTCTCAACTTTCTCTCTTTATTTTTCCATCTGTTTTCTTTTGTCCTCTTTCTGATTTCACCTCTTGAAAAAGAGTCGTTCATCCATCATTTGGAACAACATTCAAGTGTTCATAGAAGCCTTGGTTCGACAAGAACAAGTGGAGAAGGAAGAGTGGAGCAACCCAGCCAAGCCACAAAGAAACACCAGATTTGCTTCTTGTTCCCTATCTTTTTAAATTTTGTTGTTGTTATGATGAACATATCTATGAATATTTATGTTGATATGATTTATTTAATTAATATGACTTAAATTTAATTCATTTTAGGTTGATTGCATTTCATCTTCTTAATTTATTAAAATTGTGTTTGTGATGTTATAGGCCTCGATAAGATGTTTGATTAAGTAAAACCATGACTAAGTTATTCTTGCATTACAATTGTAAGGTAACTAATGAATTAATTATTTAAACGGATTGAAATTGTAATTAATTGACATGATACTTAATCAATGCATGTTTAATCATCTAAGGTAGCTGAGGGTTAAATTAGTAACGGTATCGAGTGATACAATTGCCTTGCATAACTTGCAAGATTATTGTGATTAAACTGTTTCTAGGTAGAGACACATTGTTACCTCACGTAATCTTTTATGTGCTTATGTGGTTAAATTAATTTTTTGAATTGACATAGAGATACGTACAAGAGATTATTTTGATAACACATTTGCCTATTAAAGTTTGTTTAATCGGTTGAATTGACATAGAGATATAGTCAGGAGATGAATGGATTTTTGTAGGTGAGTATGTTCATAAGTTAGTAAATTACGAGTTGTCGTGAATTTATTCGTAACAACATAAACATGATTTTAGCAATTCTAAGTTAAGAGATGTAATTAATCTGACACAATTATGTCACCTTAATTAAAATCAACTTTTGAAATCGTGCATTAGAACTTTATTTTATTTTAGTTGCTTTACTTTTTTGTATAGTTTTTAATGACTTTTCAAATCAAAATATTTTCTCCACCAAAGTGTTTTAAATTGCATTCATAAATAATTCTTTTCACAGTCCCTATGGGTACAATAACTCGACATTTACTTGTCACTTTATTACTTGTTGCGATTGTGTACATTTGCACATTTTCGTCATTCCATTTACCCGTATCTCTGAGAAAGAAAGATGTCATTTGGGTTTACTCCCTTGACAGATTAGCTAAGTTATATATTTATGAGGTTGTTAGGTTACATGGGGTGTTAGTTTCATTATTTCAGATAGAGATGCGCAGTTAACATCGCGATTTTGGAGGAAGTTACAGGAAACTCTTCGTACGCGGTTGTATTTTAGCACTGCATTTCACCCTCAGACCTATGTTAAGCCTGAATGAGAAATTCAGATTCTCAAAGATATGCTTTGTTGTTGTGTATTAGAGTTTGAAGGCAACTGAGAGAAATATTTACCGTTGGTTGAATTTGCGTATAACAACAGTTTTTTGTCAAGCATAAAAATGGCACCGTATGAGGCTTTGTATGGTTGTAAATGCCGAACTCTATTATACTGGACTGAACTCAGTGAGAAAAAGATACACGGGGTTGATTTGATTTGTGAGACTGAAGAAAAAGTAAAAGTGATCTAAGACAGTTGGAAATGAGCTCCAAATTGTCAGAAATCATATACGGATCTTAAGTGTAAAGACATAGAATTTGAAGTCGGTGACAGAGTATTTTTGAAAGCATTACCTTGGAAGAAAGTTCTTAGGTTTGGTCACAAAGGGAAGGTAAGTCTGCAATTTATCAGGCATTATGAGATTACTGAAAGAATTAGACCTGTTGCGTATCGATTAGCTTTATTGGCAGAACTAGAGAAGATTCATAACGTATTTCACATGTTTATATTACGACGATACTGATCTGACCTTTCACATGTTATCTCCCGGACGGATGTTGAGATTCAACCTGATATGTCATACAATGAGGAATCGATCAGAATTCTAGCACGTGAGGTTAAAGAATTGAGAAACAATAACATAGCTTTAGTAAAAGTTCTTTGGTAGCAACACGGAATAGAAAAAGCCACCTGGGAACCCGAGGAAGCTATGAGAAAGCAATATTCGAACCTCTTTTCTGGTAAGATTTTCGGGGATGAAAATCCCTTTAGGGGGGAGAGTTGTAACAGCCTGTTTTCAATGAAATCAGACCAGTGGTTTTGGAACCACAAATTTAAAGTCAAAGAATTTATTTTTATTATTATTTTATTTCCTACAACATGATAGTAGTACCATATAAAAATTTTGTTAAGAAATTTTACCGTTTACATGCTCAATTTGATAAAAAGGACTAAATCACGTAAAGTGCAAAAGTTGAGTTCTAGTAGCTAAAGGTATTAAATAGCTATATAACCTTAAATTAAGAGTCCTTATATGGTAATTAGACCACTAATGAAGATAGTGGAATGTGATGGCTTGGCATTTGTGTAAAATTTAAAGTTTTTAAAGGTTATAATTGTAATTTGGTAATTAAATAATAATTAAAATAAGAAAAAGGCATTCATCTTCTTCATTCATCAAACTACCAACGAAATTTCTTGTTCTTCTAAGCTACGGATTCAACCATCTCCATTATTGTTAAATTGGTATGAATTTTTGTCTCATTTTTAATTATTTTTATGTTTTCGAGATTGTTGTAGCTTAATCTAGGTAGCCCGGGGACTAATTTCTGAAACTGTTAAACTATTAAGGTTTTGCCATTGTTGAACATGCATGAGTTTTGATGAGTTATGGAAGAAAACGGATGGTTGTTGTTAGAGAAACAACTTTTGTTAAGTGATTTTTGACGAAAATGTCAAATAAGGATTAAATTGAAAAATAGAAAATTTTACATGGTAAAATTTTGAAATAAATGAAATATAGGGCTTGCTAAGGACCTAATTGATATTTGGCTATAGTGGGTTGTGGTGAAATTGCATAAATTTCCATTTTTATGAGCTAACGACTAAATTGTAAAGAATTAAAAGTATCCTGGCAAAATGGTAATATTGCCATAATATAATTTTGGGCTAAATTAATTGAGTTATAAATTAAATTGAGCTAAATTTATTTGTATAGATCAAGTCAGACCTAGTGTAACAGCCCGATTTTGGGTCTAGTAGGAACAATGGTTTCGAGACCACAATCTGAGGTCAGAGAAAGTATTTTACTATTATTTTAGGGCTATAACATGTTTATATTAGTGCATGAAAAATTTGGTGAAGTAATTTTAGCGTTTGTGAGCTTAATTTCGAAAAAGGACTAAATCGCATAAAGTGCAAAAGTCCTATTTTGATAGCTAAGGGTGTCAACCTAAATTGGAGGTCTTTAAAGGGAAATTAGACCCTTTAGAATAGCATGGCTGGCCATAGGAGACAAAGGTGGTCAAAAGTCAAAAATTTGGTGAAATTAGGTGTCGAAATTGAATAAAATAAAACAAATAGTAAAAGTTGTAAATTTTTTTCATCTCTCTCTTTTTTCTCCACCGATTTTTCTCCAAGAAAATGGCTATGGGAGCTTGAAAAATTTTCAGCAAATTAAAGCCTTTGCAAGTAAGTGATTTTGAGGGCTTTTCTTGAATATTTTTCTACTTTTGAGATCCTTATAGCATGAGCTTTCAAATGAGGGGACTATTTTGCAAAATGGTTGAAATTCTAGGGTTTTTTTCATGATATTAGACATGTTGTTTTATGAAATTTTATTGAAGAATATGAGTTATAGTTGTGAAATAAACAACTTTTGTGAAGTAGTTTCATGGAAACCCTAACTAAGGACCATTTTGCATAAGTTGTAAAATAGATGATAAATGTGTGAAATAATGAGAATTATGGGTTGCTTCTAGTATAAAAAGTAATCTGCTAGGCTTAAGATATGAAGAAATTCAATAAAAATCGATTTTCGGACCCAGAGGTAAAATGGTCATTTTGTAAAAGTCTAGGGGCAAAATGGTCATTTTGCCAAATTTTAAATTGTTGAATACCTAGATTAATAAAATGATTAAATTTGTGAATTTTTATCATTATAGATCAAGAATTACAAAATCTGGGCCTAGACCGAGGAAAAGCAAAGCTAGCAGAATAAGCCGAGATAGCCGCCAAATTTTGAATACCGAGGTAAGTTGTATGTAAATAATAAAAGTACATTGTTATTATACGTGTTTGAATTAATATAGCATAAATTGCTTGTTTGTGGAAATGAGTATGTATGATGAATATTGAGATAGTAGAACTCCCGTTTGAGCCGTAGGAAATAAATCAGATATTCATGCCATGACAATTAGGTCATATGTGTGCTAGTGTAAGAAATTTCTGGGACATGCACCAGCCAAACTATGAGAGCCAGTGTAAGATCATGTCTAGGACATGGCATCGGCATTGAGACGAGAGCTAGTGTAAGACATATCTGGGACATGTGTCGGCCTCGAGATGTAAGCCAGTGTAAGACATGTTTGGGACATGCATCGGCTACATGATGTGTTAGTGTAAGACCATGTCTGGGACATGGTATCGGCACGGATATGTGAGAGTCATTGTAAGACCATGTCTAGGACATGGCATCGTCTTAACGTGAGAGCCAGTGTAAGACCATGTCTGGGACATGGCATCAGCATTATACCCTATGTCTGAGGCTTAGTGACTATCCGATAGTACTTCAAATGGTTCGACGGTGAGGGTTATAGTTTAAGTTAAACGAGGAAAGTATAACCATGTTGTCAGTGATACAGGTACCTAAATGAAATACATGAGATGTGAGCTTAGTATATGCTATGTGAATTGTGTTGGATAGTGATGAGTAAGTTGTGCTTATGCCTATTTTAGTGTTATGAGCATGATGATGAATGGTAAATTGTTGTTATATTTATTTGTATGCAACTTGCTAAGCTTTATGCTTACTCTATTTCCTTTCCATTTTCTTATAGTGCCACCAAGGTAGCTCGAGGATCATCGCCTACGTTGGAGAAGCCAGTCACACTATCATCCGAAGCATTTGGTATAGTTAGATTTTTTATTTTGATTATGGCATGTATAGGACTCTAACTTTTGAGTTTGGTGTCATTGTTAATTGGCCAAATGTGTTGGCTCACTCTAACATTTGATTCATTTTGTGTAAGGCCATGGAAATTGGCAAATGTTGAAAGTTGTTTTATGAATACAATAAGTTTTTTCATGAATTAGTAATTTATTGGTTGCTTAAGAATATATGAAATGTGTGAAAGCCTTAGCTATGTTTATTTGGTTGAGAAATCATATTAAGTTAGACTTTGATATGTTGGTTGTCATTAAATCATGTTTCAGGGTGGCAAAAGGCTTGGTAGATAGCCTTATATTGTTCACACGGATAGACACACGGCCAGCCCCATGGGCGTGTTGTCCGGCCATGTGTCCCCTGTTCGTAAAAATTTCAAGTCAGTATGCATGGTAGTAAACACACAGACAGAGACACGGTCGTGTGTCTCAGCCGTGTGAAGGCCACGGCCTAGCACACGGGCGTGTGCATTGGCCGTGTGACCCTTAAGGATTGCTGACGTCAGAAATATAATGTCATGGTTTTTAGACATGGGCTAGGACACGGGCGTGTCATGGCCGTGTGAGAGACACGGGCCATAGACACAGACGTGCGTCAAGCCGTGTAAAAACCCTTGTAGGTTTGAAATTATAATTTAATTCACACGAGTGTGGGACACGGGTGTGTCCTTAGAGGCTTAGGCCGTGTGTGTCACACGGGCCATCAGCACGGCCATGTTCTAATGACCACAGGGGCGTGTTGCCCATCCACACGGGCGTGTGTCCTGTTTTAAAGGTCATTTTCCTAGCGTTAGTTAAAGGATCCGAATTGGTCCTAAGTGGTTTCCAAGAGGTGTTTTGGACCTTAGAGGCCCTTGATAAGAAGTTTTAGACAAAGTTTGGAAAAAAATTTTAAAATGACCGAGTTTTAATGACATCAAAACATGGAATGCATGTGTTTGAGTTTAGTAACACCTCGTATCCTGTCCCAACGTAGGGCACGGGTATGGCGTGTTACACCTTGTACGGAGTTAGATCGAGGCAAAAAGAGTCTCGAATTGATTGCCTCAGTATCTACGTATACTTATCAAGGTAAGTTTGTGTGATTAAATTGTGATTATATATTTTATTTTGAAATATGCATGAATTGTAAATTTTCTATATGTATACATGGTTGCATATCCAACGATGTACTACTATTTAGCCCCATTTGAACCTTAGGAATTTGTAGGATACCAATGACATGTCATTAGGGTTTACATAATTTGGGTACTGGTACTCGTCCTAAACATTCTACAGATGGCTGAGGTCTGCATGTGTTGCGGATACTCCACAGCTCGTGTGAGCAGCATCGTGTAGCTGCGTTCCAACCCACAGGCTGTGTGAGCATACTAATTTATAGCTCGTGAGAGCATACCGATTCACAGCTTGTATGAGCATACATGTACATGAATTGACGTATTACAGTTATATGAGCTAGCACACTATGTGTGAGCTATCCCAGGTATCCAACGGTATTCTAAATGGTTCAATGGGCAATGTTTTGATACGAAATGATAAGATTTTGATACGAACTATTACAGGTATATACATGAATTACATGGAAATGTTGTTACATGGTATATGGAAACTTAAATTAGTTGATACATGTATTTGGAACTTGATCAATTGTTGTATTCATCCATGTTTATTGGCTTATATGTGTTTACATGGCTAACATGGTTGGTGAATACGTGCTTAGGCATTTGGCCAAATTGTGTTGGGATATGTTTGGTTTACTTACCTATTATATGACTAAATAGTAAGTTATATTCTATGTTATATGAACTTACAAGCTTAAATGCTTACTCTATGTTATTTTATGTGTTTCTAGTGAATCAGAAGCTTGTTTGGGTTGGAAGCTTTTAGAGCTATATCACACTATCCATCGGCTTTTTTGGTACTTTCGGATGTTTAATTTCAGTTATAATGGCATGTATAGGTATTTTGGCCAATTTTGGCCATGTGTTTTAATTGTTGAAATGGCTATTTTGCTTGGCTTGTGTTTTGGCATTTTTGTTGGTGAAATGGTATATTTTGGTATGTATATAAGTAGCCTTAAAATGGTTGATGAATGACTTAATATGATTGAATGATGGAAAACGAAATGATATATGAATATGCATAATATATATGGCTATACGTACAAGTTGGTTATACCAGACTGGATAGCACATATATTTTTGTTCTTATCTAGATAGTTGTCAAGTGCGACGACAATTCTGGGTGCAATCTGAAAATACTCATGCAGTGACATGGGTACCAAAACATGACAAAACTAAAAATAAATAGGCTAAGATCCATTGAGTTATAAAATGCAATTTGCTGAACTGAAAATGCTAAAATATGTGCTAAAGATAACTAAATGGGGATAAATTAATCAATAAGTAAGGAGAAAACAAATGTTCTTTCCTAGTACTATCAATAAGCTCTCTATTTAGAAATTGAACACAAATCAACACCTCTCCTCGAAAATGAAAATGCAATGCAGCCAACCAAAACAAAACGAAACACGCCATTACATTTTGTATAAAGCTTGGATACAAAGGAAAGAATAACAATTAAAATGTTTCTTCTTTGTAATCTATTTTGGTAACCGCTAAAGGTTCGACATGGTTCTACCTAAGGTAGGCTCTTAGGGTTCATTACATGCAGTTTGGTTCTAAGGTAAAGGTACTTGAACAAGCAGATTCCTCGATCATCACCCATTATAGGCTCATACGAACTGAGTTCAGTTCAGGGTAATACATTTCCTTACGACTGCACAGAGGTGAAGACCTCACAAAGGAATAGCTTCTTACTCTCACTTAAGAAGGGCAGAAGAGAACGTTTATGTCATGAAATATGTGAAAACATACAAAGAGAAACTATAGAACCAATAAAATAGATGTATTAGATCGATATGTAACCCGAGATAACAAAGACATTATTTACCACCAAAGATGGAGTCACCACCAATCCTTTTTATTTGTTATGATTAGATCACCTCGGAACTTAATCATTTAAAAAAAAGGGTCAAATTTACTAAAACGATAAATTTTTGGTCTACAAAATCCAAGAAGTGGGTTCGGGAGTCAATTACGTATGAGGAAGGATTAGCACCCTTATAACGCCCAGAATTGGTACCTAGTTGATTACTTGATTTCTTAGCGTCGAAAATTGAGAATTTAAAGAGAATTTAAAATGCGATCCCCTTTTACATGATGTTATTTCATGGCATTGAAATTGTCACTATCTAAATTAAATTCTATGGAAGAGGCTTTCTTATTTCAGGTCAATCGAGACGAAGAGTCATGTCCCGTAAGTTGGGGCGTAAGATCTCGAATTCCCAAAAATAAGAACGCTCATTGTTTAGGTATTACCTAAATCCTATATGTTTTGAATTTTAAAAAGATGTTCGATTATTTTGGTTCAAGGAGAAAGTCGTACCCCGTAAGTTAGGGGCACAACTTCTCAGATCCCTAAATAAAGAATATTGCATCAGTTTTAATTATTTCTTATGCGTTGTGTAAAAATGAATATAAATTTTAATGCGATGTACAATTAATTTATTCAAGTATAGTACAAAAATGAATAAATATATTTAAGCATGATACATAATAAGGTTACAAAAAAATAGCATAAAATAGCTACACAAAAGAACGAAATGATAATTTACCAAAATAATTATAAAATAAAAATAATAGTAATCCTGCTAGTAAATAATAATACAACTATAATAGAAATAATCATGTTTATCAATGATAATAACAATAATATCAATAATTATGACATGATTAATATCATGATAATAATATAAATAAATAAAATAACAACTCGAAAATAAAATTGAAGATTGCATACTTTAAAGAGGCTAAAGCATAAATAATAAAACTAAAAGAACCATAAATTAAAAACATAAAATATTAAATAAAGGGACTCAATTGAATATGTAACAAAGTTTAAAGTATAAATCATAAAAAAGGAACATAAAGGATCGAATTAAAATAAAATAGAAAAATACAAGGACTCAGAGGGTTATTTTCCCAACCCCTGTACACGTGTCATCCCCTTAGTGGGTTAAGGGACTAATTTGTAAGGAAATAAGAAATTAAAGGGATAAAATATAAAATAAATAAAAAGGTATAGGATGAAATTTAAAAAGAGGAAAATGCGGAAGGGCCAAAATAGCAAATAGACCCTCCCCTTTGAAAACACGTAAATCCTAGATGGATCCGAATTGGATCATTGGATCGACCCTAAAATAATGGGGCTTTGGGCATCTGAGGCCAAGCCCAAAACGGCACCATTTTAAGGGCCTATATAAATAAAAAATTTATAGAAAAAATTATTTTTTACCTTGTTTAAAAAAACTTTCTCCCCCCTTTTTTCTCTCAACACCTTCCCTCTGTCCGACCACAAGGCGGCGAGCTTTCGCCATGGCCACCAGTCATCGGCAATGGAGACCGCCGCCTCCGGTGGCTGAAGTTCCCCAAAACTTTCCCTTTTCGAAACCCTTTGGATGTAGAATACGGATCTGAGGTCAAAATCCTCAAAAATCTGATCAAACTCGACAAAATGAATAAGAAACCTTTCAGTTTCTCTCCTTCTGACAAAGCCTTGGATGAATCCCAAGGGATGCGGAGGCCATTTCAATACCAGAGGAGGCCACCTGCGACGGTGGTGAAGCAAGGTAAAACAAAAGTTTAAACCTCTTTGTTGTTCTTTTTTTTTTTATGTTTGCTTCGTAAATAAATAAATAAAGGGAACTACCCTTTTTTCTTAAACTCTGTTGTGTTTTTTTTTCTATTCCATTCTCCTTTCTATTACATTTGGTTTCAGTTTTTATAGCCAAAATATAATACATGATATTAGTCCTTTTTTTTTCTTTTCTCCTTTCTTGTTTATGTTGTTCTCTGCCCATCTTTTTTGTCTTTACAGGTGGTGGTGGCAAAGGAGGCATCAAACCTCGAACGACGTGCTTGCTAACTTGGAAAAGGCTATGGGGCTAAAGGGCTAAGGGGAAACTAGGGTTTTTAAAATTTTTTTAGGGTCTTAAGCTTTAGGCTTCAAGTTATTGGGTTTTATGGTTTAGGTTAGCAGATTGTATTTGGGCTTTATATTTGGGCTTTGTACTTGGGCTCTTTGATTTTTTTGTAAATGGACTTTTAATTAATGGACTTTTTTATTATTTTTATTTATTTGTTTTTTTTTTTTTTTGGTTCGGGTGAAATTGGGCCTCTACAATAGGTTTGGCTCAGTCCTTCAAGTTATTATATAAGATTAATGTGTGTTATGGAAGTGGATGTAGTTGTGTGAATTATTGAAGCTGACATTGGGCATACTATAGCCGAACAAAAGATAAGTGAGGAAAAACGTGAAAGACGAAGGAAAAGGGTAAAAGTAATCTTCGTTAAAAATAAAGAGAATTTTTAAAAGATACATGAATATTCCAGTCTTCCCTTAGAGCGGACAATTTCAGAGACTCAAGGTCAGACGCTTCCAAGTTTTTAGCATAGAAGTGTTCTCCAGATTTCTTCCACTCCCTCTAAAATTCCTCCTAGCTAGCTTCCGAGGGGTTGTAAACATCGAAACCAAGGTCCATGTTGATAAATTGGCCCAGGCAACTAAAATTTACTTGACTTAAGTTAAGGGGTCCTACGGTGACCTGTGCGTACAGGATCAAGTTAGCATTTCACAGAGGCAAATAATCTTGAATGCCCTTTTGGGTGTCTGCCTTATAATTCTCCAAGACTTCATTATTTTCCTTCTGGATACATCCCTTATCGATAAGATGCTGCTCCTTGAGGGACTCCAATTGACAAACCCTCTCCTCCAATTCCATTGCTCGAGTCTCCAAGGACTGGCATTTGGTCTCCTAATCAGAGACAGATTAGTGAGATTAACAGTTTGTTGGACGTAGGCTTTAAATTATTGGCGGAGCTAGGTAAGAGATTACTTACAAATGAGAAGGGCCCTCTCAAACTCAACTTGTTTGACCTCCATTTCAGCACAAGCCTTTTGAAGGGCCTAACCTGCGAGACCACACTTCCCTGATAACATGGTGGGCTTGTGAACGTCAGAAGAAGGGGAGCAAGTGCAACAGCTTGTTTTTAGTCAAATCAAAATAGTGGTTTCGGGACCACAAATCTGAAGTCAAAATTATTAATTTATTATTATTTTAATGTCTACAGCATGATAATGTGATTGTGTGAAAATTTCGTTAAGAAATTTTATCGTTAGGTTGGTCAATTTGATAAAAAGGAATAAATCGCGTAAATAGTAAAAGTGGAGTTCTATTACCTAAAGGTATCTAATAGCTATAGAACCTTAAATTTAAGGTCCTTAAGTGGTAATTAGACCATTATTATGATAGTGGATGATAATGGCATGGCATAATTGAAATTTTGAATTCCTAATAAGGTTAAATAGGTAATTAAGCAATTAAGGTTAATTATAATAAAACAAAGATTAAAGTCATCATCTTCAAAGTTTCTTTGACCGAAAATTTAAAGGAGAAGAAGCCATTGTTAGATTTACATTTGGACAAGCTTCTCATGCTCATTTAGGTAAGATTTTTGTCCCATTTTTAATAATTTCTATGTTTTTTAGATCGTTGTAACTAGTACTAGCTAGCCCAAGGACTATTTTGCAAAATTGTTAAAGATTTTGAATGATGCCATTGATGAATAAATGTGTATTTTGAAGTTTCGTGATAGATTACGACTTCTTGTTGATAGATATACAAGTTTTATTAAGTGATTTTTAGTGAAATTGCAAAATAAGGATTAAATTGAGAAATGTGTAAAGTTAGTAGTTAAAATGTGAAATAAATGAAAAATATGGGCTGCTAGGGACTAATTGATAAATCAACTAGCATGGGTTGGTATTGAATTGCATTAATTTGTGATTTTGTGAAATAATGACTAAATTGTAAAAATGTGAAAGTTTAGGGGCAAATGTGTAAAATAGCCCTAATGTGTGTTTTGGATTAAATTGAATAGAGAAATGATTAAATAAGTTAATTTTGAATATATTTAAATCAAGAAAAGCAGAATTCGAATCTAGATCAGGGGAAAATGAAAGTTATCAACTAAACTACTTATTTTATCATGTCCACATTCGAGGTAAGTTCGTATGTGATAAATTTTAATACAAATGTATTTTATATGCTTTGATATTGCATAAATTGCGAATATGAGACTGTGGATATGAACGATAGTGATTCGATGAGGATTCGACATTAGAAATCTCGGTTGAACTTTAGGAATAGTTTAGTATGCTAGTGAAATGTCATTAGTGGATACGTTGAGTTGGCTTCGGGCCATGATAAAGTACTTTGGGTATGAGTTATACCAATTTGGCTCTGGGCCATGCATATCGGCTGATTTGGCTTCGGGCGATAATGTATTGACAGAGATAAGTTACCTTGATTTGGCTACGAGCCATGATATAGCTACTTATCGTGTGAGACCCTTGAGTATCTGACTTCTATTCTGAATGGTTCAATAGGTAAATGAAAGACGAGAATGTGTATGAGATTGATACAAGATAGTAAAGGTCTGTGCATAAACTATTTTAGCGTTGAATCGAAGAAATTATGATGGAAGTATATAATTTTGTGAATGAGTATTTGAAAGGTTTGTTAGCTAATGTAAGCTACATATTGGTGTATTCAAATTATTGAATTGTGTTTATGTGATTGCATTAAGTTTATTTCATACGAGCATACTAAGCTTTATAGCTTATATCGTTTAATTTTTTATGTTTTATAGTGAATACAAAGCTACCTCGGACTCGGGGATGGTCGAAGATTGCATCACACTATCCAACTTCCAAATTGGTACTTTTGAACTTAAGCTTCCAGTATATGGCATGTATAGAGATTTTTGGTTATTTTGGTATATGTGTTGTTAATGGATTTGGTTATTCGAAATGTCTTATAAATGTTAAATATTTGTTCTTGTGCATAGCCATGAGAATTGACTCATTTTGGTTATTTTGGATGTATATATATATATACGTGCAAATGGCCTTTGATGTGTGGTTTATAATTGTTTTGTAAATGGTTTATTGGGATTTAGTATTGAAGATAGTAATAGATTGATATTGAAGATGCATTAGCATGTTATGTGTAGGCAAAAATATTGTATATGGTAATGGATTATTTAGACGGCTTTGGTTGTGATTTTGGCATATATTCAAAAGGGCCAATTGTTGTTATTAAGCTTTGTGGTTGATGATAATGAAATAGCATGATTTTGGACTGGGATTTGGTTGGCTTGAAAGAATATTTATGCCTTGTATTGGTACTAAAAGATATGGTGTAGGTACATTCAAGATAGGGTGGAAAAATGACTTGGTAAATAGCCTATTTTTGTCCATATGGGCAGGGACACGGGTGTGTGTCTCAGCCATGTGTGACACGCGATTATGTTACATGGCCGTGTGTCCCCTGGTGTTGAAATTGAAATCAAGTAAGTATGCTCCACACGGCCTCACACACGGGCGTGTGACTTGGCCATGTGGCATAAGTCAGTATACCCTACAGGTTTGGCACGGCCTCGTACACGGGCGTGTGTAGCCATTCTTAGGGCACACGGGCTAGCCACACGGGTGTGTGTGTTGGTCATGTGACCCAAGTTAGAGAGTTACACAGGGTTGGACACGGGCTAGGACACGGCCATGTGCTCCTATTTCGAATGTCCACACGGCCTATGACACGGGCGTGTCTGGTGGTCGTGTGAGACACACAGCCTGGCCATACAGGTGTGTGGCCCCTATTTTGAGAAAATTTTTCAAAGTTCGTGAAAGTTTCTTAAGTTTTCAGTTTAGTCCCAAACCACTCCCAATGTATGTTTCAAGCCTCGTAGGCTCATAATAGGGACAAATTGTTGAGATTGAATATGATTGTATGTATTGTTTAAATGTATGAGAAAAGAATGTTTAAATGTATTGTAAGTCCGGTAATGCTCTGTAACCCTATTCTGGTGTTGAATACAGGTGAGGGGTGTTACAGGAAGTATAAAGGAAGTCCTTCAATTCCTGGGATAGCTCTGTGTCCTGACTTTGTTGAACAAAAAAAAGAGAGAAAGGATACTGGCCCGCACTAATATGTTACCACCATGAGAAAAAGGTTTGGACCTTCCCTGAAGGGGGAGTATAGTAAAGGGTGCCAATTAGGGAAGTATAGAGAACCTAGAGGGGAGTGTCAGAATCCATGGGAAGTGGAGTTGAGGTGATAGCAAGAGGGTTCACAGTATTGGTAGACTCAACAGGAGGATCGGGAATAATCGAAGGAAAAAATAGGGGATTTATTGGAGAGTCGGATTCTGAGAATGTTGTCATAGGCACAAGGGAAAGGGCAGGGGATTCACCCTCTGGAAAGATAGGTTGCTTGTCGGTTCTTTGGTGGGACAACCTATTATTGCTGTTCTCCCTAGCACTAGAGGACACCCTTTCAAGTCTCAACCTATTGCGACTACTACAACCAACTCACACTCTTGAAGCAACTGCATCCACAACTTGTTGTGTTATATCAAACAAAGCCTCTACATCTATGACTTCGGGCTGGGATAGGGGTGTTGGGGGTAAGAGATGAGTAAGACCTGTAGGAGGAACAGTAAGGCCAGTAAAGTTTTCAACTAAATGTCTACCCGATGACTCACCCATATTTGAATAAATCCAGCGGAGAGGAAGAATATTGTAGATGATGTAGAAGAAATTAGTAGACTCCCTCCATTTTCTAGTAAGAGCCCAAGTTCACTCACTATCAGCTACAACCATGCCTCTTTGGTGGAATGAACTGTTCTGGGGTTCACGTCAAGATAACGATCTAAGGCTCGCCAACTATTTGGGTTTCTTTTCTCCAAGCAATAGCGAAAGATATTTCTAACAATAAGAAGCCTTTTTTAACTCTAGAGTTCGCCTCAGCTTCAACCTTTCAACTTCTGCTACCACGATTTTTGTGTCCAAGGTCTGGGATTGGTGACAAGTAGAATTTGTAGGAATAGACCAGTTCATGGGAAAATCAAAATAGCTGGAAAGCTTGCTTTTAACCAAAATAAATTTGTTGCGATAAAGATGAAGGTTTGGAACCCAATCCTTGATGATGGGTTCACAACCCGACCATCTCAGGACATATTAACGTCCAAAGTGTGAATACTACAATAAAATATAGAAATACTAGGCAGTATCCGCAAGCATACGGGTCGAGTTGTAAATTAATTTTACAACAAAGTCGGTGAGTACTCCGAGGATTGTACCCGAAGGAGGCGAGTGCCTAATCAATTCTAACCTCAACACTAAAATATCTAATTTGTACTTTAAATTAGTTATAGTATGAAAACATAAAATAAAGAATTATTAGGGTTTTTATAATAATGAAATAAAATATCATAAAAGAAATAAACTTCAAGATAGAAAAAGAGAATAAATAAATCTTGATTATGGGTGATTAGCTCGCTTTGGTAATCCCCATCAACTTTCGTTTCAGGTTCATTGTCAATCAACTAGTCACTACTCTAGCAGGATCTTCCAATCTTCCACTAACATAATGAGTTAGCAATAACTACTTATCTTCTGACCTCATAGTCCAGACTGGCTTGGGTTGAAGGTGTTCACGGATAGGCCATACCAATTTTGGGTTAATTTCCACCTTGATAACTTCCCGGGGTTGTCAAGCCAAGGGTTTCTTTAACATTCTTTCTTTCCCAAACTACTGATCCATTGAGTAACCCTACAAAACAGTTAATAGATCACACCTCCACTCTCTAATCCCCCATAGAGGGATTAGTTCCTCATGGTTTTCATAGATAATATAGAATCAATATAAAGAGAAAGTATGCTAATTAAACCGATGGTATAGAGTATATGAAAGAGCTTGATTGTATTAAGATTAATCGTGAATCCATAAAGTTTGAATGCTTTCCAATATTTAGATCTCTTGAGAACAATTGAAATAAATTCTAAAACCTTAAAATGAAAGAAAAACTAAACTAAATTTACAAAAGAAAATCTAGGCTAAGTGAATGGTGTCTATAACATGTGCCAAAGGAGCCTATTTATAGATTTTAGGTGGCCTTTATCCTTAACCTAAGCTAGCTGACGTTCTCGAGCTTTAAGTTTGATTGTACAAACCAAAACACCCCTTAAATCGTGTTTTATCCTGTCCAGAGTCAATGTTCCGACACACCAAGACCTGTGTCGCTACATAGCAATCAGCATACTCCTCTTTATCTATCTTCAGGGGTATGTCACGTCATCCTCTGTCTGTGTCGCGAAATTAAAGGCAGTCTTGAGCTTTCTCCATGATGCTCCCTATGTTATGAAATTGAGTCATCCGTGTTGCGACATAGTGACTAATATTCATTTATTACATTTTCTAATGGTTTCCTGCACACTCACAAAGTCTATTAGCTCACTCTTAAGCCTCATTCGGCCCCTAAGGTCAATAAAAGACTCAATTTGCACATTTTATTAGATATAAATAAAACTAAGAAAACTTAACTAAAATGTCACAAAAAATGCTTGTATTCAAGCTTCTTAAATGTGAAAACTAGTTTAATATGCTACACCAAATTACGACAGATTAAATCCTCCACACTTAAGTCATTGCTTGTCCTCAAGCAACATGAACAAAAATGAAAAATAAAAATGACAACTCTTAAGCAAATATGATACAAGTATTCACTTCGGAGCATATGACTTAGGCGTTTAATGCTTACTAACAACTTTGACATGATGAATAATTTGCTTACCACTTTTGATCACAAGCATCCAAGTTTAGTATGTTACAAAATATACAAGCATTAAGGGTTTCACCTTATGGGTCTATCAACAAACTGTACAAGTACTTTTATTATCTGAGCAGAATACAAATAGTCATTTATGCGTATGTTAAGTATGATGTCTATTCATGTATAAGGATATTTAGCTCACATAGGTCTTTTAAGCTTGTAACATTCTGAGGAAGTTTGCACATCATTTTGATCCCTATTCTTCCCCCTTAGTGACCCTTACCCGCTCACCTTCTTATTTCTCCTTCTCTCACCTTTCTTGTCTCTCTATATATAGGAAGTCATAACATGAGATAGTAAGTACGGCTAGCTTTACAAGTTTTTGTGTACCAAGGAACATTTTTTCTTTCTTTTATGACTTTTTGACTTTCTCCTTTCAAATACATCTCACTCATGAATGCTTTTTTTTTTCTAGTTTAAGAATTTTTCTACTCGTACTAATTTTCTTTCTGGATTTCTCTTTTCTGTTCTGCACATTAAGCTACCTTATAGTTCCTATATCACACCAATCTTTCCTATTTCACTCTATTTTTACAAACTCTACCGTGATGTATCTACTTAACCCTCAATACATATGGCCAGACGTCTATAGTCGTGAAGTGCAAGACCAAAGAAAAAAGGGCAAATACAAGCTAACATTTTCAGGCTCGTGGTTTGTAATGAGGTTCATCAAGAAGTGTCAACAGGCTTAAAAATTGGTACTAAAGGTAAAATACAAATAGGTTAGCTTATTGGCTCTGGATGTGTTTCAATCAATACCTTAAGGCCATCCCTAAATATCTCAATATGCACAAATTTAATCAACCAAACAAACTCAAATTCAACCATTTATCATTCATACTAGCATGCTCGTTTCCTTTTATTTTCTATATCATTTGGTACAATTGATTGCTTAATACCTATTTACAGTGTAACATATAGAACTTAGTAGTCTAATATTAAAAAAAATTAAAATCATCTGCCATCATGCCAAATTTATTTATAAACACAAGCAACCTATGTACATGCTCATAACCAATCACTTGTATTTTTACAAGCTCAAGCACACCAAATACAAGAAAAAATAAAAAAAATGTAGAAATTGAAAACAAGTTTTCTGTGTTACCCTTCACACTTTAGTTGACACATTGTTCTCAATGTGTAGCCCATAAATAGATAAGGGAAGAAGTTATCCGATTGATCATGGTCGCTCTAACTACTAATGATGGGTGCTTCCTACTTTGATCTTGTTAAGCTTGAATTGTTTGTGTCTCCTTCATGTTAGGTTCCTACAAAGAAAACTTAAACAAAATTCAATATAAATAAAAACTTACTATTTGTCCTACTCCTATAGAGTTAAAATTAAAAGTATCCAAAAATTAATACCAATTTTCCCAATTCCATCATCCTCCTCGCTTTCTTGCCCCTCTTCTTCTTGTTCCATATTTGTTGACCCAATCATGTTAGGTGTATAATTGGGGACCCGAATGTTGTTTTGCCTAGCAAATTCTTGAAAAATTTGTCTCAATTCTTGCATCCACTAAATCATCTAATCTAGCTTTAGATGACTACTCTTACTAACTTCTTGTTGAGCTTGTGTCAACCTTTAGGATGAAGCTGGTGTAGCTGTCGCTTCTTGTTGTTGCTTGTTCCAATCCTTTATTTGTTTGGCTCGAAACTCAATGTATTGTTGGAACAAGGTGTTCCTGGTGATACTTATGGAAGGTTTCAGCAACTACTCAATGGATGTCATAGGTACACCTGCCTTTTTGCATAAGGTCGTCACTAGTTGGGGAAAGTAAACTCCCACCTTCTGGCCACTAATGCATCTTTTCATGTTCTGCTGGATCCCTTTGTCGATATAGACTTGCTTTTTTTTTTTTTTTAAAATAGCATAAAGTAAAACTACTTTAAAGGTATTAATGTTAGAAACATTTAAAGTAGGTACTATTATTGTGCACAAAAATTAAATCCATATCTTAGCTTCTAGAAACATAATAACCTGATGAAAGGACACAGGAACATTGGTACCTAAGCGATATTTCCATTCACCCTTTCCTTCAATTTAAAACTTTATAATGTTATCCATATCTATGTCCCGGAAATATTCCAAATCAGTTTCATCAATAAAATCATTCTCATAGTATGGAGCATTATAAAAGTCGCAAATAATTTGAGGGGTTACTCGCACCTCTTTCCTTTGCACAAGTAATGATTCCCACTTTTGACCTTCAGTGGTCCTCCTCTCTTGGTCCCGTAATGAAGCACAAAATACTTGAACAATGGGGACCACAACGCTATCTTTAGGGATTGTCCAAAAATGTTCCGATCTATGATATCTAACTAAAGGCCATATTTCTTTACACAAAACCATAGACAGATCAAATCCCCTCTCTTGGATAAAGGTTTTTTCCTTGAAGTTCAATAAAATATTTTTCAATCTTTATGTTTGAAAAATTAGAGGGATTTGGAACCGCCAATAGTTCTAGTTCATTAGTTTGTCTAACTTTTCTAGGTGGCATGATATCTAACGTTGCTAACTGATGAACTAATCAAGCAGTTTATTTCAATATAATAGTAAAAATTAAGATAGGAACCCTTAACCTCGTATGAGCTATTTGATTCCTTGTTAAGATTTTGTTGGCTCGTCGTTCCTTAGAGTGGTTTTGTTCTTGCCCTTCACAAATAAAATTGGAAGAAGCAATTTTTCCACACAAATCAAAAAAAAAAAAGAAAAAAGGAAGAATAAGTGTTAGGGTTTAAGGTATTTGAGGAGGTTTAAGAGATCAGAGGAGGTAAAGTGTGTTTAAATAAGAGTTAATGTGTTTTTAGGTTAAGAAGTAGGGGTTTTGGGGGTTCAAAATCAAGTGCATTAAGAGTTAGTCCCCCGAGTTGCGTGAATAGGTCGAGTCAACCTACAAAAAATTACAAAGACGTCGCGACATAGGTGTTCCACGTGACGACACATCCTTTAGTTTGGAATTTTAGGGAGACTTTCCTCTATATCACCACATCAGGGTGGTTTCTTTAGTTCTTACATTCTATGTGAAGTCTCGTGACACAGAATTGTCGTGTTGCAACACCAACTCTATGTCAGCCCAAATTTTCATTTTAAAAGATGTCTCGGTCTTAAATGAACATATATCATATAAAAGTTAACATCTAAACTCTGTGCTTAGTTAAATATACAATAATTTACAGTAGTTAAGCATTACATTCAAATAAAAGAATATTGCATCGACAATACATAAGCATGAATGAATAAGGTTACAACTTCATCAATGCTAGCATCATGCTTCAAACCCTAAGTTCTATCTACCTGTAACGCCTCAAAAATCTTTAATATTTATTTATTTATGTTGTTACAAAAATATGTATTTGTTTCAATGGTTAAGTGTTCTGGGAAGTACCTGAGAAGTCTTGGGTGAATAAATCCTTGTCTTTAGCCAGTAGGGTTATAAATAAATATGGGTATAACATGATAGAATGGGCCTGCTGGTCTGGTGGTTAAGTAGTGTGGCAAAGTACTGGGGGACTTAAGTTCGAGTCCTAATGGGCGCATTGGAGTGTTTTATTTTGCTGCTAATGCCGTGTGGGTGTTTTAGTCAAACTGAACTACTGAAGAGTTCTAGTGGAACTTGAATTAGGTGGTTGAGAGAGGATTGAACGGTTTTGCAGGATTTGGGGAAAAAAATATGGGAATTTGAGGATAGTGAGAGTGTTGGTGCCGAACTTGAACTCTTGTCTCTCAAGATTTCTACTTTGGATCGTATTTTCTCTTCATTTCAGTTTCTGTCAACATTTTCACTTCGGAGAGGTTGAATATTGCTAAGGGTTCATTCGGGTATCTTTTTTTTTCTTCTACTCCTCTAAGAAACGTCCTCTTCTTGCTTTCTATGGCCAAACACTCTTCCTCTCACTCTCATAACTCTATCAGTTTTGGTAATTTTCTCTCTTTCCATCTTGTTTGCTTCCTGTCATTTTGCACCCTTTATTTTTCTGACTGCTGACTTCTTTTCTTGTGGCCGAAACCTACCTCTTCTCACCATTCTCTCTTTGTTCTTCGACCAATCATTTTTTGGTGCGCAACAGTTGTTTCCTCCCTCTTTGCCATAGTAGTTGCTTCACCAAACACCTCCCTTTTTGTTGCCGATTTTGCTACCTACAATCGCTATCTTCAGTTTCTTTCTTCTTATTTATTCTTGTGGATTAAGTTGTCGATTATTGCTAGGGGTGCGGTTGTTCTATCTTTTGTCTCTGTCGAATCATTGTGCTTTTGGCCTTCTTCTTGGGTGTAGGCCGATAATTTCTTTCCCTATCCTTGGATTTGTGTTTTTGGTAAGTTAATTTTTGTTTTTCGTCAAGCTAGTCATGTGAATACTTATTAATAGCGGCTCAACTAGAATGTAGGTTCTAACTGTGGAGATAGTGATCACTCCTTATCAACGGTTTAATTGTGCAAGGCCTCAGTTGTTCAAACAAGGCAAGTGGGAATCGATCTTTTGAATAAGTGTTTTTTAAGAGGGGTCGTTTTAATCCGGTTGTTAAGTGATTAATTGTGTGGTATGATTGAACATAGGTTTGGAGTGCTCAAGAACGGGGTACGCATTTTTCATAGCCAGGTGTGTAAACATAACCACGCAAACTGAAATCGGTAAAAAGCTAGAAATGTGAATCGTCGATGCCATACAGGCGTGCAGCTGCCCGTTTGGTAGGTCGTGTGATCGAACACGGGCATGCGTTTGAAGAGGTTGGCTGTATGCGATACACGAGCCGGACCATTTTGGTTTGTGTTGGCCCACACGGGCAAACAACATGGGCTTGCGAGCCCATTTTCACTGTTAAACTGCTAAGGTTGCACGGATCGCCCAAGACAACTGTGAACCTACTGTAGGGCCAGTAAGTGTACTTAGACCCCTGAAGTGACTGTTATACCCTTATGTGATATAGACATCTAAATGATTGTATATTAGACATGCTGCTAAAACTGTACTGATTGCGTGTATGATACCATGATTTGGCATGATATGTTGTATTGCATTGCATTGGGTTAGGGGTTATATTATTCGGAGGAAGTGCATTGGACGGCCTCGAGCCTAATTACTGGCAGCTCAGCTGCATATTATTGTAAAGTGCCACATTCGATACTACTTGGAATGTAGAGTTGGTTGGGTTGATTATATCCCCATATAAAGTGTAAGGTTGGACAGAGATGGCATGTAGAGCCTGGTTAGGTAGGATTTTTATGACTGCATATAAGTGACTGTTAGTGTACTGAGATGGGCTCAGCGCAAACCGGATCGACATCATTATCTTGAAAAGGGCTTATGCCTGCATCATGATTATCTCAGATACTATCTATTTTTGCATATAGGGATTACACACTGAGTTTTTGTAAACTCACCCCTTTTGCTTGACTGTACAGGTAACCCCCAGACATAGGTGGATCAGTGCAGCAAAGGACTCAAAGGTGGCCACAGAACCGCATTTATTTATGTATTTGATTGTGATTATAAGTATTATTATTTGGGGTATTTTTACTGTAATAAGGCCTTTATGAATTTTTACTTTACTTTGGGATTTGTTTATCGTTGCTTATAATTTGTAATCACTAGTAGTAGGGAAATATGGGCTTTCAAAAGTTACAAATGTTTTCCTTCAAAACACTCACCACTACGTAAATCGTTTTAAAAGCTTCCGCAAATTTATAACAACGTGTAAATAAATGGATAATGTTTTAGAAATAAATAACTGGATTTAGAGTTTAGTTAAACAACAAAAAGGATTTATTAACGATTTAGTTTCGAAAGCACTATCATGTAACATCGCCAGATTCAGCCATAATGTCTAGGTCGGGTATGGGGTGTTACATTTAGTGGTATTAGAGCCAGGTTACAAAACTCAGCTGTGGATTTGGGTTTTAAAACTTGAATTTTTACTTCCAAATGATTTGAAATGTTTTGAAAAGTTTTACTGAATATGTTGTACATTGAGTCTCCGGCGCCGATCCTGTAAGTTTTCTGTAACTATTATGTATTTTTTATTAAAATGCTATAGATAGTAAATACTGAGGTTATTATAGATAGCATACTGTACTGAAAATACTTTAGTAGTGTACACTGAGACGATAGTAAAACTGTAGTGTGACTGCGAAGACGAACTTTGAATTACTGACACTATTTCCCATAAAATATTTGTTAATAAACGCTGGAACTGTAACATTGATGCATAAAATTGATAATACAGATAAAATGCAATTCAATAATGAGCGCTAGAGGTACTCACAGATGGGGTACAAGAGGCCGTGGTGGAAGCCATGGAGGTACTCGAGCTGGGTCTTCATCATCTGGCCACATACCTAAACTAGGGAGGCGCCGGCTTCACCTGTGACTGAGACTGGGTCTCATGATCGTTCGGTTGGGGATGACGTGCTGTTTCAAGCCATGTTATGGATCCTAGAGAGAGTCGTTGGGCCCAATACTAGTGTTGTGGGCCAAGGGTCGGTTACGGAACGACTTCGGTCTAATAGAGCTGAGATTTTTAGGGGTATTACTGGAGTTGCCCCTAATGTAGCTGAGTATTGGATTCATTCCACAAAGAGGATCATGGACGATCTCGACTGCACCCCCAATCAGAAACTAAAGGATGTACTGTCACTGCTGAGAGATAAGGCTTACTAGTGGTGGCTTATGATTAAAGAGGGCACTCAACCCGATCGACTGTCCTGGGAATTCTTCAAGACTACTTTTTAAGAAAAGTATATGGGTGTCAGTTACGTAGATGCTTATAGGATAGAGTTTCTCAATCTGACTCAGGGGGATAGATCAGTGGCCGAATATGAGGCTGAATTTTTACGACTAAGCAGCTATGCGCTAGGGATGATGGAGACTGAGTACGAGCGATGTGTTCAATTTGAGGATGGCCTCAGGGATAGTTTACGGGTTCTTATAGCTCCACAGAAGGAGTAAGATTTTGCTGCATTGGTTGATAAGGCGAAGGTCACCGATGAAGTGAAGCGCGCTGTGCGCCAGAACCGTGAGAAAAAGAAAGGTAGGAACAAGAGGGATTTGGAGCCCTCAAGTTCCTTTCTGAAGCCTAAGAAAAAGGCCAGAGTTGATGGGCCTGTCAGAGTTAGGGCCCCTGTTGCTACTACTGAACCGCAGCCTTATGCTGATTGTAGGAGACGCCGTCAAGGCGAGTGCTGGAAAAAGACTGGGGCATGTTTGAGGAGCAGATAATGGGAGCATCGTATCAGAGAGTGTCCACAGAGGGCCGATCAGATGCAAGCTCCAGGTTTAGGTACTACACAACCCCCGATGGGCAGCCACTAAGAGGTCGTGGTCAGGCTAGAGGTGGGAATGGTCTGGGTCGTGGTCAGAGAGTACCGGGTAGAGGTGCTGGTCATACTGAGGCAAGACAGTCGACTCTAGTTTATGCTGCAATTCTCCAAGAGGATAGTGATGTTCCAGATGTTATCACTAGTACGTTCTTTATCTATGATGTACCTTATACTGCACTGATAGATATAGGATCTACTCACTCCTATATAGCTTTTACTGTGCCTGAGACTCTAGGTATCTTGGTTGAGAGCACTACGAGTGAGGTTACTGTAGTGAGTCCATTGGGGCAGTCGATAAGGGTAAATAAATTGTTTAGAGATATTCCTTTGGAGGTTCAAGGGGTTATCTTTATGGCAGATTTGATAGAACTTCCTTTTGGGGAGTTTGATTTAATACTGGGAATGGACTGGCTGGTTAAACACCGAGTGAGTTTGAATTGTGCCACTAAATGAATTGTATTGAGAATTACGGAGCACGACGAAGTGGTTGTAATAGGGGAACGTCAGAACTCCTTGTCGAATGTGATCTCTGCACTGAGGGCTGAAAGGTTGGTTCATAAAGGATGTGAGGCGTATCTGGCCTACATCAATGTTTCAGATTGTGGGGTTTCTTCTGTTAAAGATATCAGAATAGTTAAAGACTTTCCAGATGTCTTTCCGGATGCGCTACTTGGGTTACCTCCAAACCGAGAAGTTGAGTTTGGGATTGAGTTTCTACCTGGTACAGCTCCGGTGTCCATCGCCCCTTATAGAATGGCACCGAAGAAGCTTGTGGAGCTTAAGGTGTAGATTCAAGAATTATTGGATCATGGGTTCATCCGCCCTAGTGTGTCTCCATGAGAAGCACCAATTTTTTGGTGAAAAAGAAGGATGGATCCATGTGTATGTGCATCGATTACCGGTAATTGAATAAATTGACAACTAAGAATAAGTACCCCCTACTAAGGATAGGTGATCTATTTGACCAATTCCGAGGAGCTTTGATTTTTTCTAAAGTTGATCTCCGATCTGGGTACCATCAATTGAGGGTCAAAGAGACTAATGTATACAAGACAGCATTTATGACACATTATGGTCATTACGAGTTACTAATGATGCCATTTGGACTGACAAATAAACAAGTGGCTTTTATGGATTTGATAAACTGATTGTTCCAGCCCTATTTGGATCAGTTCGTAGTGATTTTATTGATGACATTCTGGTGTATTTAAGAACTGCAGATGATCATGATGAACATCTCCGAGTGGTTCTGCAGATTTTGAGGGAGAAACAACTGTATGCCAAGTTCAGTAAATATGAGTTCTGGTTACGAGAGGTAACATTTCTAGGCCATGTAGTATCTACTGAAGGGATTAGGGTTGATCCTCGAAAGATTGAGGCTGTTTTGGATTGGAAGCAGCCTAAGACTGTATCTGAGATCCACAGTTTTCTAGGACTAGCAGGGTATTATCGACGATTTGTAGAGGGGTTTTCACTAATTGCAATACCTTTGACCAAGCTGCTACGTAAGGGAGTACTATTTAACTGGACTGATG
Source organism: Gossypium anomalum (assembly GCA_025698475.1). Lineage (NCBI taxonomy): Eukaryota > Viridiplantae > Streptophyta > Magnoliopsida > Malvales > Malvaceae > Gossypium > Gossypium anomalum. The sequence continues at coordinate 40,720,698 of CM046961.1, read as the reverse complement.
CGCAGTAGGAGAGCTTCGAGAAGCTCAAGAATGTTCTGACTGAGGCCCCTGTCTTAATATAGCGAAAGTCAGGGAAAGAGTTCACTGTCTACAGCGATGCATCACATATTGGGTTGGGATGTGTGTTGCTGCAAGAAGGTAAGGTAGTAGCATATGCGTCTCATCAACTTAGGATTCATGAGGCAAATTACCCGACACATGACTTGGAGTTGGTTGCGGTGGTATTCGCACTAAAAATTTGGAGGCATTATTTGTATGGTGAGAAGTGTATCATCTATACTGATCACAAGATCCTCAAGTATGTCCTCACTCAGAAGGAGCTAAATCTTAGGCAGCGTAGATAGATTGAACTGCTTAAAGACTATGACTGTACGATCGAGTACCATCCTGGTAAGGCCAATGTGGTGGTGGATGCACTGAATCTTAGAGCTGTGACTGATTTGAGGGCGATGTTTGCTTGCCTCAGTTTATTTGATAATGGTAGTCTGCTGGCTGAACTTCAGGTTAAACCGATGTGGATTGAGCAGAATAAGAATAAACAGTTAGAGGACGAGTCACTGGGTCTTCGTTTCTGTCAGGTTGAGAGTGGGGATACTGTTGATTTTGGACTAAATAGCTAAGGGTGCTCTATTTCCATGGAAGAATCTGTGTATCGAAGGATACTGATTTGAGGCAGTCTATACTGCGATAGGTGCATAGTAGTCCTTATACTATGCATCCTGGCGGGAATAAGATATATCAAGACCTTTGTGAGTTATATTGGTGGCCGGGACTTAAGCAGGAGGTTACCGACTTCGTGGGTAAATGTCTGACTTGCCAGCAGGTTAAGATCGAGCATCAGTTACCTTCAGGTTTGTTGCATCCAGTTAAGATTCCACTTTGGAAGTGGGAGAGAGTGGCTATGCACTTCGTTAGTGGGTTACCCGTAACGCCTACTAAGAAGGATTCAGTATGGGTCATCGTGGATCATTTGACCAAGTCCACCCATTTCATACCAGTTCGTACTGACTACACATTGCAGAAGCTGGCTAAACTGTATGTGTCTGAGATAGTGAGACTGCATGGAGTACCGATTTCAATAATATCTGATAGGGATCCTTATTTCACGTCTAGGTTCTAGAAGAAGTTACATGAAGCTCTGGGTACAAGATTGGACTGCGTTTCATCCTCAGACAGATGGTTAGTCAGATAGGGTGATTCAGAAACTGGAGGACATGTTAAGGAGTTGCGTGATTAACTTTCGAGGCAGTTGGGAGGATTACTTGCCGCTAGCAGAGTTTGCATATAACAATAGTTATCAGTCTAGCATACGGATGACACCTTATGAGGCATTATATGGTTGTAGGTGTCGTATTCCTTCATGTTGGACTGAGTTGGGTGAGAGGCGTGTTCTGGGCCCTGAATTAGTTTCTGATACCGAGGATAAAGTTAGACTAATTCGGGATTGATTGAAAGCGGAATCAGACAAATAAAATTCATATGCAGATCTGAAACGTCGAGAGATAGAGTATTCTGTGGGGGACTTCATTTTTCTCAAGGTCTCACCATGGAAGAAGGTATTGAGGTTTGGACGTAAAGGTAAGCTACGCCTTAGGTTTGTCGGGCCTTATCGCATACTGAAGGAAGTGGGACCTGTTGCCTACCAGTTGAAGTTACCTCCAAAGTTAGATTGGATTCACGACGTGTTCCATGTTTCTATGTTGAGACGCTACCGCTCTGATCCCACGCATATTATTTCGGTGGAAAAGATTGAGGTTAGGCCAGATCTGATGCTTGAGGAGGAGTCGGTTCAGATATTAGATAGTGATGTAAAGGTTTTAACGAGGAATTCTATCCCACTGGTTAAGGTTCTTTGGCGTAATCACAGCTTTGAGGAGGCCACGTGGGAGCCTGAGAATACGATGCGACAATAGTATCCTCATCTATCTTGATCATGTAAAATTTCGAGGCTGAAATATTCTTTAAGAGGGTAGAGTTATAACGCCCCAACACTCTTTAATATTTATTTATTTATGTTGTGACACAAATTTTCATTTGTTTCAGTGGTTAAGTGTTCTGGGAAGTGTCCAAGAAGTCTTGGGTTCAAGCCTTGGCTTTTGCAAAATTTTTGTTTTAAGTGAATGAACCCTTGTCTTTAGTCAATAGGGTTATAAATAAATATGGGTATAACATGACAGAATGGGCCAGCTGGTTTGGTGGTTAAATAGTGTGGCAAAGTGCTGGGGGACTTAAGTTCAAGTCCTGGTGGGCGCAGTAGAGCATTTTATTTTGCTGCTAGTGTCGTGTGGGTGTTTTAGTCAAACTGAACTACTGAAGAGTTGTAGTGGAACTTGAATTAGGTGGTTGAGGAAGGAATGGACGGTTTTGAGGGATTTAGGGAGGAAAATATGGGAATTTGAGGATAGTGAGAGTGTTGGTGTCGAACTTGAACTCTTGTCTCTCAAGATTTTAGCTTTGGATGGTATTTTCTCTTTATTTTAGCTTCTATCAACATTTTTCACTTCGAGGAGGCTGAATATTACTAAGGATTCATTCAGCTATCTTTCTTTTTCTTCTACTTATAACTTTTTCGAATTTGGCAATTTTCTCTCTTTTCATCTTGTTTGCTTCCTGCCGTTTTGCACCCTTTATTTTTCTGGCTACCGACTTCTTTTCTTGTGGTCGAAACCTGCCTCTTCTCGTTATTCTCTCTTTGTTCTTCGACCAATCATTTTTTGGTGCACAACAGTTGTTTCCTCCCTCTTTGCCATAGTAGTTGCTTCACCAAACACCTCCCTTTTTGTTGCTGATTTTGCTACCTACAATCGCTATCTTCAGTTTCTTTCTTCTTATTTATTCTTGTGGATTAAGTTGTCGATTATTGCTAGAGGTGCGGTTGTTCTATCTTTTGTCTCTATCGAATCATTATGCTTTTGGCCTTGTTCTTGGGTGTAGGCCGATAGTTTCTTTCCCTATCCTTGGATTTGCGTTTTCGGTAAGTTAATTTTTGTTTTGTTTCAAGCTAGTCATGCGAATACTTATTAATAGGGGCTTGACTGGAATGTAAGTTCTAACCGTGGAGATAGTGATCACTACTTATCAATGGTTCAATTGTGCAAGGCCTCAGTTGATCAAACAAGGCAAGTGGCAATCGATCTTTTGAATAAGTGTTTTTTAAGAGGGGTCGTTTTAATTTGGTTGTTATGTGATTAATTGTGTGGTATGATTGAACATAGGTTTGGAGTGCTCAAGAACGGTGTACGCATTTTTCGTAGCCAGGTGTGTAAACACAACCACGCAAACTGAAATCGAAAAAAAGCCAGAAATGTGAATCGTCTATGCCAAACGGGGTTACGGTTGCCCGTGTGGTAGGCCATGTGATCGAACACAGGCGTGTGGTCGATGAGGCTGGCCGTGTGCAGTACACGGGTCGAATCGTTTTGGGTTGTATGGGCCACACGAGCAAACAACATGGGCTTGTGAGCCCATTTTCACTATTAAACTGCTAAGGTTGCACGGGTCGCTCGAGACAACTGTGAACCTACTATAGGGTCGGTAGGTGTACTTAGACCCCTGAAATGATTGTTATACCCTTATGTGATATAGACATCTAAATGACTGTATATTAGGCATGCTGCTAAAACTATACTGATTGCATGTATGATACCATGATTTGGCATGATATGTTGTATATTGCATTGCATTGGGTTAGATGTTATATTATTCAGAGGAAGTGCATTGGATGGCCTCGAGCCTGATTACTGGCAGCTCAACTGCATATTGCTGTAAAGTGCCACATTCGGTACTACTTGGAGTGTAGGGTTGGGTGGGTTAATTATATCCTCACATGGAGTGTAGGGTTGGACGGAGATGGCGTGTAGAGGCTGGTTGGGTAGGATTCTTTTGATTGCATATATGTGGCTGTTACTGCACTGAGATGGGCTCAGACCCAAACTGGACTGACATTGTTACTTAAAAAGGGCTTATCCCCAGACTGTGATTATCTGTATACTATCTGTTTTTGCGCATGGGGATTACACACTGAGTTTTTGTAAACTCACCCTTTTTGCTTAACTATGCAGGGAACCCCCATACATAGGTGGATCGATGCTGCGAGGGACTCAAAAGTGGCCACATAACCGCATCAATTTTTGTATTTGATTATGATTATAAGTGTTATTATTTAGGGTATTTTTACTGTAATAAGGCCTTTATGGATTTTTACTTTACTTTGGGATTTGTTTATCGTTACTTATAATTCGTAATCTCTAGTGGTAGGGAAACATGGGCTTTCAAAAGTTACAAATATTTTCCTTCAAAACATTTACCACTACATAAATCATTTTAAAAGCTTCCACAAATTTATAACAACGCATAAATAAATGGATAATGTTTTGGAAACAAATAACTGGATTTAGAGTTTAGTTAAGACAATAAAAAGGATTTATTAACAATTTAGTTTCGAAAGCACTATCATGTAACATCGCCAGATTTGGCCATAACATTTAGGCTGGGTATGGGGTGTTACATTACCAATACAGCCTTTATTGTACAATACTAAGTATTTATATATTATATATATTTTTTGGAATAAGGGATATCGTTCCATTACTATACCCTTGTTCCTGAGAAGTGTTGATAGAGTGCAACAAACCCCCGAGGAATACGTAATTACACTGACACACACTAATGTAACGATAGCCTTTGGCCAAATTGATTTTTCTAAAGCTTGTATTAGAGTGTTCCCTCTTTAACATTCCATACTACACCCACTTTTGAGTGTATCTAATTTATAACTATATATATAAGCAGCTGTAAAAAGTAGATTATTCAATATTTAAGAAATGATAACGGTCATCCATTAGTGATGCAATCTAATCCATTCATCAAAGAATTAAAGCTAAAACCTTCTGTCAAATTTATCCAAAGCATTCATTAATAATTCACATGATTTAAGAAATTAGCATCGAATGTAACAAAAATTTTTAAACAATTTTCATTAACTATAATAAAGCCTGGCATGCTTCATTACCGGAAAGAAATTGAAATGTGGGTACATTTCCAAGCCCCATTTCCATTCCCCCAAACTTAAAGTTTGCATTGTCTCCAATACACTAGCATGAAAATGTAATGACAATAAAAATTCAATGACAATGTGTACTTATCAAAATAAAACTTACAGCTACATGCAATGCATGAATACTACAGCTAAAGCTTAAAATAAACTAACTAAGTTATCCTCAGCCATCGGTGTGGCTGCACGATGTTTCTTCCTTCTCCTTTTTGTCCGCTCCTTCTTTCATTTTTTATCCTTAGAGCATTTTATCTTCTTTTCTTTGGGCTTCGCACGGTCCTTGAATTGCTCCTCAGTTTCCAACTCTGCTCTGGCATTATCGGTTGTTTCCTATGTAGGAGAGGCCACTTGGAGTGGTCCAGTGTAGACCACTATTGCCAATGAATTGCATTGCTCCTCACTGGTTACCCTAGCAACTTCCACCAGTCTCACTCCATCTCACTCCAAATTATCAATATTTGCACCCACAGACTCGGGTGCGGTGATAATGTTCACAATAGAAACTTCCTCTTCTTTTTCTTTTTCATCTTTAGCGACTTCTTCTTCTTCATCAACAACTTTCTTTTCTACAACAGCAACTTCCTTCTCAATAATAGCGTCTTCTTGATCAACAAAAATAGCATCCTCGAACTAGCTATCAATCTTTCACAGGCATTCTTCAATGCCCCTAGATTCCTATTCTTTGTCATTATTAGAGACCTGCACAATGGGATGGGATGCCACTAATCTGTCTCAATCTTTTAAGTCATCATCCATGGATAAATGTTTATAATTTCAAATGATTGGTGGAAACACTAGGAATTCCTGTAGTAGGGATGGGCTTAATTGGCTTAATTTGGCTATAATAGAACTTTTCTAGGCTTTGGTATAAGTATAAAACAAATTCTTGGATTTCTCCATATCCTCTACTGTAGTGACAAGCCTGATCTACCTATTATTAATTGAATTGACCATTTTTTTGACATCTTTCATTTTGTGCCATAATGATGTCTCTGTATTCAGGGTTGTTCCTTTGTTGTCGACTTTGGTTTTGCCCTTCCTTGTCTTGCTTGTTTCTACCCCCTTCAGTATTGGCGTATCTTTGCCACGAGTCATTCTTTTTACAGAGGCTTCATTGATCGGGCCCTTATTTTCTAGGACTTCCTCACCATCATGGGGCATGATTCCTCTTTGCTAGCATAATAACATCACAAATAATAGGAAAGCCAAGATTTTAGTTTGCCTTGCGGTGCAATCAGCAATTTTCTGGTGGAGTATTGCGCCAACATCAATCTTTTTGCCCTTGACGATGGAATGTATTAGACACATTCTATCGAGGGTGACTGTGGTGCTATGGGTAGAGGGCTTTAGCCTGCAGTTAACAAAATGAAACTTGATTTTGCTTTGCAGCGTCAGGAAGCTACGGTGCATCGTATAATTCTTTTAATGGGAACCTGTCCACAATGCTCCTTCGACATACAAATCTTTCACCAACAGGTCTCATTTTCATCTGTGATATCCTCAATGAACTCAGAGTGTTCATCTACATCCACCTTGGTGTTGTACAGCTCGTTGATTTTTTTAGCATCCCATGGTATTAAGCCTTCTCGAACAAAAATGAACTCTAACTCATGATCATAATGGTTAGCATAAAACACACGTACCAGTGAAGGAGAATAGCTTTCAGGATGGATGCAAAAAGTTTCCCATTTCAACTTCGATATGGTTTTGTAGACTTCCTTACCCAAGTATTGCTGTTGTGAAAGGGAAATGCCCGGCTCGGGGTGGAAGTTTCATTTCAACACGTTGTTTTGAAATCGTTCCTTTGTCGCTTTATTCAAAAAGATTACTGGCCCCTTTTTCTACACTGGCCTGGGGATTCTAATTCACGAACTGCGATAGTAGAGGACATATGTTCTTTAGTAGATTTGGTGGCTTTCTTGACCGAGCCTCTCATTTTTTCCATCTTTTGTTGAGGGAAAATGTTTTAAAGTTGAAAAGATATGATCTTGAGAAAAGAAAAGAAATAAAAATGGTTGCTTGAATAGTTACAGTCGGTACAGTAGAGGAGGATTTATAGTAAGTGAAAGAGGAAGATGGAGAGCCGTGTTGTTTTGTGGAGACATATAAAGTTGGCGAGAATAGTTATGTCCAATATAAATTGTGCCCTCTCAGAAGGATCAAACGGCTGAGTGATTTATGATCCAACAGCGAAATATGAATTTCCCTGAATTCTGATTAGTTATAAATGGTAGTGCAGAATTACAGAATGCATTGAAAGCAAAATTTCAATTCGTCAACAATGGTACCTAATAATTCTGTAAAAAGGAAGGAAAACAAACTTTAACAAAACATAAACAAAATAAACTAAAATCACAGAGTAATAATTAAAAATCAAAACTTTTCGACCAATTTAATGGTCTCTACCTGCTTTTGATCACTGTTACCAAAATAGTATTTCAGCCTCTGTCCATTTACTTTGAACTAGTGTCCATCATGTAAATCTCAAATTGTGACTGCACCATGAAGAAATGCGTCGACAAATTCAAAAGGTCTAGACCAACGTGAACACAATTTACTTGGGTGCAATTTAAGTCGAGAATTAAATAATAAAACCTATTGACCCGCGATAAATTGTCACTGTAAAATAATCTTGTCATGCCATCGTTTGGTCTTTTCCTTATAAATCACAATGTTTTCATAAGCATTTCTCCTAATCTCCTCTAGTTCAGTGATATCCAACAGTCTTTTCTTTCCCGCCGCTTCATAGTACATGTTCACTTGCTTAATTGCCCACATTGCTCTGTGTTCCGGTTCAACTGGCAAGTCACATGCTTTCCCAAAAACCAATTGATATGGCGACATCCCTAATGGAGTTAATCATACCTTAATGAGCTATTAAAGCTTGGCCGAATGAAGAAGATAAAAATGGTGTTTCTTTGCCCTAGTTTCGGTTGAAACATGAAGAAGAAAAGATTATATCTTATTTTCTTTCTTTTATTTTAACATTAAATTCTAAATTACTTAATTAACCTTATTATAAATCATTTAAAACACTCAATGCATGTCCCTAAAAGTCAGTAACATGAACAATGGTATATTTACTACATAAAGACCTTTACTTTAAGGCTCCATAGCTATTAGAACATCACTTTTGCACTTTACGCGATTTAGTCCTTTTTATCAAATTAAGCACTCAAATGATAAAATTTCTTAACGAAAATTTTAGGTAATCATATATTCATGCTGTAGACATTAAAATAATAATAAAATAATTATTTTGACCTCAAATTTGTGGTCCCAAAACTACTGTTTCGATTTGACTAAAAACGAACCGTTATATTTGGATTTTGCAATACCCTCTCCTTTGGTGTTGTTTTTACTTGATTTTAGCCTCCAACACGTCCCTACATCACTCAACCATATGTTAGGGCCCCTAATGGCACTATTGGCCAATTTGGGTCTCAAAATGTGTAAAAATAAGACATTTACACTTATTAAATTAAAATTTACAAATTACAAACAACTACGAAAAAGACACTACTTTGCTTGAGAATAAGTTCCTTAAATGTACTGAGAAAGCCTAATTTTCCATATTAAATTACGACAAATCATTAAGCAAAGTTATACTACTAACTTTATTATGGAGGCTGAATACGTCGCTACTTTTGAGGCTACAAAAAAAGTAATATGGCTTCGAAAGCTCCTTATAGATCTTGAAGTCGTTCATGGTATGGAAAAAGTTATCACACTATATTGTGATAACAATGTGATAATAACTAACACCAAAGAAACCAAAAACCAGAAGAGGACGGAGCACATTAATAGAAAGTATCACATTATAAAGTAGCAAACGAAATAGTGGATGTAGTCAAAGTAACATTAAAGGACAACCTTGTAGCCCATTTATCAAGAATCTAATTGCTAAGAGTTTTAAGAAACATGTAAAGAGCATGGGAATGTGAAATATAACTCATCTACTTCACTAGGGCAAGTGGGAGATTGTTGGATATGGTGCCCTAATGTAGTATATAATCTATCAAATAAGTCTCCCATGAGAACCTTTAAGATATTGTTATCCTGCCTAAAAACAATAATGATAATTTATTTTTTATCAAATAAGTCTCCCCCATGCTCATGGGGTGGGTCTGCTCCTTATGTGTCTAGGAGAAAAAAATAAGTCTCCTCCTGGTAGAATAAAAATAGTGAGTTATGTATCTATGAGAAAAGCCAAGGAATTTTACCTTCAAAAAGTCTCCCACCACACGTGATGGAATTCGAAGGTCCAAATATATAATTGTGCATGTTGGGTCTCAAGCTTGAGTTGATCTAGAACCTTCACCTTTACTACCAGAGCTAAAGACTCATTGCCCTGATTATTTCTGTTCTTTTGACACTAATTACATAAATTATTAGCTAAACCTTGTATTAACCTAAACTTGTTTTGCATAAATTATTAACGTGTTGTTTGTTTCACCTGACTGGCCAAGCCATTCCTGGTGTATTCAACCTGTCACAGTGAAGCAAGCGTTTGGTTGGTTGAATGGCCTAATCAGGGACTAACCGAAAATTCTCGTAATCACCACTCAGCACACCTACCTTTGAATGGGTTATTCGGTGATTCCCGGAATAAAGTTCTTTTTTTACCCAATTTACCCTTGCATAAAATCATCTAAGACTCCAAAATTAAACAAAGAAAATATATTAACATATCGCAAGCGATCATCCAACACAACAACACTTAATCTGAACATTGTAGCAAGTAAGCCATGGCAGAAAAAAATTTATAACATTTATTGTAACAGCCCAATTTCGGTAAAATTGGAACAGTGGTTTCGGGACCACAAATCTGAGCTGAAAAATAGAATTTACTTCAATTTTTTTTATGGTTCGTAATATGATAGAAATGTCATGTGAAAATTTTGATAAGAAAATTTTATCGATTATGTGTTTAATTATGGGAAGGACCAAATCGCATAAAATGCAAAAGTTGAATTCTAGTAGCTAGAAGGATCAAATAGCTATGGAATTCAAAACTTAAGGTCCTTATATGGTAATTAGACCATTAATAAAAAGTTAGTAGATATTTTTTGCAACACCCCAAACTCGGCTTGGACGTTATGACTGAATCTGGCGATGTCACATTGAAATGTTTTTTGTAAAGTGTGATATCATTGAAAACCCAATCTCTATTTAACCTCTTTGTGTGATCTTAAAGATGAATTAAAGGCATTCGTTCATTTCCAAAAATGTGAGTCGCTTGTTAAAAAGTTAACCATTTTAAAACGTCATTATTATTTTCACTCAAACGTTATTTCTTGCGGAAGCTCTTAAAACGGGTTTTGCGTATTCGTGGTATTTTGGTAAATCATGCATATCTTTTGAAAACCCGCATCTTACTACTAGCAGGTATATATCAAAATAAATAATGACCCCAAATTGAAGAATTAAAAATTTAAAGAGGCCTTATTACATAAAAATACCCAAATAGAATTACTTATAAATTAAAAGATAAACATGGAAGCATAAGCTGTTGTATGGCCACCTTCGAGTCCCTCGCAACACCGATCCACCTAAGGATTACCTGCGCAGATAAGCAGAAGGATGAGTTTACGAAAACTCAGTGTGTAATCCCTTAATAAACAAACAGTCAAACATACAGTGAGCAAATATAGTCTGGGCCTAAGCCCATATCAGTAACAGTGACAATATCAGTTTGAGCTTTAGCCCAACTCAATACAGTAAGAGTCATGTGTTTGGCCTTGGCCCATTGCAGTAACAGTAAATAGTGCAGTAACAATAATCAATGCAGTAACAGTTTAAAACAGTATATAAGTCCTACCCATCCAGCCTCTACACTCCAATTCCGTCTAACCCTACACTCCATGTGGGGATATATGATCAACCCACCCATCCCTACACTCTAAAATTAGCACAGGTTGCAGCACTAAACAGTAATATGTAGCCGGGCTGCCAGTAATTTAGGCTTGAAGCCTTTCAGTACACGTCCTCCTATCAGTATAAACCCATCCCCATGCAATGCATCATACAATCATGTCATGTCATATCAAAGAATCCTACATGTATCCATTACAGTTTAAATAGCATGCTAAAATACAGTCATACATGTACATATGTATATATACATCACATAGGGGCAAAACATTTATCTTACCATATATGGGCAAAATAGTCATTTTATCAAATAGGGGGTCTAGGTTCACTTACCGACCCAACAGTAGGTCCACTGTCGTCTCGAGCGACCCGTACAACCTTAACAGTCAAACATTGAAAATGGGCCCACGGCTTATATTGTCGGCCCATGTGGGCCTACTCGTCTGCGTGGCCCACAAAGCCCAAAAATGGCCTTGGTCATGTGGACTACACAGTCTGGCCTAATATTATCCACACATCCATGTGGTTTACCCGTGTGGGGCCCACAGGTCCGTGAGGCCCACACAGCTTATTTTGGCCCAATGTGGCCCAAAACGGCCTAAGCCCATGAAATCGCTCATGGTGGCCTCTACAATCTAACGCCTACATTTATTTATTTGGATTACCACACGAGCGAGCACACGCCTATGTAGCCTCAACGATCACTTATTTCGGCTTTTGTCGATCTATAATTTAAAGGTAGTGTTTTTACACACCTGATGCGAAAGTGTGCAACTAGACCACAAACGCTCCAAACTTGGATTCAAACACAATATACCATTAGTCCCTTAACAATAGGATTAAACAATCCCTTTTATAACACTTATCCAAGATATGACTTAACACTTATCTTGCTCGAACTATTAAGCCTTTGCACACTGCAACAGATACAGAAGACTGGTTTTAGGCCCTTAGAGACCCATCTGCACTCCAACCGAAACCCATTACCCTTAATCATATCATTCGCACAAACAGCCAGAACCAAAGTGTAAACCACTTACCGAGAATGCAAACCGATTCTAAGGAAGGAAAGCAATCGACCTCTCACTAAGATGAGTGCCCAACTCGACAGACAGTGGCAAGGCAAGCACCAACACACCCCTAGCAGAGGAAGATGGTAGATGAAAGTTATTAATACAACAGAAAGAGAGAAAGGGAGAAAATATTTGAATAGTTGTAGTTACCACCAAAAATGACAGAGAGCAGTAGAGAATCAACACAGTGAGGTGAAAGAAATAGTAGTATTCAGTCAAGAAGAAATCGATTGAGGGTGAGGGAGAGAAGAAGAAGAAGAGAATCGGCCAGCCAAGAATCGATTGAGGGAGGGGAGAAGCTAAAATAATTGGTCAAAGAAAGACCACAAAAAGGACCAAAAATCGAGAGGAACTTGCGAAACCCAAAGGTGTTGAAAGGAAAAAAGAGAGGGAGAATAAAGTCGTATAAGGCAGAAAAAGAGATACCTGAAAGAACCTTAGACACTACTCGACCTCCAAGAAGAGAGAAAAGAACCAAAATGTTACTGGTCACTGAAATGGAGAGCTATCGACCACCCTAAAACTGAAATTCCCATAGCAAGAGTACACATTCAGCTCCAACTCTCCCACTCTATTCAAAATCCCACATTTTCCTCCCAAAATTCCCCAAACCGACCACCAATCCCTTAATTCACTCCTCAAATCTCTCCTCCAAACTCTCAACCAACCAATTTGAATCCCATTCAAACTCTTTAGAGTTTCGGCCAAGCAAGAACACTTGCGCAAAGCAGGACTCAAACCTCAGTCCCCAAGCAACATCAACACGCCACCTATCCCTTGGACCAGCAGGCCTATTATGTCATGCTTTACCCAAATTTATTTTAAAATTCTACTGATTAGAGACAGGGTTTATTCCTTTAAAAACAAAACTTTTGCATAAGCTAAGGCTTGAACCCAAGACTTCTCAGATACTTCCCAGTACACTTAACCACTGAAGCAAACATGCATTTGTGTCACTTTCTTGCACAACTAAATATTTCTGTGTAGCCTCCTAACTATTCCCATGCTCAAGTCCTAATACTTCTAGGCCCAAAATTTGGGGCGTTATATTTTTAGATGATTCATCTATGGAAAATTAGAAAAAAGGGTAAGGACTAAATTGGAAATCAAAATTATTAAAGATGATAAATTAATTAAATAGAAATAAAAATCATTTTTATCATCTTATTCCCCAAAATATTCCATGAAAACCCTAGGAAAGATAGAAGAAACTTGCTTGGCCAAATTGGGTAAGTTTTCTTGTCCCGTTTTTAGTAATTTTAATATTTTTGAAACCGGGATAGCTTAATCTATCTATTTGAGGGATCAATTTGAAGAGTTATCAATGTATGGAAATTAGGTCATGGATGTTTATGTTGAAAATTTGAAATTTATGGTATAAAATGAAAGGCTGTTGATAGATAAACAACTTTTACAAAGTGATTTTTGATGAAAACATGATTTAGGGACTAAAATGTAAATTTGTAAAAATTAAAGAAAAATTATAAATTTTATAGAATATATGTGCTGTAAATTTTAAGGTGAAATTTCAGTTAGGCTTGGAATAGGGAGTAAATTGCATAAATTTCATTTTCCGAACCTAGAGATGAAATGGGAATTTATGAAAAGTTAGGGGCAAAATGGTATTTTTTTTCCTAGTATGTAAATTGAGTTCACTTGAATATGAAATGTGATAAATTGATGTAAAATTTACTCATATAGATCTGAATAGACCAAATTTGGAGCTAGAACGAGAAAAAGAGGAAAATATCGGATTAGTAGATTTTACGTACACAAACATTTGTCAAGCTAAGTTCGAGTAACTAATTTGGGTATGTTTATATGTTTGAATTAAATGTTGCATTGTAGATTGTATAAATATCATATATATATGTGTGTGTGTGTGTGTGTGTGTGTGTGTGTGTGTGTGTGTGTGTGACATTGAAATTGTATCTGACAAAGCCCGATCAATGATAATGCATGAAAAATGATAAATGATAAAAATGTTACTTTTATGCTTGAAATGAATGTGGAATGTGTTTATTTGAATTATATGAATGTTATGGATGTATGAAATAATCACATGCCCAATAATGCTTGAAAAATGTTTAAATCTCGGTTGAATAAATGAAAAATCGATGGATATGTGATTTCCCAAAATGAATGAGGTCCTCTGTGTGTGTGTGTGTGTGACATTGAAATTGTATCTGACAAAGCCCGATCAATGATAATGCATGAAAAATGATAAATGATAAAAATGTTACTTTTATGCTTGAAATGAATGTGGAATGTGTTTATTTGAATTATATGAATGTTATGGATGTATGAAATAATCACATGCCCAATAATGCTTGAAAAATGTTTAAATCTCGATTGAATAAATAGAAAATCGATGGATATGTGATTTCCCGAAATGAATGAGGTCCTGCATTTGTTGCTGATGAGATTTAGCTCAGACAAGTAAGCCTATTGACCTCATTACAAAAAGGGTTTAGCCCAGACGGGTAATCCTGATATAAGTCCTCTTGAGCATATGTTATGGATTGGATTTAGCCCGGACAGGTAATCCAGATGAAGTTCCTTAGAGCATATGTCATAAAAAGGATTTAGCCTGGACTGGTAATCCTGTTATATACATGTGTGGCTAGAGAGTGTACTCTCTGAAATAGTACGTTATAGGTACCATTGAATATGAATTGACGGATCCTGATTTGTACACCTTGATTGTACTACCTGTGTATCCATTGATATTTCAAATAAAATTCAATAGGTGACAATCCAGACATGAGAATATATGAATAATAAAATGAGTTATTACACATAGCTGTCTGAAATACAAGAAAATAATGATACATGACAAGTGATATATGAATGTATGAGTTGATGATATTTGTATATGGAAATTATTTGATGAAAACGTTCATCCTTGATTATAGACTTGTACACCTTGAGTGTATTACTACTTGTGTGACCTTGATATTTCGAATGATATGAGTAAAGTTTTGACATGAAATAATCTGAACTCGAGATAAACTATTATAAAATTATACTTGTAATATAAAGAGATGATTTATGTTAAATAGATACATGTTGTGGATAGCATATGTGCATGGAAACTTGATTGTTGTTGAGCCCATATATGTTTTGATGTTAATAAGGAATATATGACTAACAAGGGCAATGAGGATGTGTGTAGGGCTTAAGGTCAAATTTATTGAATATGCCTTACATAGTTACCTCAAAACAGAATGAATGGTAAGTTAAGTATCATGTTATACGAACTTACTAAGCATTTTTTTGCTTACTTAGATTTATTTCCTTGTTTTAGAGTAAATCAAAAGCTCGTTGGATTGAAAACTTAGCAGAGATCACTCGCACTATCCATTAGCCCATGTCGGAACAATATGGTAAAGCAATTATGGTTAAAATGGCATGTATAGGTTATATTGGTCATATTGACATGTAAATGTAAATGATTATTGTAATCTAGCTGTTGGAATGGCTAGTGATGATTATGTTTTGGTATATATATGTATTTAAGTTTATTTTATGGAGATAACATAAGTGTTTATTATTGATTGATTGAGAAAGGTTAAAATGAGTATGCTTATAAAAGGTAAGATTAAAAGCATGAGTGCATGTAACAATATATCATATCAGATGTTATAAATTGCTTGAATTCAACGCTTGGATTGGTTGGTGTTTGGATGTAAGTTTGTTGCAAGAATTTGGTATGATTTTGGGTGAGAAATGAAGCTAAGAATGGTTTTATTTTGTCCACACGGGCGTGTGTCTAGACCGTGTGTGATACACGGCCTGGTACATGGGCATGTGGTTAGGCCGTGTGTCCCCTGCACCTTAAATTCGAGAAAACAGAATGCTCAGTATTGAGCACACGGGCAGAGACACGGGCATGTGTCTTAGCCGTGTGTGCTACACAGGCATGTGGGATAGGAGTATGCACAAGTCAGAGAGTTACACGAGGTCAAACAGGGCCTGTAGCATGGGCGTGTGAGCCCTGCACTTGGAAAAATTTTGAAATTTCACGAAAATTTTTTAGAGTTTTCGATTAAGTCCCGACTCGATTCTAATGCTAGTTTTGGGCCTCAAGGGTCCATTTAAGGGATGTTATGAATAAATCTCGAGGAATGAATATTAAATGTTTGAATTATCTAAAAATGTTCTGAAAGTTTTGGTAATGTTCCGTAACCCTGTTTCAGCGACGGGTATCGATTAAGAGTGTTACATTTAGTGGTATCAGAGCTACGGTTTAGTCGGTTCTCGGACTGAACGTAGCATATGTGGAGTCTAAAAATACATGCCATTATATAACCTATGATAGTGTGATATCTCCCAACTCTGATGGAAATTGTTTCACAAATAGACAGAGTGCTTTCCAACCGAGCTAATTTCGATACTGTTTAAAGTGATACTCACTTGACTGAGTAAAAATGTTACTTATGATGAAACAAGACTCATAAAGGTATGAAATAAATATTTTATAATTGGCATGTTAATGATACACGTTAAGTGATATGTGTGTATTTATGAAAGTTAAATTTTGAGCTTACGATCTCCACCCCCTTACCAGTACAGTTTTATAATTATATTGATTAAGTTCATAAGTGTGATAGAAGGGTTCAAAGGCTGAACGATTAATAATGTAGTCAAAATTAAGAATGAGTTAATAAGTAAAGATGGTATTAAAAGAGATATCAGATTTTTCTAAAGATTATTCTGAACATGTGATGTCATTGTTAAGGAAGAAGTTATTTATGAGTAATCAACTTATCCAGATATGATATTTACATAACAGATTAGCCGAAAATTCTTTTGAATTGACTCTTTCAGTAAACTAAATAATGTAAGATTATTGATGACCATATATGTTAGTGGATTAGTGATGAAATTACAAAAATATTTGAATACAGCTATTATAATCGGGTATATTACAATAATCTCTTTTGGGTATTTTATATAGGTATTCTATATGCATTGTTATTCTCAGATATATATATATGTAACTGGTAATAGATGGAAATTATTGCAAGCCTAATTGACTCATGAGTGGTATTGCTTTATTTTTCTTCGGTTTTCCAAGCCATTATACGTGATAGAAGACTTGATGATAAGATTTGTATGATGCTATTTTCTACTTCTGTTGGTTGAAGTTCTGAATGGCAAATGTGCAAGTTACACTGTGTAACACTCCTAACCCGTATCCGTCACTAAAATAGGGTTACGGAGCATTATCAAAACATTCAAAAACATTTACAAATAACTTATGTAAATGACTATTCATTTACCGAGATCATTCATAACGTCCCTTGGTTAGGCCCTCGAGGCCCAATACGAGTATTAGAATCGAGTCAAGACTTAATCGGGAACTTTAAGATTTTTTTTGACTTTTCAAAATTTTTCCAAGGTATAGGGCTCAAACACCCATGCTAGAGGTCGTGTTCGACCTCGTGTAACTCTCTGACTTGCACACAGCCACACGCCCGTGTGCTAGGCTGTGTGGTTAATTCATTCAATTCAAAAATAGGTGCAGGTTTCACACGGCCAAGACACATGCCCGTGTTCTAGGTCGTGTGGCACGCACGGCTGAGACACACGCCCGTGTCTCTGCAAGTGTGCTCAATTCTGAGCATTCTGTTTCTCAAAATTAAGGTGCAGGGGACACACGGCCTAACCACATGCCCATGTTATCGAGCCGTGTGTCACACACGGTCTAGACACACACCCATGTGTCTGCCCATATGGACAAAATGAAGCCATTTCTAGCTTCATTTCTCACCCAAAATTTCACCCAAGACCTGCACTTGAAACACACATCCAATACCAACCAATTCAAGCATTCAAATTGGGCAATTTTCATCATTCAACAAGGCATATCACTACATGCATATGTGTTTATAAACTTACCTTGGATTAACTTAGGCCTTAACAACATTGATCACATGTACAAAACATATCACATATGAATATATCATCATAACTTATTTAATCATACCAAAATGAACCATTACTAGCCATTCTAATGGCTAGGTAATAAAATAACTTTTCAAGCCACTATTGGTCAAGTTGTCCTATACATGCCATTATACCAAAACGATTTTAGTTGTCCTATACATGCCATTATACCAAAATGATTTTACTAAGTATACCCAAAATGACTAGTTGATAGTGTGACGATGCTCCAGTGATCTTCCAACCTTCACGAGCTTTCGAGCACTATAAAACAGGGAAAAATAAACGGAGTAAGCATTACATGCTTAGTAAGTTCGTATAATGGAAACTAAACTTACCAATCCTATTTATTAAATTTAAGCATACCATGCTATGTTTCCATCCATTTGGCTAAATTGCCTATTCACATACATTCAATCAAACATGTTAGTCACCAAAATCTTCATATCAATCAAGTAACATAGATGAGCTCATCAAGCAATATTCTTTCAAGTCATTATCATTACATCTCAATATTTTCATGCCAAGTCAAGAGTTTTATGTCTGTTGAATCATTGAATTCCAATGGAGGCTCAAGTAGTACACTCGAAGTGTACAATTCAATAATCCATCAATTCCTTATTCAAGGGTACCCCTTAGGGCACTTAACCAAGAAACACTCTCTCGAGCCACATATCGTATAACAGGATTACCAGTCTAGGCTAAATCCTTCATATAACGTAAGCTCAGAAGAGCTCGATTAGGATTACCAGTCTAAGCTAAACCCTAATCCTAACGTATGCTCAAGAGATATTATATCAGAATTACCCGTCCGGACTAAATCCTTTCTATAACAAGGTCAATGGGATTACTCATCCGTGTTAAATCCCATCCACAACATATGCAGGACCTTATTAGTTTCGGGAAAGCGCATATAATCATCAGAATTCAACATTCAATCGGGACTTAACCCTTTTATCACCATTTCAAGCATGTATCAAATTTTCCATCATAGTATACAAGTAAAGCACATCAATATAAATCACATTACATACAAACACAACATTCAATTAACATAATTACATGCTCAATTAAGTTACACAAACTTACCTCGACACTTGTTCGCGTTAGAAATCTACTAATCTAAAACTTTTTCCTTTCCCCGATCTAACCTCGAATTAGTGTTGTCCGAATTATATAAATGAATTTAACCATTAATTTCACACATTTCATATTTAAATGGACCCACTTTACGTCCTAGGTAAAATTACCATTTTGCCCTTAATTTTTCCATAAATTTTGATTTTGTCCCTAGGCTCGAAAAATAAAACTTGTGCAAATTAGTCCCTGTTCCAAGCCTAACCAAAGCTCCATTTCAATTTTTACAGCACATGTATTCATAAACTTTTTGATTTTTTATCAAATTTTACAACTTTTCATTTTAGTCCCTAACTCATGTTTTCATCAAAAAAATTACTTTGTAAAAGTTGTTTATTTATCAATAGTCTTTCATTTTCTACCATTGTAACAGCCTAATTTTGGGTTGGTCGAAACAATGGTTTCGGGACCACAAATCTGACATAGAAAAATTTATTTTTATTATATTTTCATGGTCTACAGCTTTACGAAATGATTTCTTGAAAGTTTTGTTCAAAAATTTTGACGTTTGAGCACTCAATTTAATCGAAAGGACTAAATTGTAATAAGTGCAAAAGTTGAGTTCTACATGTTAAAGGTGTCCAATTGCTATGGGATTTTAAATTAGAGGTCCTTATATGATAATTAGGCCATTTTTTAAGTTAGTGGACAAAAATTGACATGAGGTAAGAGAATTTTAGTGATTTGGGAAAAGGGCATTTAGGTCATTTGGTTAATAAAATAATAAAAAGGGAAAATAAAGCCAAAATTTGCTCATCTTTCTTCAACCTTGGACGAAACTTGGAAGAACACCATAGCTAGGGTTTTTTCATCTTTCAAGCTTGATTGTAAGTACATCCTAGCCCTGTTTTTAATACTCTTTATGTTTTTGAAGTCGTATTCACCCGATCTTTCTATTTCTACCATTGCTTTGAAGTATGGTTCATTTTTTAAATTTTACCCATGTATTTGATGTTTTCTGGTAGAAAATGAAAGTTTGATGTGTAATAAATAACTTTTACTAAGTGATTTTTGATAGAAATACATAAAAGGACCTATTTGTAAAAAGTTATAAAATGTGTAGTAAAGATGTGATTTAATGAAAAATGTGGGCTAATATGAGTATGTATTTGGTTTGGCTAGGCTTGGGTAACAAATAAATTCAATACATTTCAATTTACGAGCCTAAGGACTAAAATGTAAATATGCCAAAGTTTAAGGGCAAAAATGTAATTTTGCCATAATGTAATTTTTGGACTGAATTGAGTAATGTGAATAATAAGTGAGTTAAATTTTCTATTTAGATCAAGAGAAATGAGGTTCGGACCTAGATCGGGGAAAAAAACAAAGTATTTGATGATTTGGTAAATTTCTTACTATTTTTGTACCGAGGTAAGTTCTCATGTAAATAATGCATTGCTTTAATTATAATTTAAATGCTTTACTATTGTATGAATTATGTTCAACCATTGAGTGTGTTCGACTAAGTTACGATTAGCGTGAAATCTCGATTAAACCTTAGGAATAGATAGGATACAAATGTCATGACATTAGGGTTACCGAGACTATGTGTAAGACCATATCTGGGATATGGCATCATTATGAGATTTCGTGTAAGACCATATCTGGGATATGGCATCGATATGAGGTTTCGTATGAGACCATAGCTGGGATATTAGCATCGAAACGAGATCCCATATAAGACCATATCTGGGATATGGCATCGGTGTGGTACTATGTGTGCGAGATACCTGAGTATCCTTTAGTATTCCAAGTGGTTCAATGGGAATTGAAACGAGAATGTCAATGTTGTGAAAGACTATGGTATGTGGTAAATTGGTACAGGTATGTACATAAAACTCATACTTAATGAGCTTGATATGTGATGAATCCCTCGGTAAGGTTGTGATTGACTAAGTTGGATTGTGAGATTTATAATGAAATTTATGTTAATTTACTTCAAGTTAATTGTATGTTAAATGTGAGTTTATAATGCTTATTATTTGCATAAGAACTTACTAAGCTTTAAAGCTTACTCCCTTTCTTTTCCCTTGTCTTATAGTGTCACCAAGCTAGCTCGGGGATTGAAGATTGTCAGAGATCCAGTCACACTATCAACTTAACATTTTGGGTGCCAATTATTTCAATATTTTGAGTTATGGCATGTATAAGAACTTGGTCATTTTGTTATGTGTCATAATTGATTGGCCAAATGTGTTGGCTTATGATGGTTGATAATTCATTTTGTAATGGCCATTGAAATTGGCTGATATTGATTTAAGTATATATGCATATGATAATGTCTTATATGGATGTGGAAAATTGCATGATTTGAGTTGAAATATATGTGATGTTTGTGTATGATAAATGATAGTATGTAAATGAGGTATTGATGCCTTGGTTGTGGCTGATTTGGTTGAATGTATATACTTGGAACGGTGTTATGTTTTGTTGTGTAGGTTTGTGCATGGAAGGGTGACAATATGGCTTGGAAAATGCCTTATTTTTTTCCACACGGGTAGACACATTAGCGTGTGTCTAGGCCGTGTGTGACACATGGCTCACCCCATGGGCGTGTGATCCAACTGTGTGTCCCCTGGACCTTAATGGTTGCAAAACAGAATACTCAAAATTAAGCACATGGGCAGAGACACGGGTGTGTGTCTCAGCCGTATGGATGACAAGGGCTCAGGCACGGGCGTCTTCCCTGGGCGTGTGAAATTTGCACCTATTTTATGAAAAATTATGAAAATTAAATTGACACATAGCCTAAGCACACGGATATGTGCCTTGGCCGCGTGACTTTAATTTGTTCTTAGATGACAATCACAGAGTTACACGGGTTAGGGACAAGGGCGTGTGTTACCACACGGCCTACCCACAAGGGCATGTCCCAAGACACACGGGCATATGGCTCTTAAAACATGAAAAATTTTCTAAGTGTTGTGAAATTTTCCAAAGTTCTCGATTTAGTCCCAAACCACTTCCAATGCATGTTTTGGGCCTCGTAGGCTTGTTTTAGGATGATGTGATTGTAAATGAAAAGTTTTAAATTTGGATGGAAATTTACTTCTCGATTTTGTATGTTTGCTTATGTCTAAGTTTGGTAATGCCTCGTACCCTATTTCGGTGTTGAACACAGGTAAAAGGTGTTACAACCATAAATTTCTAATTTCCAGCACATACATCCATGACCCATTTTTCATACCTTGATAACTTTTCAAATTAATCCCTCAAATAGAGAGATTAACCTATCCCAGTTTCAAAAATAGCAAAATTACTAAAAACGAGACAATGAAACTTACCCAAATAAGCCTTGAAAGTTTCTTTTCTCTCACCTAGGATTCCATGTGTTTTAGGTTGAAGATGACAAAAAAATAAGATGATATATTTTCTTTTCATCTTTTAATTAATTAGGTATTTTGCTATTTCCAATTTAGTCCTTGCCTTTTTTCTATAATTCCATGGATGAGTCACCAAGAAAAATCTACATACTTCTTTAATGGTCTAATTACCATATAAGGACCTCTAGATTTTAATTTCATAGGTATTTAGCCCTTATAGCTACTAGAATTCAACTTTTGCATTTTATGCGATTTAGTCCTCGTTATTAAACACTTAATCGATAAAATTTCCATTTCAAAATTTTCACACGACATGTCTATTATAATACAGACCATATAATGACATAAAAATAAACCTTATTTTTGGGTCAGATTTGTGGTCCCGAAACCACTGTTCCGATTTCACTGAAAAATGGGTTGTTACAAATCTCTTCCCTTTATGGATTTTCGTCCTCAAAAATCTTACCAGTAAAAAGATTCGTGTATTACTTCCTCATAGTATCCTCCGATTCCCAAGTAGCTTCCTCTATGCCATGTTGTTGCTAATGAACTTTTACTAAAGCTACCTTTTTATTTCTTAACTCTTTTGTTTCTCGAGCTAAGATTTTGATTGGTTCTTCACTATATGTCATACCAGGCTGAATCTCTACCTCTGTCTGAGAGATAACATGTGAAGGATCGGATCGATATTGTCGTAGCATAGACATATGAAAAATATTATGAATCTAATCAAGCTTTGGTGGTAATGTTAATGGATATGCAACCGGTCCAATTCTTTTTGTAATCTCGTATGGTCCAATGAACCAAGGACTCAGTTTTCCTTTGCGACTAAACCTGAGAACTTTCTTCCAAGGCGACACTTTCAAGAATACTTTGTCACTGATTTGAAATTCTATTTCTTTTTGTTTCAAATCAGCGTAGGACTTTTGACGATCAGAGGCTGCTTTCAAGCTATCTCGAATTACCTTCACTTTTTCTTTGGTCTCTTGGATCAAGTCAACTCCATGTAACTTTTTCTCACTGAGTTCTGTCCAATACAATGGAGTTTTACATTTGCGTCCATACAAGGCTTCACACGGTGCCATTTTAATACAAGACTGATAACTGTTATTATAAGCAAATTCAACAAAAGGCAAATACCTTTCCTAGTTACCTTCAAACTCAAGTATACAACGCCGAAGCATATCTTCCAAGATCTTTATTACCTGTTCAGATTGACCATCTATCTGAGGATGAAATACAGTACTAAAGTGTAATTGAATACCCATAGCTTCTTGCAATTTACTCTAGAATCGAGATGTAAATCGAGGGTCTCTATCTGAAATAATGGAGACAAGCACTCCATGCAATCTGACAATCTCAGAAACATATAATTCAGCGAATCTATCAAAGGAATAATCCATACGCACCGGAATCAAATGTGCAGATTTTGTCAACTGATCAATAATTACCCAAATGGCATCTTTCTTCTTTGGAGACAGGGATAATCCCGCTACAAAGTCCATAGTAATTCTTTCCCATTTCCATTCTGGTATCATAACCAGCTGCAACAGTCCAAAAGACAACTGATGTTCAGCTTTACTTGCTGACATATCAAACACTTAGATACAAACTCAGAAATATCTCATTTCATTCCCGGCCACTAGTACATCTTTTTCAGATCATTATACATTTTATTACTATCGAGATGTACAGACATGTTACCATTGTGAGCTCCATTCAAAATCTTCTGTACTAGTTCTGAACTTTTTGGCACACATACTCTGCCTCTGAATAATAAACAACCATCAGTCTCGATCTGAAATTCTGAGTTAGGAGTCGATTCACTCTGTATCTGTTTTTCTTGCAACTTATTATCATTTTTCTGAGCTTCAAAAATCTATTGCAAAAACATTGGTCTAGCTTTTAGCTCAGCTATGATTGAACCATCATTACACAACGATAATCGGGTATTCATTGCTCGTAAAGTATACATGGATTTTCTGCTCATAGCATCTGCCACTACATTGGTTTTTCCGTGATGGTAGTCAATAACAAGATCATAATCTTTCAATAACTCAAGCCATCTGCGCTGTCTCAAATTCAGATACTTCTGTGACATCAAATATTTCAGACTTTTATGATCAGAGAATATGTGACATTTTTCACCAAACAAGTAATGCTGCTAGATTTTCAATGCAAACACTATGGTTGCCAATTCAAGATCGTGAGTCGGGTAGTTCTTTTCATGTGGCTTTAGCTGTCTTGAAGCATAGGCTACTACTTCACCATCTTGCATCAAAACATAGCCTAAACCATTCAATGATGCATCATCAGAATCAGAAATTCCTTACCCACTTCGTCCGAACTAACACTGAGCTTCACAATAAAAAGCTTTTAATTTGTCAAAACTCTACTGACATTTATCAGTCCACTCAAAATTTACATCTTGTTGTAGCAAACAAGTCATCAGAGAAGCTATCATTGAAAAACTTTTTACAAATCTCCGATAATAACCAGCTAGTCCCATAAAACTTCAGACTTCAAACACATTCTTCGGTGGCTTCCAATTAACAGTGGCTGAAATTTTATTCGAGTCTACTCTGACACCTTTAGCAGATACTATATACCCAAGAAAACTAACTTCCCATAGCCAAAATTCACATTTACTGAATTTGGCATACAATTGTTTCTCTCGCAGAGTTTGCAACACTATTCTCAAATGCTCAGCATGTTCATTTTCATCTCGAGAGTAAACCAAAATATCATCTATAAATACCACCACAAACCTGTCCAAATACGAGCTAAAAATTCTATTCATCAAATCTATAAACACGGCAGGTGCATTCATCAAGTCGAATTGCATCACAAGAAACTCATAGTGTACATACCTGGTTTTGAAAGTTGTCTTTGGTACATCCGATTCTTTTACCTGTAGTTATTAACGGAGATCAATCTTCGAAAATATAGTGGCACATTTTAATTAGTCAAACAAGTCATAAATACGAGGTAATAGGTACTTGTTCTTTATTGTAACTTCGTTGAGCTATTTAAAATCAATGCACAGCCTCAACGATCCATCCTTCTTCTTTACGAACAAAACCGACGCACCCCAAGGTGAGAAACTAGGTCAAGTAAAACCTCTGTCAATCAATTCTTGCAACTATACTTTTAGCTCTTTTAGTTCAGTAGGAGTCATTCTGTAAGGTGCTATGGATATCGGTGTCGTTCCAGAAACAAGATCTATAGAGAATTCCACCTCCCTTTCCGGTGGTAAACCAGGTAATTCTTTTGGGAATACATCAAGAAATTCACATACTACTGGCACTGATTGAATCTTTAACTCAGATACTTTAGTATCCATCACATATGCAAGATAAGCATCATATCCCTTTCTAACATATTTCTATGTTGATATTGCTGAAATCACATTAGGTAAACCATCTAGTTTATCAAATTCAACATGAAGCAATTCACCATTTTGACATTTCAATACAATATATTTTTGTTTACAGTTCACCATGGCATCATATTGGGTTAACCAATCCAATCCCAAAATCACATCAAATTCATCAAATGGCAATAACATCAAGTCAATCCAAAAGCAATAACCTTTTACCATTAATGGACAATTCTTACAAACTTTATCCACCATAACACACTGGCCCAAGTGGTTTGAAACTTTAACCACAAATTCATGGAATTCAACAAGTAAATTTTTAACAGACACTAGCTTTGTGCATATGTATGAATGTGTGGAACCAGGACCAATCAATGCAGTAATATCAATATCAAGTAGAGAAAATGTACCAATAATGACGTCTGGCGCAAAGGCATCTTCTCTAGAACGAATAGCATATGTCCTTACAGGTGCTCGTGCATCAGATCTAACTATTGTATCATTGGTAGTACCTCGACTACCACCAACATTGTCGAGGTGGCGAGGTGGTTTGCCCCTTGAGATAGGATTACTCGGCTTTGGAGCTGGTTCTATCTCCTTTTCAACTCTTCTAGACAATCTCTGAGAAAATGCTCAAGTGAACCACATCTGAAACAAGCTCCACTTTTAGACCGACATTCCCCATGATGGAATTTATTACAATGTTTACATTTTGGTTTGGGATTACCGACACTGCCCACGCTGGTCACAGATGGAGATGAAGACCTTGGGTTAGAACGCTGAGAGCCCCGCTTTCTTCCAGAACATCCCGTAGAGGTGGTCACATGATCATAATACTTCCCTAATTTCTTAGAGGCAAATGATTGTGACTTACTCATAGTTCTTTTTCCAGAAACTCAAGCCTCTCTTTCAGCTCGTTTCTTTTCTTTACTCAATTCATCAGCTTTGTGGGCTCGATTAGATAACATTGCAAATTCCTTTATCTCGAGAATTTCAATCAACAATTTGATATCCTCATTTAAACCCTCTTCAAAGCATTTACACATCTCAGCCTCAGTCAGAACCCATTCTCTGGCATATTTACTCAGTCGAACAAATTCCCGTTCATATTCAAATACAATCATGTTTCCTTGTTTGAGCTCTAGAAATTCTTTCATTTTCTGATCCATGAACCTTTGACTAACATACTTCTTCTTGAATTCAACTTGGAAGAATTCTCATGTAACATTCTCTCTCGGTACCTCTGAATTTACGGTATTCCACCAATGATAAGTTGTATCTTTTAGTAGAGATACCACACATTTTAGACATTCGGCAGGTGTACGAGACAATTCATCAAAAACTCGGATATTATTTTCTAGCCAAAAGTCATCCTTTTCCAGATCATCATCTGCGGTAGCTCTAAATTCTTCGGCCCCATGTTTGCGGATTTTATATATCAGAGGCTTACCAATTCTAACAGGTTCTGCACCCTATGGTACCTTGACACTTGTTCGTGTTAGAAATCTACTAATCAAAAACTTTTTCTTTTCCTCGATCTAACCTCGAATTAATGTTGTCTGGATCTATACAAATGAATTTAACCATCAATTTCACACATTTCATATTTAAATGGACCCAATTTACGTCCTAGGTAAAATTACTATTATGCCCCTAACTTTTCCATAAATTTTGATTTTGTCCTTAGGCTCGGAAAATGAAACTTGTGCAAATTACTTCCAAGCCTAACCAAAGCCCCATTACAAATTTTACAGAACATGTATTCATAAAATTTTAGAATTTTTCATTTTAGTCCCTAAATCATGTTTTCATCGAAAAATCACTTCGTAAAAGTTGTTTACCTATCAATAGTCTTTCATTTTCTACCATAAATTTTTAATTTCCAGAAAATACATCCATGACCCATTTTTCATGCCTTGATAACTTTTCAAATTAATCCCTCAAATAGAGAGATTAACCTATCTCGGTTTCAAAAATATCAAAATTACTAAAAACGAGACAAGAAAACTTACCCAATTAGGCCTTGGAAGTTTTGTTTCTCTCACCTAGGGTTTTCAGTTGTTTTAGGTTGAAGATGACAAAAAAAATAAGATGATATATTTGCTTTTCATCTTTTAATTAATTAGGTATTTTGTTATTTCCAATTTAGTCCTTGCCCTTTTCCTATAATTTCATGGATGAGTCACCAAGAAAAATCTACATACTTCTTTAATGGTCTAATTATCATATAAGGACCTCTAGATTTGAATTCCATAGGTATTTAACCCTTATAGCTACTAGAATTCAACTTTTGTATTTTATGCGATTTAGTCCTTCTCATAATTAAACACTTAATCGATAAAATTTTAGTTTCAAAATTTCCACACGACATGTCTATTATATTACGGACCATATAATGAAATAAAAATAAACCTCATTTGCGGGTCGAATTTGTGGTCCCAAAACCACTGTTCCGATTTCACTAAAAAATGAGTTGTTACACACTGTCTCTATTAAGACTGTTTATAGTGTGAATGTGCAATATTACTCTTCTGGAATTTCTCTAAGATGTCATCAATCTTTCTATTATTCAACATGGATTATCTTCTCAAAAATTCAGTGTAGCTTTGCAATTTAAATTTTTTTATCTCAGTTTTCTTGTTATTTTATAGTTTATCTGTGAAAGATATTCATTGGTCAGTGGTAATTATACTTATTACTGTAATGAATTTTGACTTGATCATGAGAATTTGGTAATATGGAACACAGCTTATAGAAATTGTATTATTGCCCTAGTTGATATTGGAACCACCATTGGTTTTCCTCTTTTATTTGAAAAATATTATTAAGGTTGGGGTATTGTTCCATTTATATTGTGGAAATGTCAGATCTATTATAGTATTATGGATATAACCTATTTGATAATTGTGACCTCAGAATAATTTAAAGCTTCGATATCCTTTTTAATTTTTGTGAAAGTGTTTTTTTGATAGCTACATCAATGATATGGACATTACAAAAAGATTTAAGATTTGAATGGACTGACAAATGTTAGTAAAGTTTTGATCAGTTGGAAGCCCTAATGACCTAAGCATCAGTTCTGGTTCAGTCTGAATCGGGTAAGGAATTTATTATCATAGTGATACATCATTGAATGGATTAGACTGTATTTTGATGAAGAAAGGTAAAGTAATGGTCTATACTTCCTGTAACAGTCCGGTTTAGACCCTAGTCAGAATAGTGGTTTAAGGACCACAAATTTGAGTCAGAAAAATATTTAAATATTATTTTCTGTGCCCATTATATGTGAATTAACAAGTGTGAAAGTTACGTATGAAAATTTGATCATTTGTGTGCTTAATTTGCAAAAAAGACCTAATCGTGTAAAATATAAAAGTGGCTTTCTAATTGTTAAAGTGCCTATTTGTTATGGCTTTAAAATTGTGAGGTCCTTATGTGGTTATTTGACCATGGTTATGATTAAATGACATTAGTGGACATTAGTTGGTGGAATATTAATGTTTTAATGCAAGGGTAATATGGTAATTGATGCATAATGGTGAATAAAATAAAACAAACACATTTTGTTCATCATTTTTTTTCACTCATCCACCGAAAATCACAAGAAAAAGAAAGAAAATAAGCTTCTTAGGGTTCGGCCAAGCAAATTATTGATTTAGGTATGGTTTTAACTCAATTTTTGATAATTTTTACGTTTTTTTGTGATCGTTGTTTAGTGACCTAACAAGCCCATGTCTCAATTTCTAATTTTGTTGATGATTTTGAGTTATGTTATTTAAATAATGTGAGCTTTGTGACGTTTGAAGATTGTATATGAAAGATATTTGTTAGATTACTAAGTTTTGTCTTTGAAATTGTGATAAATTTGAGTGAAATAGGCTAAATTGTAAAAATTATAAATTGAAGGACTAAAATATGAAATAAATGAAATTTGTGGACTTGTATGAATACTAAGGAAAATTTGGCTAAACATTTGTGTAAGGAAATTTTGTATATTTTGTGATTTTTGTGATTAGGGACTAAACTGTCAAAATGTGAAAATTTGAGGGCTAATTTGTAAAATACCCTACATGTGTGTTTGTGAATTGTTTTGAATGAATTTGAGCTTGAATAAGTTAAATTTGAATTTATATAGATTAAGAATTAAAACAGAATTAGAACTGGGAAAGTCGAAAGTCGTCGAGTAGCCGATTCTGTCTATCTAAATTCGTACGAGGTAAGTCGATATACAAATAAACGTGTTTGAATTGAATTATTATTATTCATATGATATTGAATTGTGATGAATGAATATTCAAGCTAAATATGTGTTATCCAAGAAAGTATAAACAAAGTTTCGACGTCCGAAAAGCCCCGTACGAACCTTAAGAATAGTTAGGATACATATGTCATGACATAGGATTCGATATGTTTATCAT
Source organism: Gossypium anomalum (assembly GCA_025698475.1). Lineage (NCBI taxonomy): Eukaryota > Viridiplantae > Streptophyta > Magnoliopsida > Malvales > Malvaceae > Gossypium > Gossypium anomalum. The sequence goes on along the minus strand of CM046961.1, from coordinate 40,690,492 downwards.
GTAAGACCACGTCTGGGACGTTGGCATCGACTTATGATTTACGTGTAAGACCAAGTCTGGGACGTTGGCATCGTGCTTGATTTCGTGTAAGATCCTGTCTGAGACCGTGGCATCGATGTTTGATTACATGTAAGACCACGTCTGGGATGTTGGCATTGTATGTGCTTTTTGAGCTATCCGTGTATCCTTATGATTTCCAAATGGTTCAATGGGCATTCTAAGAAACGAATGATTATATAAGATGTGTATCCGATTCAGGTACGTTTGAATTGTATACTATGTTTGAGAATGAAAGGTAAGTATATATGTAACTGAGGATATTTAATCTAGGCATGTGAATATATGTTAGATGTGCAAATGATTTGAGAATATGTGATGTATATGAACAAGATGTTTGTTTTGGTTATTGGCTAAAGTATATGTAATTTGATAATGTGTACATATTTTGAATGATAAGTTTATTTGTATATGGCTTACTAAGCTTTTGAAAGCTTACTCTGTGTGTTTTTCAACTATTTTATAGATATCGAAGCTACTGAGAGCTCGGGGATCGTCGAGGATCGTCACCACACTATCAAACTATATTTTGGTATCTTTTGAAAATGTATATATTGAAGTATGGCATGTATAGGCTAGAAATGCTTTGATTATGTTTTGTGATGTATATATTTAGCCATGAGATATGGCTTGGTATGGTTGTGATTATGGTTTGATTTTGGTATATGAAATGTGATGCAATATGATCTATTTGATGTGTTCATAAATGGCTAAGAGAAATGGTAAGTTTGGTAAGGTTTTGGCATGAGATTTGATCATATGATTAGAGATTATGAAACCATATGTTTTGGTATGTTTTTTATTTATGGAAAGACATGAATTAGTAGGTAATATGAACATGAAATTGGTTGATAATGTTATGGCATGATTGGTGTATGTTTTGGTTTTGAAATTTGCTAAAATTATAGTGCAAATGTGCTTGGTTTGATGTTTGTAGGTTTGACCCAAATTGGGTGGCAAATTGGTTTTTCAAATGGCCTATTTTTTTGTCCACACGGGCAGAGACACGGGCGTGTGTCTCAACCGTGTGCGACACATGGTCATGTTGCACGGCCGTGTGTTCCTTGGGGTACCCTACGATTTTTAAGTCAGGCTTGAGCACGGTCAAGGCACATGGGCGTGTGGCTAGCCGTGTGGCCCAAGTCAGTTTCGACCATGACCCAGGCACACGGGCGTGTCTTGTGGCTATGTCTGCAAGTTAGTATGTATGCCCTGTTTTGACACGGCCTAGACACACGGACGTGTTTAATGCCATGTAAGGCAGACGGCCTGTTCACACAAGCGTGTGACCTGTACAACTTTGAAAATTGTTCAAGTTTTGAAAAATTTTGTATGAGCTCAGTTTAGTCCCGACCTCTTTCTAAAGCATGATTAAGGTCTCATTGACCTATATAATCGACACTATATTGATGTTTGATCTTTGATGCTATGATATTTGTGAAATGAATGCTAAATGTTTCGATTTGTCCCGTGATGCCTTTAACCCTAGTCCGATGACAGATACGGGCTAGGGGTGTTATACTTCCAGCCAAATAAAGCTATAGGAAAAAGAATTACCCGATATATGATCTTGAATTGACAATTATTGTGTTTGCACTAAGAATTTGGTAACAATATTGAATGATGAAAATATCATATATATACTGATCATAAATTTTAAAACACCCGATGGTCTAGAAATATTTGAATCTGACATAGAGTAGATGGTTTGAATTATTGAAAGACACTGATTTGGTAATTGATTTTCATTCAGGAAAAGTAAATATAGTTGCTGATATGTTGAGTAGAAAATTTTTTGTTTGCTTTATGAGTAATAAATACTCGATTGTTATTGTCTGATGAAAGAATAATTTTAGTTGAGCTTAAAGCTAAGCTGATGTTTCTGCAACAGATCTGTGAAGCCTAGAAAAGTGATAATGAGTTGTAAGATAAACGGGTACTGAACGAAATAATTATTGAATCAGGATAGTAGATTTGAATCTGATAATTGTCTGTTATTCTGAGATAGATCCTGTGTACTGAAGAATTTGGAAATTTTACAAAAAAATTTTACATGAATGATCACAGTGGTACTATGTCTGTTTATCTGGGAAATGATAAAATGCACAACGATTTGAAAAAAAAAAGATGTATTGGTAGCCAAGAATAAAATGTGGTATTTCTGAATATATATTTAAATGCTGGATGTATAGCAAGATAGAGATGATACTTTCAAAATGGTTATAGTCAGTGAAAATACCAAAATGGAAATGGGACAAAGTTACTATGAATTTTATATTAAGATTCTCCCTGTCTATGAAAAGAAAGATACTATTTGAGTAATTGTTGGTTGTTTGACAAAGCCTGTACATTTTATCCTGGCATGAGCGGATTTCTCACTTGATAGATTGCTTGAATTATCTGTTTTTGGGATTGTTAGATTATATGATGTGCTAGTTTCCGCTATTTCTGATAGAGATCCACGGTTTAAATTCTGATTCTAAAACAAGTTACAAGAAACTCTGGATATACGGTTACATTTTAGTATTGTATTTCATTCTCAGACAGATGATGTAAAGCCCATTTTTCAGTGAAATCGGAATAGTGGTTACGGGACCACAAATCCGACCTAAAAATAAAATTTATTTTTATTTTATTAGATGGTCCATATTATGATAGACATGTCGTTTGAAAATTTTGACATAAAAATTTTATTGATTAAGTGTTTGATTACGAGAAGGACTAATCGCATAAAATGCAAAAGTTAAATTATAGTAGCTATAAGGATTAGCTATGGAATTAAAAACTAGAGGTCATTATATGGTAATTAGACCATTAAAGAAAAGTATGTATATTTTTGGTGACACATCCATGGAAAAATTAGAAAAGAGTAGGGACTAAATTAGAAATTGAAATAATTTAATTAATTAAAAGATGATAAAAAGAAATATTATCTTATTTTTGTTATCTTCAACCCCAAAATTATATGGAAACCCTAGGAGAGAGAGAAAAAACTTTCAAGGCTTAATTGGGTAAGTTTCCTTGTCCCATTTTTAGCAATTTTGATATTTTTAAAACCGAGATAACTTAAACTATCTATGTGGGGGATTAATTTGAAAAGTTATCAAAGTATGGAAAATGTGTCATGGATGTCTATGCTGAAAATGAGAAATTTATGGTAGAAAATGAAAGATTGTTGATAGATAAACAACTTTTACAAAGTGATTTTTGATGAAAACATGATTTAGGGACTAAAATGTAAACTTGTGAAATTGAAGAAAAATTCTGAATTTTTATGAATACATGTGTTGTAAATTTTATAATGGGATTTTGGCTAGACTTGGAATAGGGAGTAAATTGCACAAGTTTCATTTTTCGAGCCTAGGGACGAAATTATAATTTATGGAAAAGTTAGGGGCAAAATGGTAATTTTTCCTAGGACGTAAATTGAGTCCAAATAAATATGAAATATGCGAAATTGATGATTAAAGCTATTTATATAGATCCGGGCAACACAAATTTGAGGTTAGACTGAGAAAAAGAAAAGGTTTCGAATTAGTAGATTTTATACGAGAACAAGTGTCAAGGTAAGTTCGTGTAACTTAATCAAGCATGTAAATATGTTTAATTGAATGTTGTGTTTGTATGGAATATGACTTATAATGATGTACATTATTTGAATGCTATAATGAAAAATTGAATACATGCTTGAAATGGTGAAAAAGGGTTGAGTCTCGATTGAATATTGAATTCCGAAGAGTATATGTGCTTTCCCGAAACGAATAAGGTCCTGCATTTGTTGCGGACAAGATTTAGCTCAGACGAGCAATCCTATTAACCTTGTTATAGAAAGGATTTAGCCCGGACGGGTAATCTTAATTGAGCTCTTCTAAGCATACGTTATATAAAGGATATAGCCTGGACTGGTAATCCTGTTATACGATATGTGGCTCGAGAGTGTGTTCCTTGGTTAAGTGCCCTAATGGGTACCCTTGAATAAGAATTGACGGATTATTAATCGTACACCTCGAGTATACTACTTGAGCACCCATCGGAATTTCAATGATTCAACGGACAAAACTCTTGGCGTGATGATGGAATTATGAGTTGAAATGATAATGTCTTGAAAGAATATTACATGATAAGTTCATCTATGTTTACTTGATTATTATGAAGATTTTGGTGACTAACATGTTTGATTGAATGCATGTGTTTAGGTAATATTGCTAATGGATGGTAAACACGATATTGTATGCTTAGATTTAATAAACGGGATTGGTAAGTTTAGTTTTCGTTATACAAACTTACTAACCATGTAATGCTTATTCCGTTTTTATTTTCCCCTGTTTTATAGTGCTCGGAAGCTCGCAAAGGTTGGAGATCATTGAAGCATCGTCACACTATCATCTAGCTTATTTTGGGTATACTTAGTAAAATCATTTTGGTATAATGGCATGTATAGGACAACTTGACCATTAGTGACTTGAAAATGATGTTTGTAATCTAGCCATTGGAATGGCTAGTAATGCTTGTTTTGATATACTTGTATGTCATGCTATGGTAGCTAAATATATGTTAAGTGGTTGTTCAAATTTTGCCTAACATATGGAATATACCAAGGTAAGATTATAAACATATATGCATGTAATGATATGCCTTGTTGAATGATTAAATTTGCTTAATTTGAATGCTTGAATTGGTTGGTATTTGGATATCTATTTTAGTGTAGGAAAATGGTAAATTTGGGTGACAAATGAGGCTAAAAAATGACTTTATTTTGTCCACACGGGCAGACACACGGGCGTGTGTCTAGACCATCTGCGACACACGGCCTTGTAACATGGGAGTGTGGTTAGGCGTATGTCCCCTGCACCTTAATTTTGAGAAACAGAATGCTCAGAATTGAGCACACGGGTAGAGACACAGGCGTCTGTCTCAGCCGTGTGTACTATACGAGCTAGAACACGGGCGTGTGTCTTCTCCGTGTGAAACCTACACCTAATTTCGAAAAGAATTAATTGACCATAGGGCCTAGCACGTGGGTGTATGGCATGGCTGTGTGCACAAGTCAGAAAGTTACACGGGGTCGAACACGGCCTGTAACACGAGTGTGTTCTAGGGTCACACGGGCGTGTCCTTTGGACTACACAGGCATGTAAACCCTGCACCTTGGAAAATTTTTGTAATTTCGCAAAGAATTCTTAAAGTTCCAGATTAAGTCCCGACTCAATTCTAGTGCTCGTATTGGGCCTCGAGGGTCTAATTAGGGGACGTTTTGAATGATCTCGGTTAATAAATAGTAATTTACAGAAATTATTTGTAAAATGCTCTGAAAGTTTTGGTAATGCTTCGAGACCCTATTCCGATGACGGATACGAGTTAGGGGTGTTACAAATGATCAATCTGAACATATGATTCAGGTTTTTAAAGATATGTTTCGGTGTTGTACTGTAGAATTCAAAGGCAATTGAAAAGGGAAATATTTGTCGCTAGTTGAATTCGTATATAATAACAGTTAATAGTCAAGTATAAAATTTTACCGTATGAGGTTTTATATGGTCACAAGTGTAAAACTTCGGTGTTTGGACTAAGTTCAATGAGAAAAGATACATGCAGTTGGTTTGATTCTTTGAAATCGAAGAAAGATGAAAATGATTTGAGACAATTTAAAAGCAGTATTTGATCATTAGAAATTTGACGTGGATCTAAAATGAAAAGAACTAGAGTTTCAGATTAGCGATAAAATATTTTTGGAAGTTTTGCCATGGAAGAAAGTTCCCTAGTTTGGCCGTAAAGGCAAATCTAGTCTGTGGTTTATCAGGTCATATAAGATTATTGAAAAGAATTAGACCTGTTGCATGTTGATATGTATTATTATTATCAGAGTTCTACAGAATTCACAATGTTTTTATGAGTATATGCGTTATGACAGTATCGATCAGACCCATCATCTGTTATTTCTTTGATAAATGTTAAATTCAGCCTGACACGACTTACAGTGAGAGATTGATTGAAATTCTGGTTGAAGAGAAAAACTGATAAATAAAAAGGTAGCTTTAGTAAAAGTTTTCTGACAATGACATGATATAGAGGGGGTTGTCTAAGAACTAGAGGAAACTATGAGAAAGTAATATCTGAATCTCTTTACTAGTAAAATTTTCGACAAAAATTCTTTAAGGGGGAGAGTTGTAACAGCCCAATTTCGGTGAAATCGAAATAGTGGTTTGGGACCACAAATCTGAGCTGAAAAATAAAATTTATTTTAATTTTATTTTATGGTTCGTAATATGATAGAAATGTCATGTGAAAATTTTGATAAGAAAATTTTACCAATTATATGTTTAATTACGGGAAGGACCAAATCGCATAAAATGCAAAAGTTGAATTCTAGTAGCTAGAAGGATCAAATAGCTATGGAATTCAAAACTGAAGGTCCTTATAAGGTAATTAGTTCATTAATAAAAAGTTAGTAGATATTTTTGGATGATTCATTCATGGAAAATTAGAAAAAGGCTAAGGACTAAATTTGAAATCAAAATTATTAAAGATGATAAATTAATTAAATAGAAATAAAAATCATTTTTATTATCTTCTTCCCTAAAATATTTCATGAAAACCCTAAGAGAGAGAGAAAAAACTTTCTTGGCCAAATTGGGTAAGTTTTCTTGTCTCGTTTTTAGTAATTTTGATATTTTTGAAACCGGGATAGCTTAATCTATCTATTTGGGGGATCAATTTGAAGAGTTATCAAAGTATGGAAATTAGGTCATGGATGTATATGCTGAAAATTTGAAATTTATGGTAGAAAATGAAAGGTTGTTGATAGATAAACAACTTTTACAAAGTGATTTTTGATGAAAACATGATTTAGGGACTAAAATGTAAATTTGTAAAAATTAAAGAAAAATTCTAAATTTTATCGAATATATGTGCTGTAAATTTTAAGGTGAAATTCCGGTTAGGCTTGGAATAAGGAGTAAATTGCATAAATTTCATTTTTCGAGCCTAGGGACGAAATGAGAATTTATGGAAAAGTTAGGGGCAAAATGGTAAGTTTGCCTAAGATGTAAATTGAGTTCACTTGAATATGAAATCTGATAAATTGATGTAAAATTTACTCGTATAGATCTGAATAGACCAAATTCAGAGCTAGAACGAGGAAAAGAGGAAAATGTCGAATTAGTAGATTTTACGTACACGAACATTTGTCGAGGTAAGTTCGTGTAACTAATTTGTGTATGTTTATATGTTTGACTTAAATGTTGGGTTGTGAATTGTATAAATATCATATATATATATATGTGACATTGAAATTGTATCTGAAAAAGCCCGATCAACGATAATGCCCAAAAAATGATAAATGATAAAAATGTTACTTTTATGCTTGAAATGAATGTGGAATGTGTTTATTTGAATTATATGAATGTTATGGATGTATGAAATAATCACATGCTCGATAGTGCTTGAAAAATGTTTAAATCCTGGTTGAATAAATAGAAAATCGATGGATATGTGATTTCCCGAAATGAATGAGGTCTTACATCTGTTGCTGACAGGATTTAGCTCGGACGAGTAATCTTATTGACCTCATTACAGAAAGGGTTTAGCTCGGAGGGGTAATCCTGATATAAGTCCTCTCTAGCATATGTTATGGATTGGATTTAGCCCGAACAGGTAATCGAGATCAAGTTCCTTAGAGCATATGTCATAAAAAGGATTTAGCCTAGACTAGTAATCCTGTTGTATACATGTATGGCTCGAGAGTGTACTCTCTGAAATAGTACCTTATGGGTACCATCGAATATGAATTGACGGATCCTGATTTGTACACCTTCAGTGTACTACCTGTGTATCCATTGATATTTCAAATAAAATTCAGCAGGTGACAATCTAGACATGAGAAGATATGAATAATAAAATAAGTTATTACATGTAGCCGTCTGAAATACAAGAAAATAATGATACATGACAAGTGATATATGAAAGTATGAGATGATGATATTTGTATATAGAAATTATTTGATGAGAATGTTCATCCTTGATTATAGACTTGTACACCTTAAGTGTACTACTACTCATGTAACCTTGATATTTCGAACGATATGAGTAAAGTTTTGACATTAAATAATCTGAACTCGAGATGAACTATTATGAAATTATACTTGTAATATAAAGAGATGATTTATACATGTTAAATGAATACATGTTGTGGAAAGCATATGTGCATGGAAACTTGATTGTTGTTGAGCCCATATATGTTTTGATGTTATTACAGAATATATGACTAACAAGGGCAATGAGGATATGTGTAGGGCTTGAGGTCAAATTGATTGAATATGCCTTACATAGTTACCTCAAAATAGAATGAATGGTAAGTTAAGTACCATGTTATACGAACTTTCTAAGCATTTTATGCTTACTTAGTTTTATTTCCCTGTTTTAGAGTAAATCAGAAGCTCGTTGGATTGGAAGCTTAGCAGAGATCACTCACACTATCCATTTGCCCATGTCGGTACAATATGGTAAAGCAATTATGGTTACAATATCATGTATAGGTTATATTGGTCATATTGGCATGTAAATGTAAATGATTATTGTAATCTAGCCGTTGGAATGGCTAGTAATGATTATGTTTTGGTACATATATATATATATATATATATATATATATATATATATATATATGAATTTAAGTTTATTTTATGGAGATAACATAAGTGTTTATTATTGATTGATTGAGAAAGGTTAAAATGAGTATGCTTATAAAAGGTAAGATTAAAAGCATGAGTGCATGTAACAATATATCATATCAGATGTTATAAATTGCTTGAATTCAATGCTTGGATTGGTTAGTGTTTGGATGTAAGTTTGGTGCAGGAATTTGGTATGATTTTGAGTGAGAAATGAAGCTAGGAATGGCTTTATTTTGTCCACAATGGCAGACACACGGGCGTGTGTCTAGACTGTGTGTGACACACGGCTTGGTACATGAGCGTGTGGTTAGGCTGTGTGTCCCCTGCACCTTAAATTCGTGAAAACAGAATGCTCAGAATTGAGCACATGGGTAGAGACACGGGCGTGTGTGTCAACTGTGTGTGCTACACGACCTAGCACACGGGCATGTGGCATGGCCATGTGCACAAGTCAGAGAGTTACACGGGTTGAACACAGCCTGTAACACGGGCGTGTCCCAGGGTCACACGGGCGTATCCCTTAGACCACACGAGCGAGTGAGCCTTGCACCTTGGAGAAATTTTGAAATTTCGCGAAAAATTTTTAGAGTTTCCGATTAAGTCCTAACTCGATTCTAATGCTTGTTTTGGGCTTCGAGGGTCCATTTAAGGGACATTATGATTAAATCTCAAGGAATGAATATTAAATGTTTGAATTATCTGAAAATGTTCTGAAAGTTTTGGTAATGCTCCCTAACCCTATTTTAGCGACGGATACATGTTAGGGGTGTTACATTTATCTTTAAAAAAAGAGACTCAATCATCGCAATCTCAAACACTCAAACAAAATACAAGGAAAAGAAACAACTCATCTATAGTAACACCTAAAAGAATCGGATCTACTTAAATTTTTAAGTAAGTACCTTGTATCTTTCTTTATCTTTGTTATTGTTTGGTCTCTAAGGTAAAAAAGAAAACTATGGTTAGTTGCTCTTTGTGAATTTTAGAATCCAAAAATTCTAAACATAACTGCTAGATAAGAATTGAAGGATAAATATTTTATCATTTTAAATAAAATATGTTAAAATGAATCAATTTTAAGAACAATTGTTGATGGAAATTTTGGATGAAAGGAAAAAAATTATCTTAAGTTAGAATGGGGAACAAAGTGATGATGGGTAGTGGGCTTTGGGGTTTTGGCGAGGGGGTGAGCTTGATATTTGTGTGGTTTTTATGATAAACTACATGCAAAATCAATAAATTATAAATTATTAATAAATTTATATTTTGATAGCTCTATTTTAAAAAATTATAAAATATAATTTTAATTAAAGTCTCGATCCTCTTGGATATAATAATTGGCGCAGACTCAGCTACAACAAGAAACATTTGGGCGGAAAGAAAAGGAAAGGAAAACTGAAGAAGGCGAGAAGGGATCGAGAAGTCAAATGGATCTCGCTTTTTTTTAGGGTTGAAGTTGTTTGAGCAACAACTGTTACTCTTTCTTACAGTCATACTCTAATTCAAATATAGTAGGATATAAATTAGGTTAAGGTCTAGGGTGGGTGAGTGAGTGAGTCCGAATGAAATCCTTTTCTCATTTCGTCTGAGGTTTACTTCTCTTTTCCCTCATTGCGCTGTTCTTCTACTATTTTCTTGTTTGGATGGATGGTTTGATTTATATTCATTTGCTTGCTTCAAACTTTAAACCTTAACTGCAACTGCAATCCTTCGATTCCGCTTTCTTCATCTTTCCCTTCCATGTTGAAGATTACTGTCAATGCAGATTATTCTGTTTTGGATTAATGTTTGAGATGAATCCACCCCAATTATCTATTTTCCCTTTTTCCTCTTACTTTTAGCTTTTCCCCTTGTAACCTCGATTTTCTGCAGTTCTTGAGCAACAGACCCAACATTTGATGTGCTCTAGACCGCATGGACCAGGTTTGTGAATCAACCCTTGTTGTTTCAGTGTACATCTTATTGTGCTCCTTATCCTTTCCTTTTATCAAATTTTCAGTTCGAGAAAGTTGAAAAGATTGGTGAAGGGACTTATGGCGTTGTTTATAAGGCTCGTGATCGCATCACCAATGAAACAATTGCTTTGAAAAAGATTCGCTTGGAGCAGGAAGATGAGGGTGTACCTAGCACTGCTATTAGAGAAATTTCTCTCTTGAAGGAAATGCAGCATGGAAATATCGTTAGGTATGCTGCACTGAACAATACAACTGCCCGTTACCTATAATAACATTGCTGTTTCTCCACTCACTAGTTTAGACCTATATTGCTTCCTGCTTGTGTTGCTGTTCAATTTCTAGGTATTTACCTCATGCATTTTATTGAATACTTACTTCAATATAAAATGATGTGGATCTATATTGTAAACTTGTATGATCTATCGACTGAAAGGAAGGGTAAAAGGCAAAAAATAAAATATTAGAAAAAACACCACACTTTTTCGGGAAGCTGGAAGATGTTGATGGTATTTGCTCTACTTAGATTGGTTGAATTAAGCCAATGTATTGGCTTTTATGGATCTGAAAGTTTTGAAACCAAGGTCTAATCTGCTTATATTTTGGACCATTTTCCAACTTCGTTTTTCTTGTGTAGACTGGCTGTAAGCTTCTCTGATTGATCTTCGGGTGACAGGTTGCAGGATGTAGTGCACAGTGAGAAGCGTTTATATTTGGTTTTTGAATATTTGGACTTGGATTTGAAGAAGCACATGGATTCATGTCCAGAATTTGGGAAAGATCCAAGAATAATAAAAGTGAGTCATATTTTTCTTCTGTCTATTTGAAATTTAACCGTTTTATAATGTAAAACCCTATTTTCCAAAGAATTAATATAATGGTTAATGTAGGTTTCTACATTGTTTATAGTAGAGAAGAGATGGTTTACAAATGTTCTCTGAAGTGTGAGGCATTGTTGTTCTTTTGTTGATAATCTTCTCATTCAAGTGTCTGGCGCAAGCTAGAGAGTAGGCCATCTTAGACCTGTCATGTTGTTGGATAAAAATTAGAGCTTAACAAGGAAGAAATGTAGTGCTGTTGAATCTTCTTTTCAAGAAATGTCCAATTGCACAATCCCTCTCTTTATCATATTAATTATTCTATTCTAGGTTTACATATTTACCTGAGTGCACAAAGACCTTGCTATTATCAGTCATTGTTTGACCTTGGTTGTGTGATAATAATATTATTCCTAGTAATAATGTTGCAATTTGATGATTTTGCAGACATTCCTTTATCAAATTCTCCGTGGCATTGCTTATTGTCACTCTCATAGGGTTCTTCACCGAGATCTAAAACCACAAAATCTGCTGATAGATCCTCGTACTAATGCACTAAAGCTTGCTGATTTTGGACTGGCCCGAGCATTTGGTATTCCTGTCAGAACATTCACACATGAGGTATCAACAATCACCAAGTTTGAGGTTTTTGGCTGTTCACTCTGTAATAATGCTTGATGGCTGCCATCTTTTGCTAGGCTTTTATAGTTGATCAAGTTTTCAAAAGTGATCTTACATTTTCCTCTTATATAAGCTATAATTATTAGAAGTCCCAAAAAAAAAAGAAAATATCAATTTGCCGGGAGAACTCCTTTCTTTGCTGTGTTTCTGTTGGACAATCATTTTGGTTTTACTTCTGTCAAGAACAAGTCTAATGCTGGAAATAGGAAAAGATAGTCTGAGCAACTGGAATTTGTTAGTTGCATCAACTAGTTTTCCTTGCATCACATTGAAGGATTTCCATAGCTGCAAGGTCTGTAATGCAGTTTTAGATTGCTTTTGAGCACCAGTGACTTGGTTTCTAGTCAGATATGCCCTAAATGTTTTAGGAAAATAGTGCTTGGCTAATTACCTGTATGCTCAATATTCAGTACATAGGCACATTGACATTGGCCTGGCTTCTAAAATAGTCGTTATCTCTAGGTGGTTACCCTGTGGTACAGAGCACCAGAAATACTTCTTGGGTCCCGCCATTACTCTACTCCTGTTGATGTGTGGTCAGTAGGCTGTATATTTGCTGAGATGGTGAATCAGAGGCCATTATTTCCTGGGGATTCCGAGATTGATGAACTATTCAAGATCTTCAGGTGTCGTACTCTCTGACTGCAAACTTTTTGCCTTCATTTTATTTTGGTTTCCTCTTATGTTTCTGGTGTTCTTTTTATCATTCTTTTCAGCATTTGACTTTTACTGCATTCTTTAAGAGGGTTTGGTCTGATAATCTTGGAAGGAAGATTTGACTATGTTATTCAAATGTTAGCTCTAAAATGTTTATAGGTATACTTTGATAATGTATCTGCAGGAGCATGGTTGTCCTTGAAACCGAATTTGGAAATAAGTCTATGCAGTGTCTTAACCAATTTTTTGTTTAAACCGACAGGGATGCTGATGATCTTATATAAACAATTTAAAGGAGTGTCCCTTACTCGGTACTTGGGTTCTGCAAAGTTAAATGTCTCTTTTTCTGTTCTTTATATCTTTCCCCTCCTCACATGCCTGGAAAGGCGGAAGAAGAGTTATTTTGGCATTAGAAGATCTGGATGATGTTATAAATTCTTATTTTGGACACTGGATTTATTTATGTTAATTTCTTGCATCTTTTGGCACATGCCTGTTAGTGCTCTTTATTTATTTAACATGTCCAAACACCTGTTCATACATTTTTATACATTTGTATGAAGGAAATGGAGCACATTTAGGTCATTGAACATAAAAAATTCCTTCTACATGTGCTTTGTAGGAAATATTGGTGCAAAATTTCTCCCCAAAACTTGTGCATTTTTTTTAGACTGATGTATTATTTTTATATGAAGAATCTTGGGTACTCCAAATGAGGATACATGGCCTGGGGTGACATCATTGCCTGATTTTAAGTCTGCTTTCCCAAAGTGGCCTACTAAGGTAGAGTTGTTTTTATGGCATCTAGTGGTCTTTTGTTCTATAGTTGACCTCTTAGAGAGAAAATAATGTAAAGAGGAATTAATTGATACACCTTCGCTTGCAGAATTTGGCAACTGTTGTTCCAAATCTTGAGTCAGCTGGCATTGACCTCCTTTCTGTAAGTTTTTTTTTTTTTTTTTTTTTGGGGGGGGGGAGGGGCTTTAACTGTGAGCTACTAAGTGAGAGTGTCAATTTTTGTGTTGGTTAGCTCTTTAGATTTGTGAGTTAGTTGGACTTGTCGATTTTTTCTTTTCCTAATATCAGAAAATTTGTGTTGATTGACTTGCTTTCTTCATCGTTAGCATAGACATTAATGACTTAGGATTACTATCTTTTTTATGTGTGTATATTGGTGATTATGAATTCAATCTCACTGCAGCTTGAGATCATTTTCATAGTGGGTGTGATCATAATTAGAAAAAGTGACTTCTTGGTTGAACATCCTAATTTAAAGGCAGCTGATTTTCTGATATAGAGCAGTCTATGTTGGCTTGAACATATCACCAATTCCTGATGATTACGTAGGAATGAATTCATACACAGAAATGAAGTAGCTGTAATATTGTACTGACAATGTAGTGGTCTGTATCATGTTTCAGAAAATGCTGTGCATGGATCCAAGCAAAAGAATTACGGCTAGAAGTGCTCTTGAGCATGAATACTTGAAGGATATTGGGTTTGTACCTTAATACCATTTGCCGTCTTCATGAGAGAAGCGTATATCAATCAATGTCAATGTGTAGCGTTTTGTGGGTTTTTGATTGTGAGAAATGGTGTGTTATTTTCTTTTCTTTTCCTAAAGAGCATTATTTTTCTTGCAGTTACCTTGGAATTATGTACTCTTTCCAATGTCTTGAGTCTGACTGACTTGATGTTTGTTTGGCTCATAAGTGAGTGAACTGACTCATCTCATCACTTGGGTTATTTATTGCTCCTTTCCCACTGTCCTTTGCTTTCGATTTCTTATGGCTTTTTCACTGCTGCCTGAAACAGCCTAATCCTCTTTTGGCTCCTTTGGTGTTTACATGTTTCGATAATGGCAATAGAATGATAATGGCAATAGAATAATTGCAAAGTAATAAGAAAACAAAAATAAGGGCACATAGATTTTACGTGAAAATTCTTTTGCGAAAAAAACTATAGACAGAGAAAAACGAATGATATAAGAGAAGTTTTATACGGGCTCAACTTGTGGGGTATGATATGGTTTGTATTGCGGGGGTTTGCCATTGCACCCCCAATTGCAACCTTAGTTTAGTTTTGTGCTTAATGGGGATTTGTGGGGTCGAGAGGTTAGGAGTTTTATTTTGCCATTGTATTTATTTTTTCAACAAGTGACGGGATTCAGGTTACATAAAATATTTACCTTGCTTAACAAGCAAGTTCTCTTATCTCTTTCACAAAACCCTTAAAAGGATATTCTTCAACATTAAACACCAATCAAGTCCAAGCAATAGTCAAACTTGGTTATAGTAAGTGACTTAGTCATCATATTCGTGGTATTATCATGAATATTATCTTTGCTCACATCACCACGAGCAATAATATCATGCATAAATTGACACCGGACATCGATGTGATTTATTTTCTCATGAAACATTTGATCCTTTATAAGGAAGATGACATTATGACTATCACAATATCATCACGAGCAATAATATCACATAAAAAATGATACTAAACATCAATGTGATTTGTTTTCTAGTGAAACATTTGATCATTCGTAAGGAAGATGACACTATCACTATCACAAAACACTATATTGATCTGAAGTTTTTACTGAGTTCATCAAAGAGTCTTTTTAACCAAATAGATTTTTCACAAGTTTCAGTAATCGCCATGTACTCAGACAAAGCAACTGTAGTCTACAAAGTGGCTTTTTAGTTGATGGCGCAACCTTGAATAGTAAAGACATACCCTATGTGTGACCTTCTTTTATCAAGGTCTCCAGCAAAATCAAAATCAACATACCTAATGACTCCATCTCTAGTTCTTGTAAACTGTAAGCAAACATCAGTAGTACCTCGTAAGTATCTAAAAATCCACTAAATTGCTTTTTAGTATTCTTTACTGGGATTCACCATGTATCTACTAACTACACTAACTGCATATGATAAATCTGGACGTGAGCAAACCATAGCATACATGAGAGATCCCACTGCACTAGAATATGAAACATATGGCATGTAGTTAATCTTATCATCTGATTGCAGAGACAAAGTTGATGAAAGTCTGAAGTGGGCTGCTAATGATTACTAACAGGCTTGGCACTCTGCATATTGAACATGTAAAGAACTTTCTCAATGTACCATTTCTAACTTAGGTACAATTTATTTCAATGTACCATTTCTGACTTAGGTACAATTTACATTTTTTCTATCTCCGAGAATCTCCATCTTGAGTATCTTTTTTGTTGCTCCCAAATCTTTCATCTCAAATTCTTTACTAAGCTAGGTTTTGACATTTTTTTTATCTCTCATTTATTTTTTTGCTTCTATTAACATGTCATCAACAAAAAGGAGTAGATATACAAATGAACCATAACAATTTTTTTAAAAATAAACACAACTATCAAAACTGTTTCTTTTGAAATCATGAGTAGTCATAAATGAAGCAAACCTCTTGTACCACTCCCTAGATGACTGTTTCAAGCCATAAAGGGACTTTTTCAGTGAGCAAACATAGTCCTCCTTTTCTGAAACCATAAAGCCCTTCGATTGTTGCATGAAAATATCTTCTTCAAGTTCTCCATATAAGAATGTTGTTTTCACATCTAACTGCTCAAGCTCCAAATCATATATAGCCACAATACCAAGTAATGCTCAAACCAAGCAATGCTCGAATTGAACTATACTTAACAACTAGCGAAAACACATTTGTGAAGTCTACACCTGAAACCTGATTGTAACCTTTTGCAACTAGCCTTACTTTATACTTGGGTTGTAACAGCCCGTTTTTAGGTCAAATTGGAACAGTGGTTTTGGGACCACAAATCCGAGATCAAAATATTTATTTTATTATTTTAATAAGGTTTACATCATGATAGAATTATTATTTTAAAATTTCGTAAAGAAATTTTACTGTTTGAATGCTTAATTCGGGAAAAAAGACTAAATCGCGTAAAGTGTAAAATGCATTTCTATTAGTTAAAAGTATTCAATAGCTATAGAATATTAATTTAGAGGTCCTTATATTGTAATTTGACCATTTGACACTTGAGTGGACTTATTTGGTCATTAAATGGATGTTATATATGTTTTATTATTAAAGGTATAATTGTAAATTGGTTAATAACAAAAGATAAACAAAAACTAAATAATAAAAAGATGGTGTTCATCTTTCATCCACCACCGAAATTAGAAGAACAAGAAGAAAAAAATAGGTTTTTCATTTGACAACTTTAAATTCTTCAATTAGGTATGTATTTTGATCGATTTTTAATGATTACTATATTTTTGTAATCATTGCTTCGAATTTTAGCTAGCCCGTACCTTAGATTTTGAGATTGTTAAAGATTTTTCATGTTGCCATTGTTGAATATTTGAGTAATTGGATTTTTGATGATGGATTTTAAATAATTGTTAATAGTTAAACTAGTTTTTTAAAGTGATTTTTGAAAAAAATTTAAAAAATGGATTAAATTGAGAAAATGTAAAATTAGGTGGTTAAAAGTGTAACACCCTGATTTTAGGCCTAGTCGGAATAGTAGATTCGGGACCACAAATTTGACGATGAAAATTTTATTTTTATTATATTTTTATGGTCTACGAGTTCACGGAATAATTTCGTGAAAATTTCGTTCTAAAATTTTGACGTTCGGGCACTTAATTTAGTCAAAAGGACTAAATCGTAAAAAGTGCAAAAGTTGAGTACTACATGTTAGAAGTGTCAAATTGTTATGAGTTTTTAAATTAAAGGTCGTTAAATGGTAATTAGACCATTGGTTAATTTTTGGACAAAAATGGACATGAAATGGGTGTAATAAAATATTTTTAAGTTAAGGGTATTTTGGTAAACTAATAATTAAAAGAATTAAAAAGGGAAATAAGCCAAATTAGCTATCATCTTCTTCATTCAACCGTTTCTACCAGCAGCAGCCATGGTTGGGGTTTGTTCAAACTCCCAACTCGATTGTAAGTGCTCCCTAGCCCAGTTTTTAAAGTTCTTTACATTTTTGAAATTCCGGTAACTTGTTCTACTTATTTCTACCATTAATTTGAGCTAAGGTTCATGTCTAAAAATTTACCCATGAATAATATGCATGTATTTTGATGTCTAATGATAGAAAATGAAGGTTGGGTGTTAGATAAACGACTTTTGCTAAGCGATTTTACGTGAAAACAAGTAAAATTACATAATTGGTAAAAATACCTAATGTTCATAAGTATATGTTAGAGTGAGAATTGGATATTGCTATAGAAGGGAAAAATGATCAGCATGTCATAAAACATAAGAAAATAGGATAAAGTTTAATTTACGAGATTTGGGGCAAAAGTGTAAATATGTGAAAGTTTAGGGGCAAAATTGTAATTTTTCCAAAATATGATTTTGGGTTGACTTGAATAATATGAGTCCTAATTAGGCTATATTTGAAATGTAGAGTAAGGAAAATCGAAATTCGGGCTAAAATCGGCAAAATACCAAGTTGTGGACAAAATGGTAAAAATGACCATTTTCGCATACTAGGTAAGTTCATATGATTTTAATAATGCAATGTGTATTTTAATGTTAATGTTATGATATTATATGAATTGTAAGGATACATATATGTGAATAATTTGATATTATGTAAATGATGTAACATTACTATATGTTGTTAATGTCTTTATAATGGCATGATGATTATTGTTGATTTATTATATAAATTATGTGGAATACTTGAAAAATATGAGTTGCCACTAGAGTATCGATATTGACATCACGAGAAAGATGGCAAAGGCGTATGATCAAGTAAAGAGCCCGTTTGAACCTTAGGAATAGGTTAGGATACAAGTGACATGTCACTAGGAAATTGAGATCCGAACTCGTTGAGTTGTGGTCCGAGTTCGTGAGAATTATGAGGCATCCGAACTCGTTGAGTTGCGTTCCGAGTTCACCTATGGATACAAGCATCCGAGCTCGTTGAGTTGTGTTCCGAGTTCATTATGGATGCGAACACCTGAGCTCGTTGAGTTGCGTTCTGAGTTCATTATGGGTGAGATTATGGTAGCTTTGCTACATAAACCGCAGACTATTGAGTTTGTCTAGCTGCGGGCTTCCGTGTATCCGATTATATTCTGAGTGTTCAACGGGTAATTTGATGGAGTATTCGATAATGGTCCCAATGAGACAAGCCATTGGTGAGTATGTTCTTAAGCTAAATTACAAGTTGTACAGGTATGTACACTAAGCTTATGAGTGATGCTTTGATATATGATGTATATAGTATTGGTGAATACTATGAAAATGACATGATGAAGAATAAGTCTTGATCAGATTTGTGGTCCCAAAACCACTATTTTGATTTCATTAAAAACAGGCTATTACAACCTAAACCGTGTACCCTTTTACAGCTGTTACACATACAGCCATAGATTTGAGCGGTGCCTTATGAGAAATTAAAAGCCTAAACCAAACCTAAATATGCTTCATAGTTGACAAGTAAAATAAAAAGAAATGATCAAATAGACAAAACTCCTAAAATGTCCACCTAAACCCTTAACCTTTCTTAATGAAAAATTCTTCCTCTTTCCTACATCAAGATATACTTCGATAAATTGGTTGCCTTCAGCATTTTCACTTACTTTCGTTGTCGTCTTGTACCAACCTCTTGAATCTCTGAGCATCCTTGGAGAACCACGCCCCTACCATTTTCTTTGGTCTCTACAACACAATTACTTCTTACCTTCTTTGGCACCTATTTCTATTTGTTGTTATAGGATACTCTATTTCTGGAGGGATTTCTTCCACCCAATAAATTGGAGAGTCGGATCGCCTTCCCCACACTGCTAAACCATGCACCGCTTCATTTGCCGATCGAGGAACATGCCTAAAAGTTAAGGTTTTGAATCTGGATAATCTGTCTTTAATTTCATTAATTATGTTACTTATGTACAATCTATCATTTTCTTCCGTTGTCAGCTTTTTATCCCTATTAATTCATCTCCCTCCACTCTAATTTCTATCATTTTTAAATTTGTTATTTTAATTGGTATTTTTATAATAAAAATGTGATCCAAACTATATGCTAATATTTTAAATTTGTATTTTTATCATTTTTTTATTTGGTTTTCTAAATTCTTTTTTTTGAACTAAAAGACCTGGCCTGCATTTTATTTTAAAAAACCATCAAAGCTTTAACAAAGAAGGCCTACGTACATTAAAAGCCCAAAAAACTTAATTTAATTCAAAACCTAATCCAAACAAGTCCATATCCTGAAAAAAAACAACAAAAAGATAACAGACCCTAAAAATTCAATCCCGCAGCCTGTTCCATTTCTGTGTTTCCTCTGTCTTCTTTAGCTATTTCGTCCTTTCAATGCTCTGGAGGAAATCCACACATTTCAACCCTCACCAAATGACTCATACCTCTTCAATGGTGGACTTAACTCGCATTATTTGTTGCTGAATTTCTACCATCCGTGGATCTGAGGTACCCATCCTTTATATTATCACATTTCTTATTCTAAGAATTTACAACTTAACTTTCCTTTCCTTGATATGTTTTCCCTTTTCTTTTAACAACCTTCTCATGTCTTGATTTAACGTCCTGACAACTCTGCTACCTTCGTTAACACCATTTCTATCATTTGCATTGGCCCTAACGACCACACTAGGTCTGACCATATTCAGATGAGTACTTTCTCTTTCTTTTAACCCTTCTGTTGCTAGGGAATGGGCCACTATGCTTGCTTGTCTCCTTGCATGTTGAAATCTACAAGAGATAAAGTTCCTTCTCATTCTTTTTACATCAGAAATATAGGCCCTTATCTCAGATCTGTCTTCATCTTGACTTTGTATTTTCCTAATAATAGATAACGCATCGCCTTCAATTTCAACTCGTATGAAACCAGATTCTGCCCCAAATCTCACTACTTAGACACATGCTAGTGCCTCGACTGCAAAGGCTGTCGGGATGTGCTCGTTTTTATAGATTATTAATTTTAGAATGTCAACATCAATATTTCTAATCATAATTCCAGTGCATGATCTTTTGTTCTGTCTGTCAAAAGTAGTGTCGAAGTTGATTTTAACATTTGAACCTTCCGGGGTTTCCAATTTTCCTTTCGTATTAGGTTCACAAGTAATTTATTTTTTACTCCCTCAATATGCTTTATATAACTTTGGATAAGCTAAATTAGACATGTTTCTGACTGAACCACATTCTCGTGTACCAATTTATTCCTAGCCATCCATAACCCCTAAATGGTCCCTACAATAATCTTTATCTGTTGACTTAATTCTTTTTCAAACAGTATTTTCACCCAATCCTTATATTGCAATTGGTTTTGTTCCAAGGTCCATTTAAAGCCTAGCCTTGACCAAACTATAGTAGCAAAAGGACAGTTCTTGAATACATGATCTATAGTTTCAGGATAGTTGGTGCATCTAAGGCAATTACTACCATTGCCCAATCTTTTTTGAAATAGATTAGAGAAATTATGTAGCTAATTATTTAGGGTTTTTCAGACTAGAATTTTTGTTTTTGATGGAAAATTAATGGACCATAGTTTTTTGTACAGTGGCTTGTAATAATTGAGGTCAGCTTGCATATTTGTTTGGCTTTCGACAGTATTAAGTTTTTATACCCACTTTGCACTGTATACTCCCCTAATGCTTCACTATGCCAAACTATTTTGTCCATTTCTTACTCCAAAGGAAGGGGGATGCATAGGATTCTTTTAGAGTATGTAAGGTGAAAGGTACTCCTTATGGGTTCTTCTTTCCATTTGTTTGTACCTTGTTCAATAAGGTTTGATACATGTCCTAAACACTGATGAATGTTTGAATTCTCCAATTTGTAGTCGTCAGTGCCTGGGATCTAAGCCTCATCCCAAATTCAAACCTATTTTCTTGATCGAATTCTCTAGCAAAAACCTTTTTCAGTGAGTCCTTTTGTTAACCATATACTCCTCCAAGTATAGGATGGTAATGTCCCTAAGCTAGCTTGCATGAAATTAGAATTTGGGTAATACATGACTTTTAATGATTCTGCTAATAATGAATCCGGATAAAAAATCAAACGCCACCCTTGTTTTGCTAACATCACAACATTAAATTTTGGTAAACATTGAAATCCCATTCCTCTGTCCTTCTTTAGTTCACTAAGCCTTCTCCACTCACACTAATTTATCCCTCGTTTGTCGTGACTTTTTTGCTTCCAAAATTGTAATAGCCTGTAACACCCTAAACTCGGCCCGGACGTTATGGCCAAATCCAGCATGTCACATTGAAGTGTTTTATCGAAAACTTGTTTTCATTGAAAATCCTTCTTTAAATAAAAATTATTCCTTCTTGTATGATAATAATTACTTTGTAAAATCTCTTTTCAATTGCGGAAGTTTTATTTAAAACATTTAAAAATTGAGTTACAAAAATGTGGTATTTAAAAATAGTTATGGTTTAGGGAAACCACGTTCTACTTCCAATAAAAAAATATTAATCTTAATTTGAAATATTAACTAGAGGAAAGGCCTTATTACAATCCAGACTGAAATAACTTAAAATACTAAGAATTATATGCTAAAGAAAACAAGTCAAAGTCATTTTGCTAGCTGGCTACCTCGGAGTCTCTCCTATCGTCGAACCACCTGAGGATCACCTGAGAAAAATAAAAGAGAGGTTGAGTTTTCGAAAACCCAGTGTGTACAACCCTCGGCAAATAGAAAAGTATGCAATAGCAAATCTTTTCGGGCTTGAGCCCAATTCAATATCAGAATAGATGTAAAGCAATCAAATATGCACGGATCCCACCCATCCAACCACTACACACCATCTCTATCCCCCGATGCACACCATGTGGGGATATAAATATCGATCTACCCATCCGATACACTCCAATGGTAGCCCAGTTGCGGTACTATCTAACGTTGTAGCAAAGCTGTTAATCATATATTGGGCTTAAAAAGCCAACGGTGGATCCATGGTCGTTAAGCAATCATGCGATCCTCATATACTTCTTTCGTTCCATAATTCCCAACCCATATGCAACCTAAACATAATATCATATGAATGCAGTAGGTATACATGTAACATCCATAAATTTTACATTCAACACATAGGGGTATTTTAGTCATTTTTGCCATTAAGGGCTTTTCGATAGTTTCTCTTTATTATGGGTTATTACTTTTTTTGGCACGTTAACCAGTCATCGTTGGCTAAAGTGAATAGATACTATGCACCAGGGAGGAATTCAGAGAAGAGGAGGTGGGTTAATAAGACCGCTTATGTACCAAGCTCTTCCTAGATCCAATCCTAGACATGCATATACCCATTGCCGCACCTTAACCTTATGGCTTGTCCACTGTCACAATTAATTAATTATTTATGTTTTATGTCTGTTTAAGCAGTTATCAGATACTAGGCCCAAAATCTCTTACAAAGCCCAAACAAGTCTACATACATGCATATGGCCCACTAGGCCCAATCTCATTCATATGCCCCATTAGGCCCAAAACATATTCGTATGGCCCATTAAGCCCAAATCACATTCATATGGCCCGTCAGACCCAATCACATTCATAGTCATGCAATCATATGATTTTTCATCATTTAGTAACAAATTGTCAATTTTGCCTATTATGGGCCCTACAACCCATCGGACCCATTTAGCCCATTTTGGCCCAATTGGCCAATACATAGCCCAAGACCACGAAATCGCACATGGGGCTTCGGATAACTTATCGATTTCCCATTACGAGTGTTTGCGCACTCGCAATTCTATTGTAGCCAAACTTTCGGCTTTTTGGCATTTCAACTTTTCAACTTTTCGGGATTTGTCGATCTACTGTGTGTGTGTAGTGTATGTACACACCTGGTACTAAAACGTGCTGTGATCTCCTTAGCCACAAACCTACAAATGATGTCACTCAACGATTAATCACACTTATCAAATACGATTCCCAAAAGTCGAAAATCTAACATTTGCCTTACCTTGAACGACAAGTGTTAACAGCCATTCCTTGATCACCAATTACGAGTATTTCTTAAATTCAAAACCCCAAAACGGCTAAAAAGTAATTTGGCACAGATCTAAAATCTGAGATTCGATACTAATCCCACAAGAATCAGTCGAAGTAGAGGGAGTAGCGGCGGCACAGAGGGTCTTTAGCCAAAGAGGTATTCGGCTTTTGAGATTTGTATGGTGAAAGGGTTATTCGACACAAATAAGAAGAAGAGAAGAAGGAATCAGCTAAAACCAAAGGCGAATCAAAAGAGAATTTAAGAAGAGAAAGAATGGAAAATCGACAAGCAAGGAACAAGGAATTTGGCTTTTGAGCACTTAGAGAGAAAAGTGTTTCGGCAACAGAAAAATGAGGAATTCGGCTAAAGGAAATACCCTAGAATCCCTAAAATCGGCACCTATATATGCTATAGCCGAATTTACCTATCTCTAAATTCCCTATTCGGCTCTACTTCTCTACACCCCTCATCTCTTAACTTTTCTCCCTACTGGCCATTTATTGAGCAAAAATAAATCCTTCTTTTGAGCAAGGAGGGATTCGAACCCCAAACCTCCTTTCCATGCATGTGACGCTACCTCTAAACCCCACATGTGACTCTACTTGCCACTCCAACATAAGACTCATTGTGTCCAATTCCTCCTTCATTTATTTAAAACCCAAACTACTTGCCATCGAGGTTCTTTTAATTATTAAATTATAATTTTCTTCACCCCAAAGTTCAAACTCAAAACTTAACCAAGCCTATTATCACATAAATAATACTCGACTAGGAATATTAAGCACACCTTTTATCAAAATTAAAAAAGAAAAGTTTGGGATTTTTAGGGCGTTACATAGCCCATTTTTTAGTGAAATCGAAACAGTGGTTTCAGGACCACAAATCTGACCCAAAAATATAATTTATTTTTATTTTATTATATAGTTTGTAATATGGTAGACATGTGTGAAAATTTTGATATGAAAATTTTATCGATTAAGTATTTAATTACGAGACTGACTAAATTACATAAAATGCAAAAGTTGAATTCTAGTAGCTATAAGGAT
Organism: Gossypium anomalum; assembly: GCA_025698475.1. NCBI lineage: Eukaryota > Viridiplantae > Streptophyta > Magnoliopsida > Malvales > Malvaceae > Gossypium > Gossypium anomalum. Next base: position 40,665,626 of record CM046961.1, on the reverse strand, counting down.
CAAATAGCTGTGGAATTTAACCATCAAAGAAAAGTATGTAGATTCTTGGTGACTCATCCATGGAAAAATTAGAAAAGGTTAATGACTAAATTGGAATTTGAAATAATTAAATTAATTTAAAAATGATAAAAAAAATATCATCTTATTATTGTCATTTTCAACCTAAAATTTTATGGAAACCCTAGGAGAGGGGAAACTTTCAAGGCTTAATTACTTAAGTTCTCTTGTCTCGTTTTTAGTAATTTTAGTATTTTTGAAATCGGGATAGCTTAATCTCTCTATTTGAAGGATTAATTTGAAAAGTTATTAAGATATGAAAATGGGTCATGGATGTATTATGCTAGAAATTAAAAATTCAAAGGTAGAAAATGAAAGATTATTGATAGATAAACAACTTTTAAAAAGTGATTTTTGATGAAAACATAATTTAGAGACTAAAATAAAAAGTTGTTAACTTTGATGAAAATATTTGAAATTTTAGGAATATATGTGCTGGAAAATTTGTAATGGGGCTTTGGTTAGGCTTAAAATAGGGAGTAATTTGCACAAGTTTCATTTTCCGGTCCTAGGGACAAAATCAGAATTTATGAAAATGTTAGGGGTAAAATGATAATTTTGCCTAAGATGTAAATTGAGTCCATTTAAATATGAAATGTGTAAAATTTATGGTTAAATTCATTTATATAGATCCGATTAACACTAATTCGAGGTTAGATCGAGAAAAAGAAAAGATTTTGGATTAGTAAGTTTTTATGCGAACAAGTGTCGAGGTAAGTTTGTGTAACTTAATCCGGCATGTAAATATGTTTAATTGAATTTTTTTTGTGTGGAATGTGATTTATATTGATTTACATTACTTGAATGCTATCATGAGAAATTTGATACATGCTTGAAAATGGTGAAAAATGGTTGAGTTCGGATTGAATGTTGAATTCTGATGATTATATGCGCTTTTCCAAAACTAAGAAAGTCCTACATTTGTTGCGGACGGGATTTAGCTCTGACGAGTAATCTCAATGACCTTGTTATAGAAAGGATTTAGCCCGAATGAGCAATCCCGATATAATATCTCTCGAGTATACATTATGATTAGGGTTTAGCCTAGATTGAAAATCCTAATCGAGCTCTTCTGAGCTTACGTTATATAAGAGATTTAGTCTGGACTGGTAATCCTATTATATAATGTGTGGCTTGAGAGAATGTTTCTTAGTTAAGTGCCCTAATGGGAACCCATGAATAAAAAATTGACGGATTATCGAATCGTACACTTCAAGTGTACTACTTAAGCATCCATCGAAATTCAATAATTTAATGAATATAAAACTCTTGACCTGGCATGAAAATCTTGATATGATATGATAATGACTTGAATGAATATTGCTTGATTAGCTCATATATATTACTTGATTGATATGAAGATTTTAGTGACTAACATGTTTGATTAAATGAATGTGATTAGGCAATTTAGCCAAATGGATGGAACATAACATTGTATGCCTAGATTTAACAAGCAAGATTGGTAAGTTTAGTTTCTGTTATACGAACTTACTAAGCATATAATGCTTACTTCATTTACTTTTCTCTGTTTTATAGTGCTCGGAAGCTCGTGAAGGTTGAAAGATCACTGGAGCATCGTCACACTATCAACTAGCTATTTTGGGTATATATAGTGAAATCATTTTGGTATAATGGCATGTATTGAACAACTTGGCCAATAATGGCTTGAAAATTATGTTTTATAATCTGGCCATTGGAATGACTAGTAATGGTTCATTTTGGTATGACTAAGTAGATTATTATGATATATATATATATACATGTGTGATGTTATGAATATGTTATCAAAGTTTTCTATTGCCTAAGTCAATCCAAGGTATGTTTATAACCACCTATGCATGTAATGGTATGCCTTGTTAAATGGTGAATTTGCCTACTTTAAATGCTTGAAATGGTTGGTATTGGTTGTGTGCTCAAGTGCAGGTCTTGGACGAAATTTTGAGTGAGAAATGAAGCTAGAAATGACTTCAATTTGTCCAAACGGGTAGATATATGGGCGTGTGTCTAGACTGTGTATGACACACGGCCTGGTAACATGGGCATGTGGTTAGGCCATGTGTCCCCTGCATTTTAATTTTGAGAAATAGAATGTTCAGAATTGGGCACATGGGCAGAGACACGGACGTGTGTCTTGGCAGTGTGAAACCTGCATCTAATTTTGAATTAAATTAATTAATCACACGGCTTAGCACACGGGCATGTGGCATGGCTGTGTGTTCAAGTCAGAGTTACACAGGGTCGAACACAGCCTCTAGCACGAGTGTGTTCCAGGGTCACATGGGTGTGTCCCTTGGACCACACGGGCGTGTGAGCCCTGCATCTTGGAAAAATTTTATAATTTCGCTAAAAATTCTTAGAGGTCTCGATTAAGTCCCGATTCCATTCTAATGCTCGTATTGGGCCTCGAGGGCCCAATCAATGGACGTTATAGATGATCTCGGTAAATGAATAGTAATTTACGTAAATTAATTAAAAAATGTTCTGAATATTTTGGTAATGCTTTGAAACTCTGTTCTGATGATGGATAAGGGTTAGGGGTGTTACATTTAGTGGCATCAGAGTTACAGTTTAATCGATTCTCAGATTTGACGTAGCGAACACGAGTTTAGCTATAGATGCCATTATATAAATTGTGATAGTGTGATGACTCTTGATCATTTTAAATGTGTTTTTCATATAGTAATATCATCTAACCGAGCTAGAGCTGAATTTGAGGAAGTTGAGAGCAATGCTTCAGCTTCGGTTGAAAGAGTTGCGTCTGTGTTTGATAGTGAAAAGCCCATGCGTAAGGGCCGAAGTGAGGAGGTAAAGCAAACTTTCTTTCAAATGATGAATGAATAGTTTACCCAGTACTTGAGAACAAACCCTGCTGTACAACAACCTCCCTCACCTGCTCCCCAATCGATTCTTGAGGTACTACAGGGTGCCGAACCTTTTAGAATTGGTAAGCCTTCAATAGATAAAATCCACAAACATGAGGCGGAAGAATTTAGAGCTATCACAAATGATGATTCGAAAAGGGCTGAATTTTGGCTAGAGAACACTATCTGAGTATTTGATGAATTGTTTTGTACACTTGCTGAATGCCTGAAATGTACGTTATCTCTACTGAAAGATACAATTTATCATTGGTGGAATACCAAAACTTTAGTAGTATTGAGGGAGAATATTACATGGGAATTCTTCCAGGCTGAATTCAGGAAGAAGTATGTTAGTCAGAGATTTATAGATTAGAAAAAGAAAGAATTTCTAGAGCTTAAACAAGGAAACATGACTGTATCTGAAAATGAACGAGAATTTTTTTAGTTGAGCAAGTATGCCAAGGAATGGGTTCTAACTGAGGCTGAAATGTGTAAAAGCTTTGAAGAGGGCCTAAGTGAAAATATTAAGTTATTGATTGGGATTATCAAAATAAGGGAATTTGCGACGCTAGTCGACCGAGCACACAAAGCTGAGGAACTGAGTAAAGAAAAGAAACAAGTCGAAAGAGAGGCTCAGGTTTCTAGAAAAAGAACTATGAGTAAGTCACAATCATTTGCTTCTAAGAAATTAAAGAAGTATTATGATCGTGTGACCACCTCTACGGGATATTCTGGAAGAGAGCGGGGCTCTCAACGTTCTAACCCGGGGTCTTCATCTTTGTTTGTGACCAGTGTGGGTATTGTCGATAATTCCAAACCGAAATGTAAACACTGTAACAAATTTCATCATGGGGAATGTCAGTCTAAAAGTGGAGCTTGTTTCAGATGTGGTTCACTTGACCATTTTCTCAGAGATTGTCTAGAAAGAGTTGAAAAGGAGATAGAGCCAACTGCAAAGCCTAGTAATCCTATTGTGAGAGGCAGACCACCCCGTTACCCCGATAATATTAGTGGTAGTCAAGGTACTACCAAGGATACAGTGATTAGATCTGAGGCACGAGCACTTGCAATGACATATGCTATTCGCGCTAGAGAAGATGCCTCTACGCCAGGCGTCATTACTGGTACATTTTCTCTACTTGATACTGATATTATTGCATTTATTGATCCTCGTTCCACACATTCATACATATGCACGAACCTAGTGTCTGCTAAAAAATTACCTGTTGAATTCACTAAATTTGTGGTTAAGTTTCAAACCCCCTAGGCCAGAGTATTATGGTGGATAAAGTTTGTAGTAATTGTCCATTGATGGTAAAATGTTATTGCTTTTTGGCTGACTTGATGTTATTGTCATTTGATGAATTGGATGTGATCTTGGGAATAGATTGGTTAACCTGATATAATGTAGTGGTGAATTGTAAACAAAAATATCTTGTATTGAAATGTGAGAACGGTGAATTACTTCATGTTGAATCTGACAAACTGGATGGATTACCTAATGTGATTTCAGCAATATTAGCACAGAAATATGTTAGAAAGGGGTATGATGCCTATCTTGCGTATGTGATGGATACTAAAGTATCTGAGTCAAAGATTCAGTTAGTGCTAGTTGTATGTGAATTTCTTAATGTATTCCCAGAGGAATTACCTGGTTTACCACCGAATAGAGAAGTAGAATTCTCTATAGATCTTGTTCTGGGTACAACACCTATATCTATAACACCTTATAGAATGGCTCCTACTGAAATGAAAGAGCTGAAAGTACAGTTGCAAGAGTTGACTGACAGAGGTTTTGTTCGACCTAGTTTCTCACCTTGAGGTGTGCCGGTTCTATTTGTAAATAAGAAGGATGGATCGCTGAGGCTGTGTATTGATTACAGATAGCTCAAAAAAGTTACAATAAAGAACAAGTATCCATTGCCTCGGATTGATGACTTATTTGACCAGTTAAAGTGTGCTACTGTATTTTCAAAGATTGATCTCCATTCTGGTTACTATCAACTACGGGTAAAATAATCGAATGTACTAAAAGTAGCTTTTAGAACTAGGTATGGACACTTTGAGTTTCTTGTGACGCCATTTGGCTTGAGAAATGCACCTGCAGTATTTATGGATTTGATGAACAGAATTTTCAGCCCATATTTAGACAAATTTGTGGTGGTATTTATAGATGATATTTTGGTTGGTATTTATAGATGATATTTTGGTTTACTCTCGAGATGAAAATGAACATGATGAACATTTGAGAATAGTGTTGCAAACCCTGCGAGAGAAACAATTGTACGCCAAATTCAGTAAATGTGAATTTTGGCTACGGGAAGTTAGTTTCCTTAGGCATATTGTGTTTGCTGAAGGTGTTAGGGTAGACCTGAACAAAATTTCAGCTATTGTTAATTGGAAGCCACCGAAGAATGTGTCTGAAGTCCGAAGTTTTCTGGGATTAGCTGGTTATTATCGGAGATTTGTAAAAAAAATTTCAATGATAGCTTCTACGATGACTTGTTTGTTACAGAAAGATGTGAAATTTGAATGGGCTGAGAAATGCTAGTAGAGCTTTGACAGATTAAATGCTTTATTGATAAAAGCACCTGTGTTAGTCCAGCCTGAATCGGGTAAGGAATTTACAGTTTACAGTGATCATTTAACGGTTTAAGCTGTGTTTTGATGCAAGATGGTAAGGTAGTAGCTTATGCTTCACGACAGCTAAAGCCACATGAAAAGAACTACCTGACAAACGATCTTGAATTGGTAGCCGTAGTGTTTGCATTGAAGATTTGGCGGCATTACTTGTTTGGAGAAAAATGTCACATATTCACTGATCACAAAAGTCTGAAATACTTGATGTCACAGAAAGATTTGAATTAGAGACAATGCAGATTGCTTGAATTGCTGAAAGATTATGATTTTGTTATTCACTACCATCCGGGGAAAGCCAATGTAGTGGCAGATGCTTTGAGCAGAAAATCCTTGTATATTCTGCGAGCAATGAAAACCTTATTATTATTGTCTGATGATGGTTCAGTCATAGGCGAGTTAAAAGCTAGACCAATGTTTTTGAAACAGATCTCTAAAGCTCAGAAAAATGATAGTAAGTTGTAAGCAAGACGAGTACAAAGTGAATCGACTCTTGACTCAGAATTTCAGATCGGGGCTAATGGTTGTTTGTTATTTAGAGGCAGAGTATATGTACTAAAAGATTCAGAACTAGTACAGAAGATCTTAAATAAAGCTCACAATGGCAACATGTCTGTACATCCCAGTAGTAATAAAATGTATAATGATTTGAAAAAGATGTATTGGTGGCCGGGAATGAAAAGAGATATTTCTGAGTTTGTATCTAAGTGTTTGATATGTCAGCAAGTAAAAGCCAGTTTCCTTTTGGACTATTACAGCCAGTCACGATACCAGAATGAAAATGGGAAAAAATTACCATGGGCTTTGTAACGGGATTACCCTTGTCTCTAAGGAAGAAAGATGCCATTTGGGTAATTGTTGATCAGTTGAAAAAGTCTGTATACTTTATTCCGGTACGTATGGATTATTCCTTGGATAGATTGGCTGAATTATATGTTTCTGAGATTGTCAAATTGCATGGAGTGCCTATCTCAATTATTTTAGATAGACATGCTCGGTTTACGTATCGATTCTAGAGAAAATTGTAAGAACCTCTGGGAACTCAGTTTCATTTTAGTACTGCATTTCATCCCCAGACAGATGGTCAATCTGAACGAGTAATACAGATCTTGGAAGATATGTTTCGGTGTTGTGTACTTGAGTTTGAAGGTAACTGGGAAAAGTATTTGTTTTTGGTTGAATTTGCTTATAATAGCAGTTATCAATCTAGTAGTAAAATGGCACCGTATGAAGCCTTGTATGGGCGCAAATGTAGAACTTCATTGTACTGGACAGAACCTAGTGAGAAAAAGTTACACGGAGTTAACTTGGTCTGAGAGATCGAGGAAAAAGTGAAGGGAATTCAAGACAGCTTGAAAGCAGCCTCTGATCGTCAAAAGTCTTACGCTGATTTGAAACGAAAAGAAATAGACTTTCAAGTCGGTGACAAATTATTCTTGAAAGTGTCGCCTTGAAAGAAAATTTTCCTGTTTGGACGCAAAGGAAAATTGAGTCCACGATTCATTGGACCTTATGAGATTACAGAAAGAATTAGACTGGTTGCATATCGGTTAGCTTTACCACTAGAGCTTAACTGGATTCATAATGCTTTTCATGTGTCTATGCTACAGCGGTATCGATCCGATCCTTCACATGTTATCTCTCCGACAGAGGTAGAGATTCAGCCTGATATGACATATGGTGAAGAACCAATCAAAATCTTAGCTCGGGAAATAAAAGAGTTAAGAAATAAAAAGGTAGCTTTAGTAAAAGTTCTTTGGCAAAGACACGGTATTGAAGAGGCTACTTGGGAGCCTGAAGATACTATGAGGAAGCAATACCCGAATCTTTTTATTGGTAAGATTTTCGAGGATGAAAATCCCTAAAAGGGGGAGAGTTGTAACAGCCCATTTTTCAATGAAATTAGAAAAATAGTTTCGGGACCACAAATTCAACCCAAAAATTTAATTTAATTTATTTTATTATATAGTCCGTAATATGGTTGACATGTCGTGTGAAAATTTTAATATAAAAATTTTATCAATTAAGTGTTTAATTACAAGAAGGACTAAATCGCATAAAATGTAAAAGTTGAATTCTAGTAGCTATAAGGATCAAATAGCTATGGAATTCAAATCTAGAGGTCTTTATATGGTAATTAGACCATTAAAGAAAAATATGTAAATTCTTCGTGACTCATTCATGGAAAAATTAAAAAAGGTAAAGGACTAAATTGGAATTTGAAATAATTAAATTAATTCAGAGATGATAAAAGAAAATATCATCTTGTTATTGTCATATTCAACCTAAAATTTTATGGAAACCCTAGGAGAGAGAAGGGAAACTTTCAAGGCTTAATTGGCTAAGTTCTCTTGTCCCGTTTTTAGTAATTTTGGTATTTTTGAAACCTGGATAGCTTAATCTCTCTATTTGAGGGATTAATTTGAAAAGTTATCAAGGTATGAAAATGGGTCACGGATGTATTATGCTGGAAATTAGAAATTCAAGGTAGAAAATGAAAGATTATGGATAGATAAATAACTTTTACAAAGTGATTTTTGATGAAAACATGATTTAGGGACTAAAATAAAAAGTTTTAAAATTTGATGAAAATTTTTGAAATTTTAGGAATAAATGTGCTGAAAAATTTGTAATGGGGCTTTGGTTAGGCTTGGAATAGGGAGTAATTTTCACAAGTTTCATTTTCTGGGCCTAGGGACAAAATCAAAATTTATGGAAATGTTAGGGGCAAAATGATAATTTTACCTAGGACGTAAATTGAGTCCATTTAAATATGAAATGTGTGAAATTGATAGTTAAATTCATTTATATAGATCCAGACAACACTAATTCGAGGTTAGATCAAGGAAAAGAAAAGATTTCGGATCAGTAGATTTTTATTCGAACAAATGTCGAGGTAAGTTCGTGTAACTTAATCCGGCGTGTAAATATGTTTAATTGAATGTTGTGGTGTGTGGAATGTGATTTATATTGATGTACATTACTTGAATGCTATCATAAGAAATTTGATACATGCTTGAAAATGGTGAAAAAGGGTTGAGTCCCGATTGAATGTTGAATTCCGATGATTATATGCGCTTTCCTGAAACTATTAAAGTCTTGCATTTGTTGCGGACGAGATTTAGCTCAGACGAGTAATCACAATGACCTTGTTATAGAAAGGATTTAGCCTGGACGAGCAATCCCGATAAAATATCTCTCGAGTATACGCTATGATTTGGGTTTAGCCTGGACTGGTAATCCTAATCGAGCTCCTCTGAGCTTACGTTATATAAAGGATTTAGCCTAGACTGGTAATCTTGTTATACGATGTGTGGCTCGAGAGAATGTTTCTTGGTTAAATGCCCTAATGGGTACCCTTGAATAAGAAATTGATGGATTATCGAATCGTACACTTTGAGTGTACTACTTATGTAACAACCCGTTTTTAGGGTTAATCAAAATGGTGGTTTTGAGACCACAATCTAAAGTCAAAATATTTATTTTATTATTTTATTAAGGTTTAAAGTATGATAGAATGTTTATGTGAAAATTTTGTAAAGAAATTTTAACGTTTGGATGCTTAATTTGATAAAAGGACTAAATCGCGTACAGTGAAAAATATGAGTTCTATAGTTCAAATGTATTAAATGGCTAAGAGATAAAGTATTTGAGGGATTTATGCTGTAATTAGCCCTTTTATATTAAAAGTGGAAGGTTATGTGCATAATTTGGTGAAATATTAATGTTTATAACAAAGGGTAAAATGGTAATTAGTGTAATTAGTTATATTAAATAAATTGAAAACAATTTCATGCTTATTTCTCATCATCTTCCACCGAATGAAGAAAGAAAAGAATGCCATGGATGAGCTTCAAGGTTCGACTACCTATTGTCCAAGCATGTGAGCCCGTTTTTACTCGGTGTTTGATGATTTTTACGTTTTTGAGATCGTTTCTTCGTAATCTAACTTGCCCATACCTCCGATTTCAAAACTGTTAAAGTATTTAGATGATGCCATTGTTGAATGTTTGAGTATCTTGATGCTTAATGATAGAAAATAAATCTTTGATGTTAGATTAATGAGTTTTGTTAAGTGAATTTTAGTAAAAATGTCAATTTTAGACTAAATTGTGAAAAATGATAAATTGTGTGGTAAAAATGTGAATAAATAAAAAAATGGGTTGTTATGAGCATGTATGAAATTAGGCTAGCTTGGGCTATGATGAAATTGATTCAATTTGCATTTTAAGAGCTTAGGGACTAATTTGTAAAAAAGTCAAAAGTGTAAGGGTAAAATAGTAATTTTACAAAAATATGAAATTGAGTTAAAATGAATAGTATATGGATTAAAATAGCTAAATTTGACTAATTAGATCAAGTTAAGCCTCGTACGAGTTTATATCGAGGGAAAAATAAAGTTTCAGACCATTTCGACGTTTTGACGATCGAGGTAAGTTCGTATGCAATAAGTATTGTTATATTTATGCTTTTAATGCTTTGATATCGTATAAATTATATATACATGACTATTGTTATGTTTAATGACATATCGGCTAAATATGACACTTAGTGTACGGTTCGATATAGTTTCGGCTAAATTTGGCACTTAGTGTGCGATTTGAGATAGTTTCGGCTATGTACAAAACTTAGTGTACGGGACATCAAATATGGCACTTAGTGTGTGAGATATTGAGAATGACACTTAGTGTGCAAAATATCGAATAATTCAAAGGGCAAAGTCAAGTCGAGAAAGAATGTGTGAATCAGTTAAATGACTCAGGTACGTACGAGTATTAAAAAGGGAAGTATTTGATGAATTTACTTATGACATTGAATATGTGTACAAAGGGAAAATTTTATGAAATTATATACGCATACTTAAAGTTTACCTATTGATAGAAATGATGTTGATTCATATGGTAGCTTTATATGTATATGGCTTACTAAGCTTTATAGCTTACTTTGTGTTATTTTTCTATGTTTATAGTGATTCGGAGGCTCGCTCGTGTTAGAAGTCATTGAAGATCTTATCACACTATCCAGATATGGTTTGGTGCTTATAAGCTTTGTGATAATGGTTATATAGCATGTATAGGTTTTGTGGTAAATTGTTGAGTATAAGTCATATTGGTGATTAATGCATATGTGCTTGAAATGTATTTAGCCATGAGATTTGACATGATGTATAAGTTGCCTTATGTTTTGGTATGGTTATATGGTTGCTCAATGTAACTAATTGCCATTTGGTAAACTAATGCTTAGAAGATGATATGTTGTGGCTTGATTTTGAGATGATCAAATGGTGTGTTTTGTGACAGGAAATAAATGATAATGTGATGAGTAAATGCATTTAGAAGTTATGTAAGATTTGATGATTTTGGAATAATGGATTGGTATGTTTTGAATATGAAATTAAGTAGTTCAAATGGTGGAGAATAGATGGCATGAATTGTATATGAACTGACATGATTTGACTGTCTATAAATGTATTGAAATGGTACCATTTTGGTTTCTAGGTGAGCATTTGAAAAGGGTGGCAAATTGGCTTTGCAAATAGCCTATTTTTGTCCACACAAGCTGAGACACGGGAGTGTGTCTCAACCGTGTGCGATGCACGGTCATGCTACAGGGCTGTGTTTCCCTTGGAGAATAATTAGAAATTCAAGTCAGTTTTGTGCACGGCCTAGACACACGGGCGTGTCTGGTGGCCGTGTGAGGCACACAGCCTTGGCACATGGGCGTGTATGGCCATTTCGAAGGGTACATGGGCCAGACACACGGGCGTGTGGTCAACCGTGTGACCCAAGTCAGTAACCCCTCTAGATTTCACACAGCCTGGCACACGAGCTTGTCCTTGGCCATATGGTGCAAGTTAGTATGTATGCCCTATTTTCACACGGCCTGAGACACGGGCGTGTCTGGTAACCGTGTGAAGCACACTGCCTATTCACACGGGCGTGTGACCCATGAATGTATTAAAATTTTCTAAGTTTTTAGAAATTTTTATATCTAATCGGTTTAGTCTCGAACCTCTTATAAGCATGTTTAAAGGTCTTGTAGACCTATTTAAGGGACATTGTATATGTGAATGAATGTTATTCGATAATGAATGTTTATTGAGTTTTGAAATGTTAGTTAAATGTCATGTTTGATCGGTAATACCTCTTAACCATAATCTAGCGACGGACACGAGTTAGGGGTGTTACATTTATTGGTATAAGAGTTACGGTTTAGTCGATTCTAGGACTAACGTAGAATATGTGAGTCTAGCTATACATGCCATATGTAACCTGTAATAGTGTGATATCTACCGATTTTGACGAGAATTGTTTTAATTAGACAGATGTGCTTTCCAATCGAGTTAATTCCGATAGTACAGAATGTTACACTCAAACGTTTGAGTGAAAATGTGTTGGTGATGAGTTGAAACTCATAAAGGTATGAATCAGAGTACATGATATTCTGTTATTGATAAATGTTATAATTATATGAGTATATGAGTTGTGATGTTTGGTTTATGATTGTTATGTGAATATTTTGATTGTGAATTAATGATTTGATTTAGCGCATGAGCTATGTGTTAAGTACAAAAGCATATGTGTTCATCTACTTAGTCGATCGAGTTTGGGGCGAAACCATTACTGGGCTTATTGAGCGTTCTTAGACCAACAAGCCGACCATGCCTTGAAACCTTCTTCAAGCTCATCCAGCTCGTTCTTAGCTCAATGAGCTCGTTTTAGTTCATTTTTAACTTGCGCATTATTTTGTTAGAATAAAATATTTAATTTGTTTTAGTTAATTTAGTTATTTAATTTAAGTTATTAAATGTTTCATAATTTGGACATTTTAATTAAATGAGTGTTTTAACTATGCCTTAGTTAAGTACTTATTAATTTTTTGTTTTTAATATGTCTTAGCTTAGGACAAATTAATTATATGTTGAATTAATTTTGTCCTAGCCGAATTAAATTTGTCCTAGCTGCCAAATTTAATTTGTCCTTAAAATTAACTTGGTTGAATTTATTTGTTGTAGGTACATGCATGGACGAAAATTAAGATGGTGTGCTGATGGTTGCCATCCTCTAAGCAACCATTCGATTATTGCAAGAGCCAAAAGAGAGCTATTGTTTTCTCTTCCCAATCTGCCTTTTCGTGCATGTCAACAGCCCTAAGTGTTTTCACACTTGTCCAATTAGGCTGGAAGGTCTTTTCACACACATGATTAATTGGTTCTTAGCTTTCACACTACAAGGGCTACTCATATTCAGCTAAACCATGTAAAAGTCCATTGAAGTGCCTAAGCTGCCCATTAAAGCTCATGACTATCGGTAACCCAAGGCAGCTCCTTAAAGGCTGTTCACACCTTTGGACGATTGTATTCAGCTAGGTTCAGCTCCATTTTCACTTTAATTAAAGCTCAGCTGACCTTGGAGACTTTATGGGACATTTTAGGAAGGTGCCAAGAAGTTTCATCTCAATTAAGCTTATTTGAAGCTATCCATTTAGTTTCTTTTATGTCCATTCGGCTAGCCAATGATTTAAGCTATAAATATGAAGCTCATTTGAAGTAAATCAGACTTTTGACACCTTATATGTTTAATATATCTTTTGTGAGTTTATTCAACTCTCATTATTCATTTAAGACTCAAGCTGACTTATCTAGCCTTGCTAGTGGCGTCTAATTTGTTTCTTTTTGAATTTATCACTCTTCGAGTGTGGCGTTCGACCCCTATACCTTTGGTTCCTATCTCGTAATAGATAGTGGGTCAAGGTCCCAATTTTATCATCTATCTATCTTAAATGTCCTATAAGAATTGAGTGAATACTCATCTATAGTATTGGTTCTTCTTGCCCTTAAGCTCAATCTATTCCCCCCTAACTATCAACATAAAATCACTTTAATTACTTTACTAAGCTGAACCCTAAAATCCATATATAAAAACCCTTTTTGAACCCTTTTGCTTAATTCCCTTTCACTTAGTCGAATTTTATCTTAACTCCAAGAGGAACGATACTTCTCAATTTTATGATCGGGCACATTCGCGACTCGAAATCAACAACGAGCATGAGATTGCATCAATGAGGCATAGAAAAAATGATATTTTTGTTATGATGATATACGCGAGGTTCTGTTCGGGATAAGTATGCAGGTAAAATCTGATACGAAAAGTATGAATCAGTCAGGAATGTAAACAAATTCCGGTAAGTGAATACTAAACAAATGTTCCTTTGTGATGCCTCTGGTAGGGCAAGTATATTGCTAACCAGATTGCAGATCACGATATGAAAACAAGTGTAAGACCATGAGGTTGAGACCCATGGCATCGTTTGATATGAAAACACTCATGGTTAGCCTTTAGTAAAATGAAAGCCGAATTGACAAATCACGATACATGAAAATGTGTAGATCCATGTGGCTGAGACCCATGGCAAGATATGAATGTATGAATGTTCATGGTGTAGCCTTTGATAATGTGTTTATTGAACTGGTAGATCATGATACATGAAATTTATGTATAAGTCCATGAGGGAAAAACCCATTGCATCTTTTGTTAAAGTCTGTCGGGACAGTAAACACATGATTCTGTATGTTGCCCTTATGGTGTATTCTATTTGCCCTTGTGGCATACTCTGCTAAGTCTATATGGTAGAATGTGATTATTCATCCTTGTAGTATGTTCTGGATAAATTCTGATTTTTTTGTGATTAATGTTGCTATGATAAGTTTATGACTCGTTTGAAGTTGATTTGCTTGAATTAGACCTGTGATGTAACCGAATAAGTTTTTAAGGAAGTTCATGAAAAGAAGTGTGTATTTGCATCTTCAAAATAAAGGGAATCTACCATTGTAACCTGTTAGTTTTGAATATGGGTGTATTCATAATGAAAGACATAAGAAATTGTGTCACATCCCAAAAACCAGGTTAGTAGAAATTGAGTCAATGAACCAAGAGTGGTCACGCCCCAATATTTTTTCTAAGTTGACCTTGGCACATTTGACAATATATAAGTATCGAGTCTAGTGATTTAGTAGTGGTGGAGCTGTCTTGAAGACCTGAGTTCGAATCCCTTCCCTCACATTATTTTCTTTTTGGTGCAATTTTGCTTCAAACCTTAGTAAATGTCACACCATATTTTTAAAAAAATGTTGTTGAAGTGTGGAAACACAAAAATATACACACTTTTTCATGCCCTTTTTAACTCAAATTCACATAGTTTCGGTAAAATTATTGTTGAAAAATATATAAATATTATAAAATAATTATTTTGTACTTAAATTATTAAAATAATGAATTTTAATTAATTTTATAATAAATTTTGATTAATTTTGATTATTTTTGATAGATTTGCACAAAGGGCGAAAATTGGCTCAGCAAACATTGCTAGAAGCGCAAAACCAAGAAGCAGTTTTTGATGCATCGAGACGAATGAATTTTTCTACTAAAGACGGTCCAATTATTTGTATTAATTCATGATATAATTAATTTTAATTTATATCTAATTTAATTTGGATTAAATAAACTATTGTTAATTAATTATGAAAAAGTGTTCCAGTTGAGCCGAATCGATCAAGAAGTGGACAGCCCAAAACCGTCCATACGCTGACCAAATAAGCTTATTGGCTGATTATTTAGCTTGAAAAGAGGCCCTTGAAGACTTTTTCAAGTTGCAAACAAACCCCTCCACAATTGGTGGCCTTATAGATTTTCCCTAAGCCTAAATTAGTAAAGTTGAAACTATCAACCTTGCCACATGTGTGGCCGGCCAAGGGAGGGCTCTTTGGATGATAATTTTAGCTATTTTTAGTAGCCCTCTTCAGCTATAAAAACCCCCTTAGGCTGGTCATTTGAAAGACATCTCAAGCATTCACATCTTTTCTCTCTTCTCTCCACTTTCTCTCTTCTTTTCCATTCCAAATTCCCTTGCTCTCTTGCCGATTTCTCCTCCTGGAAAAGGGGCATTCATCATCCTTTGGAGCAACAATTAAGTGTTCATATCAGCCTTGGTCGACAAGGACAACGGAGAAGGAAGAACGGAGAAAACTAGTCAAGCCATGAAAAAACATCGGATTTGATTCTTGTTCCCTATCTCTTTAATTTTTGCTGTTGTTATGATGAACATATCTATGGATATTTATGTTGTTGGAATGGTTAATTTAATCAATTTAGCTTGAATGTACATGTTAGGTTGATTGCATTTTGTTTGCTAATATTGTGGAAATTGTGATTTGTTATAGGCCTCAGTAAGATGCTCGATTAAGTAAAATCATGACTAAGTTATTCTTGCATTACAATTTTGAGGTAGCTAATGAATTAATTATTTAAACGGATGAAAATTGTAATTAATAAACACAGTACTTAATCAGTGCATGTTTAATCATCTAAGGTAGCTGAGGGTTAAATTAGCAACGGTATCTGATGATACATTTGCCTTGCATAACTTGTAAGATTATTGTGATTAAACTGTTTCAAGGTAGGGATACCTTGTTACCACACGTAGTCTTTTATGCGTTTGTTAGATTTAATTAATCGTTTGAATTGACATAGGGATATGTACAAGAGATTATTTTGATTTAATAAGTATGTATGTGCAATAACATATTTGCCTATTATTTAATCGATTGAATTGGCATAGGGATATAGTTAAGAGATGAATGGATTTTGGTAGGTGAGTATGTTCATAAGTTAACAGATTATTGAGTTGCCGTGAATTCATTCGTAACAATATAAACACGAGTTTAATAATTCTAAGTTAAGAAATGTTTATGTCATCTTGATTAAAATCGTATTTTGAAATCGTGCATTTGAGGTTTATTTATTTAGTTTACTTAGTTTAAAATCTTAGTTTTTAATCACCCTATTCAAAAAAATATATTTCTTAACCAAAGTGTTTTAAATATCATTCATAAATAATTCTTTTCACAGTCCCTAGGGATACGATAACTCGACATTTAATTGTCACTTTATTACTTGTTGCGATTGTGTACACTTGCACATTTTCATCGTTCCAAGTTTTTGGCACCATTACTGGGGACTATTTTTGAAAGTCATTATTTGTGAATTTGTTAGTTTTGCATTTTGGTTTATTTTTCTGTTCAAATTTTAACTTAATTAATTTTTATGTTATTATTTTAGGTGTTTATGAGTATTGACCGAATTATTGATTTACTCCCTGTAGACCTAGAGATTGAACGAACTTTTCGACATCGAAGGAGACAAGTAAGTCAGAGAAGGACCAAAGGGATGAACTTCAAAAATCCGAACCAAGGAAACGGAGCAGATCTTGCTCAAAATCCTATCCTTATTGTTCATGATAGGGATAGAGCTCTAAGACAGTATGCCATGCCAGTGTTTCATGATCTTAATCTGGGTATTAGGAGACTCAAAATTGAGGCAAAACAGTTAAAGCTAAAGCCAGTCATGTTCCAGATGCTTCAGACAGTGGGCCAATTCAGTGGAATGCCTACCGAAGATCCTCACCTACACTTAAGACTGTTTATGGAGGTGAGCGATTCTTTCAAGTTAGTTGGAGTACCTGAAGATGAATTATGATTGAAGCTATTCCCATATTCACTAAGGGACAGAGCTCGAGCCTAGTTGAACTCATTGCCACCAAATTCAATTTCCATAGAGCAAGAGTTAGTAGAAAGATTTCTTATGAAGTATTTCCCGCCTAGCAAGAATGCTAAGTTGAGGAATAATATCACTTCCTTCCAACAAATAGATTATGAGTCCTTGTGTGAGGCATGGGAAAGGTACAAAGAATTATTACGAAAGTGCCCTCATCACGGTATCCCACATTGCATCCAACTTGGGATGTTTTATAATGGTCTAAATGCCCACACGAGGATGGTAGTGGACGCTTCTGCTAATGGTGCTCTCCTTTCTAAGTCTTATAATGAGGCTTATGAAATCATTGAGAGGATTGCCAACAACAATTATCAAAAGCCAACAATTGAGCAACGTCAAGAAGACGAGTCACTAGAAAACATGAAGTAGACGCTCTCACTTCGATCGCATCTCAGGTATCCTCAATATCCTCAATGCTTAAAAATTTTACCACTAATGGGTTTAATAGTTTTGCAGCACAGCCATTGAATCAATTTGAAAATGTAGCCTGTGTCTATTGTGGGGAAGGACATCTATTCGAAGAATGTCCATCGAACCCAGAATCTGTTTATTACATGGGTAACTAGAACCAAAATCGAGGAAGGCAAGGACTACAATCTAATACCTACAACCCATCGTGGCAAAACCTCCTTAATTTCTCCTGGAGTAACCAAGGGGCTGGACCCAGTAACACTTACGCCTAACCTAGACCAACCCAACCACCTATTTTTACCCAACAAGTTCAGAAACAACCTCAAGCTAAATGATCTAATGGCTTAAAAAATTTGTTAAAGGCATACATGGTGAAGAATGACGTCTTAATTCAAAGCCAAGCAGCTACATTGAAAAATTTGGAAAACCAAATGGGCCAGCTTGCTACTGAACTCAGGAACAGACCACAAGGTGTTTTACCTAGTGATATGAAGAATCCGAGAAATCTAGGGAAGGAGCATTGTAAAGCGTTGACATTGAGGAGCAGAAAGACTTTAGAGCCCAATTCCGTCGAAGTTCAAAAGGAACCAGCCGATGCTCAAGACTTAGAGAAAGTTCAATCGAGTGTTAAAATTCTAGTTTCACCAGAACTAGAGTCTGTAAAATTCGACAAGGTAACTTTAGAACCAGCTAATTCTGATCAACTAACAACTCCGTTAGATGCAAAATTATTACAGAGGATGAATCAACTTGTTCTAGTAAAGAAACCTCCACCACCCTACCCTCAAAGACTTCAGAAGTAGAAGTAGGAAATTCAATTCAAGATGTTTTTAGACGTACTCAAGCAACTTTATATCAACATCCTGTTGGTTGAAGCACTTGAACAAATGCCAAAATATGTCAAATTCATGAATGATATCCCATCTAAAAAATGAAGACTTGGAGAATTTGAGACAGTAGCCTTGACAAAGGAATGCTGTGCATATCTTCAAGACAAACTACCCCTAAAATTGAAGGATCCTGGATGTTTTACCATACCTTGCAATATTAGAGCAACATATTGTGGTAAGGCACTATGTGACTTGGGTGCGAGTATCAACTTGATGCCTATGTCAATATTTAGGAAGTTAGGGATAGGTGAAGTTAGACCTACTACAGTTACACTTCAACTAGCAGATCGATCCTTAGAACACCCAAAAGGAAAAATTGAGGACGTATTGGTACGTGTGGACAAATTTATTTTTCCTGCTGACTTTGTGGTTCTAGACTTTGAAGTAGACAAGGAAGTGTCAATCATCTTAGGAAGGCCTTTCTTAGTAACCGAAAGAACCCTTATTGATGTGCAGAATGGCGAGCTTACTATGCGTGTTCAGGATGATCAGGTAACATTTAACATTTTTAAGTCTATGCGATTTCCTGACACAATTGATGTTTGTTCTGCAGTGTCTAATTTAGAGGATTTAATCGTGGAGAAGGAACTCAACTATATTGAGGATCCATTAGAACAAATTTTGACATCAGACCTTCAAAATGATGAAGAGGAGGATGAATACTTAGCTTTGCTAGAAGCTAATCAAAGGGGATTTAATCCGCAATTCTATTTTGAATCTTTAGAGTTAGAGAATAAGAATTATACCCAACCAAAAGCATCAATCGAGGAGCCACCTAAATTAGAACTCAAGGTACTTCCTTCACATCTAAAATATGTTTATTTAGATAACGCTTCTACTTTGCTTGTAATTGTTTTAACAGAATTAACCAATGAGCAAGAAGAGAAACTCATCCTTGTATTGCAATAATTCAAGAAGGCTATCAGATGGACCATAGCCGATATCTGTGGAATTAGTCCATCTGTATGCATGCATAAGACTATCTTGGAAGATGGTGAAAAAGGGACAATTGATGGACAACGAAGACTGAATCCCATCATGAAGGACACAGTCAAGAAAGAAATCATCAAGTGGTTAGATACGGGTATAATCTACCTATCTCAGACAGTTCATAGGTAAGTCCGATCCATTACGTACCGAAGAAAGGAGGTATTGCAGTCATTGAAAATGAGAATAACGAGTAGATACCGACTAGAACGATTACGGGATGGAGAATTTGTATCGATTACCGGAAGCTGAACAAGGCAACTAGGAAAGATCACTTTCCTTTGTCGTTTTTGGGCCAGATGCTAGATAGACTCGCGGGGTGAGACTATTACTATTTTCTCGATGGATACTCGGGGTATAATCAGATTACAGTAGCACCAGAGAATCAACACAAGACAACATTCACCTGTCCGTATGGTACATTCGCATTTAGACGTATGCCATTTGGTTTATATAATGCACCTGCTACATTTCAAAGATGTATGATTTTTATTTTTACTGACATGGTTGAAAAATACTTGGAAGTCTTTATGGATGATTTTTCAGTATTCGGAGATACATATGATGATTTCCTAGCCAATCTAGCCAAGGTACTAAGGCGATGCGAAGAAACAAACCTCGTACTCAATTGGGAAAAGTGTCATTTCATGGTACGAGAAGGTATTGTTCTAGGGCATCAGATAACGAGACATGGAATTGAGATAGATAAAGCAAAGGTAAATGTTATTGAGAAACTCCCACCTCCAACATCTATAAAGGGTGTTAGGAGCTTTTTGGGTCACGCCGGTTTCTATCGAAGATTTATCAAAGGCTTCTCCAAAATTGCGAAACCCTTATGCAAATTATTGGAGAAAGACACGATCTTCAAATTTGATGAGGAGTTCTTAAGAGCTTTTAAAGATTTGAAGAGTTGACTAGTTTCGGCACCCATAATCGTCACACCAGACTGGGATTTGCCATTTGAATTGATGTGTGACGTAAGCAACTTCGCGATAGGAGCTATTATGGGCCAGCGAAGGAACAAAGTTTTTCATCCCATCTACTATGCGAATCGGACTCTGACAGGAGCTCAACTGAATTACACGGTAACAGAAAAAGAGTTACTCGCTATTGTGTTTGCTTTTGACAAGTTTCGTTCTTATCTTGTAGTTACCAAGGTGACTGTTTATACGGACCACTCGGTGATTAAGTATTTACTTGCCAAGAAAGACGCTAAGCCGAGACTGATCCGGTGGGTACTTCTACTTAAAGAGTTTGATCTAGAAATTCAAGATCGAAAGGGAGTAGAAAATGAAGTAGCAAATCACTTGTCCAGATTGAAGCCGCAAGAAGGGAATTCTCCACTTATACCAATTCATGAGACATTTCTAGATGAACACATACTGAAGGTAAATCATGTCCATAATACCCATTGGTTTACTGATATTGCTAACTATTTAGCTTGTGGTTTGATGCTGATTGATAAGACATATCAACAAAAGAAAAAGTTTCTTCACGATGTGAAGTACTATTTTTGGGAAGAACCATATTTGTTTAAAAAGAGTGCAGATCAAATGATCAGGAGATGCATGGCAGAAGATTAAGTACATAAGATTTTATACCACTGTCACTCAGGTCCGAGTGGGGGACACTTCGGAGGAACACATACTGCGGCCAAAGTATTGCAAGCCGGATTCTTTTGGGCAACACTATTTAAAGATACATATGCTTACGTAAAGAGTTGTGATCGATGTCAAAGGGTCGAAAATGTCACCAACAGAAAAGAGATTCCTCGAACAAACATAATTGAGGTAAAATTGTTTGATGTTTGGGGTATTGACTTTCTCGGTCCTTTCCCTCTATCTTTTGGTCAAAGTAATCTTGGTAGCTGTAGACTACATGTCTAAGTGGATTGAGGCTGAAGCATATTTGACAAACGATGCTAAGGTTGTGATGAAGTTTTTGCAGAAGCATGTGTTCACAAGGTTTGGAACCCCACGAGCCATCATTAGTGATGAAGGGTCCCATTTTGTAAACAAGTGGTTGAAATGGTTACTTGACAAACATGGAGTGAAGCACAAGGTTGCCACAACTTACCATCCACAAACGAATGGGCAAGCTGAACTGGCAAACAAAGAGATCAAAAGCATACTTGATAAGGTATTGCCCAAATCGACTGGATGATGCTTTATGGGTTAACAAGACAGCATACAAGACACCTTTAGGGAAGCCACCCTATAGGTTGGTCTTTGGGAAAGCCTGTCATTTGCCTTTGGAGTTAGAGCACAAAGCTTACTGGGCTCTCCAACGACTCAACTACATTCGAGTTCGAGAATTTGAAGCAGGTCAGCAAGTCTTGTTATTCAATTCCAGATTAAGGTTCTTTCCAGGTAAGTTAAAATCACGTTGGTCCAATCCATTTATGATTCGTTGAGTCTATCCATATGGAGTTGTCGACCTTCAAGGTAAGGGAGGTATTTTCCGAGTCAATGCTCAACGCTTGAAACATTACTGGGGGGATAAAATTGAACGGGATCAAATCTCATTCATTTTATTGGATATTTAATTTCCCTTGTTTTTGTTTTTAAATAAATGTTTTAGGGTATATTTTTAGGATTAGTATGTTTAAATAAATTCTATTATGAGATTGGAACTTAAGCGGGACCATTTGTGACCCCTCCAATCTTTCTTGGGAATTGATTTTAACATAATCTTCTGAGAAATTATCCCCTAAACTGCAAAATAATTTTTTTAAAATAAAATGGGTCAATTTTGATCCAAGTTTTAATTTGCAACTCAATTTTAGATTTTCTTTAAGTCTAGGTACTTAATTAAATAATTTTCAAAATGTGGTTGTTCTTTTTGTAAATATTTTCAAACGGCTTCTAGAATAATTTTTTTTAGTTTAATAAAAAAAGATGATAATTATTAATATATAATTATATCTATTATAATATATATTATAATTATTATCAACTTTACAGAGAGTTAGGATTAGTTTTAATTTAATCATATTTTATTTGATAAGTTTTTATCTTAATAAATTAATAGCAAATAATAATTTAATATGTATTATATTAATTATTAATTGTTATTTACTTTGAGTAGAATTAGAACTTAGAATTTTAATTATTAAATTTCTCTAAGAATTCTACTTTTAACTCCTATTTCCCTCACTATAAATACCACCAACCTTCTCCATCTTTCTTCATTCAAACTTCCATCGCACCAAACCACCTAGTGCTGTAGCCCTCAGCTCCCTAGCCGCAGCACTACCGACAGTCCTGTAACACCCCTTACCCGAGACCGTCGTCGGAGTCGAGCGCGAGGCGTTACCTGACTTAACTTACTAATTCGGGGCATAAAATTTACTTTTAAAATTAATTTATTTACATTCATTCAATATGTCCCTAAAAAGGGCCCTCGAGACCCTAAAACATGCAATTGAAATGGTTCGGAACCAAACCGGGAACATTAAAATTTTTTCGAATACTTAGACAATTCAAAACAATTTATTTCATTATTCTTTATAAAACTGCCCACCTGCGTCATAGCCACTAAATAAATCATAACTCAAGTCACAAAACTCAAAATTTAAATTAGTGAATTTTCCCTGAAACTAGACTCATATATCTTCTTGCTAATTTTTTTCTAGAATTTTTGGTCTAGCCAATTAGTACAGTTTATTAGTTAAAATTTCCCCTGTTGCACTGTTTGACTACTCTGACCTCTCCTCACTACAAATCAATTTTCTCCTTGTACAAAATTCAAATAACCATTCTGTTTATTTCTCTTGAAAGTATATTCACTAGTAATCTAGAAATATAAACTATAACTCCTAATTCTTTTTGTACAATGTTTAGTGAATTTATAAAGTTAGAATAGGGGATTCAGAAATCGCTCTGACCCTATCTCACTAAAATTCAAATATCTCTTAATATACACTTCTTTTGCTTACTCTGTTACTTTTATATGAAAATAGACTCAATAATATTTAATTATATATCTCATTCATCACTTAATTACATTTATACTATTATTGGTGATTTTTCAAGGTCACATCATTGCTGTTGTTCAATACTGTTTTAATGCTAATTTCACTTTTTCGTGATTTCTTTGTATTAACTACCATTTAGGCATACATAACACCGAAACATGTTCTTCATTAGTCATTTCAATAACTAATCATTATCTAATATTTACATACAATTTTTTAGCCCTATCATAAGGACATACGCACAAAATGGCTAAGTCCCTATATAGGCCATAAACTAGAACGTTTGTAAATGAAGATACCCATTTGGAAACTTGATAGTCGATAGTGTGAAGTGATTTCCGATGACCTCCAACCCGAGCTTGCTTTTAAGTACTCTGAAACATGGGAAAGTGAAAGAAGTAAGCTTATAAAGCTTAGTAAATTCACATGTAAAATAATAAGCATTAGCAATCAATTTAGCTTACTACTATGCTGTCATAATTTGCTTAAATAATGTTTAGTTCTTACTTTCCCATCTTACTCATCAGTAACCTTACCAAAGACTCAGAATACAAAAGGCACCTTACTTAATAGCTTGCTTACATACGTGCAACATCTCACTTAACACATGAGTACTCTTTCATAATATAGGCATATTTCCAATCATGTCATAAAGTGTCACAAGCATAACTGAAAACTCATCACTTAATTAATACTTGATAATCTCAATTACTTACAATCTCAGTATTAAATAAGCCTTAAATGCATACCTGTACTCTTTCTTCATGTTCTCACCTTGTCTTTTCTTTGACTTACTTTTTGGATTACTCGGGAACCTTTTCTTTTTTTGAACTTACCATTGCCATGTCTTGACATGGTCTTACGTGGTATCCTTGCCTTATGAACTCACCAATGCCATGCTTTGGCATGGTCTTACATGAGACCTTTGCCTTATAGTAACTCATCAATGCCATGTCTTGACATGGGCTTACATAATTTCCTTGCCTTATAGAACTTATCAATGCCATGCCTTGGCATGGTCTTACATGATATCCTTATCTTATAGAACTTATCAATGCCATGCCTTGGCATGGTCTTACATGATATCCTTATCTTACCAAATGCCATGTTCCAAACATGGCCTTACACGGTATCCTTATCTTAGTACCAATGCCACATCTTGATGTGGTCTTACATGGAGTCCTTAATCAATGCCGATGCCATGTCTTGACATGGTCTTACACGGGATCCTTGCCTTACCAATGCCATGTCTTGACATGGTCTTACATGGTATCCTTTGTCGAAACCATTTTTAAAATTGAGTTTTGGAAAATGGGAATCGACTTCAAGAAAAACAAAGATGGGAGTCGCCACCAATCTTTTTAGGTGTGATTGAATCACCTTATAAAATGTTTTATTTTAAAACATTAATTTTGGTCTACGAAAATCGAGAAAATGGATTCGGAAGTCGGTTACATACGAGGAAGGGTTAGCACCCTCGTAACGCCCCAAAATTGGTGCCTAATTGATTATCAAAATGTCTTTAATGTCGGAAATTTAAAAATTTTAAGATGCAATCCTCTTTTAATATTTTTGATTTTGAAAATTATGGTACACTTGTATCAAATGAATCAAAATATTACATCCAATAAGTTGGGACACAATATTTTTAAGATATTTGACACTAAGTTAGCCTCTTTGGAAATCCCTATCTCGAAAGAACAAAACGCCATATCCAGTAAGTTAGGACACAACGCCTTGAAATTCCGAGACAGTTGCTTGTACTTTGAAAACCTTAAAAAACTTAGAAGGGTGCTTGATTATTTGAACTTAACGAGAAAAGTTGCAACCCAATAAGTTAGGGCACTACCTTTCTCAAAATTTCCAAACGCCAAGCATTGTCTTTATTTTTGAAAACTTTAGAGTCTCGTTTTTAAAATCGATGCATGAAGGAGCATATTAACATAACATTCGAGATAACATGTTATAATAATAGGTAAATAAAATCACAATTGCATAAATATCATACATTAACTAACATATATATATAAGAAATAAAACATGAAAAATTTTAAATAAGTAAAATATACATAAATCACAATATATACTTAAGAAGAATAGATAAAAACACATAAACATGTAATTCAACATATATTTAAACATATTAATAATAAGAAATGATGCATGATATACAATTTGTCACACATATATATATATATATGTATATATATATATAAAATACAATAAAAATAATAATATGTCTAGCTCTCATCATTCAATAAAATTATGAGACCATCATATAATATATTGACATAATACAAAAAAAGGGGTTTAATATATATATATATATATATATGTTAAAATATAAAATAAAGTAAGTAATTTTGGTAAAATATTCCTAAAATATAAACAAAAATGTTTAAAATAGATTACGTATAATAATAATATGAATGAAATATAAAGAAATATAATGTGAAATAATAATAATATATTAAGTATTTTGCATATAAATATATGGTAAAATGATTAATATATATATATAGAAGAACAAATTAAATATAAAAAAATATATAATAAGAAGTATATATATAAGAAAGATACATATTATAAAGAATATTGAATAATAAAATATAATATGTAATAGTAATACATAAATAATTATAATGAAATATAATATAGTGTATGTATGATAATAATAATAATGTAACAAATATATAAAAATATAATTAAATAAATAATGAAATTTAAATATATAACATATAATGAAATTTGTGAAGGTATATAATATTACAAATAATATAAATAAAATAATATATTTCTATATATAATTAATGTTTATAAAATTATATGAGGTATCTTAAATAAATTAAATTAAAGGTATATAAGGATTAAAATTAAAATTAATTAAGGAATTTAGGGCTAATTTGTGAAATAATAAAAGCATTTGGACCTAATTAAAATGCTCACCAAAAATCGAAAGACTCATTGGGTAATTAAAACCTAATCCCAAAAACAACACCGTTTCCAGAATGAATTTTAAAGACCGCTTGGATTAAATTTAAACAAATATCAGAGATTAGGGTCAAATTAAAATAAATATAAAATGCAATTGAAGAACATAAAAAAACGGAAGGGTCAATTGGGCAATTTGCCCGTTTTCCAAAAACAAGCGGATCTTTCCCCGGGTACGGGTCAACATACGGGTCTAAGCTCAAACGGTG
This sequence comes from Gossypium anomalum, assembly GCA_025698475.1. Lineage (NCBI taxonomy): Eukaryota > Viridiplantae > Streptophyta > Magnoliopsida > Malvales > Malvaceae > Gossypium > Gossypium anomalum. Next base: position 40,638,995 of record CM046961.1, on the reverse strand, counting down.
CCGTTTTAATGCTTATTGAATTAAGCAAAACGACACCATTTTTGTATGGCTATATAAGCCCTGATTTTAGGTTTATAATCACTTTAAGCCGGTTCTGAAAAAAGAAGAAGAAGAATCTTCTGAAAGAGGATCTGGGACCGGCAACGGAGCTCCGTTGAGCCTCCGTTCTCAGGCGTTCACGCGCCCTCGCGCCACGCGCGAACCTCCCGCATGTGTGGCGGTCGGAAATCGAAAATTTTTGTCTCAAAAAGGTTCGTCTCCTCTTTCCCTTTTTTACTACTACCGATACCTTAAAAGATAGATAAAGTATTCACCTTTTCTATTCTCTCGATGATCATTGTACTTTTTTTCTCTCTATATGTAAAAATAAAATGTCTATTGAATCTGTATATGTATTCCAAAAAAACCGGTCCTTTTACAAATATGAAGAGAGGCTTTATAGCCTCTAAAACTATGTATATCTAGGAAAGAAATCAAAAGATTTCTTTCCTTGTTTGTTTCTGATTTATCTACTGCTATTTTTCCATATTTGCCTGTTTGGTTTCCTTTTCTACTCCGTTTTCTTTCCCTATCTGTTGGTTTTCTTCTTTTTCCTTTGTAGGTACCCCGAAGATCTCGGTGATAGTCGTGCTGTTTGTGACGTGATTCGGGGCTAGACAGAGTGATGACCGGTGACCGGGGAACTGGTGGGCATTGAAGGCCCTCGGGACAGTGCATTAATGGTGGCCTCGATTTCGAGGACTGAACAGACGCTCCCCGAATCTTCTAGAACCTGTTGCGGCGTCACAGTATTTAGGAAACCGTAGGGTTTCCTACTTCCCTTAAGTTCTTTGGGCCTTTTAGGCTGTTTTAAATTTGGGCTTGCCCGGTAGATGGGTTAATTGCCGTGTAATGTTTAGTTGGGTTAGCTATAATTGGGTCATGTTTAGGTTTGGGCTACTGTATTTGGGCATACGGGTAGTGGTACTTAGTTCTGAAGGTTTTAATGTTGGGCCAATAGTGTTTGGGCTCTTGTAAACTGGACTATTAAATGGACATTTTAAATAAATAAATATTTATTTATTTAATTCTTTTATTCTATTTTAAGCCCGGTCAAATTTGGGCTACTACAGCTGCCGCTCTTTGCTCATTGCTGTGTAACAGGAATCGAGCAAAGGCTCATAAAAAGACCAAATTTGTCCGACCTTATCGGATCATGGTCCTTAATCTGCTCATTTGCAAACTTAAGACTGTCATGTTGAAATCTTCGATCTGCTCTCCGTTGAACACAAAGACGCCAGATCTGCTTCTTCGATTTGTTCCCTGACCATACAGAGATGCCAAATCATCTTAAAATTACTTCAGCGTAAGCACGCGAAAGCCAAATCAGCTATGTCTTCGATTTGCTCCTTGTAAGCACAAGGATGCCAAATCATCTTGGATCTATTTGAGAACATGTAAGAGTCAAATCTGCTATGTCCTCAATTTTTTCCTTGTAAACACAAGAATGCCAAATCATCTTAGATCTATTTCAGTATAAACATCTGAAGGTTAGATCTGCTATGTGTCTGCCTCCGTCGAAGATGGAGGCGCCAAACTTTGATTTGTTCTCTGACAATACAGAGATGCCAAACCATCTTAAATTTGCTTCAACGTAAACACGTGAAAGCCAAATCAGCTATGTCTTCGATTTGTTCCTTGTAAGCATAAGAATGCCAAACCATCTTGGATCTGCTTCAGTCTAATCATCTGAAGGTTAGATCTGCTATGTGTCTGCCCTCTGTCGAATATAGAGGTGCCAGATTTCGATTTGTTCTCTGACAATACAGAGATGCCAAATCATCTTAGATTTGCTTCAATGTAAACATGTGAAAGCCAAATCAGCTATGTCTTCGATTTGTTCCTTGTAAGCACAAGGATGCCAAACCATCTTGGATCTTGCTTCAGTATAAACATCTGAAGACCAGATCTGCTATGCTACGGCCTATTACCCTACTGCTTAGGGGATTAAGGCGCGTTGTCTTTGATAACCTGTAGAATGATTATGCCTGATAATTAAGATGCTATGATCGAAGTGAGTCGAATGTTCCTAATTAAACATGTTATGATACAAAATGCTGTGAACATGACCCCTATCCTAGACGTCACCACTCATTCCTTCATTTGTCTTTTCTTTTCTCAAAGTATTATTCTTGCTCAGCCTATAGGCCTGTACCCTTCCTCAAATGCTACAATCCACTGAGAATGTCTGTAAGATAATCTTTCCTTAGAATTGAATCGTTGGTTTTGTCCATTTTTCTTTTGGACTGGAAGAAAGAAATTCCTCGAGTTCCTTCATCCCTTACTTATGTGAATTTCTCGAAAAATTGTCCTGTTTTAGTTTCTTGTATTATCTACAAATTCCAAAGTAATGCGCAAAACCTCGTTTGTAAACATATTTAATTCATCTATCATTATTTCAATGCAACATACTTAAAGAATAATAGAAAATGAATTCAATCTTGGGAACAATTAGATTTAAATGAATTGTCAAAAATACAAAGGAAATAAATCTGATAGCATATCTCTGAAAAGAAATAGAATCTAAAGATAGCAAACAGGATAAGTTAGATGCTCCAAATATCGCCGCTTGAGCGTCTATACACCAGCTCCATGAAATCTTTTTTGAGTTCAACATGTGTTTAAAAGATCCAAAGTACTTTGTTGATGCCTCAATATACAATGTGCTTCACTCTTTTTTGAATCAGGTATAGCAAGATTACTGTATGCCCTTCAAACTTTGAGCTGCCCTTTCGGGTTTTCAAACCCCTTTGGTCACAAGGCGCCCTTTGCGGGTTTTCACCTTGGCCTCTCTGTTTTTTTTTTGGTGAAAATTTAAGGCACCCTTTGCGGGTTTTCACCTTGGATTCTCCTCTCCTTTAGACAAAGTACTTTTTAACTGAGTCTGAGTTCACTGGGTTGGGTAAACTTTCCCATCCATTTCCGTTAAGATCAATGCACCGCCAGAGAAAGCTTTCTTCACGACATATGGCCCCTCCCAATTCGGCATCCATTTTCCCCTAAAGTCTTTTTGAATAGGAAGGATCTTTTTCAGTACCAAGTCTCCCTCATGGAACTCTCTTGGTCGAACTTTCTTATCATAAGCTTGCATTATTTGCTTCTGATACATCTGCCCATGTCGAATGGCTCTTAGCCTTTTTTCCTCAATCAAATTCAACTGGTCATATCGGGATTGAACCATTCAGCTTCATCTAACCTTATCTCCATCAAAATTTGAAGAGAAGGTATTTCTACTTCAATAGGCAACACTGCTTCCATCCCATAAACTAACAAGAATGGGGTTGCCCTAGTAGAGGTTCTGACGATGTTCGATAGGCCAGGAGTGCAAGTGGTAACTTCTCATGCCACTCTATAAGTCTCAGTCATCATCCCCACTATTTTCTTAATATTCTTATTGGTGGCCTCCACTGCCCCATTCATTTTTGGACGATAGGGAGAAGAATTGTGATGCTTGATCTTGAACTGGTCGCAAACCTCTGCTATCGTTTTGTTGTTCAAATTCAATGCATTGTCAGATATGATCTTCTCAGGCATTCCATACCGACAAATGATCTCCTTCTTCAAAAATTGACTTACAACTAACTTAGTAACATTCGCATAAGAAGCTGCCTCTACCCATTTTGTAAAGTAGTCAATTACCACGAAGATAAACCGATGTCTATTCTAAGCTTTCGGTGATATTAGTCCAATGACATCCATGCCCCACATGGAGAAGGGCCATGGAGAAGTCATAACATGCAAAGATAAAGGTGGTGTATAAATTTTATCCCCATAAATCTGAATTTTATCCCCATAAATCTGACACTTATGGCATTTCTTGGTATAGTTGATACAGTCCCCTTCCATAGTGGCCTAATAATAGCCAAACCTCATGATTTTCCTTGCCATCGTGAACCTATTTGCATGCGTCCCACATACACCTTCATGAACTTCTTCTAAAATTTGCTTAGCTTCCACAGCATCGACACATCTCAAAAGTACTTGGTCTTTCCTTTTCTTGTACAGGATATCCCCGTCCAAGACGTAGTCGCAAGCTAACCTTCTCAAAGTCCGTTTGTTATTTTCATTGGCCTATTCAGGGTATTTGTGATCTCTTACATATCGTAATATATCATGATACCAAGGGTTATCATCCTTTTCTTCTTTCTCAATGTTACAACAATGAGCTGGAGCTTCGTAGACACTCATCTGAATTGGTCTCATCTCTTCCTCTTTATTCGCCTTAATCATTGAGGCCAAGGTTGCTAAAGTATCTGCCATCTGATTTTCGTCTCGTGGGAGATAATTGAAGGTGATGTCATCAAACTCCTCAAGTAACCCCAAAACTACCTTTCGATAATTGATCAATTTAGGGTCCCTTTTCTCCCATTCACCACTAAGCTGATAAATTACCAATGCAGAATCCCCATATACTTCTAGTGTTTTTATACCTCACTCTATAGCTGTTTGAAGTCCCATGATGCATGCTTCATACTCAGCCATATTGTTCGTGCAATCAAAATCCAATTTGCACGTGAACGGGTAATGATCACCATTTGGGGATACCAAGACTACCCCAATTCCATTTCCGACTGCATTAGAAGCCCCATCAAAATTGAGCTTCCAAGGAGAATCTTCAGTCGTTGCTATACACATTAACTCCTCATTTGGAAAATCAAAGTTCAATGGTTCATAATCCTATAGAGCTCTACTGGCCAAGAAGTCTGCTACCGTACTTCCTTTTATAGCCTTCTGACTTATGAAGACTATATCAAACTCTGAAAGTAAAATTTGCCATCTCACCATTCTCCCATTTAGAGCTGTTGACTCCATCATATATTTCAATGGATCAAGCTTTGAGATGAGCCAAGTGGTATGGTATAGCATGTACTGTCTTAATATCCGAGTTGTCCAAATTAGCGCACAGCACACCTTTTCAATTGGTGGATATCTCATTTCACAGTCAGTGAATTTTTTACTAAGATAATAAATTACCTTCTCCTTTTTTCCTGACTCGTTATGCTGACCAAACACACATCCCATAGAATTACTAAACACTGACAAGTACAGTATTAACGATTTATCTGGGTTAGGTAGAGATAATACCGGAGCATTCAACAAATACTGCTTGACCTTTTCAAAAGCATTCTGGCATTCTTCATCCCAAGTACCTTGATTGTGCTTTCTGAGGAGACGAAATATAGGATCGCATTTCTTGGTTAGTTGTGAAATGAACCTAGCGATGTAATTCAACCTTCCGAGGATTCCTCGAACTTCTTTTTGAGTTTGTGGTGGAGGCAATTCTCGTATTGCTCTGACTTTGTCTGAATCAAATTCTATTCCTTTTTCACTGACTACGAAACCTAATAGCTTTCCTGATCTAGCTCCAAAGGTGCGCTTTGCCGGATTGAGCCTTACCTGAAACTTCCTCAACCTCAAGAATAGTCTTCTCAAAACTTTAATATGCTCTTTCTCTGTTCGGGACTTAGCAATCATATCATCAACATATACCTCAATGTCCCTATGCATCATGTCGTGGAACAAGTTCACCATGGCCCGCTGGTAGGTTGCCCCTCTGTTCTTCAGTCCAAACGGCATTACTTTGTAGCAAAAGGTGCCCTACAAGGTTATGAAGGTAGTTTTATCCATGTCCTCTAGATGCATCTTTATCTGATTGTACCCCGAGAAACCATCCATAAAAGAAAACAACGAATGTCCCACCGTGTTATCTACCAAAGTGTCGATGTGCGGCAAAGGAAAGTTGTCTTTTGGGCTAGCTTTATTCAGATATCTATAGTCAACGCACATTCATACCTTCCCGTCCTTCTTAGGGACCGGCACAATATTAGCTACCCATTCGGAGTACTTGACCTCTTGTAAGAATCTTGCATCGAACTACTTCTTACTCTCATCTTTTATTTTTAGAACAATATCTGGCCGCATTCTCCGTAACTTCTGCTGGACTAGTTTGCAATCTTGTCTTATCGAAAGACGATGTACTACAATGTTGGTACTCAATCCGGGCATATCTTGATATGACCATGCGAAGATATCTTTGAACTCTCGAAGCAACTCAATCAAGCCATGCCTTGTGTTCTCGGTAATCAGTGTTCCAATTTTCAACTCCTTCCCTTCCTCTAGGGCTATATTTTCTATTGCCTCTTTCTCATGCGTCATAATTTGTTTTTCCTCCTGTTTCACCATTCTTAACAGATCAAGAGACACATCACAATCTTGAACATCTTCAAAATCCTGAGATTCCTCTAAACACATGTCTTGTTCGCAAGAGAAATCAGGAGTTGCAGTATCAGTGCTCATATCATTGATATCTAGAGACCTGTGGGGGTATGAAAGAATATACAAAGAATGAATGAATCAAAGAATGGTTTTTTATATGCTATGAAAGAAAAAGTTTAACGAAATATTGATTGATAAAAAGAAATCATATTCGTCCAAATTGATAATTATGTTTTACTAAAATAATAATAGATGATCAATAGCCTTTACACAAACGTAATCTTATTACTCCTAAGCCCTAGAGTAACAGTCATGTTTTGAGAATTACGCTGAAAAATTCCTAAAGACTACAGGAAGGTCCTCCGTAGTCCAATTGTTCAGAGAGCTCCCTGGTTCGTAAGGGCGAATACCCTCAAGGATTCCTTGCTCCAATCCATCATTGTATACAATATTAATCTGATGACTTTCTTCTATCAATAATCCTCCTGACTTAAAGGATTTGGATATAGGTAGGAATGTCATCGGTTCCCACTCCACTTCTCTTCCGTTCAAAAGCGTTTTTCTTCTCGCTTGGCGCTTCTTAATTTCTTGCCTCTTGTGCTTATGGTCTGGCTTAAAGCCCAAACCAAAGCGATCTTTCTTTTCAATCAGTTTTGGGATTTGAACCCCTTCTTGCAACTGTCTTCCTAGTCCTTTTCCTGGCAACGCTCCCTTCCCCATCATCATTTGAAGGGCCATCCTTGTGGCTCTAGACATTTTGGGTGCCGGCACCTCACTTCCTTCCAAAATGAAGGTTGCATTGATGATTTCTAAAGAGCAGAAAGAACACTCAATAGCCTCTTCACTCGCCTCGACATAAGGGGCCTTGCTAGTGACTGTTGCTATAATGTCCTCTTTCGTATTGATGGTTATTAACCGTCCATCTGTCACTAACTTCAATTTTTGGTGCAATGAGGAAGGCACCGCTCCTGCCGAGTGTATCCATGGTCTCCCCAACAAACAATTATAGGAGGGCTTGATATCCATCACCAAGAAATCAACTTCATATGTATTTGGCCCAATTTCCAAAGGGATGTCAATTCGTCCCATCACTTTCCTTTCAGTTCCATCGAAAGCTCTTACCACATTGTGACATGTTTTTATATGCGAACTGTCAATGGGTAATCTATTCAATGTGGATAATGGAAGGACGTCCAAAGCCAACCCGTTATCAACGAGTACACTTGGAAGCGTGTATCCCTTGCATCGAGTAGTGATGTGTAAGGCCTTGGTTGACCCTATGCCCCCAGGTGGAATTTCATCATCATTGAAGTAGATGAAATTGTCAGCACTGATGTTATTCACCAACCGGTCCAAATTATTAATAGATATGTCGTGGGTGACATATGTTTCGTTAAGTACCTTCAACAATGCATCCCGATGCACCTCAGAACTCAGGAGCAGGGCTAATACTGATATACGCGCTGGCTGACTACGCAACTGCTTGACCACACTATACTTGCTATGTTTAAGGAATTTTAAAAACTCTTTAGCCTCCTCCTCTTTTACCGGCTCCTTGACAGGCACTTCCACCTCTTTCTTCTTCTCAATGTTAATATCCTTCATTTTCGTGGGCTCCACTCTGATGCCCCCTCATGATAATGCTTCCCACTTCGTGTATGGTTACTTTTGTTTTGCACGCCCCTAGACGCACTGTCTATATTCTCCCCCTCAGGTACTGCTACACTGCAGTCATAGCTCCATGGCACCTTCTTGTCATCCTTGTAAGGGAAAGGAGTGGGTTTATGGATGACGATCTTGGGCCTGGTTTGCGCCCCCACTTCATTATTCCCCGGTAAGGAAATAATAATTCTTGGTCGACTGGTTCCTTGTTGTCCACCTTCCAATGCACTTATTTATCTTTTATAAAAGCTACCTTCAAAAATTTGTAGCTCTTTATTATCTATAAAGCCTTGCACCAAGGCTCTGAATTCTTCACAATTTTGGGTCTCATGACCCTCTTTTCCATGGAACTCACAGTAGTTCCCCATTCCTTCTCCATCTTTTCCAGAGGTTAACATACCTCTTTTCACTATCTCCTCCCATATTACTTTCATGGGTGTCTTCACCTTAGCAACATCTTCTTTAATTATTCTTTCCCTAGTTTCGTCAATGGCATTCACTCCTTAATTTTCATGATATGGTAACAGATTTTTAGCATTAAGGGTACTGTCAAATTTCACAACCCCCATCTTGATAAGCCTCTCTACGGCCTTCTTGAATCCGGTACAATTTTCAATCGAATGCTTCGGTATTCTCGCATGATATTCGCATTTAGCATTTGCATCTTACCATTTGGGGTACGGTGGCTATAGCGGTTTCAAGTGAAATGGAGCAATGGCGTGTGCATCGTATAAGCTTTGATAAAGCTCACGATACGTCACAGGGATAGGCGTGAATTGTATCCTCTCCGAATTCTGTCTTGATCCCGAATCCTATCTTTGAGTACTTTGCTGCCCAAATGTAGCCACTTTGGGCTGACTAACTATGACTGCCTTCGAGTTGAAGTTACTTGTGTTGTTCACCTCATTGTCTTTCCTTCTTGGGGCCGATCTTTTGGCCTCTTCCCCCTCAATTTTGCCACCCCTTATGGCATTCTCTATCATCTCTCCTGCCATAACTATGTTCGCAAAACTTTTAGTAGTGCTCCCAATCATGTGAGTAATGAATGGAGCTTTCAGAGTGTTGATGAAAAACATGGTGGTCTCCTTCTCCAGCAGTGGTGGTTGAACCTGTATTGCCACCTCCCTCCATTGTTGTGCGTATTGCCTAAAACTTTCATTAGGCTTTTTCTCCATGTTTTGAAGCGTGATCATGTCTGGCATTATATCAGTCACATGGTTGTACTGTTGCATGAAGGCTTGTGCAAGATCTCTCCATGAATCGATTCTTGTACGGCTCAACTGATTGTACCACCTAGCCGCTGCTCCTACTAAGCTATCTTGAAAACAATGGATCAATAGTTGATCATTGTTCACATACCCAGTCATTCTTCTACAAAACATTGTTATGTGTGCCTCTGGGCAAGTAGTCTCGTTGTACTTTTCAAACTCCAGCATCTTAAATTTGTGAGGAAGCACCAAGTCTGGGACCAAACTTAAGTCTTTGGCATCAATCCCATGATGATGCCAGCGCCTTCTAAAACCTTAAACTTCTCCTCCAACCACCTGAAACGATCCTCCAATTGTTTTGAGGATTCAGTTGCCATTCTTTCCCTCTCCATCATATCCAGATCAGGAGTGATAGGGTTGATCAGGCTATCGCCCAAATTATTTCCTGACCCAGATGGGAAATTCATGAGGATTCTAGCATCGATCGACCCATGTTGAGGCCTTACAGTGACAGATGGTCTTCTAGGAGGTGCCTCGGTTTGTAATGATACATGAGGCAGAGTAGAACCCGGAGATCCTTACCCTCTTCACCAGTGATAGCCATATGGGCCTTCCCTTTGTCAGTGGCCCTTAGAAGCTGAGCCATTTCAGCCATCATATTCCTCTGAGCCTCTAGCATTTGCTCCCTCATGTCATTCTGCATCTTGGCCAACTACTCTTGCTATTGGTCTTGCATATCCTTTTGCAATTGCTCGAACCTTTGATCCATACTCTTAGTTTTAGTGCGGTTGCCGTAAGGATGTGTGATTTCCAAATTTTCTTTTCTACATTTTCTAAATAAACTTTAACTAATTAGGGTCTTTCTATAACCTTGAATGCATATAATGTGATGTAATGCAAATGCATGAATGCAAAAAGGCATCGATCTCGATTCAATCTCATTTAGAAAACTTTAATTAGAAAAAGAATATCTTTACATATAAATGGATTACATATATGCCTTTGCCCTAATGCCCAAAGTTCTAACTTTATCTAATAAAAGGGCTAACTCTCGACCTTTATCAGACGCTGACTCATACATCATACTCAACACATCAGCTCGTACTGCTAAGTCTCGAACATATTTAGCAATCTCTCAGATCTGGGCTATAGCCTCCCCAATAATGTAATCCCTATCCATGACTTGACCCTTAACTTGATGGAGCTCTCCTTTTATACAATCTCTTTGTGCCTCGAGCTACTCAATCCGAAGTTCACCATCATGCAATGCCACTTCCAAATCTTCAACCTTACTTTTTAGCTCCTCTAACTTGACCATAGGATCATGGTTTCGGTCCCAACCCTTTATTCTCTTTCTCTAATGCCAAATTCTGCGACCGCATCTCTTGGAACTTCCTCTCTCAATACTCAGCTCTAGCTTTTTCCTCTTGAACTTCTTTCTGCCACTGTTCCGAAGACCTTCCTAACCCCACTCGCTTTAAAGATACTTGTGCCTTCTTATACTCCTCTTTTAAATCATCTCGGTCTTCCTCAACCTTCCTCTTTTCCTTCCTAACTTTTTCAACCTCCTTCTTTTGCAGGTCAACATCTAGACTTAGGTACATCCTCTCCTCCTCAAGCTTTTCTATATTCTTTTCGAGTTCCAAATTCTTTCTCTTAAATTCTTGCTTTATAATATCAAGCTCCGAGGGTATCACTTGTAAATATTCCTCTATTGGTCGAGCTTCCTCCATTTTTGTCATAGGGACATTATCATTAATCCTTCGACTCCTCCACTCGATATATTTTGGGGTCGTAGCAAGACTAATGACCACTCCATTCAACCAACAAGTCTTGTTCCAAGCGCTAGAAACCTTGCTAACCTTCCTCTTGTAATCAGCTCCTCTATATACAAACTCACTTTGAGCCAACCCATGAGTCGCTGGTACAAACTGTCTCAATCCATGCTACCTCAACAAGAGCAAAGGGGCTTAACCCATGGCTCCCCAAATTCCCAACAGGGGAACCCAATCAAAGCTACCGCATCGGTAAAGTATCTCACCAGGAACCATCCATGAAGCTCTCCACTCAACATCCCCGACTACAAATTCTGAAGTAATGCTATCCAATTTTCTTCCAGCACGTCCATTTTCCTAGATGAGGCTATTATATCTTTCAACGTGGAGTAGTTCTCAAAGAAAACCTGACAAACAATCCCATCAATCAATTGGAAGTGACTGTAGAACCAAGCCATGAGTAACTGAGCACACCCTATAAACCTACCTGCACCAGCCCTCCTACATGCACCTAAGGATCTAAATGTCTCTGCCAAAATCACAGGGACAGAAGTGACCCTTTTACTGAGTCGATGAAAAAGATCCGTGGTCTCCTCGTCCACATATCCCAAAGCCCTAGGGAAAACCATCAGTCCATACAAACTTAAGGCAAAAATGTCTACCTTCTTCGTCTCATCGGGGTGTGTCAAAATCAGATTTTTCAAAGCGTCCCACGAAATGCACTTGCACTCACCCTTCTCTTTAATTCTGGCCGTGATCCACTGCTCACTCATCCCTGTAATGGTCATTAATTTCTTCCAAAAGGTAGGGGCACAAGCAGCTCGAGAATAGATCCTGTCATTCTGAAACCTGGGACAACGAAATAAGGCAGTGTACTTCTCCACGGTAGGTACCAAGTCTACTTCCCAAAAGTGAAACAACTATACGCCGGGTTCCAAAACTGCAAGGGCTCGGAACAAGTGCTCATCTACCTGAATATCAAGCAAGTAAGGTAAATCTCCGTAATTATCGTAGAATAACTGCTTGGTCTCATTGCCCCACTGATCCCAAATTTCCTTAAGCTCTTGGAGATTATTCTGTGTGACACTAATACGAGTATAATCTGACAGCTCCAACACATATCCCATAATTATACTGTCTCCCTTTTCTAGCTGAGTTTGCTCTGACCATCTATGAACATCGGCATTGCCCTCTACTCTATCAAGAAGTCCGTTCTCCATAATAAAACCTCCTAACTTAGAAACTGACCGTGAATCGATACCTTTGTAAATGCAAAATGTCATGCAAACAAAAGAAAAGAAATAGTCAGTATCACATGATATCAATAAATCTCAACGGTAATTTATAAGGGTAATATCTAAAGTTTAATTCTAACTAAGTTGGGCTCTTACAGTTTTTCTATATGAGGTTGGTTCTAAAGTTTAAGGTACTTGAACCAGCAGATTCCTCGATCTTCACCCATTATAGGCTCATTTGAATCAAGTTCAGTTCAGGGGAATACATTTCCCTATGGCTGCACAGAGATGAAAATCTCACGAAACCATAGGTACGGATGTATCCCGAAAGTGATCCACTATCCTGCACGGAGGCGAAAACCTCACGAAGCATAGTTTCTCACTCCCACTTAAGGGTGTGACCACAACAGTCATGCAAATGCAATGCATATCAAAATACAGCAACACGTGCAATAATACAAGCACATGTAATGCAAAGAGGATTTAAATTTTAAAATTTTAATTTCTGACATTAAGACAAGAGATAATCAATTATACGGCTTGACTCTCTTATTAGGAGTCCCCAGTGGAGTCGCCAAGATGTCGAAACCATTTTTAAAATCGAGTTTTGGAAAATGGGAATCGACTTTAAGAAAAACAAAGATGGGAGTCGCCACCAATCTTTTTAGGTGTGATTGGATCTCCTTATAAAATGTTTTATTTTAAAACATTAATTTTGGTCTACGAAAATCGAGAAAATGGATTCGGGAGTCGGTTACGTACGAGGAAGGGTTAGCACCCTCGTAATGCCCAAAAATTGGTACCTAATTGCTTATCAAAATGTCTTTAATGTCAGAAATTTGAAAATTTTAAGATGTAATCCTCTTTTAATATTTTTGATTTTGAAAATTATAGTACACTTGTATCAAATGAATCAAAATATTACATCCAATAAGTTGGGACACAAAATTTTTAAGATATTTGACACTAAGTTAGCCTCTTTGGAAATCCCTATCTCGAAACAACAAAACGCCATATCCAGTAAGTTAGGATACAACACCTTGAAATTCCGAGACAGATGCTTGTACTTTGAAAACCTTAAAAAACTTAGAAGGGTGCTTGATTATTTGAACTTAACGAGAAAAGTTGCAACCCAATAAGTTAGGGCACTACTTTTCTCGAAGTTTCCAAACGCCAAGCATTGCCTTTATTTTTGAAAACTTTAGAGTCTCGTTTTTAAAATCGATGCATGAAGGAGCATATTAACATAACATTCGAGATAACATGTTATAATAATAGGTAAATAAAAGCACAATTGCATAAATATCATACATTAACTAACATATATATATAAGAAATAAAACATGAAAAATTTTAAATAAGTAAAATATACATAAATCACAATATATACTTAAGAAGAATAGATAAAAACACATAAACATGTAATTCAACATATATTTAAACATTTTAATAATAAGAAATGATGCATGATATACAATTTGTCACACATATATATATATATATATATATAATACAATAAAAATAATAATATGTCTAGCACTCATCATTCAATAAAATTATGAGACCATCATATAATATATTGACATAATACAAAAAAAAGGGGTTTAATATATATATATATTAAAATATAAAATAAAGTAAGTAATTTTGGTAAAATATTCCTAAAATATAAACAAAAATGTTTAAAATAGATTATGTATAATAATAATATGAATGAAATATAAAGAAATATAATGTGAAATAATAATAATATAGTAAGTATTTTGCATATAAATATATGGTAAAATGATTAATATATATATATGGAAGAACAAATTAAATATAATAAAATATATAATAAAAAGTATATATATAAGAAAGATACATATTATAAAGAATATTGAATAATAAAATATTATATGTAATAGTAATACATAAATAATTATAATGAAATATAATATAGTGTATGTATGATAATAATAATAATGTAACAAATATATAAAAATATAATTAAATAAATAATGAAATTTAAATATATAATATATAATGAAATTTGTGAAGGTATATAGTATTGCAAATAACATAAATAAAATAATATATTTCTATATATAATCAATGTTTATAAAATACATATATATATATATATATATATATATATATATGAGGTATCTTAAATAAATTAAATTAAAGGTATAAAAGGATTAAAATTAAAATTAATTAAGGAATTTAGGGCTAATTTGTGAAATAATAAAAGCATTTGGACCTAATTAAAACGCTCACCAAAAATCAAAGGACTCATTGGGTAATTAAACCCTAATCCCAAAAACAACACCGTTTCCAGAATGAATTTTAAAGACCGCTTGGATTAAATTTAAACAAATATCAGAGATTAGGGCCAAATTAAAATAAATATAAAATACAATTGAAGAACATAAAAAAAACGGAAGGGTCAATTGGGCAATTTGCCCATTTTCCAAAAACACGCGGATCTTTCCCTGGGTACAGGTTAACATACGGGTCTAAACTCAAACGGTGCCGTTTTAATGCTTATTGAATTAAGCAAAACGACACCGTTTTTGTATGGCTATATAAGCCCTGATTTTAGGTTTATAATCATTTTAAGCCGGTTCTGAAAAAAGAAGAAGAAAAATCCTCTGAAATGAGGATCTGGGACCGGTAATGGAGCTCCGTTGAGCCTCTGTTCTTAGGCGTTCACGCGCCCTCGCGCCACCACGAACGCCGCCACATGTGGCGGTTGGAAACTGGAAAATTTTCCGTCTCAAAAAGGTTCGTCTCCTCTTTCCCTTTTTTACTACCGGTATACCTTAAAAGATAGATAAAGTATTCACCTTTTCTATTCTCTGATGACTGTTGTACTCTTTTCTCTCTATATGTAAAAATAAAATGTTTATTGAATCTGTATATGCATTCCAAAAAAACCGTTCCTTTTACAAATATGAAGAGAGGCTTTATAGCCTCTAAAACTATGTATGTCTAGGAAAGAAATCAAAGATTTCTTTCCTTGTTTGTTTTTGATTTATCTACTACTATTTTTCCATATTTGCCTGTTTGGTTTCCTTTTCTACTCTGTTTTCTTTCCCGTATCTGTTGGTTTTCTTCTTGTTCCTTTGTAGGTACCCCGAAGATCTCGGTGATGGTCGTGCTGTTCGTGACGTGATTCAGGGCTGGACAGAGTGACGACCGGTGACCGGGGAACTGGTGGGCATTGAAGGCCCTCGGGACAGTGCATTAATGGTGGCCTCGATTTCGGGGACTGAACAGACGCTCCCCGAATCTTCTAGAACCTGTTACGGCACCATAGTATTCAGGAAACCCTAGGGTTTCCTGCTTCCCTTAAGTTCTTTGGGCCTTTTAGGCTGTTTTAAATTTGGGCTTGCCCGGTAGATGGGTTAAAACTGCCGTGTAATGTTTAGTTGGGTTAGCTGTAATTGGGTCATGTTTAGGTTTGGGCTACGGGTGTATTTGGGCATACGGGTAGTGGTACTTAGTTCTGAAGGTTTTAATGTTGGGCCAATAGTGTTTGGGCTCTTGTAAGCTGGACTATTAAATGGACATTTTAAATAAATAAATATTTATTTATTTAATTCTTTTATTCTGTTTTAAGCCCGGTCAAATTTGGGCTACTACATCCTTAACCGTTAATTCCTCTTTAAATGCCATGTTATGAACATGGGCTTTTTCGTCAATTCCTCCTTAATTGCCATGGTACAACCGTGGACTTTGAGATATTAATGCCTTGTCAAGTCATAGCTAAAACATACTTGCTCAAATTCTCAAGGTTAGTCGCATAACTCAATAATAACAATACTAATAACAATAATTGCATAATAATAAAATGCTACTCAACTTACATACTTACATTCTCAATCTCATCATATCATCAACTTAACTTATTCTCATCAAACTATGCTAGTCAATACTTTCTTGTTATCATACAAAGCCATAATACAAAATATGGTCTTACATATAAATTATACAAGTTCTCTTTCCAATATCGAATTATTATCGAACATTAATCATTATATCTGAAACTCAATACTAAAGTATTTATGGCCAAAATATCAATTTATCATTCAAATATGCATAATTAAATGCTTATTAAACATATGAACTTACCTCGATACGAAAACGACCATTTTACCAATTTTCTCGATTTTCGATTTTTCTCCCGTTCTAGGTCCAAATCTCACTTTCCGGGATCTAAAAAATTATATTTCACTTATTTAATTAATGTACTATTTAAAACATTCCCTAACTCAAACTTTGGCAAAATTACAATTTTGCCCCTAAACATTTGCAAAGTTACGATTTTACCCTTAGGCTCAAAAATTAAAATTTATCCATTTTTCTTATGTTTCATGAGACGCTGAACATTTTTCCCTTATATGGCAACATCAAATTCCCACGCTATCATGTACTTATGAACATTAGGTATTTTTTCCGATTATGTCATTTTACTCGTTTTTACTTAAAATCGCTTAGCAAAAGTTGTTTAACATAATTTCAAGCTTCACATTCTACCATAAAACATCAAAATAAACACATGTAACCTATGGGTATTTTTCCAAATATGAACCCTAGCATGAATTATTGTTAGAATAAGCTAAATCAAGTTACCGGGACTCCAAAAACGTAAGGAACATTAAAAACAGCACTAGAACGAACTTGCTATTGAGCTTGGAAAGCTTGGAAACCCTAACCATGGATTCCCCCATGCTATATTCAGCCTCCATGAAGAAGATGGACCAATTTTGGCTTTATTTTCCCTTTTTAATTCTTTTAATTACTTTATGGCCAAAAATGCCCTTAAAGGCTTTTCATTCAAATTTGTCCTATTCTTGCCCATTTTTGTCCAAACTTAAATATAATGGTCTAATTACTAAATAAGGACCTTCAATTTAAGAACCCATTTCAATTAAAACCCCTTTATTATATAGAACACACATTTTGCTAATTTGTGGACTGTGTCAAAACAAGGAATTCACACTTCTCAAAGAGAATATTTGTCACCACTTGTGAAGTATGGTTCTATGTCATCCGATTCAGCCTTATGACTAGTTCACATGGAACTACGATTTCATTAGAGCGAATGGTATTATTATACTCGATTTTAACTTGAAAGACCATTGATGTGGGAAAAATCATCTCGGGAGAGATGCGGAATTGTGCTGCTAGACGTTCTAGCCCAACTTACTTCCCTTTTACGATAAAACTTTTGTGCTTGAAAGCTAAAATTCTTACAAACGTAAAGAAAACAAGTTATAGCTAGGGCACAATCACAGATTGGGACCTCTATTGAATAGCTGGAGACTCTGTTCTACAGCAACAAGTTGAAGAAAGTGAGGATCCCGAAGAAGAAGAAGAAGATCCCACAGAGATCGAACCAATGAAATTAGCTGAAATACTTGATAAGGCAGAACCAATGGAACTAGAAGTCGAACCTGATGTCATGACTTCAATGTTCAGAGTTCAATCACCTCGTCCAGATCTTCGAGATGAGCTGTCAAAGTTGATGGACATAATGCAACATATGCAGTGGCAGCAACAAGCTTATTGGAGATATTCAAAAATAAGGGATGACTCCATGAGAAGCGCTTTTACAAAAAAATACAATGACCCATTTATTTTTGTGCCTGAGTTTCCAGATTACATATTTGAACCATGGAGCCCATTATCAAAGAAGGAGCAAAGCGATTCATGCAAAGACAATAACGATGGAGCAAAAGATTAGTCGAATTCGGAAGGATCTGCAAATAAATAAAGAGGGGATCTTGACTTTATTTTATTTATGTTCTTAGGTTATTTTAGGATTAAGTTAATTAGGAATTTTTATTCTCGCATAATAAAACAAGAGATGAAAATCATTAATAAAATTGAATATAAAGTGTGACAATAGATATATACATGTCTAGGATTGGATTTAGAAAGAGCTTGGTACTTAAGCAGTCAAATTGACTCACCTCCTCTTTTCTACAATCCTACCTTGTGTAATGTATCTATTCACTTTAAACAATGAGAACATTGTTTATTTTAAGTAGAGGGACCGAAAAATTGTAATTATTTTCACTCAGAATAAATAGTTCTTTTAATTATGATTAAGATATATTTTGTTAAATAAATTGAAATTTTGTTAAGTAAGCTAAACTTTAGTATAAATAAAGTTCTATTATTTCAATAAATTGTTATGTAAGCTTAATAATGATATAAATGCATTTTTAATAAAGCATGCAAATCGTACCACAAAATTTTAGTTCCTTAGGAAAGTTAGACGTGCATGAAAGTTTAAATCTTTAGAATTGACTTAGTAGTTTCTTGAGGCGAAATCCTAGGAAGCATGGAATATTGAAAATGATTTAGGCAACTTTTGTTGGGTGGTTTGAGCCTTTCAAGCCAACCATAATGAAATTTTATCCTTTAAAACCCAACTTTGAGACTATATGGCGTAATTTTATTTGAACATTTGAAATATTTAGTCATAACTTTTCTCTTAATTATCTTTAAATTGTCCCAAACACTAGACTCAGTACTATTTAGAGTATCCTTTGAAAATAAGTTTGGGGAAGTTGAAAGAAGTATCAAATGCTCTAAAAATTGTAGTACATGCAGTGAAATACTCGTGTTAATAAAAAAAAAAGAGCACAGGTACTTGAAAGAAAATAGATGTACAAAGAACATGTGAAACCAAAGTAAGTTGGTGTATTGAGGGAAATTATCTATCTTTTACCTACCCCTAGCCTAGCCATGTTACAGCCTTTTTAAAGACCTATTGATTCAAGTTTTCTATGCTACCTACATTAGTGGAGAGAAATTGCTAAGTTCAACATATGAAGGCATAAGTTAAACTTAACGATTGCAGCTTAATCTTGAATAAGGAAATAAAATCAAATTGGTAAGGGTTAACATGTCTTTGTTAAGGAAGCATTTAGTCTAATTTTTCTATCATAATAGTTGTTGAGATTAATTTGAACGATATGTATACTTAAGTAGCATAACTATCAAATTTCTTGTTTTTGAGCATAAGTATATTTAATTCATAATTTTGGGAAGAATGTTGTTCTGAATGAGTTTTTCAAAGGTGTTTCCAAGAAATTCTTTTCAATTTGTGCATTACTCGGGACGAGCAATGAATTAAGTTTGGTGGTGTGGAAACACAAAAATATACACACTTTTTCATGCCCTTTTTAACTCAAATTCATATAGTTTTGGTAAAATTATTGTCGAAAAATATATAAATATTATAAAATAATTATTTTGTACTTAAATTATTAAAATAATGAATTTTAATTAATTTTATAATAAATTTTGATTAATTTTGATAGATTTGCACATAGGGCGAAAATTGGCTCAGTAAACACTGCTAAAAGCACAAAATCAAGAAGCGATTTTTGAGGCATCGAGACGAATGAATTTTTCTACTATAGACGGTCCAATTATGTGTATTAATTCATGATATAATTAATTTTAATTTATATCCAATTTAATTTAGATTAAATAAATTATTATTAATTAATTATGAAAAAGTGGTCCAGTTGAGCCAAACTGACCAAGAAATGGACAGCCCAAAACTGTCCATATGCTCACCCAAATCAGCTTATTGGTTGATTATTTAGCTAGCAAAGAGGCCCTTGAAGACTTGTTCAAGTTGGAAACAAACCCCTCCACAATTGGTGGCTTTATAGATTTGCCCCAAGCCTAAATTAGTAAAGTTGAAACTATCAACCTTGCCACATGTGTGATCGGCCAATGAAGGGCTCTTTTGCTGATAATTTTAGCTATTTTTAGCCTCCCTCTTCAGCTATAAAAACTCCCTTAGGCTGGTAATTTGAAAGACATTTCAAGCATTCACATCTTTTCTCTCTTCTCTCTACTTTCTCTCTTCTTTTCCATTCCAAATTCCCTTACTATCTTGTCAATTTCTCCCCTTGGAAAAGGGGCATTCATCAGCCATTTGGAGCAGCAATTACTGTTCATAGTAGCCTTGGTTGACGAGGACAACGGAGAAAGAAGAACGGAGCAAACTAGTCAAGCCACGGAAAAATACCGGATTTGATTCTTATTTCCTATCTCTTTAATTTTTGTTGTTGTTATGATGAACATATCTATGGATATTTATGTTGTTGGAATGGTTAATTTAATCAATTTAGCTTGAATTTAATTCATGTTAGGTTGATTGCATTTTATTTGCTAAAATTGTTAAAATTGTGTTTATGTTGTTATAGGCCTCGGTAAGATGTTTGATTAAGTAAAACCATGACTAAGTTATTCTTGCATTACAATTGTGAAGTAGCTAATGAATTAATTATTTAAATGGATTGAAATTGTAATTAATGGACACAGTACTTAATCAGTGCATGTTTAATCATCTAAGGTAGCTGAGAGTTAAATTAGCAATGGTATCTGACCATGAAT
Organism: Gossypium anomalum; assembly: GCA_025698475.1. Lineage (NCBI taxonomy): Eukaryota > Viridiplantae > Streptophyta > Magnoliopsida > Malvales > Malvaceae > Gossypium > Gossypium anomalum. Next base: position 40,618,451 of record CM046961.1, on the reverse strand, counting down.
TTGCCTTACATAACTTGCAAGATTATTGTGATTAAACTGTTTCAAGGTAGGGATACCTTGTTACCTCACGTAGTCTTTTATGTGCTTATTAGATTTAGTTAATCGTTTGAATTGATATAGGAATATGTACAAGAGATTATTTCGATTTAATAAGTATGTATGTGCAATAACATATTTGCCTATTAAGATTTGTTTAATCGGTTGAATTGACATAGGGATATTGTCAAGAGATGAATGGATTTTGGTAGGTGAGTATGTTCATAAGTTAGCAGATTACGGAGTTGCCGTGAATTTATTCGTAGCAATATAAACATGAGTTTAATAATTCTAAGTTAAGAAATGTAATTAATCTAACACAATTATGTCATATTGATTAAAATCATATTTTGAAATAGTGCATTTGAGATTTATTTATTTAATTTACTTAGTTTAAAATCTTAGTTTTTAATCACCCTCTTCAAATAAAATATTTTTCTTCACCAAAGTGTTTTAAATAGAATTCATAAATAATTCTTTTCACAGTCCCTGTGGGTACGATAACTCGACATTTACTTGTCACTTTATTACTTGTTGTGATTTGGGTACACTTGCAAATTTACGTTGTTCCAGAGTGTTAACAAGCAAGTGAGTTGGCCTAGTGGTTAAGAGAATTAATAAATTCCATTAGTTCCTATGTTAAATCCCCCACATCCCCATTATTTTTATTTAATTTTTGGCTCATAAAACCATGGTCAACAATTTTTCCACCCATAATAGTTACCATACAAAGGAGATTCTTATCCCCGTTTTCACTCCATGTGTTCCTTTCTTTCATTTTCTTCTCCCTTTTTTCCTTGCTTTCCTTTGAACTAGTGTATGCCACCTCTAGCACATGAAACCATCCATGTTCATTCTTTTTTCCAATATTCCTTCCTTCTTTCTATTCACTTTTTCTCCTTCTCCTTCCAAAAATGTAGAGTGTCGACTAGGTAGTTGTCCAACCCTTAAAGGCTATGCTCACATTTTTTTTTCATTTTGGCAAAAACTCATTCTTTCCCCTCATTTCTCCTCCGTTGAGCAACCTTGTGCTACCCCCTTATTTGGTTGTTCTCCTCTATCTTTTACTTCATTTTCATTTATTTCTTTGAAACCACCACCTTCCACCACCATTAGTTAACTGTACAACCATCGTGACCACCACTCTCCTTATTTTTCTTTCTTCTTCTTGATAAAACATTGCTAGAATCTTTATCATTTTTAACCTCCTATATAATATATTTCTTTGATTTATTCCCTATCAAGCAATCCTCCTCTCTAGACTAGATTGAATCAACATAGTTTTGGTTGGCATAAACGTAAGTATGGATTAACATTGGATATTTATCAACACTCTTCTCTCATTCTTTTATCATGGCAGATCCTACCTATTGTATAATCATACATTTTCAGAACTAATCTCCTTTATATTGTTTTGATGATGAAGGACCAAACACGATTGTTTTGGAATGTTAGTAATTTCAAAAGTGCTTCATATCTCCAATTTAAATATCACAAGAGTAAGTATTATCATAGAAGTCAAAGCCTAACCATTTATCAAAAATTTATTAAGGGTGTTGTAACACCTCAAACCCGACTGGGGCAGAACGACAGAATTTTGAAGCGTTACATTAGCCACCGAAGTGACTCTCTAGCTAACGACCACCTGACACACATTCCAACCTTAGAACACCTCATTTATGACTAATTAACTATAATTTATTAATGCATAAGCAATTTATGAACCACTTTTTTTAACTTTTTCTATGTATTTAAACCTAAAGGGTATTTTGGTCACTTTACGACCTAAGGTTAAACTATCTCGATTTTATTTCTAAATAGTAAACAACCTTCTTTTAGCCAAATTATGCAAGCCCTAAAAATTTTAGCTTAATTCGAGTTCATTTACTATGTCTAATTCAAGTTTTATTATTAGGGACTAAATCGTAACTTTTACAAACTTTTAGTATATCTTCCAAATTAAAAATTAAGAGTGTTTCTACCAAATATTAACAATTACAAGTCTAATCCTAAAATATTACCAAGTTTCCCTATCATTAAAGGCTTCAATTAATCTAATCAAGTTTTAGGACTAAATTATAAATTAAGCAAATTATAATACTAGATTACAAAAACCAAAAATCAAACCCTCGAAAATCCACACGCTCGTGTGAAAAGACACACACCTGTGTGCAAACCACTACACCTATTTAGTTAAACATTTGTTTTAATTACCCTATATTACATAGTTTACTTACCCATTAAACTTGAAATAGCTACAATTAATTACCATAAACATCCACACATCTCTAATTTAATTTATTTACAACAACTATGCAACAATTAATCAAAATTTAACACCCAATTACATGCTTAGCAAACACTAATTAATTCACACAAGTTACATACCTTAGTTGCAACCAATCCACTCCATGGTAAGCTTCAATTAAATATTGTTAGTATAAAATAAATGCTTCATACATCGTGTTATCAACCACCATACGAACACTCATCAACATACCATAAATAAAACATCAATTAGACATAAAATCATGTATTAAAGCAATTATAAAATTACCAAATTAAAGTCCAAAATTTAATGTCCAATGTCTATTACAAGTAAAATAACACTAGTCTCAAAAGCATCACAATGCCCCTATATTGTAACACCCCAAACCCGACTTAGACGTTATGGCCGAATCCGACAATGTCACATGAGAGTGTTTTGGCAAACCTTTAATCACATAAAAATCATTCCAATTATTATCTGATACTTAGTTCGAAAGATACCGTAAGTTTATTAACTGGCTTGAAAACATTTCTTAACACGCGGAAGCTTTAAAATCCAAATAAATCTTGTTACCGTTTTACTTACGAAAACCTTCGTTAAGTTTTAAAATAGAAAACAGCTTTGGCGTTGCAGTTCATATCCTAAAATCACAGTTCAAAAACCCAGTCTAAAACCAAAAGTCCAAGTCCAAGACTACATAAAAATTCCCATAAATAATGAATAAAGAAAAAGTAAAGTAGGAAGCTCATAAACCAAAACATATGTGGTCGTGGTCACCGTCGAGTCCTCCACTGCACTGATCCGCCTATTGCTGGGGATTACCTGAATAGATAAACAAATAAAGGGTGAGTTTTCGCAAAGTCAGTGTGTATATCCCCACAGTTCAGCATGCATACAACAGTGAACAGAATACAGTCATGATTTGAGCCTGAGCCTTTACAGAATCGGTGGGACCCTTAGCCCGCTTAGAAACAGAATTAGATGCAGTCTTAGGGCTTCAATCCATCTCAGATATAACATGCATATCATATCAGGATAACAGAAACATGCCCACTAACCTTGCACACCATCTCCGTCCAACCCAGCATACTATGTGGGGTTAAAATCGACCCACCCATCCTTACACACCAAATATGGGGATAAAATCAACCCATCCAACCCTACACACCATAGTGTACCGTAATGCGACACATATCATAAATATGCAGCTTAGCTGCCAAATAACGGGCTTATGAATCCCTTCAGTACTTCTTTCACTTTATTAGACCCACCCCAATGCAATGTATCATACAAATATGCCATGCTATAGTGCAGATTAATAGTCATATACTCATAATCAAATCAGAACATATACACATACATGCATCACAGTATCATATCATAGAATAGGGGTCTAAGCAATGCTTACCGACCCTACAGCAGGTCACAGTCGTCTTCGGCGACCCATGCAACCTTTCAGAACATTTCAGAAAAATGGGCTCACATGCCCATGTAGCCTGCCCGTGTGGACCCACACGTCCGTGTGGCCTACATGGCCCAAATTGGCCCTGGCCGTGTGGATCACACTGCCTGGCCCAAATTCCCACACACCCGTGTGGTTCACTCGTGTGGGCCCACACGGCTCAGTTGACTGAGCCTGTGTCTCACACACGGCCTACTAGCCTTTACATGTCCATATCCATCTCGCCCGTGTTATGTGCGCACGACCTAGTTCGTCGACCACATGCCCTTGTTCTGACACACGGCCTACCACACGGGTGACCACACGCCCGTGTGGAGTCGACAGAATACTTTTTGACTTTCGTCGAATCTCATTTTCTGTGTAATCAGAGTACACACCTGTTATGATTCGATGCTTAAATGATCCCCGAGCACTCCAGAACCTATATTAGACCAATATATCACCTGGTTAATTCCCTTACTTCAACATCCAATCAAGACTCCCAACCGTAAACCTGAGTAACTAAGCCAACAACGATTCGAGAAACTTATCGCAACAAAAATGATAACCAGTAGTCACACGCAGAAAACACGATTAAAACCTTCGAACAGTACCTAAGAGAGAGTAAAAATGAAACCTTTCATTATTCACTTAATCAAAATATAACTAAAACGACCACAACGTACTTACCAAAAACCCGTCGAACACGATGCGTAGGAAAAAGTTGAAGAAGGATCGAAATAAGAAAAGAGTGAAAACGGCAGCAAGTTGGGGAAGAGGAAATGGCAGAGAAAGGAAAAGAAAAGAAAGCTTTCAGGAAAAGAGAGAAAAATAAGAATAGGATTCTATCAGACTTCCCCCAACTACCCACTACCTACTCAAACTCAACTTCTTCAATATTTGAAAATCACTAAAATTCTTTTGCAGAACCGAGCAAAAATATAAACTCCCTTGCCCACGCAAGGAATCAAACCCAGACCTCCAACATATTAACACTCCATTTAACCACCAGACCAGCAGGCCCATTATGATATAATCTTACTTACATTTAAACTTAAGTCTACTGAACCAGAGTAAGGCCATATTCATAAAAATACCAAAATTTTCCAAATGCAAGGCTTGAACTTGGGACCTCTCTCGCATACCCAGAACACGTAAACCACTGAAGCAGATACAGATTTATGTCATAGACAAACAAAAATAAATATATGAGATTTTGGGGCGTTACAACTCTACCCCCTTAAAAAAATTTCGTCCTCGAAATTTTAACTGATCAGAAAAGGTGAGGATACTGTTGACGCATCGAATCCTCCAGCTCCCAAGTGGCCTCCTCAGTGCTATGATTCTGCCACAAAACCTTCACTAACGGGATAGATTTCCTACGTAGTACCTTCACGTCGCGATCTAGGATCTAAATCAGCTCCTCCTCAAATTTTAGATTTGGTCTAACCTCAGTCTCCTCCACAGGCACAATATGCGTGGGATCAGAGTAGTAGCGCCTCAACATTGAGACGTGGAATACAACATGAATAGATCTAACTTCAGAGGAAGCTCCAATTGATATGCGACTAACCCTACTCGCTTTAAGATCCGGTACGGCCCAATAAACCGAGGGCTCAGCTTGCCCTTGCGACCGAACCTCAAAACTTTTTTCCACGGCGAGACCTTAAGAAAAACCATATCCCACAGAATACTCGATATCCTACCGCTTCAAATCAGCATAGGACTTTTGCCTGTCCGAAGCCACTTTCAGTCAATCTCAAATCAAACGGGCTTTATCCTCAGTCTCCAATACCAACTCCGAACCTAGAACACATCACTCACCTAACTCAGCCCAGCATAAGGGAGCGTGGCACTTACGACCATACAGTGCCTCGTAGGGTGCCATCTATATACTAGACTGATAGCTATTGTTGTAAGTGAGCTCTGTTAGAGGCAAGTTGTAACACCCCAAACCTGGCCTAGAAGTTTGGCTCGAATCTGGCGTGTCACATTGAAGTGTTTTTCGAAAACCATGTTTCCATTAAAAACCCTTCTTAATAATTAAAAACTTATACCCTTTTTAAAACTTGTTAGAAAACCTCGGTTTGAATAACATTCTTAACAACTTTGTAAAAATCTTGGCGATTCTATGAAGCTTAATTTAAAAACAATTGCGGATACGTGATGTTTTGAAAACGATGAGTTGCTTTAGAAAACCGTGTTCTAATACTAGCAATTATAAGAACAATAAATAAAATTCCAAATTAAAAATCCAGAAAATTACAACGGCTTTACTACAACCCACATAAAATAATTTAAAAGCAATAATCAAAACTATAACATAAACGATGTGTGTGGCTCCTCCGAGCCTCTCGCACTCTGATCCATCTAAAGGTGGAAATTACCTGAAAGGTTAATAAATGGGGTGAGTTTACGAAAACTCAGTGTGTAATCCCCTACTTTATAAAAAAGGAACATTTAGTCATATAAAAGAATTAAAAGTCTGGCCCCAGCCTTACTTACAGTTTCAGTATCAATTGGGCCTTAGCCCATTATAACAGACGATGACTGGATGGGCCTTAGCCCTATCTGAGAATCGAAATGAAGCCCATAGGCCCACAAATGAATCTGAGAACATATATTTCATGTATGTAGAAACCCAACCCATATCCATCCGTATACACCCCCGTACCAACCTTACACCATGTGGGGAGACAACTCGACCCACCCATCCGCTACACATAATAGAATTTGCAGCATGGCTGCCAGAATAGATAATGTGACAGAGTCACCAGATACAGATATTGTGGCAGAGCCACCAGAACAGATATTTGTAGTAGAGCTACCAGAACGCTTCCTCCATCAATATAACCCATGTCCCATGCAACAGATATACATGTCATGGCATACAACAAATAGAGTCAGAATATCATGCCCATATTTGAATCAAACAATCATGGTCACGTCATTCATATCACCAACATACATTCACAATCAAATCCGTCAACCACATAGTCCAAGTCAGTCACTTGCCCACAAGGGCAAACGGTCATTTAACACACTAGAGGCAAAATGGTAATTTTACCCCACAAGGGTATCTTGGTAATTTTACCCTATAGGGGTATTTTAGTAATTCTACCCTACAAGGGTATTTCAGTAATTCTACCCTACAGGGGTATTTCAGTAATTCTATCTTATAGGGGTATTTCGATAATTCTACCCTACAGGGGTATTTCAGTAATTTGGTAAACTAAAGTATTATAAACAGGGATAACAATACGAATGGGCCAAAAGCCCTTTCTCGGCCCAAATAGGCCCACACGCTCGTGTGGCCCTTTTAGCCCAAATCTAGCCACAGATATGAGATTCAAATAGCCTAGTCCAATATTTACTACACAATCAAACAACTTATCCAATTGGGCCCTTTCGGCCCATCGCGGCCCGAAGTAGCCATCCTACAGCTAGAGTAGTGAGAAATACACACCTGATAGGAGACTAGAGTTAATACGCGCTCCGAGCACTCTTAGCCGACGCCTAACCCAAACGAGCACGCCATAAAGCAAAAGGGATCAGCCAAGAAAGGTAACTTTACTCTCCTCATGGTTCTCTCTATTTAAAGCCAACTTCGCATCCACTCTTATGTTAGCTTCCCGATATGGGATCCCTCCATCATCAGAGTTTAAATTCAACACCAACTCTTGCCTTCACAGCAAAATAAATGCTCTTTGATTGCCATGAGTTTCGAACCCTGGACCTCCTTACCAACTCTATGACGCCACCTTCCTGCCTCTTATGTGGCGCTACTTTGCCACTAGACCACAAGGCTTTTTGTGGCACAATTTCTCCAACAATATTCTTAACGCTTACCTACTGCACCCAGGGTTTGATTCACTTTAAACCAAAATTTTTGCTAGAGTCCAGGTTTGAACCTAGGACTTCTCCAACACTTTTCAACACACTTAACCACTAAAACAAGCCTTCATTAACTAAATTTACATGCACAACAAAATATTACAAGTTGCCTTCAACCACTCCCATGCTCAAGGCTCAAAACTTCTAGCCCCAAATTCAGGGTGTTACACAAGTACTCTTCCCAACTGCCTCAGAAGTCAATCACACAACTCCTCAACATATCCTCCAGTATCTGAATCACTTTCTCTGACTGACCATCTGTCTGCGGATGGAAAGCAGTATTAAAGTCTAATCTTGATCCCAAAGCCTCATGAAGCTTCTGCCAAAACTGATACGTAAAACAAGAATCCCTATTAGAAATGATCGAGACAGGTACCCCATGTAGCCTCACAATCTATGAAATGTAGAGTTTGGCCAACTTCTGTAGAGAGAAGTTTGTCCTAATAGGAATGAAGTGTGCAGTCTTGGGCAATCAGTCAACGATGACCCAAACCTAGTCGTAAAACCATCCTCTACTTGACAAAAATGCAACTCCAGAGACTTATCCCCCTTCTGTTTATCTTTGATCCGATCAGTCCATGTCGGTCTAACCTGAAGTTTCGCTAACAGTCTCCCATCATCAAAAAGACTCAATCGAACGAACATCGCTCTCAGATCGGTCATAGACCTACGACTTAATGCATCGGCCACCACATTGGCCTTACCAGGATGGTACTCAATACTACAATCATAATCCTTAAACAATTCAAACCATCGACGCTGCCTAAGGTTTAACTACTTCTGGGTGAGGAGATAGTTAAGGCTCTTGTGATCAGTGTAGATGACACACTTCTCACCATACGAATAGTGCCTCCAGATCTTAAGAGCAAAGACTACTGCAGTTTACTCCAAATCTTGCATCGAATAATTAGCCTTATGGGTCTTGAGCTAATGAGACGCATACGCAACAACCTTACCGTCTTGCATCAGAATGCAACCCAGACCCACATACGACGCATCACTATATACCACGAAATCCTTACCGGGTTCAAGCTAGATCTGAATGGGTGCCTAAGTTAACACGGTCTTGAGCTTCTCAAAGCTCTCCTACTGTGCATCAGTCCACACAAAAGGAATTCCCTTATGCAGTAACTTAGTCATTGGTGCAACAATCAAGGAGAACCCCTCTACAAAGTGACAATAATATCCTGCCAGCCCCAGAAAACTGCAGATTTTCGACAGACTCTTCAGCTGTTTCCAACTCATCACAGCCTCAATCTTACGAGGATCCACACGAATCCCCTCGGTAGAAACTACATGACCTAGAAATGTCACTTCTCGAAGCTAAAACTCACATTTGCTAAACTTCACATACAGCTGTTTCTCACGAAGAATCTGCAGAACCACTCTCAAATGCTCATCGTGCTGATCCTCTATCTTAGAGTACACCAAGATGTCATCGATGACATGAATGCTGCTGGTGCATTAGTCAACCCAAAGGGCATAACTAGGAACTTGTAATGTCCATAACGAGTCCTAAATGCTATCTTATGCACATCGTCCTCCTTTACTCTCAACTGATGGTAACCTGATCACAGATCGATCTTAGAGAACACTAAAGCCCCTCTGAACTAATCGAACAAGTCATCTATCCTCGAAAGTGGGTATTTATTCTTGATCGTCAACTATTCAACTGAGGGTAGTCGATATACATCCTTTTTGTACTGTAACGGCCCTAGATTGACCCTAGTCGAGAAGTGGTTTCGGGACCACGAAACCGAGTATTAAGTAATTAAAAGTAATTATCTTGGTGTTTACAATGTGAGTAGATGTGTGAATGAAAGTTTCATGCATTAATTTGACCATTTCTAAGTGAATTTATAAAGAAAGGACTTATATGAAACATTGTAAAAATGTGATAGGTTAATCTTATAATGGTCTATTAGTACATGCATGGAAAGGAGTGGTTTTACATGTCAATTTACCCATATTAAACATAGTGGCCGGCCAAGAAATGATGGTACCCCACTAATTTTAAATTTAAAATAATTTAATATTACAAATGATTTAATAATGGTAAATAGATGAATTAAAAAAAAAAAGAGAAAGAAATGGTGCTCATCTTCTTCTCTTTCCTTTCTCAAAACTGAAACAAAGATGAAACATAGAGGAGATTTTACTTAGGGCAATTCGGCTTTCTTCCTTAGCTATTAGAAGGTAAGCTTTGAATTTGTTGATTTGGTTTCATGTTATGCTAAGTTAAATTATGAATATACTCTTGGTAATGTCAAGAAAATGGAAGTTTCTTATGGTGATTTGGAGCAAATGCCGAAAGATTTAGTGTTAGAATTAGGGGTTATTTGTAAGTTGTATGAAACAATAAGTGAATGTTTAGAATAAAGTAAAGATTTTTGAAGAAGTAGATTAGAGGCACCTTGTACATTCGGTCAAAAATTCGAGTTTGTTAGAATATGAAATTCTTCATCCATGATTATTTACTTGTATGTTAAATAGTTCTTGATAGGGTCAAATGAATTATGAAATTCATTATAAATGTAGGAAGTACAAGGTCCAAATTTCGGTCTTAATATTATGAGCCATTCGGTTAAACTATGGAGAATGGGAGTGTCATTTAGGTTAAAAATCAAAGGCATGATCAATAAGTAATAAAGGTTTAAGTAGGTGAAAATTAAGGTATAAGAACCTATAGGAAATTACATAGAAAATGTTAAAATTTAGGTGGTATATTCGGCCATGTAGACTATATCATTAATATATTATATGTAATACCATATAATCGGCTAAATGAGAGATAATGGGTTATAATGTTGAATTGAATTATGAATATGTATATATATATTAGATTTAGACATAACAAAGACTATGAAAATTTGAATGTATTATTATTACATTCGGTCTTGAAACATCGGATGAATAATTGTGGAAATCTCAAGTCTCGAGTAATAGTGAGTGTAGGATAATGAATACATTATTGAATTATATGTATAAGTATTTAGCAAAGTGATTAAACTACCGTATTTGATTATTCTAGATCACGAACCCAAAGGAGGGGAGTCGAGCAAAGGCAAAAACAAAGAAATTTGAATAGGCGATTGGGAATCATTTCGAACTATAAGGTAAGTCCATAAGTTTTATGAGACCGATTATATATATTCATACATATATGCATGCGTTTATACTTGTGGTTGAATATGCAGATTGAGTTAATTAAACTGTCGTATTATAAGGAATCGATACTAGCACTATGTGTGCGAAGTTGAAGGGCACTATGTGTGCTGAACTGAATGCTAATTCGTGATTGAGTTTTGAGGCACTGAGTGTGCGGTATATCTTGGCACTATGTGTGCGAAAAATCTTTGTGCACTAAGTGTGCGAATGTGATTAATGGTCTAAGTAGTATATGGAAGTTATGGTGTTTGTACTATTATTTGAGATATCAAATTTAGGCATAAACTGAATATGCATGTATGCATAGGAGTTGAAATTGTTTTATATATATTGAGTGAAGCTTTAAAGTCATTTGGTTGTTTGACGGATGATTGATAGCCATTCTTGGCCTGCGGCTAGGTAGTAAATTACGTGATTGAAACATAATCTGGCATGACCGAAATTGGCGAATTTTGTATAACCTTTTTTTTTATTTTCTCATATCAATGGTATGTGTAAAAATTTCTTATGACTTACTGGGTTGAATACTCATTAGATGTTTTTGTGTTTTGTTGCTCTCTACCTAGATTTCCCTGACCCAATTTGCGTGTTTGGATCATCGTCAAAGTCATCACGCCCGCGCGCAACATTTTGGTACCTTTTCTTAGTTGCATAGGTGAACATTACGGCATGTATAGGCTTAAATATATGTTTTGAAGTGTATATTTTGATTATGTGCTAGAAGCCATACGAAAATGGCTTGATACATTAAATATATATATAATTAGATTCGGTTTTATATGTAATCGAATGTGATGTTTTTATATATGTAAATTTTGTTTAACGAATATGTCTAAGGCATGACTAATACAATATCATAGTATTAGTTTTGGAAGCGTAAGTGAGTATTTAGATATGTGATAAAGTAATCATGGTTTGGCTGTTGTGTATAATTATGCTAATATATGCGTGTATGTGATGTACTACCCTAGTGATTTTAAATGAATTTTTTTTTATATATAGTTCACTTGTGAATAAGGCCCTTATACTTTGGTCGATTCGATAGTCAAACTTTTGCATGCTACATGGGTGTTACATTTTATTGGTATCAGAGCTACGGTTTAGTCGGTTCTAGGACTACCGTAGCACGTACGAGTCTAGCTATACATGCCCTAATGTTAGTATATGATAGTGTGATGGCTTTTGACGATTGAAATTATTGTTTTGATTAGTAAATGGAACCCAATCTAGAGAGAGCTTTGGCGGATGATGTTGAAAGTGTAGCGGCTGCTCCTGCGCAAGGAAAACCGCCTGCTGAACCTCAATCATCTGCAAATAATCAAGATGATGGGGCAAAACAAGCCTTCTTTTCTATGATGAATGAATGGGTTGCACAATATGCTCGGACTAACCCGGCTGCTCAACCGTTTCCAAACTTAAATAATCCGCCTCAGGTTCCTATCATACCAACGACTATTGATCCTTTGAGGCTGAGTAAACCTCCTGTAGATTTGGTGAGAAAGCGCGGGGCTGAGGAATTTTGAGCTACAGCTACTGATGATGCTGAAAGGGCCGAGTTTTGGCTTGATAACACCATTCGCGTTTTTGAAAAGCTTTCGTGCACACCTAAAGAGTGCCTAAAGTGTGCTATATCCTTAATGTGGGACTCGGCCTACTATTGGTGGAGAACTCTGATTTCTATTGTTCCGAAGGAACGTGTTACTTGGGATTTCTTTCAGGAGGAATTTCGAAAGAAGTATATTAGTCAACGATTCATTGACTAAAAGCGTAAAGAATTTTTGAAACTCAAACAAGGTCGTTTGACAGTATCTGAATACGAACGCGAGTTTGTAAGACTCAGTCGATATGCTCGGGAGTGCGTAGCTGATGAAGTCGCTATGTGTAAAAGATTTGAAGAAGGATTGAATGAAGATTTAAAACTACTGGTGGGTATTTTAGAAATAAAGGAATTTGTAACACTGGTTGAACGGGCATGCAAGGATGAAGAGCTCGGGAAGGAGAAAAAGAAAGCTGAATCTGAAGCCAGAGACTTTCGTAAAAGAACGGCGGGTAAAACTACTTTCTCGACTCCAAAGAAATTCAGGGACGATACTAACAAATCAAAGACGGCTACAGGAATTTCTATTAGGGAGCGACCGTCAACGGATTCTCGAGTTACTTCGGTTGCTAATGTTGGTAATAGCCGAAAAGAAAAACCTGAATGCACACAATGTGGAAGACGACATGTAGGTGAATGTTGGGGTAGGTCTATTAACCAAGCCTATTATAGATGCGGATCGCGGGATCATTTTATTCGAGATTGTACGGAACCTGATGAGAAGAATAAGGTACAAGGTACGAGATCGACCGCGCAATGTACCTAGAGGTAGACCATCGAGAAATACCGGGAGGTAGGAGTGGTGGTCGAAAGGGATTTCGATCTGGTGATCGATCCGAGACTCGTGCTCTCGCGAGCTTATGCCATCCGTGCACGAGAGGAAGCATCTTCTCCGATGTTATCACCGGTACTTTTACTCTCTTTAATCACGATGTCATTGCTTTGATTGACCTGGTTCTACTCATTCATATATATGTGAGACTTTAGTATCCAGTAAGACTCTACCTGTCGAGTCTACTGAGTTCGTAATCCGAGTGTCAAATCCCTTAGGTCGTTATGTACTTGTGGACAAGGTGTGTAAGAAATGTCCCCTAGTAGTCAGAGGCTCCTGCTTTCCAGCTGATTTGATGCTTTTACCGTTTGATGAATTTGATGTTATCCTTGGTATGGATTGGTTGACTGTCCATGATGCAGTAGTGAATTGCAAAAGAAAGACTATTGATTTGAGATGCGCAAACGATGAGATAATCCGAGTTGAGTCTACTGATAGGATCGGGTTACCAGCAGTTATATCCTCAATGTTGGCTCAAAAACATGTGAGAAAGGGGTGTGAGGTATACCTTGCGTATGTATTTAATGACAAAGAGTTAGAAAAGAAGCTTGAATCAGTGCCAGTGGTCTGTGATTATCCGGATGTTTTTCTCGAGGAATTACCGGGGTTACCACCTGTTCGGGAGGTAGAGTTTGGCATTGAACTTGTACCTGGGACTACACCGATTTCTACAGCTCCGTATCGTATGGCACCAACGGAATTGAAAGAACTGAAAACTCAATTGCAAGAGTTGATGGATAGAGGTTTCGCTCGACCAAGTTCCTCACCTTGGGGTGCACCAGTATTGTTTGTGAAAAAGAAGGATGGAACCATGCGATTGTGCATCGACTATCGTCAATTGAATAAAGTGACAATAAAGAATAAATATCCGTTACCGCGTATTGATGATTTATTCGATCAACTGAAAGGGGCCTCTGTATTTTTGAAGATAGATTTGAGATAGGGTTATTATCAGTTGCGAGTTAGAGACTCAGATATACCCAAAACTGCTTTCAGAACGAGATATGGTCACTATGAGTTCTTAGTGATGCCGTTTGGGCTTACTAATGCCCCTGCGGTATTTATGGATTTGATGAATCGAATTTTCAGACCATATCTGGATCGGTTTGTAGTTGTGTTTATCGATGACATTTTGGTCTATTCGAGAAATGAAACCGAACATACTGAGCACCTGAGATTAGTGTTACGGATTTTGCGGGATAAGCAATTGTATGCTAAGTTCAGTAAATGTGAGTTCTGGTTGAGAGAAGTTAGTTTTTTGGGTCATGTGGTGTCTGCATTGGGTATTCGAGTTGATCCGAGTAAAATTACAGCCATACTTAATTGGAAGCCTCCGAGAAATATTACTGAAGTCCGGAGCTTTTTGGGACTTGCCGGTTATTACAGACGTTTTGTAAAGGGTTTTTCAACGATAGCCACACCAATGACAAGACTACTCCAGAAAGATGTTAAGTTTGTTTGGTTAGAAAAATGTCAGAGAAGTTTCGATCAGCTGAAAACTTATTTAACTGAAGCTCCAGTGCTAGTACAACCCGAATCCGGTAAAGGGTTTGTCATCTATAGTGATGCGTCTTTGCTTGGGCTGGGTTGTGTGTTGATGCAAGAAGGTCGAGTGGTAGCATATGCATCAAGACAGCTGAAGCCGCATGAGAAAAACTATCCGACTCATGATCTCGAGTTAGCTGCAATTGTTTTCGCTTTGAAAATATGGCGACATTACTTGTTTGGAGAGAGGTGTCATGTATACTCGGATCATAAAAGCCTCAAATATTTGATGACTCAGAGAGAATTGAATTGCGACAAAGACGTTGGCTCGAGTTGTTGAAAGATTATGAGCTGGTCATCGACTATCACCCGGGAAAGGCTAACGTAGTTGCTGATGCGTTAAGTCGCAAATCACTGTTTGCTTTACGAGCAATGAATGTACACTTGTCCGCTCTATCCGATGATAGTGCGTTAGTAGCGAATTAAAGGCTAGACCATCGTGGATTCATCAAATTAGTGAAGCTCAAAAAGTCGATGGTGAATTGGTTGCTAAACGAGCTGAATGTGCCACGGTATGGAATCAGAATTTCAAATTGATGACGACGACTGTTTAAGGTTCAGAAACCGATTGTGTGTTCCAAGAAATTCAGAACTTATTTCGATGATTTAAATGAAGCTCATAATAGCCGAATGTCGATCCATCCTGGTAGCACGAAAATGTACAACGACCTAAAATGTCGGGCTTTGGTGGTCCGGTATGAAACGAGACATTTCCGATTTTGTTTGAAGTGTTTGGTATGTCAACAAGTGAAAGCGGAACATCAAGTACCTTCGAGATTACTTGACCGATTATGATACCCGAATGGAAATGGGATCGAATAACGATGGATTTTGTATCTGGGTTGCCGTTGTCGTCAAGCAAGAAAGATGCGATCCAGGTTATTGTAGATAGATTGACAAAGTCGGCTCATTTTATTTCCGTGCGCATGGATTATTCACTTGATAAACTAGCCGAGTTGTATATTTCTCGATTGTGAAGTTGCATGGAGTACCTATTTCTGCATTGTGTCGAGATAGAGATCCAAGATTCACCTCGCGATTACGGAAAAAGCTACAAGAAGCTTTGGGTACTAAGTTGCATTTATGCACCGCTTTTCATCCCAGGACCGATGGTCAATCGGAACGGATTATTCAAATACTCGAGGATATGTTGAGATGTTGCATCCTTGAATTTGGTGGTTCGTGGGAGCGATATTTACCTTTGATTGAATTTGCTTACAACAATAGCTTTCAATCAAGCATTAAAATGGCACCATTCGAGGCCTTATATTGTCGAAAATGCCGTACTCCATTGTTTTGGACCGAACTTAGCGAAAGTAAAATTTTCGGAGTTGATTTGATCAAAGACGCCGAGCGAAAAGTAAAGATAATCGGTGAAAGTTTGAAGGCGACTTGGATCGGCGAGTAAGTCGTACGCAGATTTGAAAAGAAAAGACATTGAATATCGGATCGGAGACAAGGTATTTCTTAAAGTCTCGCCTTGGAAGAAAGTACTCAGATTTGGCCGTAAAGGCAAATTGAGTCCGAGGTTTATCGGACCGTATGAGATATCCGAACAAATTGGACCAGTCGCATACTGATTAATTTTACCCCCTGAGCTTGAAAAGATTCACAACGTTTTTCATGTTTCGATGCTTCGACGTTATAGATCCGATCCATCGCACATAATTAGTCCAGCAGAGATTGAAATTAAATCCGATTTGAGTTATGAAGAAGAACCAATCCGTATCCTAGCTCGCGAAGTGAAAGAGTTGCGAAACAAAAAGGTTCCGTTAGTAAAGGTACTATGGCTCAAACATGGGATTGAAGAAGCTACTTGGGAAACCGAGAACTCTATGAAAGAAAGATACCCAAACCTTTTCACTGGTAAGATTTTCGGGGATGAAAATTTCTTAAGTGGGGGAGAATTGTAACGGCCCTAGATTGACCCTAGTCGGGAAGTGGTTTTGGGACCACGAAACTGAGTATTAAGTAATTAAAAGTAATTATCTTGGTGTTTACAATGTGAGTAGATGCGTGAATGAAAGTTTCATGCATTAATTTGACCATTTCTAAGTGAATTTATAAAGAAAGGACTTATATGAAACATTGTAAAAATGTGATAGGTTAATCTTATAATGGTCTATTAGTACATGCATGGAAAGGAGTGGTTTTGCATGTCAATTTACCCATATTAAACATAGTGGCCGGCCAAGAAATGATGGTACCCCACTAATTTTAAATTTAAAATAATTTAATATTACAAATGATTTAATAATGGTAAATAGATGAATTAAAAAAAAAAGAGAAAGAAATGGTGTTCAACTTCTTCTCTTTCCTTTCTCAAAACCGAAACAAAGATGAAACATAGAGGAGATTTTACTTAGGGCAATTCGGCTTTCTTCCTTAGCTATTAGAAGGTAAGCTTTGAATTTGTTGATTTGGTTTCATGTTATGCTAAGTTAAATTATGAATATACTCTTGGTAATGTCAAGAAAATGGAAGTTTCTTATGGTGATTTGGAGCAAATGCCGAAAGGTTTAGTGTTAGAATTAGGGGTTATTTGTAAGTTGTATGAAATAATAAGTGAATGTTTAGAATAAAGTAAAGATTTTTGAAGAAGTAGATTAGAGGCACCTTGTACATTCGGTCAAAAATTCGAGTTTGTTAGAATATGAAATTCTTCATCCATGATTATTTACTTGTATGTTAAATAGTTCTTGATAGGGTCAAATGAATTATGAAAGTCATTATAAATGTAGGAAGTACAAGGTCCAAATTTCGGTCTTAATATTATGAGCCATTCGGTTAAACTATGGAGAATGGGAGTGTCATTTAGGTTAAAAATCAAAGGCATGATCAATAAGTAATAAAGGTTTAAGTAGGTGAAAATTAAGGTATAAGAACCTATAGGAAATTACATAGAAAATGTTAAAATTTAGGTGGTATATTCGGCCATGTAGACTATATCATTAATATATAATATGTAATACCATATAATCGGCTAAATGAGAGATAATGGGTTATAATGTTGAATTGAATTATGAATATGTATATATATATTAGATTTAGACATAACAAAGACTATGAAAATTTGAATGTATTATTATTACATTCGGTCTTGAAACATTGGATGAATAATTGTGGAAATCTCAAGTCTCGAGTAATAGTGAGTGTAGGATGATGAATACATTATTGAATTATACGTATAAGTATTTAGCAAAGTGATTAAACTACCGTATTTGATTATTCTAGATCACGAACCCAAAGGAGGGGAGTCGAGCAAAGGCAAAAACAAAGAAATTTGAATAGGCGATTGGGAATCATTTCGAACTATAAGGTAAGTCCATAAGTTTTATGGGACCGATTATATATATTCATACATATATGCATGCGTTTATACTTGTGGCTAAATATACAGATTGAGTTAATTAAACTGTCGTATTATAAGGAATCGATACTAGCACTATGTGTGCGAAGTTGAAGGGCACTATGTGTGCTGAACTGAATGCTAATTCGTGATTGAGTTTTGAGGAACTGAGTGTGCGGTATATCTTGGCACTATGTGTGCGAAAAATCTTTGTGCACTAAGTGTGCGAATGTGATTAATGGTCTAAGTAATATATGGAAGTTATGGTGTTTGTACTATTATTTGAGATATCAAATTTAGGCATAAACTGAATATGCATGTATGCATAGGAGTTGACATTGTTTTATATATATTGAGCAAAGCTTTAAAGTCATTTGGTTGTTTGACGGATGATTGATAGCCATTCTTGGCCTGCGGTTAGGTAGTAAATTACGTGATTGAAACATAATCTGGCATGACCGAAATTGGCTAATTTTGTATAACCTTTTTTTTTTATTTTCTCATATCAATGGTATGTGTAAAAATTTCTTATGACTTACTGGTTTGAATACTCATTAGATGTTTTTGTGTTTTGTTGCTCTTTACCTAGATTTCCCTGACCCAATTTGCGTGTTTGGATCATCGTCAAAGTCATCACGCCCGCGCGCAACATTTTGGTACCTTTTCTAAGTTGCATAGGTGAACATTACGACATGTATAGGCTTAAATATATGTTTTGAAGTGTATATTTTGATTATGTGCTAGAAGCCATACGAAAATGGCTTGATACATTAAATATATATATATAATTAGATTCGGTTTTATATGTAATCGAATGTGATGTTTTTATATATGTAAATTTTGTTTAACGAATATGTCTAAGGCATGACTAATACAATATCATAGTATTAGTTTTGGAAGCGTAAGTGAGTATTTAGATATGTGATAAAGTAATCATGGTTCGGCTGTTGTGTATAATTGATGCTAATATATGCGTGTATGTGATGTACTACCCTAGTGATTTTAAATGAATTTTTTTTTTATATATAGTTCACTTGTGAATAAGGCCCTTATACTTTGGTCGATTCGATAGTCAAACTTTTGCATGCTACATGGGTGTTACATGTACCGTTCTTCTTCTTTACGAACAAAACAGGTGCTCCCCATGGAGACACACTAGGACGAATGAACCCACGATCCAACAACTCTTGAATCTAAGCCTTAAGTTCAGTCAGCTCTCTCGGCGCCATTCGGTAAGGGGCGATAGCCACTGGAGCTGTACCCGAAAAGAACTCAATCCCAAATTCTACCTCACGATTTGGAGGTAATCCTGGCAGTTCCTCTGGGAAAAATCTAAAAAGTCCCTCACCGTTCGGATGTCCTTAACCGAAGAGTTCCCAGAATCAGCAACACTGATATAGGCCAAGTATGCCTCGCACCCCTTCCTTACTAACTTCTCTACCACTAATGTGGATATCACATTAGTCAGATAATCTCGTCGTTCCCCAATCATGACTACCCCAATATTCCCCTCTGTTCTTAAAATAATTGTCTTTGCAGCGCAATCCAGACTCACTTGGTGTTTAACTAACCAGTCCATACCCAAAATCAGGTCAAACTCCCCAAATGGAAGCTCCATCAGGTTAGCCAGAAATACAGTCCCTTGGACCTCTAACGGTACGTCTCTAAACAATTTATTAACTCTAATAGACTGCCCCAATAGACTCACCACTGTTATTTCGCTAGAAGTGCTCTCAAACGGTAACCCCAAGATCTCAGACACCACACTAGCTATGTAAGAATGTGTAGAGCCTATATCTATCAATGCAAAGTAAGGTACATTAAAAATTAAGAACGTACTCATGATGAAGTCCGGAGTATCTCGGTCCTCACGACGACATGCAACATAAACCAACGCAGGTTTTCTCACTTCAATTGGTCCAACACCACTGCCCGGTGCTCTCTGTCCTCAGCCCATACCATTACCACCCCTAGCCTGACCTCGGCCCCTAGGTGGTTGCTGAACAACTCTCGGTGGTTGTGCAGTCTCAGTAGTTGGAGCTTGCATCTAATTAGCCCTCAATGGGTAATCCTTAACGTGGTGCTCAGTAGAGCCACATCTAAGGCAGGCTCCTGTAGACCTCCACCACTCACCCGGATGGTGTCTATTACAGAGCTGATAAATCATCACCCTAGTAAGTGCAACAGTAGGCCCAACTCTCACGGGCCCATCAGACCTGGCCTTTTTCCTAGGCCTCATCCTAGAATTTGAAGGCTTAACATCCCTCTTAGCCTTCCCTCTGTCACGATTTTGGTGTTGAGCGCGCTTTACTTCCTTAGCAATCTTGGCCTTCTCGACCAATACAGCAAACTCACGCTCCCTCTGTCGAGCTATTAGCCCCCCCAAGTTATCCCTAAGGTCGTCCTCAAAACAGACACAGCACTCATACTCGGTCACCACCATGCCTCATGCATAACGGCTCAGCCTCAGAAACTCGGCCACTGAACGATCTCCATGAGTAAGATTAAGGAACTCCCGCCTCCTAACATCAATATAACTAGCCCCCACATGCTTACTCTGAAAAGCTGTCTTAAACAGATCCCAAGTTAGTCTGCCAGGCTGAGTGCCATCCCTAACCGTCAGCCACCATTGATACACTTCCTCGAAAAGCAGTGAAATGGTCCCTTTGAGCTTCTGCTCAGCAAAAAGGTCTAGATCGTCCAAAATACACTCTGTGGCCTCCATCCAGTACTCAGCCACATTAGGAGCAACTCCAGCGATGCCCATAAATACCTCAGTTCCATTGGACCAGAGTAGTTTCGTAACCGACCCACGGACCCCAGAACAAGTATTAAGCCTAGTGACCTTCTCCAAAATCCGTAGCATGGCTTGGGACAATGCGTCGTCCCTAGTCGCACGATCATGAGACCCAGTCTTAAATCCAGTCTCAGTAACAGGGGACACTAGCGTCTCACTAGTGTCCAAATTCAGAATCGTATCAGATGCAAAAGACTCAGCTCGAGCCCCTCTACGGCCCCTACCACGGCCTCTAGTACCCCGTCCACGAGTACCACGTGTGCTCATCGTAATTTTGAATTAATCTGTATTAAAAATTTTATGTAAATCAGTTTACAGTTTCGATACTTGTTAACAGATTTTTATGCAGTAAAGTTATCAGAGTATTCAGAGTCTGTTATCGCAAGTCGCAGTTTACTACGGCTTTCAGCTTACACTACCTAAAGTGTTTCAATAAAGTTTACTACCTACAGTAGTTTCATAGCATATATCAGTATTTTCAAATGGATCCAAACAGAATTTCAACTTGCTTTCAGATAATTCTAAATAGAGTTTCAGAAACATATAGGATCGGTGCTAGAGACTCGGTGTACCACAGTTTATCAAAAATTATTTCAGATCGTTTTGCAAATCATTTCTTAAAAACCAAATTTTAAACCCAATCCATAGTCAAATTTTGTAATTTGGCTCTAATACCACTAAATGTAACACCCCAAACCTGGCCTAGACGTTATGGCCGAATCCGGCAATATCACATGAGAGTGTTTTGACAAACCTTTCATCACATAAAAATTGTTCCAATTATTATCTGATACTTAGTTCGAAAGATACTGTAAGTTTATTAACTGGCTTGAAAACATTTCTTAACACGCGGAAGCTTTAAAATCCAAATAACTGTTGTTACCATTCTACTTACGAAAACCTTAGTTAAGTTTTAAAAAAGAAAACATGCTTTGGAGTTGCAATTCATATCCCAAAATCACAGCTCAAAAACCCAGTCTAAAACCAAAAGTCCAAGTCCAAGATTACTGTAACATCCCAAAATAGAGCCTAAACGGAACAGTGGTTGCGAAACCACGAATCCAAGATAGAAAATTTTATTTCGATTAATTTTTATAATTTACCGAGTGATTAGATGCATGTGTTAGAGTATCGATGGAAAATTTTATAGATAGCATGCTTAATTTTACTACTAGGGCTTAATTGCAAAAGTTGATAAATTTGAGTTTTAGATGCTAAATGATTAAATTGAAGAGTATAATTAAAGTAGAGGTCCTTAAATGGTAATTAGACCAT
Source organism: Gossypium anomalum (assembly GCA_025698475.1). Classification (NCBI taxonomy): domain Eukaryota; kingdom Viridiplantae; phylum Streptophyta; class Magnoliopsida; order Malvales; family Malvaceae; genus Gossypium; species Gossypium anomalum. The sequence goes on along the minus strand of CM046961.1, from coordinate 40,596,248 downwards.
TAGGTTTTCATGGACAAAAATGGGCATACATAGATAAAAATAACTAAAGTTTTAATGAAGGGTATTTTAGTCATTTGGTAATTAAAAGATTAAAAAAGGGAAAAAGATGGCAAAATGTGCCCATTTTCTTCATTAGGCCGAAATTTCAAGGGTTCTTCATAGCTAGGGTTTTTTCAAGCTTTCAAGCTTCATAGTAAGTGATTCTAAGCCCCGTTTTTAATGTTCTTTCCTTTTTTGAAGTCCCGGTAACTTGATTTAGCTTATTCTAGCAATAATTTAACCTAGGGTTCATATTTGGAAAAAATACCCATAGGTGAAATGTGTTTATTTTTATGTTTTATGGTAAAATATGAAGCTTGAAATCATGTTAAACGACTTGAGCTAAGCGATTTTAAGTGAAAACGAGCAAAAAGACATAATCGGTAAAAATACCTAATGGTTCTAAGTACATGTTAAAGTAGGAATTTGATGTTGCCATAGGTAAATAAATGATCAGCATGTCATAAAACATAAGAATTAGGGATAAAGTTTCATTTCCGAGCCTTGAGGCAAAAGTGTAAATATGTAAAAGTTTAGGGGCAAAATCATAATTTTTCCAAAGTTAGAGTTAAGGACTGTTTTGATAAATGTCAATATTAAATAATTTAAATTTGTATTATAGATCAAGAAGAATGAAATTCGGGGTTAGACCGAGGAAAAAAAAGTTGAGGACTAAATCAAAATATTTAATTGTATTTTGTATCGAGGTAAGTTTGCGATAAATAAATACAATGTTTTATTATTCATAATTAATGATGTTATTTTTCAGCGTCTATATATTTATTTTGTAAATTTATTCCTTGATGATTCAAGTAAGAATTGACGGAGAAATGATACTTAAAAGTTCTGGTTGAACCTTAGGAATGTGTAGGATACAAATGTCATGACATTAGGGTTTAAGGATACCAAGTAAAACCACGCCTAGGCATGGCATTGGTAAGTTTTCCAAGGCAAGGAAATCATGTAAGACCATGTCAAGACATGGCATTGACAAACTACTATAAGGCAAAGATCCCATGTAAGACCATGCCTTCAAGGCATGGCAATGGTGAGTTCATAAGGCAAGGATACCACATAAGACCATGTCAAGAGACGACAATGGTAAGTTTAAAAAGGAAAGGTACCCGTGTATTCTTAGTATTCCAAATGGTTCAACGAAAAAAAATTCAAAGAGTGTACTAAAGGGAAGGTAAGATAAGTCCATGTTCGAAAGGTTCAGGTTATCTTGATAATTCATGTAGAATGTTGTTATTTATTTACATGCAAACTGATTGAGCTTTATGCTTACTCCCTTTCTTTTCACTCTTTTTATAGTATCACAAAGCCAACTCAAAAAATCGTAAGGATGTCGGAGATCGCCTCACACTATCAACAAGTTATCTCGGTATTTTGTGACTAGAAATACTTTAAGTTATGGCATGTATAGGGACTTGGCTATTTTGTGTGTATGTCCTTATGATATGATTAAAGAATGGCATGTGAATACTTGGTAATGATTAACTTATGATATAGCTAAATAAGAACATGTTTTGGTATTATGTATGCCTAAATGGGGTTTGATGCAAAGAAACTATGAAAGAGTAAGAGTTGGCTATGGAACAGTTAGGAAACAACAGCAGTAACGTGGATTTGAAAAATCACTAAATATTGTATAAATTTAATTAAATGGTGAATGAGATATAGAATTAAATATTATTGAGTCTATTTTTATAGGAAAGAAACAAAGCAAGCAAAGGAAGTTTATATTCTGAGTTATTTAAATTTCTGTAAGACTGGTTCAGAGTGACTTCGTGATCCCCTGTTCCAACTTTGGGAAATCACTAGAAATTGTACAAAAAGAATTATAAGTCAAAGTTTATATTTTTAGATTCCTTAGTTAGTCTATTTTCATTAGAAACAAACAGAAACGTTATCCGGTCAATTTTTAGTGAAGAGAGGTTAGGTCCGCTAAATTGAGAAATAGGGGAAACTTTAATGAATAAATTGTACTAATTGGCCAAACAAAAAATTCTGGAAAACTTATGGTATGAAGATATAGGAGTTTAGTTTCAAAAAAAATTTGTGGATTTAAATTTTGAGTTTCGTAACTTGAGTTATAATTAATTTAGTGACTCTTACGCAGATGGACAGTTTTATTATGAATAGTAAAATAAATTGTTTTGATTTGTGTAAATAATCGAAAAACTTTTATTGTTCCCAGTTTGGTCCCGAACCCATCCAATTGCACGTTTTAGGGCCTTGAAGGCCCTTTTTAGGGATTTATTTGATGAATGTGAGCGAATTAATTTTTTTAAAAGTAATTTTTTTATGCCCCAAACAGGTAAGTTAAGTCTGGTAACGCCTCGTGCTCGACTCCGGCGACGGTCTCGGGTAAGGGGTGTTACAATTACATAAAAATTCCCATAAATAATGAATAAAGAAAAAGTAAAGTAGGAAGCTCATAATGTAATATCCTGAATTAGGGCTTAATCGGAATAGTGGTTTTGTGACCACAAATTCGAGATAGAAATAATTATTTTATAATTATTTTGATGATTATGATATGATTGCATGATTGTGTGAAAATTTCGTGATGAAATTCTATGCTTAAAGTGTTTAAAATGAAAGTAGGGACTAAATCGAATAAGTTGCAAAATTTGCATTCTAGAAGTTTTTAGTATGAAATTGCATTGAAATATTAATTATGAGGTCTTAAATAGCAATTTGACCAATTTTAAGTTCATGGACAAAATTAGGACATGGGAGGAATTTTTGGAAAGTTTAGTAGTAAGGGCATTTTGGTCATTTAGTTATTAAAATGAATTAAAAACAAAATTAAAAGCCAATTTTTGTCCATCTTCTTCATTAGGACGAAATTTCAAGGGTTCTCCATAGCTAGGGTTTGTTTCAAGCTTCCAAGCTCCATAATCAAGAGAAACGGGAATCAAGTCGCGATCGAGGAAAAGAAAAGATTGTGGACTAAATTGCAAAATCTTTATATTTTGGTACCAAGGTAAGTTCATGTGTAAATAATGTAGCATAATTGTTATTTTTAAGTTATTGATGTTAATTATATGATATGCTAATTTTTATCATGAAATATATGCTTCGTGGTTATTTTCGAATGAAATGCAAATTATGTGTATTATTTGTTAAATATAAAGTGCTACCGAGTATTGGTTTCGGTATTTTACGGAAGATGGCAAGGATATGTGTTTGAGGAAAATCCCGTTTGAACCTTAGGAATAGATTAGGATACAAGTGACATGTCACTAGGATGGTTGAGCATCCGAACTCGTTGAGTTGAGTCCGAGTTCACTTATGGATGCAAATGCTCGAACTCGTTGAGTTGAGTCCGAGTTCGTGAGATGTAACTAGGCATCCGAACTCGTTGAGTTGAGTCCGGTTCACTTATGGATGCGAACGCCCGAGCTCGTTGAGTTGAGTCCGAGTTCATTTATGGGCGGGTTACATGATTGCTTGATTACATATGTAGCACTTATGTGCAAATTATCCGTGTATCCGAGTTATATTCTGATGTGTTCAACGGGTGAAAATTTCTATGAAATGGAAGAACACTTAAGATGCAAGTGACGTTTTGGTAAGTGTTGTGAAATGGGCACTTTGGACAGGTATGTACTTAACCCTCGGGTTGAAAATAGATACAACAACGATAAAGTGGTTAGATGATGAATGATGTTTAGAAATGTGATATATGTTTTGGTGATGCCATGCTAAGGTTGTTTGGTATAATTGTATTGTTATGTTACTTGTTATTTGCATATGAACTTACTAAGCATTTATGTTTACTCCTCCTTTTCATTCATTGTAGTTTTGAACAAGTCAGCTCGAAATCGGGACAGTCGAAGTTTCGATCACACTATTTGAAAGGATTTCTATTGGTAAATGGCTTGTAAAACTTAAGTATGGCATGTATAGCAATATACCTATTTTGTGTAAATAATTTTATGATATGGCCATGTTTGGTTGAGAAAATGTTTGATATTGATAAGTCATGGTGATGGCTAATTAGATCATGTTTGATATCATGGAAGTTTAATAGGTTATCTAGTTCATAAAAAAATTCATGGAAAGATGAAACTTGCCTTAAAAATGCAATATTGCTTGCAAAGAATTACATGAATTTGAAAAATCACTAAAAATAGTATAAGTGGAACTAAATGATGAGTAAGTTATGAAATTGAAGAAAACAGGGCCAGAATGCTTAATGAGTCTATTTTCATGTGGATTGAACAAAACAGGCATATAAATTATATTTTACGAGATATTTAAACTTTTGTGAAACAGGGCCAGAATGATTTCTGGATCCCCTGTTTTGAATTTAAAAATTCATAATAAATTTTAAAAAAATAATTAGAACATGTACAGATTTCTTATTGAGTCTAGTTTTAAGAGAAACAAACCTCATAGTCATTGAAATTTTGTATTGAGAGATATCTGATTCGTAATACACAAAGGTCAGAGCAGTCAAACCCTGAAATAGGGGAGACTTTAACTAATAAACTGTACTAATTGGCCCAACAAAAAATTCTAGAAAAAAATTAGTAAATAGATATATGAGTCTAGATTTAGGGAAAATTTACGAATCTTAATTTCGAGTTTCGTAACTCAAGATATGATTTTTCTTGTAACTATGACACAGATAGCTAGAAAGCTGTGAATGTAGAAATAAATGATTCGAAGTACTTAAATTGATAAATTATGTTCGGTAACACCTCAAGCTCAATTTCGACGTCAGTCTTGGGCATGGGGGCGTTACATTTGGTGGTATCAGAGCACGTTTAGTTGGTTCTCGGACTACGTGTTGTATGTACGGATTTTTGCTATACATGCCATATGTATAAATCGTGATAGTGTGACGGCTTCTGACCTTTTTAAATGATTTTTATATAGTAAATGGATCCCGATCCAGCTGTGGCAGATGAAGTAGAGAGTAATGCGCCAGCCTCGGCTGAAGGGGCAGCACCGACTGAAAACCCACCTCCTACTGTTGGTCAGGGAGGAGGAGAAAGGGATCGGGAAGCCTTTCTCCAAATGATGAGTGCATGGTACACTGAGTTCATTAGTACGAACCCAAATGTACGACCTTCCCCACCTCCTCCAATTCCTCAACCTATGCCTCCGATGCCTCAAGGAGTGGATATGATAAAATTTCACAGAAACTCGGTTGATAGAATTCGTAAACAAGGGGCTGAAGAATTTAGAGCAAATATTGATGATGATGCAGAGAAAGCAGAGTTCTGGCTTGAAAATTCTATCCGGGTATTTGATGAATTATCTTGTACACCTGAAGAATGTTTGAAATGTGCTACATCTTTGTTGAGAGATTCAGCCTATAATTGGTGGAAGACTTTAATTTCGGTGGTACAGAAAGAGAGGGTAACCTGGGAATTCTTTCAAGAAGAGTTTCGGAAGAAATATATTAGTGAAAGATTTATTGATCAGAAATGTAAAGAGTTTCCTGAGCTGAAGCAAGGTAATATGACAGTCTCAGAATATGAAAGAGAGTTTGTTCAATTGAGTAAGTATGCCAGGGAATATGTTCTTACAGAAGCCAAGATGTGCCGACGATTTGAAAACAGGCTCAACGAAGGCATTAAGGTATTTGTCGGGATCCTTGAACTGAAAGAAATGGTAGTACTGGTTGATCGAGCTTGCAAGGCTGAAGAACTACTTAAAGAGAAGAGAAAGGTAGAGGTTGAGACACGAAATTGGAAAAAAAGGCCAATGAGTAAGGCACCTTCACAGCAATCCGGAAAGTCAAGAAATATGAATCCTCGTTCCCAAGTTTCAGCTGGGCAATCATATGGAAATTTTAAGAAGCAGAATGTGGGTCCTAAATCTCAGAATACTTCTACAGCCAGTGTAGGGAACTTGAGATTTGTTAAACCTGAGTGCCAGCGGTGTGGTAGAAATCATTTTGGTCCGTGCAGAGCAAATGAATGTTTTCGATGTGGTTCTCCGGATCATTTTATTAGAGACTACCCAGAGAGAGTGAGAAAGAAAAATTTGTAATGTAAAAGCTAGTGGTGCAAACTTGAGGGAAGGTATCCAAGAAAAGCTGGAAGTGAAACAAGCAGAAGAAGAATGTAGTCGAGATGCAAAGCTTAGATCTGAAGGAAGAGCTCCAGCTAGAACTTATGCTATTAAAGCGCATGAAGATGCTTCCTCACCCGATGTGAATACCGGTACATTTTCTCTTTATGATATTAATGTTATTGCTTTGATTGATCCTGGTTCTACTCATTCATATGTATGCATGAAGCTGGTGTCTAGTATGAATATACCTGTTGAGAACACAGAATTTATGGTTAGAGTGTCGAATCCGTTAGGCAAATGTGTGATAGTTGATAAAGTATGCAAGAAATGTCCTTTAATGATTCGGGGTCATTACTTTCCGGCTGACTTGATGTTGTTGCCGTTTGATGAATTTGATGTTATTTTGGGTATGGATTGGTTGACATTGCATGATGCTATAGTAAATTGCAAAGAAAAGGTTATAGAATTAAAGTGTGAAAACGGTGAAACTCTACGGGTTGAATCAGATAAATCAGAGGTATTGTCTAGTGTGATTTCTTCGATGTCGGCTCAGAGATATTTGAGAAAGGGTTATGAAGCTTATTTGGCGTATGTAATTAATACAAAAGAAGTTGAAAAGAAAGTTGAATCGGTCTTAGGTTGTGTGTGAATTTGCGGATGTATTTCCGGAAGAATTCACTGGGTTTGCCTCCATCGTGAAATAGAATTTGGTATTGATTTGATACCGGGAACGGCTCTGATCTCGATTGCTCCATATAGAATGGCACCAACAGAGTTGAAAAAATTAAAGTAGCAGTTGCAAGAGTTGACTGATAAAGGCTTTGTAAGACCGAGTTTTTCACCTTGGGGTGCTCCTGTGTTATTTGTGAAAAAGAAGGATGGTTCTATGAGATTATGTGTTGATTATCGGCAGTTAAACAAGGTGACAATCAAAAACAAGTATCCATTGCCGAGAATTGATAATTTGTTTGATCAGCTAAAAGAAGCGACATGGTTTTCAAAGATTGACTTGAGATCTGGGTATTATCAGCTGCGAGTAAAAGAGCCAGATGTGCCTAAAACTGCTTTTAGAACAAGGTACGGTCATTATGAATTTTTAGTTATGCCATTCGGGTTGACAAATGCTCCTGCTGTGTTTATGGATTTAATGAATCGCATATTTCAGCCATACTTGGACAGATTTGTTGTGGTGTTTATAGATGATATTTTAATTTATTCAAAAGATGAGACAGACCATGCTGAGCATTTGAGGATAGTTTTGCAAACTTTGAGAGATAAACAATTGTATGCTAAGTTTAGTAAAACTGAATTTTGGCTCCGGGAAGTTGGATTTTTGGGTCATATTGTTTCAGGTGATGGTATACGGGTTGATCCTAACAAAATTTCAGCCATTATTGATTGGAAACCACTGAAAAACGTAACTGAAGTTAGAAGTTTTTTGGGGCTAGCTGGGTATTATCTGCGGTTTGTAAACGGATTTTCTATAATTGCTGCTCCTATGACTAGACTACTCCGAAAGGATGTTAAATTTGAATGGATGGAAGAATGTCAACAAAGTTTCGAAGATTGAAAAAGTTATTAACTGAAGCACCAGTGTTAGTACAACCCGAATCAGGTAAAGAATTTGTGGTGTATAGTGATGCTTCTCTAAATGGCTTGGGGTGTGTACTCATGCAAGAAGGAAAAGTGTTGGCTTATGCTTCGAGGCAGTTAAAACCTCATGAGAGGTATTATCCTACTCACGATTTGGAATTGGCTGCGGTGGTATTTGCTTTGAAGATTTGGCGACATTATTTGTATGGTGAAAAGTGCCGAGTATATACTGATCACAAAAGTCTTAAATACTTGATGTCACAAAAAGACTTAAATTTAAGACAGCGTAGATGGTTCGAGTTATTGAAAGATTATGAGCTTGTTATTGATTATCATCCGGGAAAAGCGAATGTGGTTGCCGATGCTTTAGCGTAAAGTTGTTGTTTGCTTTGAGAGTTATGAACACTCAGTTGAAAATTTCAGATGACGGTTCGATTCTAGCAGAGTTAAGAGCAAGATCGATGTTTTTACAAGAGATTTCTGAAGCTTAGAAAAATGATCAAGACTTGCTAGCCAAAAGAAAACAGTGTGAAGCTGATACGGGATCAGATTTCAGAATCGATTCTGATGGTTGTTTGATGTTTAAAAATCGAGATTGTGTACCAAAAATGATGAGTTGATTCAAAAGATTTTGCATGAAGCACATAATGGCTGTTTGGCGGTTCATCCGGGCGATGCAAAATGTATAATGACTTGAAGAAAATGTATTGGTGGAGTGGAATGAAAAGAGATATTTCCGTTTGTATCAAAGTGCTTAATTTGTCAACAGTGAAAGCCGAATACCAAGTACCTTCGTGGATTACTTCACCTATCATGGTTCTGAATGGAAATGGGATCGAATTACCATGGATTTTATATCGGGGTTGCCGTTAACTCCGGGAAAGAAAGATGCCATCCGGGTAATAGTTGATGATCGACTAAATCGGCTCATTTTATTCCGGTACGTATAGATTATTCTCTTAATAAGTTGGTTGAATTGTATATCCGTGAGATTGTTAGACTTCATGGAATATCTTTGTCAATCATTTCGGATAGAGATCCGAGATTTACTTCACGGTTTTGGCAAAAGTTGCAAGAAGCATTAGGTACAAAGTTAAATTTCAGCACTGCCTTTCATCCACAAACCGATGGACAATTAGAGAGAGTAATTCAGATTCTTGAAGATATGCTCAGATGTTGCGTATTGGAATTTCAAGGTAGTTGGGAAAGGTACTTACCATTGGTAGAATTTTCTTATAATAATAGTTATCAGACGAGTTTGAAAATGGCACCTTATGAAGCATTATATGGTCGTAAGTGTCGAACGCCTTTGTATTGGACTGAACTTAAGGAAAATCAGATTTATGGAGTTGATCTAACAAAAGAAACCGAAGAAAAGGTGAAAGTGATTCAAGATTGTTTGAAAGCTGCTTCAAATAGACAGAAATCTTATGCGGATTTGAAACGAAAAGAAATCGAGTTTCAAGTTGGTGATAAGGTATTTTTGAAAGTGTCTCCATGGAAGAAAGTCCTTAGATTTGGACGGAAGGGCAAGTTAAGTCCGCGTTTTATTGGGCCGTATGAAATAATTGAAAAAGTTAGACCGGTAGCATATCGGCTAGCATTACCACATGAATCCCACGTATCTATGCTACGTCGATATCGTTCAGATCCTTTACATATAATTTCACCGACAAAAATTGAACTACGGCCGGATATGACTTACGAAGAAGAACCAATTAAGATCTTAGCTCGAGAGGTCAAGAAACTAAGAAATAAAAGTGTCGCTCTCGTGAAAGCATTGTGGCAAAAGCATGGGGTAGAAGAGACTACATGGGAACCTGAAAAAACTATGAGAAACCAATACCCACACCTGTTTACCAGTAAGATTTTTGAGGACGAAAATCCTTAAAAGGGGGGGAGAATTGTAATATCTTGAATTAGGGCTTAATTGAAATAGTGGTTTCGTGACCACAAATCTGAGATAGAAATAATTATTTTATAATTATTTTGATGATTATGATATGATTGCATGATTGTGTGAAAATTTCGTGATGAAACTCTATGCTTAAAGTGTTTAAATTGAAAGTAGAGACTAAATCGAATAAGTTGCAAAATTTGAATTCTAGAAGTTTTTAGTATGAAATTGCATTGAAATATTAATTAGGAGGTCTTAAATAGCAATTTGACCAATTTTAAGTTCATGGACAAAACTAGGACATGGAAGGAATTTTTGGAAAGTTTAATAGTAAGGGCATTTTGGTCATTTAGTTATTAAAATGAATTAAAAACAAAATTAAAAGCCAATTTTTGTCCATCTTCTTTATTAGGACGAAATTTCAAGGGTTCTCCATAGCTAGGGTTTGTTTCAAGCTTCCAAGCTCCATAATCAAGAGAAACGGGAATCAAGTCGCGATCGAGGAAAAGAAAAGATTGTGGACTAAATTGCAAAATCTTTATATTTTGGTACCAAAGTAAGTTCATGTGTAAATAATGTAGCATAATTTTTATTTTTAAGTTATTGATGTTAATTATATGATATGCTGATTTTTATCATGAAATATATGCTTTATGGTTATTTTCGAATGAAATGCAAATTATGTGTATTATTTGTTAAATATAAAGTGCTACCGAGTATTGGTTTCGGTATTTTACGGAAGATGGCAAGGATATGTGTTCGAGGAAAATACCGTTTGAACCTTAAGAATAGATTAGGATACAAGTGACATGTCACTAGGATGGTTGAGCATCCGAACTCGTTGAGTTGAGTCCGAGTTCACTTATGGATGCGAATGTTCGAACTCGTTGAGTTGAGTCCGAGTTCGTGAGATGTAACTAGGCATCCAAACTCGTTGAGTTGAGTCCGAGTTCACTTATGGGCGGGTTACATGATTGCTTGATTACATATGTAGCACTTATGTGCAAATTATCCGTGTATCCGAGTTATATTCCGATGTGTTCAACGGGTGAAAATTTCTATGAAATGGAAGAACATTTAAGATGCAAGTGACGTTTTGGTAAGTGTTGTGAAATGGGCACTTTGGATAGGTATGTATTTAACCCTCGGGTTGAAAATAGATACAACAACGATAAAGTGGTAAGATGATGAATGATGTTTAGAAATGTGATGTATGTTTTGGTGATGCCACGCTAAGGTTGTTTGGTGTAATTGTATTGTTATGTTACTTGTTATTTGCATATGAACTTACTAAGCATTTATGCTTACTCCCTCCATTTCATTCATTGTAGTTTTGAACAAGTCAACTCGGGAATCGGGACAGGTCGAAGTTTCGATCACACTATCCGAAGGATTTCTATTGGTAAATGGCTTGTAAATCTTAAGTATGGCATGTATAGCAATATACCTATTTTGTGTAAATAATTTTATGATATGGCCATGTTTGATTGAGAAAATGTTTGATATTGATAAGTCATGGTGATGGCTAATTAGATCATGTTTGATATCACGGAAGTTTAATAGGTTATCTAGTTCATAAAAAAAAAAATCATGGAAAGATGAAACTTGCCTTAAAACAGAATATTGCTGCAGCAATGACATGAATTTGAAAAATCACTAAAAATAGTATAAGTGGAACTAAATGATGATTAAGTTATGAAATTGAAGCTTAATGAGTCTATTTTCATGTGGATTGAACAAAGCAAGCATATAAATTATATTTTATGAGATATTTAAATTTTTGTGAAACAGGGCCAGAATGATTTCTGGATCCCCTGTTCTGACTTTAAAAATTCATAATAAATTTTAAAAAAATAATTAGAAGTTTTTCTTTACATTTCCAGATTCTTTATTGAGTCTAGTTTTAATAGAAACATGGCCCAGTTGACTGAGCCCGTGTCTCGGACACGGCTTACTAGCCTTCACACTTTCGTGTCCATCATGCCTGGGTCACGTACGGATGGCCTGGTTCATCGACCACACGCCCGTGTTCTGAAACACGGCCTACCACAGGGGCGACCACATGCCCATGTGGTGTCGACAGAACACTTTTCGGCTTTGTCGAATGTCATTTTCTGTGCAATCAGAGTACACCCCTATTACGATTCGATGCTTAGACGATCCCTGAGCACTCCAGAACCTATATTAGTCCAATATATCACTTAGTTAATTTCCTTACTTCAACATCCAATCAAGACTCCCAACCTTAAACCTAAGTAGATAAGCTAACAACGATTCAAGAGACTTACCGCGATGAAAACGATAACCAGCAGTCACACACAAGAAACCTGATTAAAACCTTCTAATAGTACCTAAGCGAGAGTAAAAATGAAACCTTTCATTATTCGCTTAATCAAAATATAACTAAAACAATCACAACGTACTTACCGAAAACCCGTCGAACACGATGCGCAGGAAAAAGTTGAAGAAGGATCGAAACAAGAAAAGAACAAAAACGGTAGCAAGTTAGGGAAGAGTAAATGGTAGAGAAAGGAAAAGAAAAGAAAGCTTTCAGGAAAAGAGAGGAAAACAAGAATAGGATTCTATCAGACTTCCCCCAACTACCCACTACCTTCTCAAACTAAACTTCTTCAGTATTTGAAAAATCACTAAAATTCCTTTGCAGAACTGAGCAAAAATATAAACTCCCCTGTCCACGCAAGGACTCGAACTCCAGACCTCCAACATATTAACACTCCACTTAACCACCAGACCAGCAAGCCCATTTCGATATAATCTTACTTACATTTAAACTTAAGTCTACTAAACCAGAGTAAGGCCTTATTCATAAAAATACCAAAATTTGCCAAATGCAAAGCTTGAACTTGGGACCTCTCACATACACCCAAAACACTTAACCACTGAAGTAGATACAGATTTATGTCACAGACAGACAAAAATAAATATATGGGATTTTGGGGCGTTACATATATAGTCTCTAAAGTAAATTTCTTAAGCCACTACCGAGCCTTATTCTTGGATCGCCCTTGCACTCGCTTCTATACTCCTTCCTTATTCTTGGATCACCCTTGCACTTGCTTCTTGACTCCTTACGCCCAGAAATTCTCTACACAAAATGTGAGGGTGTGACCTTAAAAAGCTCAGTGAATGATAGTAAAAACATCAAGTAATTTTCACCCAATCAAACATAAATCAAAGCAATTAAGTATTAAATTTTCAGTCACAAAATGTTAACATTTCACCATAACATCACATGTTGTTTCAAGAATTAAGAATCAATTTTTCCATGGCAGGTAAAATCATCTTTTAACACATAAACATTCAATTATATTGGCATAATACATCCATGGCAACAAGTAAACATGTGATCATACATTGGATGAACGGATCTCCGAACTCCCACAAATCAAATACAGTCCTCCAGATTGAATGGGCCGAAGCCACACGCTCCCTTTTATAGCACCTTAAATAACTCGATGAGTGGAGACTCAAGCTCAACACTCCCTTATCTATTCCAAACAATCAGTCCACCAAGAGCCATATGCTTACAATATCACAAATAATGGTGAGTACTCACAAATCCTATGGCATGCCAACTATATCCAATGAAACCACCATGCAATGTTGCCAATATAATCGTACATACAAGGCATAAATCTGATGTTTAATCACTTAATTTAGGATGCTAAAATTCAAGTAAAAGCATGTCACTAAGCAATTTTGACATTAATAAAATTAAGCATAGAAAATATCATTTTCCTAATATTCATAGACCAATTAGAACACCTTTATCAATTGTTCAATAAATCAGTAATTCATTCTCCAAATATCAATTTATTCCATACAATTTAATCATGCTAAAAGCATAATACACAACTTACCAAACCAATTGCCATTTTGCTCTTTTATAAAATAAAACCTATTTTTGAAAATCCAACCAACCAATATGCAATTAAGTCATTAATAACACAAACTAAGAATTTAATTTAACACATAATCAGGCAAATTTACCAGATTGCCGCTAATATCACTCACCTCCACACTTAGCTATTTAAGCAAAAATGTGTTCAAACAAGCAAGTTTGAACTTCAATTCTAATTTACACGTTCCTCCTCTTGATGTGGAGCTTTAACAGAGACAAAGTATGCATTAGCAACAAGAAACATGAAATTTGATAAAGTATACGTATCTAAATCATTGTTTTAAGCTACCTTACCCATGCTGCACAACTAAGCCAGAATATGGAATTCCTCAACTAAACTCCCTTTTTAGCACCTCAAACCACTTCAAATATTCATTCATAGTCCAATAACATGTATTCTAAGTGTTAATTTCATCATTTAATCTGTTTCATAATTCCCGAAAAATCATCCATGTTCTTGATCAAATTCGAATTTCTCAAAGTTGATCCATAAAACGTGTTTGATATTTTGGTTTAAGATTAAAAACCTTTTATTAGACCTGTTTTGAGCTTAGACATCCATTATTTGGATTCCAACTCAGAATTAAAGATCCACTATTGTTGATCCTCAAGTTCAAGAAAGAAGAATTAAAGTTGAAAATCCATTATAATCACTTTAATTAACAAATAATGATTGAAATTAACTTAAAAACAAGTTTAGAGATGAGGATTACCTTCAATTGAACTCAAATCATTGATTTGGAAGTTTGAATAAAAATGCTTGAAAATATTTGGATGACTTTTTCCCCAACTTTGAAAATTATTTCGAGGGATTTTAAGAGAAAAGGTTAAGATCTATTCTCTGGTATTTGGTTTATGAAAACAAGCAAAAAAGAAATGAGAGAAAAAGTCTCAATTCTGGTGAAAAATGAGTGAAAAGTGATGTAGTTGCAGAGTTTTTAAAACTAAAAACCCTTACCTGAATTTCAAAATTTGGGGAATTTGCCATTAGGCCACTCCACCTTTTCCCTTATTTTACAATTTGCACCTTTCACTCCAAAATTCTAGAAATATGGTTTATTTGCTGTAAAACCTCTTACACATTTCCCTTATTTTCCAAATTAATCCCATTTAATTAATATTTTAAACCACCCAATTATATCCCCATTTTAATTTATTTTTAAATTCCAATTTTAACCCAAAATATTTATTTTTACCCAAAAATTATTTAAAACCATAAAATTAAATTTTCTAAAAATATTTTTATTTTTGAAATATTATTTACCAAAATTTTAGATGAAATTAAGCTAACTAATTAAGAATATAAATTGCTAATTAACCCGATTAATTCCTAATTTTCACTCGGAACCCTGTAAACTTACCCAAAACTACTAGAACTATTTTCAGGGCCTTACATGTTTTTTAATGTTGGATTATTCATTTTGTGTTTAGATCCTAAATAGATTTAATTAAATCCAGAAATGGGCGTTAGAAGGAGTTTTCGCATCAGATTTGCTTAAATCAGGTGTGGGTTTAACTTAATATTAAATAAACGAATGTGATTCATTGTTAAATAAATTATTTACATTTATTAATAATGGAAACACTATCAAGTTATTCATAATGTGAAATAATATAAATACACTATGTATTCAAAAGGGATGCTAAACTCATAAAAGGGGTGATTCTTAAGTAAGTACTCCAAATTGATTATTTTGTGATTGTATAATTATTTTGATGTGATTCAATGTTGGTTGTGAAAATATGTTTACATTCCAATACTTATGATGTGTGATATGTTGGCATTATATAATATGCATGATATATAAATCATGTCACTGATATTGAAATTGAGATATATGATATGCATGTTAAGCATGCCCACTGTACTATTATAAATCTGATTCACATGTTAAGCATGACCACTAAAAATATTGTTCATATGCCATATCACATGCATGAGGTTAGGATGATTATTAAAGGAGGAAGGCTTTGGCAGTTTTACTACAATATTGAATGGCTTGGCCACGACGTTATTGAGTGGCTTGACCACAACGTATAGCTTATCTGCAATATTGAGTGGCTTGGCCACAATGTTATTGAGTGGCTTGATCAAAACGCTATTGAGTTGCTTGGCCAAAATGCTATGGAGTGGCTTGGCCACAACATGGTGTGTTATTAGATAGATTAGTTCTGGGGAACTCTTTATTAGTGTGTAGCGGAGGTGGGTAGGAATGTTTTTGAAAAACTTGCACTGATATCTGAAAAAGCTCTGCATTGACATCCTCATGCATATTGCTATCTGAGAAATTATGTTGATATATAAATACTGCTATTTTTATGAAATCTGTGTTTAAATTACTGGTTGTTACCTAAGTAAAGATTCAGTGAAATTAAATTGTATAAATTCTCTATTATATTTTGATTTATATGCTAAATTCCTATTTAATACTTGAGTTAAAATTCAAATTGAACTTTTTAGCTTACCCGCTTTAGTTTTTTTTATTTTACAGATAACCTCGAGCTTAGGATTCGATGACGACATTTGGAGAGTTTCTCGGAGGATTATTTTTAAATTAAAGTACTTAAAGTCCATTTTGGTCTTTTGTTATTTTGAGATTTTTTTAAGTTTATTTATGGACTGTGGCATGAGACATTACTTTTGGGATTTTTATTGTAATTTGCATGACCTAATTGCAGACATTATGATTTAAAAACTGTATAAATTAGTATTTCATAAGATTATACATGACTTGTTTTTATTAAAACTTTGTTGAAAAATCACTCTTTTTCGCTGTGAGAATGAAAATACAAAAATAAGACTTAGTTTTTGAGGTTTGAAATTTTTTATTGATGCTTTCTCGAATTTACATGAAATATTGATTTTTAACAAAAAATGGTTTTAGCAAAATTTTGCATTGCAATTTTTATAAAAATATGTTTATGTTTAAGGTAGTATAGTAAGGGAATGAGCCAGAAGAGACGACGCCAGGATTATACCAAGGAAGCACCAAATTGGGTTATTATGCATACAGTTGAAAAGTGGCATATTATAGGATTTCACCCTAAAAGTCAATCTTTTGTTTCTCTGAAATTGTGTCTTTAATTAAATAATAAGAAAAATGTTTTAAGTAAGGAGGATCTATCAATTGTTTCAAAATTTTGTTATGTATTACAGGTAGTAACACCCGAGATCTAGATCCGATAATTTGGGTAAGGTTGAAGGCTTTACATATTCAATGCTTACTCTATTTTATTTTTTGTTTCTGTAGTTGACATTTTACAGAACGAGTCCATCGAATCATCTCCAGAGCTCACACTATCCACCTGTCAATTCAGTAGTTCTTTAACCATTTTGGCCAGTTATAAGTGGCATGTAAATAGGTGTATTGGTTAATAGTTTTGTTGTGTTTTGGTTAGCTGAATCATGTATATGCATATACAACTTTGGTATTTGAGCTTGCTCCAATTGGTAAAATATGATATATTGGAACGGTAGTAATCTATTGAATGTATAAGCAATTAATGTTATGACATGCTTGAAGTTGAATGAATGGTTTAATCTTGTGTATATTTGTTTTAGCGTGTTGTATGTGTTGATCTGTTTATTAAACATCTAGATATGCTAGGAATGTATTTAGAAATGAATTGTCCGCTATCAAATAGTCTGTGAGATAACCCACAGTTTGTTATTTGCAATATAGTCTACCATTTATATGTTCGTGTGACTGTCATCCACTTACGGTTCGTAAAGCAGTCCGTAGATGTTACGTGTAATGTATGAGTTTGCTAAGTCAAATTGTTATAAGCCTATCCATGAGACTATCCACAATATGTTTATTTGTCGGTTCTATCTATCACATATCTCTACACGAAATTAAGACGCACCATAATAGGAATGCTCGTGAGATGTTTGTGCACAAGGTTGTTTGTATTGTATCCTCCAATGAGATTTGCTCGCATTTCATCTGTTCCCCATTTGTGCGGGTTAACGTAGTGCGAATTGTGTCAATATGTGAACCGCATCTTAGTGTGAACTATATCAATGTACGGATTGTAATAAATCTATTGTAATGTAATTGTTTTGTGTATGTGATTGCTCTAGTGACCGTCATAGCACCTTATAACTCGGGTTCGATTGTAACACCCTTTCCCGACCTGATCACCAAGTTTGGGTATCAGATGTTAGAATGATCTTATTAGTTTAACGCATTTCCATTCTAATTTAATTAAATACTTAGACAACTTAAGCCTTCAAATTACTATATGATATTAATACACATATCATATTAGTTCTAATTACTTACAACTTGACACTTTTAATGATCCAACCATTTCTTCTATTTTTTTCTTTACAATTTACAATTCCACTCCATACAGACTCAATTAACCTCAACCCTGAGGCGTGGCCTCTGTGGGTTCCCCTTTATATACATGATTCAACTACCACACCAAACTCTTAACTCTAGTGGAGACTGGCTTGGTCCCTGCACATGGTTTCCTAGAGTTTAAACATCTTGCATTCAAGCAAAAATCTCTATAAGTTCAAAGGAACTTAGTGAGTCTATTCATTCAACTTTAAAGAAAACTATTTTAAATTCTTAAGAAAAGAATTTCTATGGATAAAGTAAAACTCCTTGAGTTTTGTGACAAAATTTTGTGAACTTAATTGGCATGGCCAATGCTTCCATTACGTTGAGCCAACTATTGGCGGTGTAATTCTTTACCTAATCACAACCATGTTCTCATCAAAGTCTTACCCCTACTATTCTTGGATTCCACTTCCATTTTACCCTTCATGATAAGCTTCAACATTGTCCCCTATTCACTAATGCGATCAGGCGGCGTCTAATTGTGGTTATACAAATAATCACCTTAACTACAGTTCGTTAACCTAAACCTTTATCCTGAATAAGGTCTCTTCTTGATACCTGATTTTCTTTAGAGGACTCATGATCTCAATGTAACCCCATAGTATCCAAGTATCTCTTGATAGTTTCCACCCCTGGTAGACCTAAAAGGTTTTATTAGTGTTCCATGGCCCTGGTAGATTTCCATCCTTACTATTGACCTGCCATCAAATGTAATAGTTAATTCAGGTTATTTTTGTACTTAAGGAGCTTGCTTTCTAAGAAATTTAGCATTTAATAGCATATTTTGGGTATTTAGTACTTAGGATTAAATATTACTAAAATAAGTGTTTTTTAACATAAATTGTGAGTGTTGTGACCTATTAGGCTGACACAGGCCTTAGATAGTTCTTGTAACACCCCTCACCTGTATTCAACGTTAGAATAGGGTTACAGAGTATTACTGAACTTATAAAACATTTAAACATTCAATTCACATATAATTTCACATTTCATGCAAACATTATTCAAACTCAAGCATAATGTCCCTATAACGAGCCTACAAGGCCCTAAACATGCTTTGGGAGTGGTTTGGGACTAAACCGATAGCTCAAGAAATTTTTACGAAACTTAGGCATTTTTTCTCAAAACAGGGGACACACACCCGTGTGGCCCGGCCATGTCTCTCACACGGCCACAGACACACCCGTGTCACAGGCCATGTGGACATTCAAAATGGGAGTACATGGCCGTATCCAAGATCGTGTTTGACCTCGTGTAACTCTCTAAATTGGGTCACATGGCCAAAACACACGCTCGTGTGCCAGGCCGTGTGCTAGGCCATATCAAACCTGTAGGGTATACTGACTTATGCCATATGGCCAAGTCACACGCCCGTGTGGAGCATACTAACTTGATTTCAATTTCAACACCAGGGGACACACAACCGTGTAACATAACAGTGTGCCACACATGGCTGAGACGCACGCCCATGTCTCTACTCGTGTGGACAAAAATAGGCTAATTACCGAGCCAATTTGCCACCCAAATTTGAATGTACCTACAACATATCAATTTTCACCATCATATAGCATAAATAGATATTTAAACTAACCAACTCAAACCTAATTCATGCATATTCTATACCACATTTCTCAATGCACACAAGTGGAAAAATAGACCAATCCATTTATACCCAAAATCTCATAAACTTAGATCCTCAATATAGCTACTTAAAACACACATTCTTTACCTTGATTCACAAACAAATAACATCACCAATATCAACATTCAACTTCCATAATACCAACTATTAATAAGTATCATCAAAACCAACCTCAGTTTACATATCATAAACTATATGCACATACACATATACACAAGCAAATTAACTCAAAATAAGCTAACTCTCATGGCTATTATATACAAACCAAGACATATACATTTACAAGCTAATTCAAATGGCCTAAATTATAAAACATAACCAACATGATCAAATCCCTATACATGCCATATACTCAAAACATAAGCTTAAAGGTACCAAATCGATTGTAGGATAGTATGACAAAATCTCCGACGATCCCCGAATCCGAGCTAGCTTTGAGCTCACTATAAAACATAGAAAAATATCGATGTAAGCTATAAAGCTTAGTAATCTCGTATGAAATAAACTCGATATAATCATAAACACATAATTCAACAATTGATTATATATACATGAATTTACATCAACTAACAAACCTTTCAATTACTCATTCACAAAACTATATACTTTCTTCACCATTTCTTTGATTCAAAGCTAATATGGTTTATGCACATACTTGTACCATCTTGTACCATTCTCATTCTCAACCACATCATTCATTTACCCATTGAACCATTCGGAATAGAAGTCGGATACTCAGGAGTCTTGCACACTAAGTACCTATACCAAGCCCAAAGCCAAATCAAGGTAACTTATATCTGAAGTACTAATATCATGGCCCAAAGGCAAATCAGCCGATATTCATGGCCCGAAGCCAAATCGGTATAACTCGCACCCGAAGTGTTAATATCATGGCCCGAAGCCAACTCAATGTATCCCCTAATGACATGTCACTAGTATCCTAAACTATTCCTAAGGTTTAATCGGGATTTCGAATGCCAATTTACCATTGAGTCATTGTTGAACTTATTTGAAGTCTCGTATTCACAACTTATAGAATATCAAAGCATTTAAAGTACACTTATAATGAAATTTATCACATATGAACTTACCTCGGATGAGAAAACGATGAAATAGGTCAATTAGTTGATAACTTTAGTTTTCCCCCGATCTAGATCCGAATTCCACTTTTCTTGATATAAATATATTCAAAATTAACTTATTTAATAATCTCTCTATTCAATTTAATCCAAAACACACATTTAAGCACATTTACACATTTACCCCTAATGTTTCACCATTTTTATAATTTAGTCCCTATGCTCGTAAAACAAAATCCATTCAATTTCATCACAACCCAAGTCCAGCCATGTAATAGCCCAAAATTGGGTCTAGTTGGAACAGAGGTTTCGGGACCACAAAATCAGAGATAGAAATAATTATTTTATGATTATTCTGAGGTCTATGATATGATTGCATGATTCTGTGAAAATTTCGTGAAGAAATTCTATGCATAAAGTGCTCAATTTGAAGTTAGGGACTAAATTGAATAAGTTGCAAAACCTGCACTCTAGAAGTTTCTAGTATGAAATTGCTTTGAAATATTAATTAGGAGGTCTTAAATAGCAATTTGACCAATTTCTAAGTTATGGACAAAAATTGGACATGGATGGAATTTTTGAAAGTTTAGTAAGGAAGGGCATTTTGGTCATTTGGTAATTAAATGAAATAAAAAGGGAAAATAAAGCCAAAATTTACTCATCTTCTTCATGGAGGCCGAAATTAGCATGGGGGAAGCCATGTCTAGGGTTTTCAAGCTTTCCAAGCACAATAGTAAGTCCGTTCTAGCCCCGTTTTTCAAGTTCTTTACGTTTTTGGAATCCCGGTAATTTGATTAAGCTTATTCTAGCAATAATTTAAGCTAGGGTTCATATTTGGAAAAATACCCATAGGTGAAATGTGTTTATTTTGATGTTTTATGATAGAATATGAGATTTTAAATTATGTTAAACAACTTGTGCTACTCGGTTTTGAGTGAAAATGAGTAAAAGGGCTTAATCGATAAAAATACCTAATAGTTATAAGTATATGTTAGAGTGAGAATTTGATGTTTCCATAGAAGGTAAAAGTGATCAGCATGTCATAAAACATAAGAATAAGGGATGAAGTTTAATTCCCGAGCCTAGGGGAAAAAGTGTAAATATGCAAAAGTTTAAGGGCAAAATTGTAATTTTTCCAAAGTTTGAGTTAAGGACTGTTTTGAATAGTACATTAGTTAAATAAGTAAAATATGATGTTTTAGATCCCGGAAAATGAGATTTGAACCTAGAATGAGAGAAAAATTAAAAATTGAGAAAGTTGGTAAAATGGCCGTTTTAGTATCGAGGTAAGTTAATATGTATAATAAGCATTAATTTATGCATGTTTCAATGTAAAATTGATATATTTACTATGATATCCGAGGTGTTGAAAGTATGTAAGTTGGTATGATAATAATAAAGCAATAATGCTGTAATTTATATTTGAAAGTTAAATTTAGTGAATTAATTGAATTATGTTAAATTAAATGATTATGGTGCCAAGTTTATGAATTGATTTAAAAATATGTCTATGGTACATGAAGTGCATTGAATTATCATACATAAATGTGATTTCTATGATTATGGATATTATGCGAAATTGTAAGTTCATATGATTTTTAATAAGGCAATGTGTAATTTAATGTTATTGCCTTGATATTAAATGAGATGTAAGTTTATATGTAAGTAATACATCAATATTACTTGTATTATGATATTTTATAATAATATTGGAAATATGTTTGTGGATAATTATTTGATTGGTGAAATTGTTGGAAAAGAGAGAGAAATCCCTGTTGAACCTTCGGAAAGGTTGGATGATACAGATGGTATGTAGCTAGGTCACATGTATGGTGCTGAGTGCACATCATGTGTACAAGAGAGCTACGAGACATTATGATGTAGCTAGGTCACACGGGTGATACTATGTGTACACCATGTAGACAAGAGAGCTACGGGATATATGTAGCTAGGTCGCATGCGTGGTTCCAGTGAAGGACACCATGTAGACAAGAGAGCTACGAGATAAACCGGCTAGTCACATCGGTGGTACTAAGTGTTCACCATGTGTACAAGAGAGCCGAACTTTATGATGGGTGGAGCTATGTCTTTGAAACCACCAAGTATAGAGGATTGATCCAAAGTGTTCAACGGGAGACTTACTATGTAATTGCTTTGTGAGTTTTGTGATGAAATAGTGTAGGTATATGTTTATGAAAATTATGAGCAATGTGCTCGATAGTTTGGTGAACTTTGATAAGACAAAACGGATTAAGTGGAATTGTGTAAGAATGAATTTTAGTAGTAAAATAGTGTTGGACAGCAGCAGTTGCGTGGCTTTGAAAATTCACTAAAAATTGTGGGAGTTGAATAAAAATGCAAATGATATATGAAAATAAAGCTTAATGAGTCTATTTTCACATTAAAGAAACAAGGGAAGCAAAAGAATTCTATATTGTGTGATATTTGAATTCTTGTGAAATAGGGTCTGAATGAATTCGAGATCCCCTATTCTGACTTTATAAATTCACCATAAATTGTAGAAAAATTATTAAGAGTCATACCTTACATGCATAGATTCCTAATTGAGTCTATTTTTAAGGGAAATAAATGGAATGGTCGTTGGAATTCTGTACAGGGAGAAATTTGGTTCGTAGTACACGGAGGTCAAAGTAGTCATACTCTGAAACAGGGGAGGCTTTAACTAATAAACTGTACTAATTGGCTAAACCAAAAATTATGAAACTTTTATGGTGGAAAGATATTTGAGTCTAGTTTCAGATAAAATTTATGGATCTTAATTTCGAGCTCTGTAGCTCGAATTATAAATAAGTAAGTGACTATGACTCGTGTGGACAGTTTAATGTGAGCATTTATTAGTAAATTGTGAAATCGTACTTACAAGAATGCTCTATACATTAAGGATGTGGAATGGAGAGGAGGAGGAGGAAAATAAATATATGTGGAATACATGGAAACTATGGTATATGAAATATTGATATAATGAAATAAATGATATGTGTTTATAAGAAAATAGAAAGAGAATGATATGTGTCATGACATGTATATATATATAAATATATTACTAGTCTTAATGTAATGCTTGTTGGGTATGGAGTTGAATTGAAATGGTTCAGGAAAACATGTTATTCTGCGCATCTGAATTGTGGTATTTTATAAAGATATGATCTAGCTTTAAATATGAATGCTTGATGATTAAGCTGAAGTGGTAAGATGATAATCTTGGTGTAAATGTATAAGTGGTACTATAATAGACAAGGTAAAATAACTATGAGAGACACATGTATGATAACATACAAATGCTATGTTTGTGGTTTAAATTGAGATTGTTTAATCATTAAATGAATACCATGTTATATGCTTTTGATTTTGTATAAGTGGGTAAGAGATTAAGGTTGACCAAAGCTTGGAAAATAGCCTAGGTATAGTCCACACAAGCAGACACGACCATGTGTCTCAGCCGTGTATGGAACACGACTTGGGACACGGGCATGTGGAGCCTTAAAGCATGAAATTTCCAAGATCTTCGTAAGTTCCTGGTTCAGTCCCGAACCCTTTCTAAAGTATGTTTTGGGCCTCGTAGGTTTGTATTAGGGACCTTATGATTAAATGCAAAAAGTTTGAATTTGATACAAATTTTATGGCCCGTATTTTAGTTTAATGTTTTTATCTTTGTCCGATAACGCCTGCACCTTATCCCGGCCTCGGCTACGGGTAAGGGGTGTTACATTTAGTGGTATCGAGCAGTTTAGTCGATTCTCGGACTAACATAGCAAGTGTGAGAGTCTAGTTATACATGCCACAAATATGTGATAATGTGATGTCTCCCGACACTAATGAGGACCATTTTGTTGAAAACGGCAGTATTCTCCAACCGAGCTACATCTGACCATTTGATAGCGATATTGAAGTATTTGAATAAAGTATAGCTATGATGTGTTAAACTCGGAAAGGTATGAATAAGAATTCGTGATATATGTATATGTGATAATATGTGAGATGAAAGTTTATATAGTGATATATTTATTCATATTTGTTTGGCCTTCATATGTTGTTGCATGCTTGACTAAATTAATGAGTAAATGTGATGACTAAAGTTATTCAAAATTCATAGAATGTATGAGTGAGTGCACTTGT
The DNA here is from genome assembly GCA_025698475.1 of Gossypium anomalum. Lineage (NCBI taxonomy): Eukaryota > Viridiplantae > Streptophyta > Magnoliopsida > Malvales > Malvaceae > Gossypium > Gossypium anomalum. The sequence goes on along the minus strand of CM046961.1, from coordinate 40,571,548 downwards.
TTAAAATGAGATAATTGGAAATTTTATGTAAGACAGATATGAATAATAAATTGTTTGAAGTGGATAGTATGATTATAATGATATATGTGGATAATGAAAAAAAAAAAAAGATAATGTGTCATATAGATATATGTCGAATCGAGAGTTAGAGACTATACGACCTCACCCCCTTACCGATGAGGTGTAAATAACGGAAATTCATGAGAATTATGTTGACTAAGTTCCTAAGTCCGAATCAAAGAGTTCAAAGATAAAATAATTATAGATATGACCAGAGACTGAGAATGGTTGACAAGTGAAGGACAGAGTTAGAGAAATATCAGAGTTGACTGAGTTATCTTGGGATTCAAATTGATGACACAGTGTTTTTTTGAAATTATCGTCTTAAAAAAAATTAGTTAGTAATGCTGGAAATTATGAGAAAGATACTAAACCTCACTCCAGAAAGATTTTCGAGGACGAAAATCTCTAAAGGGGAGGAGAGTTGTAATAGCCCAAAATTGGATCTAGTTGGAACAGAGGTTTCGGGACCACAAAATCAGAGATAGAAATAATTATTTTATGATTATTCTGATGTCTATGATATGATTGCATGATTCTGTGAAAATTTCGTGAAGAAATTCTATGCATAAAGTGCTCAATTTGAAGTTAGGGACTAAATTGAATAAGTTGCAAAACTTGCACTCTAGAAGTTTCTAGTATGAAATTGCTTTGAAATATTAATTAGGAGGTCTTAAATAGCAATTTGACCAATTTCTAAGTTATGGACAAAAATTGGACATGGATGGAATTTTTGAAAGTTTAGTAAGGAAGGGCATTTTGGTCATTTGGTAATTAAAAGAAATAAAAAGGGAAAATAAAGCCAAAATTTACTCATCTTCTTCATGGAGGCCGAAATTAGCATGGGGGAAGCCATGGCTAGGGTTTTCAAGCTTTCCAAGCACAATAGTAAGTCCGTTCTAGCCCCGTTTTTCAAGTTCTTTACGTTTTTAGAATCCTAGTAATTTGATTAAGCTTATTCTAGAATAATTTAAGCTAGGGTTCATATTTGGAAAAATACCCATAGGTGAAATGTGTTTATTTTGATGTTTTATGATAGAATATGAGATTTTAAATTATGTTAAACAACTTGTGCTACTCGGTTTTGAGTGAAAATGAGTAAAAGGGCTTAATCGATAAAAATACCTAATAGTTATAAGTATATGTTAGAGTGAGAATTTGTTGTTTCCATAGAAGGTAAAAGTGATCAGCATGTCGTAAAACATAAGAATAAGGGATGAAGTTTAATTCTCGAGCCTAGGGGAAAAAGTGTAAATATGCAAAAGTTTAGGGGCAAAATTGTAATTTTTCCAAAGTTTGAGTTAAGGACTGTTTTGAATAGTACATTAGTTAAATAAGTAAAATATGATGTTTTAGATCCCGGAAAATGAGATTTGAACCTAGAATGAGAGAAAAATTAAAAATTGAGAAAGTTGGTAAAATGGCCGTTTTAGTATCGAGGTAAGTTAATATGTATAATAAGCATTAATTTATGCATGTTTCAATGTAAAATTGATATATTTACTATGATATCCGAGGTGTTGAAAGTATGTAAGTTGGTATGATAATAATAAAGCAATAATGTTTGTAATTTATATTTGAAAGTTAAATTTAGTGAATTAATTGAATTATGTTAAATTAAATGATTATGGTGCCAAGTTTATGAATTGATTTAAAAATATGTCTATGGTACATGAAGTGCATTGAATTATCATACATAAATGTGATTTCTATGATTATGGATATTATGCGAAATTGTAAGTTCATATGATTTTTAATAAGGCAATGTGTAATTTAATGTTATTGCCTTGATATTAAATGAGATGTAAGTTTATATGTAAGTAATACATCAATATTACTTGTATTATGATATTTTATAATAATATTGGAAATATGTTTGTGGATAATTATTTGATTGGTGAAATTGTTGGAAAAGAGAGAGAAATCCCTGTTGAACCTTCGGAAAGGTTGGATGATACAGATGGTATGTAGCTAGGTCACATGTATGGTGCTGAGTGCACATCATGTGTACAAGAGAGCTACGAGACATTATGATGTAGCTAGGTCACACGGGTGATACTATGTGTACACCATGTAGACAAGAGAGCTACGGGATATATGTAGCTAGGTCGCATGCGTGGTTCTAGGTGAAGGACACCATGTAGACAAGAGAGCTACGAGATAAACTGGCTAGGTCACATCGGTGGTACTAAGTGTTCACCATGTGTACAAGAGAGCCGAACTTTATGATGGGTGGAGCTATGTGCTGAAACCACCAAGTATAGAGGATTGATCCGAAGTGTTCAACGGGAGACTTACTATGTACTGCTTTGTGAGTTTTGTGATGAAATAGTGTAGGTATATGTTTATGAAAATTATGAGCAATGTGCTCGATAGTTTGGTGAACTTTGATAAGACAAAACGGATTAAGTGGAATTATGTAAGAATGAATTTTAGTAGTAAAATAGTGTTGGACAGCAGCAGTTGCGTGGCTTTGAAAATTCACTAAAAATTATGGGAGTTGAATAAAAATGCAAATGATATATGAAAATAAATCTTAATGAGTCTATTTTCACATGAAAGAAACAAGTGAAGGAAAAGAATTCTATATTGTGTGATATTTGAATTCTTGTGAAACAGGGTCTGAATGAATTCGAGATCCCCTATTCTAATTTTATAAATTCACCATAAATTGTACAAAAATTATTAGGAGTCATACCTTACATGCATGGATTCCTTATTGAGTCTATTTTTAAGGGAAATAAATGGAATGGTCGTTGGAATTCTGTAAAGGGAGAAATTTGGTTTGTAGTACACGGAGGTCAGAGTAGTCATACTCTGAAACAGGGGAGAATTTAACTAATAAACTGTACTAATTGGCTAAACCAAAAATTATGAAACTTTTATGGTGGAAAGATATGTGAGTATAGTTTCAGAGAAAATTTATGAATATTAATTTTGAGCTCTGTATCTCGAATTATAAATAAGTAAGTGACTATGACTCGTGTGGACAGTTTGATGTGAGCATTTATTAGTAAATTGTGAAATCGTACTTACAAGAATGCTCTATACATTAAGGATGTGGAATGGAGAGGAGGAGGAGGAAAATAAATATATGTGGAATACATGGAAACTATGGTATATGAAATATTGATATAATGAAATAAATGATATGTGTTTATAAGAAAATAGAAAGAGAATGATATGTGTCATGACATGTATATATATATATAAATATATTACTAGTCTTAATGTAATGCTTGTTGGGTATGGAGTTGAATTGAAATGTTTCAGCAAACATGTTATTCTCACATCTCCAATTGTGGTATTTTGTAAAGATATGATCTAGCTTTAAATATGAATGCTTGATGATTAAGTCAGTGGTAAGATGATAATCTTGGTGTAAATGTATAAGTGGTACTATAATAGACAAGGTAAAATAACTATGAGAGACACATGTATGATGACATACAAATGCTATGTTTGTGGTTTAAATTGAGATTGTTTAATCATTAAATGAATACCATGTTATATGCTTTTGATTTTGTATAAGTGGGTAAGAGATTAAGGTTGACCAAAGCTTGGAAAATAGCCTAGGTATATTCCACACAGCAGAGACACGACCATGTGTCTCAAAGTGTATGGAACACGACTTGGGACACGGGCATGTGGAGCCTTAAAGCATGAAATTTCCAAGATCTTCGTAAGTTCCTGGTTCAGTCCCGAACCCTTTCTAAAGTATGTTTTGGGCCTCGTAGGTTTGTATTAGGGACCTTATGATTAAATGCAAAAAGTTTGAATTTGATACAAATTTTATGGCCCGTATTTTAGTTTAATGTTTTTATCTTTGTCCGGTAACGCCTCGTACCTTATCCCGGCCTCGGGTACGGGTAAGGGGTATTACAAGCCAAATTACTATTATGCCCTTAGCAGCCCATATTTTTCATTTATTTCACATTTTAACCACTAAATTTCCACATTTCACAATTTAATCCCTATTTTACATTTTCACTAAAAATCACTTAACAAAACTTGTATATCTATCAACAAGCATTCATAATCTATCAAGAAACTTCTAAACACTCATGTATTCATCAATGCCATCATTCAAAATCTTTAACAGTTTTGCAAAATAGTCTCTGGACTAGCTAGACCTAGTTGCAACAATCTCAAAAACATAGAAATCATTAAAAAAACCGAGTCAAAATTACTTACCAATTTAACCATGCAAATTCCAAACCCTAAAACACAACAATGGAGTTTCTCCTTCTTATTTTCGGTGAACAAATGAAGATGATAAGGTTATAATTTTGTTTTTCATACTTTAATTTAGTTTATTTGTTATTTACTAAATTAACCTTATTCATAAACCATTAAAATCATCAAATTAATGACCATAACTGTCCACTCATATAAAAAATTATCAAATTACCAATTAAGGACCTCTAATTTATGATTCCTTAGCTATTAGATACTTTTATCTAATAGAACTCCACTTTTACACTTTACGCGATTTAGTCCTTTTTATCAATTTGACCAATCAAACGATAAAATTTCTAAACGAAATTTTCACATAATCATTCAATCATACTATAGACATTAAAATAATAATAAAATAAATATTTCAACTTCAAATTTGTGGTCTCAAAACCACTATTCTGATTTGACTAGAAACGGGTTGTTACAACTCTCCCCCCTTAGGGATTTTTGTCCCCGAAAATCTTACCAGTGAATAGGTTAGGGTACTGTTTTCTCATATCTTCCTGGGGTTCCCACGTAGCCTCTTCGACACCGTGTCGATGCCAAAGTACTTTCACGAGAGCTATGCTTTTATTTCTCAACTGTTTAACCTCACGTGCTAAAATTCTGATCGGTTCTTCGTTGTACGTCATATCAGGTTGAATTTCAATTTCTACTGAAGAAATTACGTGTGAAGGATCCAATCTATATCCATGCAACATCAACACATGAAACACGTTGTCGATCTTTTCTAACTCAATCAGTAAAGCTAGTCGATATGCCACTAGACCTATTCTTTCGATGATCTCATATGGCCTAATAAATCGAGGGCTCAGTTTACCTTTACGACAAAATCGAAGGATTTTCTTCCATGGAGACACTTTCAAAAATACTTTATCACTGATCTAAAATTCAATGTCTTTCCGTTTCAAATCCGCATATGATTTTTGTCGATCAGAAGCTGCTTTCAAACTGTCGCGAATCACTTTCACTTTCTCTTCTATTTCTCGGATCAAATCAACCCCGTGAATCTTTTTCTCACTCAACTCGGTCCAATACAATGGAGTTCGACATTTGTAACCATACAAAGCTTCATAGGGTGCCATCTTTATACTCAATTGAAAGCTATTTTTATACGCAAATTCAACCGATGGAAAAAATTTCTCCCAATTGCCTTCGAACTCTAAAACACAACATCAGAGCATATCTTCGAGAACCTGAATTACTCTCTCAGATTGTTCGTCAATTTTAGGATGAAATATTGTACTAAAATTCAACCTCGTACCCAGAGCTTCTTGTAATTTCTTCCAAAATCGTGATGTAAACCTCGGATCTCTATCCAAAATAATCGAAACTAGCACCCCGTGCAATCCAACAATTTCAAAAATTACAATTCAGCCAATCTATCAAGCGAATATTCAGTACGTACCGGAATGAAATGTGTTGATTTCGTTAATAGATTTACGACAACCCATATAGCATCTTTCTTTTTCGGAGACAGAGGCAAACCTGATACGAAATCCATTGTAATTTTATCCCATTTCCATTCTGGTATCATCACTAGTTGTAACAATCCTGAAGGCACTTGATGTTCAGCTTTGACTTGCTGACACACTAAACATCTCGATAAAAATTTTGAAATGTCTCGTTTCATACCCGACCACCAATACAGTTGTTTCAAATCATTATACATTTTAATACTCCCCGGATAAGCAGATAGACAACCACTATGTGCTTCATGCAAAATTTTCTGAATGATTTCAGAATTCTTTAGTATGCAGATTCTGTTTCGGAACATTAAACAATCATCGACTCTGATTTGATAGTCTAAATTACTATTCGACTCACATTGCACTCTTTTAGCTTGCAACTCGGTATCACATTTTTTAGCTTCACAAATTTACTAAAGAAACCCTAGTTTGGCTTTAAACTCAGCTAATATCGAACAATCATTAAATAAGCTTAGCTGAGTATTCATTGCTCTCAAAGCAAATAGAGATTTTCTACTCAAAGCATCTGCAACTACGTTTGCTTTCCCTGGATGATAATCGATTACTAATTCATACTCTTTTAGTAGCTCGAGCCATCTCCGTTGTCTCAAGTTCAGATCTTTCTGAGTCATAATATACTTTAAACTTTTATGACTTGTAAAGTTTCACCGTACAAATGATGTCTCTAAATTTTCAATGCGAAAACAATAGCGGCCAACTCTAAATCGTGTGTCGGATAGTTCTTTTCATGCGGCTTCAACTGTCTCGAGGCATAAGCTATCACTTTTCTCTCTTGCATCAACACGTAACCTAAACCATTCAATGATGTGTCACTATAAATCACAAACTCTTTACCCGACTCAGGTTGAACTAAAACTGGTGCTTTGGTTAACAATGCTTTCAACTAATCAAAACTCTGTTGACATTTCTCAGACCACTCGAATTTCAAATCTTTCTATAACAGTCTGGTCATCGGTGTAGCATCATCGAGAATCCTTTGAAAAATCATCGATAATAACCAGTTAACCCCAGAAAACTTCTGACTTTGGATACATTCCTCGGTGGTTTCTAGTTAACAACTACTGAAATTTTGCTCGGATCAACTCTTATACCTTCCGCTGAAACAAGATGTCCCAGAAATCCAACCTCTCGAAGCCAAAACTCACATTTGCTGAATTTACCGAACAGTTGCTTATCTCTCAAGGTTTGTAGCACAATTCTCAAATTCTCGGCATGCTCAGACTCTTCTCGGGAATAGATCAGAATGTCATCAATGAACACAACAACAAATCTGTCTAAATACGATCTAAATATCTGGTTCATCAAATCCATAAAGACTACAGGAGCATTAGTTAAACCAAAAGGCATAATAAGGAATTCATAATTTCTGTACCTCATTCTGAAAGAAGTTTTCGGTACATCTGAATCTCTAACTTGTGACTGATAATAACCAGACCACAAATCAATCTTCGAAAACACTGTTGCACCTTTCAACTGATCAAATAAATCATCTATTCTTGGCAACGAATACTTTTTCTTTATCGTATCTTTATTGAGCTGTCGATAGTCTATACACATTCTCATTGACCCATCTTTCTTCTTTACAAACAATACTGACTCAACCCAGGGTGAAAAAATAGGTCGTGCAAAACCTCTATCTGTTAACTCTTGTAACTGAGATTTCAATTCTTTTAATTCTATTAAAGCCATTTGGTACGAAGCTATAGATATTGGTGAAGTTCCCGCTACTAACTCAATAGCAAACTCAACCTTTTTAACTGGTGCAACCCTAGTAATTCTTCTAGAAACACATCCAGAAACTCACATACTATCGGCACTGATTCAATCTTCAATTCAGACACTTTTGTATCTAAAACGTAAGTGAGATAAGCTTCACAACCTTTTCTCACATATCTCTGAGCTGACATAGACGAAATCACAGTAGGCAATCCACTTGACCCATCTGATTCAATTCGAAGGATTTCACCATTCTGACATTTCAATTTAATAATCTTTCATCTACAATTTAAAATGGCATCGTGCAGAGTTAACATATCCATACCTAGAATCACATCGGACTTATCAAATGGTAAAAGCATATCCAGAAAATAGTAACCCCGAGTCATCAAAGGGCAATCCTTGGAAACTTTATCAACTAGAACATACTTGCCTAAGGGGTTTGATACTTTAATTACAAATTCTATAGACTCAACAGACAAATTTTTACTAGACACTAAATTCATATAGATATACGAATGAGTCGATCCAGGATCAATCAATGCAATCACATTAGTGTCATAAAGAGAGAATGTATCAGTGATAACATCAGGTGACGACGCTTCTTCGCGAGCGTGAATAGCGTAAGCTCTGGCTGGTGCTCTAGCCTCGGATCTCACAGCTGAATCCCTAGTCACACCTTTGCCACTAGACACATTCCTTGTATTTCTCGGTGGTCTCCCTCTCGCAGTGGTATTGCTTAGTCTTGCATTCTGAAATTTATCTTTCTTAGATAAATCTGGACAGTCTCGAATAAAATGATCTGGCGAGCCACATTTGAAACAAGCTTTATTACTTTTATTCCAGCACTCTCCAAAATGTTTTCTCTCGCATTGTTGACACCCGGGTTTGTTGTTTCTTAAATTGCCAATGCTCGAGATAGAAGTTTCTTGAGCTTTGGGACTCACATGTTGATTTCCACGATCTCTATTCTGGTATCCCACTGATGCATTTGATCGACTATACGAATCTTGGGATTTTTTGATGAAGAATGATAAGGTTTATTCATCGGTTTTTTTCTTAAATCTCTAGTCTCTGAATCAGCTTTCCTATTTTCTCAGCTAAAGTCTTCGGCTTTACAAGCCCGGTCAACTAATACTTCAAATCCTTTCAAATCTAAAATCCTGACTAGAAGTTTAATGTCTTCATGTAAACCGTTAACAAACAGCTTGCACATGATCTCTTTGGTAGAAACATACTCTCGAGCATATTTGCTCAACCGTACAAATTCTCTCTCATACTCAGTTATGGTCATATGACCCTGTTTCAATTCTAAAAACTCTTTGTGCTTTTGATCCAGAAACCATTGGCTTATATATTTCTTCCTAAACTCGGTTTGAAAGAATTCCCAGGTGACTCCCTCTCTTGGCACCATTGATACTAATGTATTCCACCACTGGTATGCGGTGTCCCTTAGTAGTGATATAAAACATTTTAAACACTCAGCCGGTGTGCAAAAAGGCTCATCAAGCCCTCGAATAGTATTTTCAAGCCAAAACTCTACTCTCTCAAGATCATCGTCAACAGTAGCTCTGAACTCTTTAGCCCTGTACTTGCTAATTCTATCAACAGGTGGTTTGTTCAATCACAAAGGTTCCAAACCTTTTGGAGCTACAAGAACTGGTTGGGGATTAGGAGGGGGTGGAGGTTGTTGAGCAGCCGAATTCGTCCGGACATATTGTGTGAACCACTCATTCATCATTTGGAAAAAAGGCTTCTTTAGCCTCTCCCCCGTGACTACTTGACATAAGTCTAGAATCAGTTGGCACTGCCCCTTAAGCAGGAACTGGCATGTTACTCTCTACATCATCAGCTACTGCTCGATCAGGATCTATTAACTCTACGAAAACACATTTCAAATGTCAAGAGTCATCATATTATCACAGTTTAAATATGGCATGTATAGCTAGACTCTCACATACGCTACGTTAGTCCTAGAATCGACTAAACTGTAGCTCTGATACCAATAAATGTAGCACCCTTAACCCGTATTCAATGTCAAAATAGGGTTATGGAGTATTACCAAACTTATAAAATATTTAAACATTCAATTCACATGTAATTTCACATTTCATGCAAACATTATTCAAACTCAAGCATAATGTCCCTATAATGAGCCTACGAGGCCCTAAACATGCTTTGGGAGTGGTTTGAGACTAAACCGATAGCTCAAGAAATTTTTACGAAACTTAGAAAAATTTTCTCAAAACAGGGGATACATGCCTGTGTGGCCCGACCGTGTCTCTCACACGGCTACAAACACGCCCGTGTCACAGGCTGTGTGGACATTCGAAATGGGAGCACATGGCCTTGTCCTAGCCCATGTCTAACCCCATGTAACTCTCTAAGTTGGGTCACACGGCCAACACAGACGCCCGTGTGCCCTAAAAATGGCCATGCACGCCTGTGTGTCAGGCCGTGTGCTAGGCCGTGTCAAACCTGTAGGGTATACTGACTTATGCCACACGGCCATGTCATACGCCCGTGTGGAGCATACTAACTTGATTTCAATTTCAACACCAGGGGACACACGGCCGTGTAACATAACCGTGTGTCACACACGGCTAAGACACACGCCCGTGTCTCTACCTGTGTGGACAAAAATAGGCTATTTACCAAGCCAATTTGCCACCCAAATTTGAATGTACCTACAAAACTTCAATTTGCACTATCATATAACATAAATAGGCATTTAAGCCAGCTAACTCAAACCTAATTCATGCATATTCTATACCACATTTCTCAATACACACAAGTGGCAAAATAGTCCAATCCATTTATACCCAAAATCTCATAAACTTAGATCCTCAATATAGCTACTTAAAACATACATTGTTTACCTTAATTTACAAACAAATAACATCACCAATATCAAAAGTCAACTTCCATAATACCAACTATTAATAAGCTTCATCAAAACCAACCTCAATTTACATATCATAAACTATATGCACATACACATATACACAAGCAAATTAACTAAAAAATAAACCAACTCTCATGGCTATTATATACAAACCAAGACATATACATTTACAAGCCAATTCAAATGGCCAAAATCATTACCAAAACATAAACAACATGATCAAAGTCCCTATACATGCCATATACTCAAAACATAAGCTTAAAGGTACCAAATCGATTGTAGGATAGTGTGACGAAATCTCTGACGAATCGAATCCGAGCTAGCTTTAAACTCACTATAAAATATAGAAAAATAACGATGTAAGCTATAAATCTTAGTAAGCTCGTATGAAATAAACTCGATATAATCATAAACACACAATTCAACAATTGATTATAGATACATGAATTCACATCAACAAACAAACCTTTCAATTACTCATTCAAAAAACTATATACTTTCTTCACCATTTCTTCGATTCAAAGCTAATACCATGGCCCAAAGCCAAATCAAGGTAACTTATATCTGAAGTACTGATATCATGGCCCGAAGCCAAATCATCCAATATTCATGGCCCGAAGCCAAATCAGTATAACTCGCACCCGAAGTGCTAATATCATGGCCCGAAGCCAACCCAATGTATCCCTTAATGACATGTCACTAGTATCCTAAACTATTCCGAAGTCTCATATTCACAACTTATACAATATCAAAGCATTTAAAGTACACTTATAATGAAATTTATCACAAACAGACTTACCTCAGATGTGAAAACGACGAAATAAGTTGATTAGTCGATAACTTTAGCTTTCCCCCGATCTATATCTGAATTCCGCTTTTCTTGATCTAAATATATTCAAAATTAACTTATTTAATAATCTCTCTATTCAATTTAATCCAAAACACACATTTAAGCACATTTACACATTTGCCCCTAATGTTTCACCACTTTTACAATTTAGTCCCTAATCTCGTAAAACAAAATTCATTCAATTTCATTACAACCCAAATCTAGCTGAATTACTATTATGCCCTTATTAGCCCATATTTTTCATTAATTTCACATTTTCCACATTTCACAATTTAATCCCTATTTTACATTTTCACTAAAAATCACTTAACAAAACTTGTATATCTATCAACAAGCATTCATAATCTATCAAGAAACTTCTAAACACTCATGTATTCATCAATGGCATCATTTAAAATCTTTAACAGTTTTGCAAAATAATCCATGGGCTAGCTAGACCTAGTTGCAATAATCTCAAAAACATAGAAATCATTAAAAACCGAGTCAAAATCACTTATCAATTTAACCATGCAATTGCCAAACCCTAAAACACAACAATGGAGTTTCTACTTCTTATTTTCGGTGAACAAATGAAGATGACAAGGTTATAATTTTGTTTTTCATACTTTAATTTAGTTTATTTGTTATTTACTAAATTAACCTTATTCATAAGCCATTAAAATCATCAAATTAATGAGCATAATTGTCCAATCATATAAAACATGGTCAAATTAACATTTAAGGACCTCTAATTTATGATTCCTTAGCGAGTGGATACTTTTATCTAATAGAACTCCACTTTTCCACTTTACGTAATTTAGTCCTTTTTATCAAATTGACTAATCAAACGATAAAATTTCTAAATGAAATTTTCACACAATCATTCAATCATACTATATTCATTAAAATAATAATAAAATAAATATTTTGACTTTAAATTTGTGGTCCCGAACTTAGTGTTCTGATTTGACTAAAAGTGGGTTATTACAGTTCTAATATGTTAAATTGAGTGTGTAGGATGAAGATTTATAGGCCCAATTAACATTGAAGTAAGGGATGAGTGATGCACAAGCTTCCTGAGCTGTCAAAGTAAGAAACAAATGATACAAGGCACAAAACAATTGTCATATCGCGCCATTCAAGGGCTATGGCGCCACAAAGGTTGACTTGCTACCCAAGTATGTTAGGGTAATTTTTTTCACATAATCGACTTTATACAAAGACCTAGGATGTGTCAAAGACCTAATTTGGGCTGACTTCTATAAATAAGACCTTAGGGGTTTGATGTAACTAAGTCGTCTTAGAAGTAATCAAAGACCCTAGTAGTTTAGGAGTAGGATTAGATTAGTTTTCTTTCTGCTTTTCTTAACTCCTTGTTTTTCCTCTTGAAATAGGTTTCAATCCAAGAGTTATTTTACATTATTGAAATATGTAGTTTATTCTTTTTTGCAATCGACATATTTTATTATTCTAATCAATCGATTTACTACTCCATTCTCTATTCGATATTAATCCATGATTATTTTTATCTTGTTTATCTTTTGATTCACTCGTGTTCTTTACATGATTTATTCAATTGAGTTAGAGGTTATGAATAACATGAGTGGCTAAATCCCTTAAGGGAGATTAACAAGCTGATAAGGACGTGATTAGTGGAGGATTTAGGGTTTCTTGAGAGTATTAGTTAGTATAGATTACGCGTTCTTAAACCTTAGTCTTGACAACCCTAGGAAGTTATCATAGGTTAGATAAGATCAGGAGATAGGTCAAATTGAGTAAATCATAGTTTATCATGGTTGAGAAAGTGAGGTCAGAAGATAAGTGAGTATTAACCAATTAATTAATTAGTTAGAGGCTTGACCGGCTCCTGACGTACTAACTTTAGAAGTAAGAATATTGCTACAAAAGATAGGAAATTAGGCGATGTCTGCAAGTGTACGTTTCAAATTGTAATATAGTTTGTTAGTACAATGAAGTACTGAGAGTACTATAAGGGTCCCACCAATGGGATTATAGTCTGCAGAAAACTTCTATTAAGCCAATTACCAAAAATAATTACTAATCTACTTGAGTCACGAATTAGTAATGTTAATTTGGAGGAAAGATGATGATAATAGACTAATTAAATTTAACTAACCTTAAATCTACTCATAGGTTAATGTATCAACTTTTCCTATTCCTTGTTTCAACTATAAGAGTTCATTTAGTTTAGATCCAATTGCTTTACCTAATTAACTATTGATGTAGGGCTCTATTCACACGAAAATCACCCATTGTAGTTATCAAATCGGACAAATACACTGAAGAACTGAAAACAAAAATTGTTGAACAAGATTTCGATAGAATTTTGAATGCGAGATAGCAAAAAAATTTTGCCAGACAACAGGGAAAAAATGTCAAACTATTTGGGAATTTGGAAGAAAGAGAGAAAAGAAAAATAAAATAAAATAAAAATAAGGTATCCCACAAATCCCTTAATTATCTCCCACTAACCCACTACTTATAACTCCCTCAAAATTTTAACTCCACCGAAACACCATTAGACAATCGAGAAAAAATATAACAACCGTGCTCGCGTAGAGATTTGAAAACAGGACCTCCAACATACTAACTCCTTTACCACTCGAACCAGCAGGCTCATTCTGATAAGAATTGATAGACAATTTAATATAAGCCCACCCAACAAGGGTAAGGATTGGATTAAGAAAAAAAACAAAATTTACCAAAGGTGAGACTTGAATACAACACCCCACACACACACCCAGAACACTTAACCACTACAGCAGATACACAATTGTGTCAGATGTTTACAAAAAGAAAAATAAATTATTCAAGGTGTTACAGCTTCGAAGAAACATGATCGATGGTGTAGTAATCATTCCGAGAAACTATCTATTTGGTCCATTCCACGGATAAATCCTCAAGAACTTGATTGAGTACTTCTGCTATTATTGTCTTGAAAAATTAAGAATGTTCATAAGAGCCTTTAGGTAAACCATATTGTGCGTTGATGGAGTATTCATCGAACAACACCAAAGCACCGCGTACATAGATAAAAATGTTATTTAGAGAGCTTAAATGGGCATAAAATTTCTTTACAACTGTCGTGAGAAGGCAAAAGAGTTACCATCCATGTTTCTCTACCACGGAAGAAATTGCTTCAATGTATCCCATAAATGTCGAATCTTGAAAAAGAATGCTTTTCCATACAAAAGGATCACTTTGATGTGTTCGTATTGTACTTTTCTTCAACTACTTTGCTGAAAAATGTTCTTGGAGGCATAGAGATTGATGAAGATGACATAAATCGAGCAATTTGAGAAGAAATAGTAACTGTAAAAAGAAAATGTTAAGACCTTTAAAGTTATAGAGGAAAAACTAAAAATGATGGAAAAAAAGAAATTGAAAATAACGTGGAGAAAGAAAATGAATCGATTAGGGTAAAATTGAGAGAGAATATAGTAGTGACGTGAGGGATAAGATAGCCTGAAATTATGGTCTAACATAATAAAGTAAGAATTAGGCGAGAAAAGAAAAAAATAATATAAAAATTAAGCTAAAAATTCGCAAGTATGCTAAGTGGGCTAACTATTACAAAGCCTAGACCAAAATCTACCTACAACAAAAGAAAGAAATAAAGATTAATTAAACTGAAAAAAGAAAGAAATCAAAAGTAAATTAATTAAATAAAACCAGGAAAAAGAAAACACTATACAGTTCGAAGAGCAATGGAATGTTTATCACGAAGTATGGGAGCTCCCCAATAATGCTTCAAATGTTGGCCATTGACTTTGAAATTAAAGCTAGTCTTGCCATCTTTGACTTCTACAGCTCTATGAGGGTAAACATGCATTATCTCGAATGGGCCAGACCAATGAGACTTCAATTTGCCAGGAAACAATTTCAGCCTGGAATTGAATAACAACACTTATTGTCCAAGTTCAAATTGTCATGGCAAAATCTTCTTATCATGCCATCGCCTTGTCTTTTCTTTATACAGTTTGGCATTCTCATAAGCTTGAGCTCTGAATTCCTCCATCTCATTCAAATCCAGTAGTCAGTTATTACCAGGATTAATTCAATCCATGTTCAATTTGTTAATTTCCCAGAATGCCTTATGTTTAAGTTCAACAGGCAAATGGAAAGGCTTCCTATAGACGAGCTTGAAAGGCGACATTCCCAATTGTGTCCTGAAGGCAGTGCGATAGGCCCACAAAGCTTCATCCAGTTTGGATGACCAATCATTGCGGGTGGGATTAACCACTTTCTCCAAAACCTGCTTAATTTTTCTATTCGAGACCTCAGCTTGTCCATTTGTCTAGGGATGATATGCCGTGGAAAATTTATGTTTAACCCTATATCTATTCAAGGAAGTAGCAACTAATCGACGGTCAAAATAAGAACCTTTATCACTAATCAAAGCACGAAGAATACCAAACCTGGTGAAAATATTCTTATGCAGGAACTTCAGTACCGATTTGGCATCATTGTAGGGAGACCGACAACTTCAACCCACTTAGAGACATAATCTAAAACCACAAGTATGTATATATTTCCCTAAGAGGGTGGCAATGGACCCATAAAGTCGACTCCCCACACATCAAACAATTAACTTCTAGAATATTTTGCAATGGGATTTCATACTTCTTTGATAAGTTCCCAGTTCATTGATAATGATCGGAAGCTTCGCAAAATTCATGTGCATCTTTAAACATGCTTGGCCAATAAAAGCCAGATTGGAGAACTTTTGTAGTAGTTTGCATTCCCCAAAGTTTCCTCTATATGGTGCTGAATGACAGTGGTGTAAAATACTCTGAATCTCATCATCCGAAACACACCTCTAAATTATTTGATCTGCACAATGTTTGAATAAAAATGGCTCATCCCAATAATATTACTTGGTATCATGGCAAAATTTTCTTCATCTTTGACTATTGAGCTTAGGTGGCAACAATCCAGCTACTAAGAAATTGACGATATTGGCATACCAAGGTAATGTCGTGGCAACCAATAGTTGCTCATCTGGAAAATCCTCCTTAATGAGCTGAATATTGTCATCTTCATTTCCTACTTCAAGTCTCGACAAGTGATCAGCCTCACGATTCTTTATGCCTTTCCTATCTCAAATTTCTAGATTAAATTCTTGTAACGACAATATCCACCAAATTAATCTTGGCTTGGCGCCTTTCTTGGTACCAAATATTTAATCGCAAAATGATCCGTATAAACTGCAACTTTGATTCCAATTAAATAGGATATGAATTTGTCAAATGCAAATATCACAGCCAATAGTTCATTCTCAGTAGTGGTGTAGTTCAATTGTGTATCTGTTTACGTCCAGCTGGCATAGTAGATGGCATGAAACATTTTATCCTTCCTTTGCCCAAGCACTGCTCCTATAATGAAATCACTGGCATTGCATATAAGTTCAAAAGGTAATGTCTAGCCCGGTGCTATGACAACCGGTGCCGTTACCAATTGCTTTTTCAATTCCTTAAATGCTTGCACATAAGGCTCATCAAACCTAAAATCTCTATTATGTTCTAATAATGCACATAGGGGTTTCGATATCTTTGAAAAATCCTTGATAAATTGTGGATAAAATCCTACATGGCCAAAGAAACTTCAAATACCTTTAATTGTAGTAGGTGGTGGAAATTTCTCAATAACCTCAATTTTCGCTTTGTCTACGACAATCCCTTGCTATGAAACTTTATGTCCTAGAACAATGCCTTCATAAATCATGAAATGACATTTTCCCCAATTCAGAACAAGGTAAGTCTCTTCACACTAACAAAGAACTAGCTCCATGTTTTTTAAATAACCTTCAAAAGTATCGCCAAATACCGAGAAGTCATCCATAAAAACTTCCAAAAATTTCTCCACCATGTCTGAAAATATTGCCATCATGCAACATTGAAATATTGTAGGGGCATTGCACAATCCAAACGACATTCGTCTGAAAGCGAATGTTCCATAAGGACATGTGAACATAGTCATTTCTTGGTCAGTAGGAGCTATGGCAATCTAGTTATACCCTGAATAACCATTCAAAAAGTAATAAAAGGCTTCTTTCGCTAATCTATCTAACATTTGATCGATGAATGGCAAAGGAAAATGGTCTTTTTTGGATGCTTTACTGAGCTAGTCCATGCAAAATCTCCATCCTATGACAGTACAAGTTGGAACGAGTTCATTGTTAGCATTGCTAACCATAACAACACCCCCTCTCTTAGGTGCACATTGAACAGGGCTCACCTACAAACTATCAGAAAAAGGATAGATTATTCCAACATCCAGCCATTTGATAATATCCTTTTTAATGACTTCCTTCATAATGGGGTTCAGTCTTCTTTGCTGCTCAATAGAATTGCCATGAAAATTCTCTAGGAAAATCTTATGCATGCAGATGGCCGGACTGATTCCCTTGATATCCGTGATTGTCCACCCCAGCAATTTCTTAGATTTTTTCAAAACTTCTAACAATTAAGGCTCTTGATCAGATGTTAATTCTATAGAGATAACTACTGGCAGCGTGTTGTTGTCTCCCAAGTAGGCATACTTCAAATGTAATAGCAAAGGCTTCAACTCCGAAGTAGGAGGGTCCTCTAAAGAAGGTCGAAGAGTTTTAAAAGAACGCTATGATAAATTTAAAGATTCAAAACTCCTCCTTGCATCATTTTCAAGTTGCTTAGCCTCTACCAGTTCACTAAGTTCTTCAATCATTTCCTCTTCATTCAACTCAAATGAGCCTACTTCATTATCAGAATTGTTGCAACAAAATTTTGCCAATTTTTCCTTCACTGTTGTGTCAATAATCCCACTGGCGTGACAAGCTTCATCTGTATCCGCACACTTCATGGCGTTACCTGTTGGTCATTAACTCTTATTGTAAATTCACCTTTATGTATATCAATTATTGTTCTACCAGTGGCTAGAAAAGGCCTTTCAAGAATAACTGGTACCTCTTTATCAGCTTCACATTCTAGAAAAATAAAATCTGTTGGAAAAATAAATTTATCAACTCTTACCAACACATCTTCAATTTTACCTTCTGGATGTGCATAAGAACGATCAGCTACCTTCAGTGTAACAGTTGTATGTCTCGCCCTCCCAATTCCCAATTTTCTAAAAACAAACATGGGCATTATGTAATAGCCCATTTTCAATGAAATTAGAACAGTGGTTTTGGGACCACAAATCTAATGTGAAAATATTTATTTTATTATAAATGTAATGTTTACAGTATGTTAGGAGAGTCGTATAAAAATTTCGTTGAGAAATTTTGACATTTGCATGCTTAATTAAGTAAAAAGGACTAAATCGTAAAAGGTGCAAAAGCAGAGTTCTATTAGATAAAGGTATCTATTAGGTATGAAATTAAATGGTTGAGGGATTTATGTGGTAAATAGACCATTTTTATTACTAGTGTACTTCTATGGACACTAAATAGGTGATTTTAAAGGTTAATAATAAGGTTAAATAAGTAATTTAATAAATAAGTTAAGTAAAAATAAATAATAACAAAATTTTGTCTTCCAAAATGCTTCCATCCACTAAAAATTAAACTTAGAAACTCTATTGAAAAAGTTTCAAGGTCCGACCAAGTTTTCTTTGTGCATGTAAGAGATTCTTTGTCCTGTTTTTAATGATTTTTATGTTTTAAGGTCATTGTAGCTTAATCTATCTAGCCTAGGGACTAATTTGCAAAAAAATTAAAGGATTAGGGTTTTTCGATGAATGTTTTTGCGCTATTGTTGAAGTTTGATGGAAGAAAATGAATCCTTGTTGTTAAATAAACAACTTTTGTAAAGTAATTTTTTATGAAATTATAATTTAGGGACTTATTTGCTAAAGTAGTAAAATGCCATGCTAAAATTGTGAATTTATGATTTTTTTGGGTTGATATGAGTCCCTAGGTAAATCGGCTAGCATGATATATGGATGAAATTGCATGAATTTTAATTTACGATCTAAAAGACTAAATTGTAAAGAAATTAAAATAATAAGGGTAAAGCATAATTTTGCAAAAGTGTGAATTTTAGACTGAATTGAATAGAATGAATATTAGATGAATTAAATTTACTTATTTAGATCAAGTTAAGCCTCGTATGGATCTAGATCGTGGGAAAGATAAAGTCTCGGACTAGTTGATTCTATTTTGTCTTTTTTGTATTCAAGGTAAGTTCATGTGTTTAAATAGCATTTTAATGTATTTGATTTAAATGCTATTATGCTATTCATCATATCTTGTCAATATGGAAATCTAACAATGTTACGATGACTATCGAGTCCCATTTGAAGCTTAAAAATATATAGGATACAAATGACATGTCATTAGGGTTACCATGTTTTGGGTGTTGGTCCTGAATTTCCTACCGATGGCTGAGTTTCGACATTTGTTGTAGATACTCATTAGCTTGTGTGAGTGGAATCATGTAGCTACATTCTGACCGTCAGCTTGTGTGAGCAGACCCATTTAAGTGAACATCTATGTAAAGGAAAAGGAAAAGGAATGGTTTCGACCATGTGTTAGCACACTTTGTGTGAGCTTCCTGCGTATCCAATATTATTCTAAGTGGTTCAATGGGCATGAAAAGGGAAGGAATGGTAAGTGTTCCAATATCTAAGTTACGAGCTTATAAAAATGTATGAATTATTGATGATCAAAGTATGTATAACCATGTTTATGAAAAATATGAATTCAAGTAGCTATGTTTAGTAAATTTATCTTACCATGAGATGATTTTGCTAAGTTATGTGTTTAATCACTAACTTGTGCTGTTGGTGATGCTTAAGCTTATGCTAAGCTATGTTGGATTGATTTATGTCTATTTTTAAGATTATACATTGAAATGGTAAGCTATGTTCATGAACTTACTAAGCATTATATGCTTACGATGTTGTTCTTTTCTATGTCTTATAGATATCGATAGCTTGATTGGTTTGGAAGCTCATCGGAGACCTATCACACTACCTAGAGATTATATCGGTGGATTTTGATGTTTTGGTCATGGTTATAATGGCCTGTATAGGTGAATTGTGTTTGATGAACTAGTTTTTATGTTTAGCTTGTAAATATGGTAATTTGGTTTATGTGCTTTTGGCAACCAAAGTGGTAACTGTTGGCATGTTTGAAATATGGTTAATTAGGTTATGTTTGTTATGGAATTTAGTTGAGTTTGTTTTGGTATGGAATTAAGTAGTTGTGTATACTTGACTTATGGATAAATATGTTTATGCTAAGACATGTTCAATGGTTTTGATTGAGGTGCCTTTTGGCATATTTGTTGTATGGATATCTTGTATAGAGATTTGGTCATTTTATGCATAATTTGGACATGATTTATGGCCTTAGTTATATTTGTAAATGTGTTGTAGGTTCATGCTTGAATTGGGTGAAAGAAATGGCTTGATTTTAGCCTATTTCTTGTCCACATGGCCAAAGACACAGGCGTGTGTCTCAGCCGTGTGTGACAGACGGCCATGCGACATAGTCGTGTGTCCCTTGTAGGTTTTAATGGTTGTTTTCGAAAGTTACACGGCTAGCACGCGGCCCAGCACAAAGGCGTGTCGCTTGGCTGTGTGATCCAAGGTAGAGAGTTACACGGGCACGAACACAAGCTGGGACACGACCGTGTGTCCCTATTTTGAGTGTTACATGGCCTAAGACACGGGCTTGTTTCTCAACCGTGTGAGGCAAAGGACCTGGCTACACAATTGTGTGACCCTTGCATTGTGAATTTTTCCAACTTTTTCCTTAAGGTTTCATATGTTTCCTATTTAGTCCCGAATTGTTTTTAAAGTATTTATAAGGCCTCGAGGGCTCGAATAAGGGACAATATGCATGTGTTTGAACGAATTTTGCTATGATTATGAAATTTTTGGAAATTGATGGTTTTAAGTTACGTTTTTACGGTAATGCTTTGTAACCCTATTTTGATAACGGATACAGGTTAGGGGTGTTACACATTAGATTTACGCTTGCACCTAAATCACATAATGCCTTGCCTACATAATAATTTCCAATTGAGCAACAAATAGTAAAACTCCCTAGGTCCTTCAATTTCAGTGGCAATTTGTTCATCAACATTACTGTGAACCCTTCAGTGAGAGCAATAGTTTCAAATTCCCCTAGTCTGTGCTTATTTGACAATATGTCATTCATGAACTTTACATAATTGGGCATTTGCTCCAATGCTTTCACCAGTGGTATGTTGATTGCTTCAGGACATCCAAGAATTTTTTGAATTGAAAATCTTACTTCGACTTCTAAAATCACTGAGGTAAAGGTGGCGGCGGCCTTCCTTCAACTTGTCGGGGTTGTTTTTCCATGGCATTCTTATTGGCAACACGAGTTGGTTCTACTTCAACATTTTTTATTTGCTCTTCTCACTTGTAGATTGCTTCACTACTAGTTCTTAATTCACCTTATATGTGAAATCTGAGCTATCTTCTTCAACAGCTGCATCATTAACAACTCCAGTTAGCTGAGAACCACTTCTGAGTGTGATGGCTTTGTAATGTTCCTTCCTTTGAGATCTTGAATTTTCAGTATCACTCAGTAATGCTCCTTGCTGTCTTGAGCCTAATGCACTGGCAATTTACTTCACTTGGTTTTCTAAAGCCCTTAAAGATGCAGCTTGACTCTATATTATAGCACCGTTCTTGGCCATGTATTCCTTCAATAAAGCTTCCATAGATAAAGATGGTGATGAAATTTGCTGAACATTTTGCCATTGATTGTATCTAGGTGGTGCACTTGTGACATTCTCTCGAACAAAATTACTAGAATTTCCCACTTCTTGATTACTCCAACTGAAATTAGAATGTTGTTTCCTTCCTGGATTGTATGTATGAGAATATGGGTTATTATTTCGATTGAAATTTCCCAAGTAACATACTGAAGCTGGGTTCGATGGGTATTTATAAAAAAACATGATCTTCCCCACAATAAACACATGTTAATTCTGCTGCTTTCATTTGTAGCACTACAGTTGGTCTCTTCAATGTTTTAATCATATTAGTTAGGGACAATACCTGAGCTGTTAATGAAGCGATTGCATCAAGCTCCATAGCTCCAGCAACTCTTTTTCCAGTACCCGCTCTTGTAGTTGGCTATTGATAATCATTATTAGCTATCCTTTCTAGAATCTCATATGCCTCATTATATGATTTATCTAGCAAATTCCCATTGGCAGATGCATCAACTACCATTCGCTATATGCATTTAGTCCATTATAAAACAATTCAATTTGTGTTCAATATTGGAAACCATGCATCAAGCATTTTCTAATCAATTCCTTGAATCGCTCCCAAGCTTCATACAATGTCTCATCTTCAAATTGCCGAAAAGATGTAATATCATTCCTCATATTGGTATTCATGTTTGGAAAGTTGTAACACAATAAAAACTTTTGAAAAAGTTCATTCCAAGATGCCACCGTTCCTGACGGAAAAGCATTCAACCATGTTCTGGCATGATCTCGCAATGAGTAAGGAAATAGCTTGAGTCTCAATGCATCTTCAAGAATACCCTGCTTCCTGAATGTATCACAGACCTCCAAAAAGAGTCTTAAATGTAGCTACAGATCTTCAGTAGGTAATCCACTGAACTGTCCTATTGTTTGTAGCATTTGAAACATAATTGGTTTCAATTCAAAATACTAAACTTGAGTGTGTGGACTGACAATCCCTGGATTCAAATAATCCAAGATTGGCACAACATGTTCTCTAATAGGTTTATCTCTATCATCTATCACACAAGGAATATCAACACCCTTACCATTCGGATGTAATGGATCTTCTCTGCCTGGATCATTTCCAATCCTTGCTATTTCCCGTAATTCTTTTCTCCTTCTTCCCAAAGTTGTTTCAAATTCAAGTTCAAAATAATACTCTTCGTTTCAAGAATACCTCTACTCATAAACTAGCAACAAACTTGAAAAAGAATCAAAAGCAACTAAGTAAGCTCAAACTAACAACATTAAATCGATAATAACAAACCAAAATTTACCAGTTTGCTGATCCCTGGTAACAGCGCCAAAAACTTGTTGCGTGTGAATATGTAATGCAAATGTGCAAGTATACACGTTGAATCAAGTAATAGAGTAAGTGAGATCACCTCCATAGGAATTAGAATAAGTAAAAATATGGTTGAGTTATTACTATAAACTATACCAATTAGGCTTATGGAAAAGTAAACAGAATAGTGATTTGATGTGAAGTATTAATGTATGAAATATAAAAATCAAATAATGAATAAAATGTTGTGGCAATTCTACGAGAAAAAGTTGAGAGGATTGATATTGTTGAACGGGAAGGGTGGAATTACTTAGATTATATCTTAATAACATAATAATGTCCTGGCAAAATCATGACCAAATTACTACTCAGAGTAAAAATACTGCATTCTACTTCCTTCAGGAGATAAAATTAAAGTTATCATTCTAAGTCTTTGTATGTCTACAACTCTCAAAAACAATACCTAACAATATTGTTCCTTACTCTGTACAGATCACAACTCTATGTCTAGAGTGCTATGAGTATTCGCTCAAGTACTCTCTTCGATCACAATCCAACTTATTTAACCTTTTCAGAAATAAATAAAGTCTAAGGATATACCATGCATTCATCTATGTCTAGAGCTTGCGTACATAGATTTAAAATGATCCAAACCGAATAAAATAGTAGATCTACTCAAAATATCACCATGATCATCAATATATCAACATTGATCCAGTAATTCCAACCTAAATGAAATTAGCTCATAGGTTGGGATTTAAAATCCAAAATCAGAATAACATTCAACATCATCATTAACAGTTTAGAAATCACAGAAATTAATTAATAAAATGAAGGTAGAACTACAGGAAGCTTTTGCCACTCTAGCTTTCACTTCGACGCTGCTAAATTATGCAAGACCCAAGGCTGGTTGCTCATCCCTTTCCTTGTGTCTCTACTCTCTTCTTAAGCTACTACCCTCTGCCTTTTCTTTGGAATCTTTCATGACTTTTCTGGAGAGAAAACTACTCTCTAAATCCCCCTCTAAAACCCTCATCCCCTCTTTCTTTTCTCTGTCCTCTTTTATAGGGTAGGTCCCCCTTTCTCAACACACACTTTTCTCCCTCTTATTCAAGTGGATTTATCAAGTACATGCCTAGCTGGCTGAGAGTGACAAGGACTGAGTGCTGCGTCAGCATTGTCCTAGACGCAGCACTCAGTCCTAGAATTGCCATGGCATTTATGTTGCCATTCCATCTAACCTTTTTCCATGGCAATATTTCACTTTACTCATTCTCTTCCTCCTTTTTTTTCCTTTTCTTCATCCTTCCTACACCTGATGCATACAACAACCAATTCCCTTCTTCCCAATAATAAAAGCAACATAAAATGACATTTTAAGGCACAATCCAAGTGTTATTATGAAATGTACTAAAAATAACCTAAAAATACAAATATATCTACTTAAGTACAGGTATTTAATCAAGCTTAGATGTTTGAAATATAACTCTTTTCAAGAGTTATCAGTAGTCACTAACAAAGATCCAGATTTACAGCTCTAGCTTAAAAAAGAAAGAAATATTTTTGTTTCCTCTAGCTTCAGATGACAATACTTTAGAAGAAAGAAGAAAACTCTCCCTCTCTCTACCCTTAATATCTATATTTTTAACCTAAGTCCTTGTTGGAACATGACACGTGTTACAACTTTCTGAACTGCCTTTATAAATAGTTTAAAGCTATGAAAATCCAATATTTTATATGTCTTTGGTTCATCCCTTCATTTTGTTCCTAACTTCCTCGTTAGAACGTAACCGACACAGTAATCCAATTAACTTGGCATACAACACCTTTAGAGATAACCCCAATTACCCAAACATCCTCAATACTCTCACCAATCTCTTTTTCGATACCACTTAACACATTTTCAGATCAATCCTTACAATATATTCTAACATCTACTATGCGCCTGACTTATACGCCAAAACAACAATTGGCCAGATAGAACTCCGTCAGACAGATAGCTCCCAAACTACTCGCTAGAAATTAGGAGCCGTCAAAACTGGTCTTACATTTTGATAGCAAAAGAGGAGCTAGATGTTAGTAGGGTGCATTTACAGGTAATCAAGGACCTTCTACAAGTCCTAGAGAGGCAAAATCGAAGCTATGTCATCACATAACAATCCCATGGTGTGACACTATTGCGTGTGAACATGATATGTGAATTTTGCAAGTATACATGTCAGATCAAGTTATAAAGTGATAAGTGAGATCATCTCTACAGGGATCGAATAGGAATAAAATGGTTAGGTTATTATAGTAAAGTGAGATTAATGCTAAGGCAAAAACAGTAATAATAATGCAGTGGAAATTAGGAGAATAATGTTGTATAAAATGTGCAAAACAAACAGGTAAACAATTAAGGATGCGAAAATAAAGATGCGACGACAAAGGTTACAGAACCTAAAATGTTAACTTAGAAGGTTGGGATCACTAAGAACTTACCATTGTTAACCAAATATGCCTCGGCAAAGTCAATCTTATTCTACTACTCAGAAGAGATCTAAAATGGCTTTTTTCTTTCGAGAGCAAGACCTCAAGTTACCTTGCCTAAAGTGATATAAGTCTACAGGCCTTTAGCACGATACCCAAAACTATTTTGTTTTACTTTTGTATGGAACGCTGCTCTATGTCTAGAGACTACTACAAGTATTCAGTCGAATACTTGCTCATACCATTCAATTTCAATCTAACTAACTTAACCTTTTCAGTATTAGATTAATTTCATAAACATACTGCACATTCATCTATGTCTAGAGATTATACATGTGCAATTCATAAATACCATCAAATGGAACAGTAAATTAAAACTAATATAGGCTTTAGTCATTAAAGGAAATAAAGGTTTCATCAAGCAATCCCAACCCTAGGAGATTACCTCATGGGCTAGCAAATAACATTCAAATTAAGAATAGAATTCAACATCATTCTTCTCAATTCAATTCACAAAATAGTAAATAAAGAAGTAAAAGAAGAACTTTAGGAAGATGGCTTTTGCCTATCCAGCCCCATAGCTTCAGTGTTGCAATCTAATAGTGGCCAAGAGAAAATGCCTTCTTGTTCTTCCTTATGATTCTGCCTTGTTCTAAACCATTATCCTCTAGTCTCGTCCAAGGATCTTTTTTCAATTGTCTCCTCAATCGTCTCCCCTTCTTTTATTTTTCTTTTTGGGTTTTATATCTCTTCCTTTAGAGTAGGCCTATGATCCCATGATCCCATGATCCCATGATCCTATGATCCTATGATCTTTTTCCTCTTTTTTAGGTTGATTTTTTCTGGTATACGTACAATAGGGCTGATAACGGTTAACAATTGACTGGGTCTCTTCCTGGCATTACCACGAAATCCGTGTTGGCAAACTGTCCAGCTTTTGCCATGCCAAACTTTCACTCATTTACTTTTTTTCCTCATTGCCACTCAATCAACAAGCAATTCCTTCCCGTAAATAATTAAAAGTAACATATAATAACATTTAAGCACAATCCAAGCTTTTTAATGTAATGCCCTAAAAATTACTAATATAATATCCTAAAATGCAACTAAATTCACCTGAATACAAACAATTAACCAAGTCTGAAGGCATGAAATATAACTCTTTTCAAGAGTTATCAGACACAATCCCTACGATCCTAACAATGTTGAATTTTGTCATCATATCGCACCACATCCTACCTATGGCACAACACACCCTCAAATTCAATAAAAACAGGAGGAAAATAGTGCCGTGTCGTGTAATGCACCACCTATAGTGCAACATGCAGACCATTTTTGGGAACTTTTCGTTCTTGGTTTGACGCGATCTTCAAATATATTCACCAAGTCTACATGGCAAGTAAAGCCCTAGATGGATTTTATATATTGCCCTTACCAGATGCTACACTCTTCAAGCTATCATAGCCAACCAAATCTTCATTCACAACACTTTTCTTCATGATTTCGCGAATTCTCTATCTTTCCTTTGTTATTTAACCCCAAAACCATGCATAGCAACATTTCTATTAGTGAATCCATAGTGGATAACCATACCATAATATGAGAAAGGGAGCTTATTATAATCTTCGAGCTATCAAATGAAAATCCCCCTTACAAGAATGATGTTTTGACTCGCTAAGCGTATTTCAAAGTGAAACACATGAATTGATTCAATTTCAACGATGGGAGAAGTTTTGTATGACCCCGACCAATCCAACATACCTTCTGATCATGCATGAATTTTACGCTACATTGAAAGAGACAGATACAAATATATCAATGAAGGTACCATGGATGCAGTTTTTAGTCCAAGGGAAGGAGATGGTCCATCTCACCTCCAGAGATAGTAAGGTACTATAACATCCCATTATATCTCTGTGATTTTTTACAATGCACCGATTTAATGTATTTTCCAAAATATAATATGGAAGACATAATTAAGCTATTGATGGATAGAAAGGGTGAATGGAAACGTCACTTGGGTATAGACTAACCCATATCATTCTCCCAGAAAAAGTTAAATTTGAAGGCCCAAACATGGTTGAAATATATCAACACTCGAATTTACCCTGTGACGGACATGTCCAATGTTCATATGTTTTAGGAAACTTTGTTGTATGCAATTTTAACGAGGGAGTGAGTTTGTGTGGGAACATGGATATGTCGGAGCATGCTCCAATGTGCAAGGAAATGAGGTGGAACTACTTTTCTTGCACTTAGTGATAGCTTTATGCCGACAAGCAAAGGTTTTGATGGGATGATCAACTCGCATCTTACAACCAAGCATGTAATCAATCTTGGAACTGAGTGTGGAATATCTTAAAGGGAATCAGAAATGAAAGAGAGCGATAAAGAGAAACCCACATCCAGGTGAGAATGCACTACCTGATTCGAAATGGATAGTTCGATGGATGCAAAAAGCAAGATTAAATTTTGAGGACTATGCGAGGAAAAGCAGGTTGAAGCTGTCACAACTCCCAACAGCTAAGTACGAGGTAAAGATTGAACCAATCAAGAAGAAGAATAAAAAGGAATTGGAGGAAGAGGAAGACCTCGAATAAGATCCGGATGAAGATCTGGAAGAGGAGTCAGAAGACAAACCGAGCAAAGCGGATGAAGTGTCAAATCCTAATTTCGGTAAATTTTAAACAATTTCGTTATTTCCTTTTTTTAAATTTGGACTTCATTTTTTTATTTTTTATTTGGGATAATTTTAATTTTTTGTTTTAGTTTTCAATTATATAAGATTTCAATATTATATATATGTAGTGTCTTTAATTTTCCTTAATAAGAACCCCAAAATTTTGAAAGCACAACAATATAGAGCTAAAACCTAGAGGGGGTAGTCCTACCAATTGTATTGCACGAATCAAGCAAATCGGGTAATCTCTTTCCTTTATATTTTTTATTGCACAACAGGGACAATGTGACGAATAAAATATGGGTGACTTAGGAAATTTTAAAAATATTTCTTTTTCTTTTAATTTATTTTCTTTGTTTTTAATAGTTTTTAAATTTTTATTTTTGCATTTTTTTATGTGCTTGAGCTTGTAGAAATGCAAGTGATTGGTTAGGACCATGTTAATAGGATTTTGTAAATAAATTGTAAATTTAGTTTGATAAATAATTTATTCTAATTTTTTATATTTTAAACTACCTATTTCAATTTATTACATTGTGAATAGATTTAAGATGTTACATATACCACATGATAAATAGGTATATAAATAGCATGCATGTTTAATTGGATTATAAGTTGTAGAAATTGATAGACTTGGCCTATTTTATCCATGTATAGAATTATCTAGAGACGACCTAAGGCATTGTTTGGTAGACATTTTCGAGCCAAAAAGCTATCCCATAAATATTTTCCTTATTACCTATTTTGAGCCTGAATCCATTTTCTTGATGAACTGCAAATGAAAACTTAATCCTAATAAATAAGCTATTTTGATCCTTTGTTTTTTGGTCCTTGTACGGATTTAGACGCTCGACCATTGATATTTAAGGATTAGGTAGATACATCTTAGTGGTTTCAAAAAGAGAAACAATTTAGTGGTTAAGGAATTGTAAGATATAGTGAGTATAAGAATTTTGAGCCCGTAGAAAAAAAATAAGGCCAAATTCCAATCGAGAAAATCTCAATGAAAAATTAAAAAAACAAAGTGAGTTAGAAAAAAAGTACACTCACCTTTTGTTTGAATAAAAAAGGCATACAAGCTCAAATGATTGTACTCATTAATACTATACTATGCCTTAGTTAATGGAGAGATAAGGAAGGTGAAGAAAGTATATATAAAGTGGTGAGCTACATGTATACTTTGGGAGTATCGGGGACAATACAATGTGCCAAACTACTTTTATACTTAGTCGTTTTGTCGAGCATGCTCATTGAATTTCAAACCTGTAACAGCCCAGTTTAAACCCTAGTCGAAACGGTGATTTCGAGACCACGAATCCGAGTAAGAAAAATATTTTAAAATTATTTTCTGTGTTTATTATGTGTAAATTTGCATGTGTGAAATTTATGTGCTTTAATTTTATCATTTGAGTGTCCGATTAAATAATAGGCTTAATCGCGTAAAGTTTAAAGCATACGGGCCGAATTGTTAGTGGCTTTCTAAATTGAAGCATTTATGTTGAAAATAACCCTTTGGACTTAGTGATGCCCGGTTGTATCCTTATTATGTATGTTTTAGTTATTAATTTTAAAAGGGCAAAATGGTAAAACAAAGAATAATTCATGTAATAATAAAACGTAAATAAATTATAATATGGTTTTATAATCTTCTTCTTGCCAAAATAAGAAACAAAAGAAAGAAATAAAAGAAAGCTAGGGTTCGGCCTCATTCAAGCTTGATTAACATATGAGTTTAGCTCAGTTTTTGATAATTTTTACGTTTTTGAGATCGTTGCTAAGTTATCTTCAAGACCCATGTTTGAATTTTTTATTTTGATGAAGTTTTTGAGTTATACCATTGATGAGAGCTTGTGATTTTTGTTGTTTGATGATGAAATATGAAAGATATGTTTTAGATTAACATGTTTTGTATTGGAGTTTTTGGTGATTTTGAGTAATTAGGACTAAATTGTAAAAATAATAATTTGAAGGACTAAAATGTGAAATAAATGAAATAAATGGACTTGTATGAATAGGGGTAAGATTAGACCTAACATGGGTATAGTGAAATTTTGCATATTTTGTGTTTTGTGCAATAAGGACTAAATTGTAAAAAGTGTAAATATTAGGGGTAAAATGGTAATTTTCCCATTTATGTGTTTTTGGACTAAATTGAATGAAAATATGGTTGAATGAGCTTAATTTGAATTTTTTTAGATCAAGAACCGAAGAAATCAGATTTGGATCGGGGAAAAATAAAAGTTGTCGACTAGCCGTCCCGTTCCATTTTATATCATCCGAGGTAAGTTTATAAGCAAATAGACGTATTTAATTTTAATTAAATGCAAAGTATATATGCTGAAATGAAATATATGAATTTATATATGCTATTGTCGAATGTGTATAAGCATGGTAACCATGTTCATGCATTCGTTTCAACTGAGTTACGACGTCCGAAAGCCCCGTATAAACCTTAGGAATAGTTAGGATGCATATGTCATGACATAGGATTCCAATATATGTGTGCGAGTAAGACCATGGCATCGATATATGACTCCGATATATGTGTACGAGTAAGACCCTGTCTGGGACAGTGGCATCGATATGTGACTACATGTAAGACCACGTCTGGGACGTTGGCATTGTATGATATGTATGATTATCCGAGTGTCCTATCCAATTCCAAATGGTTCATCGAGCAAAGATAAGTTGTGTTCAATTGTGTAAAACGAGCTAAATGGCCAGGTATGAATTAACTTGATACCTACTTGAGATAAGGTAAGTAAATAATTTGAATATTTGTTGTAAATCATGTACGATGCAAATGAAGAATATATGTGTATGTGGTATGGGTATTCGGCTTGTGAATGAATAACTTGTGTATCATTGAAATGTTTCTTAAATATGTGCATATATGATTTGGTATATTCGGCCATATAGGTAATATATATATATATATATGTGATGTTATACTATGATTCTTGAGCTTACGTATATGAGTAAATGTATGTATGGTTTATTATGACTATTTGGTTTGGAAGTTGATTAATAATATGTTAAAATGACTATGTGAGTATTCGGCCTAGGTGGGTAATTGTCTATGAAAATGTATTCATTATGGAATTTGTAGGTTTGAGGTCAAGCATGGTAATGTTAATGTAATTCGTTTAGTTAATATGAGTTGACTATATTATTGAGTTGTTTATTTGCTTATGACTTACTAAGCTATAAAAGCTTACTTTGTGTGTTCATGTTACTCTATTTTATAGATTTTTGGATCAAGTTACGAGCTCAGGGATCGTCAGCAAAGTTCATCACACTATCTACTGCTTCAGTATTTAAATATTTGGACTCGAATTATGGCATGTATAGGCTGGAACATACTTTTGAAATGTTAAATTTTGGGTTATGTATCTAAAGACATGCGAAAATGGCTTGCTAGTTATGCTTAGAATTGGTCTTATGTGTGCTTAGTTATAATATTTAATGAATTTGGTTTTGATAATTCGGTGATGGAAATTTTGGATGTGTATGTGGTTTTTAGTAATATGAATAGGTATAATATGTATTTGGTATAGTAGTTAGTTCATGATGGAACTATGAAATATGATATAATTAGAGTGATGGATAATTGTATAATAGCTTGTTAGGTTCGGTTGTTATACGATACGTAATGAATATGTCCCATCATTGTTTGGGTCAGCTGTTTTGGTATGTATCAAATGTTAAATATGGGCTTTATTTTTAGGGTAAGATGTGCACCATGTATATAAGCATTAATAGCATATTTGGCTAAGTTATAATGTACTAAATATGTATATGTGATTGTATATTAAATTATGTAATATGTTTCAATTGGTTCTATTACAAGCTTATGCAGATGTTGTTATTCGTGCTTAAATGTCAGATTGAAAATATAGTGAATTTCGCATGTTTTGGTATTAAGTTGTTATTATGTCCGAAAATGGTTTAAGTTGAAATGGTGAAATATGCTTGAGTTGGTGAATCATGTTGCATCTGTTATATGCTAGTTGTTTATTAAACTGTAAATACGACTTGCCATTATGCTTTATTTCAATGTGATTAAGTGCCTTTATATATATATATATATATATATATATATATATATATATATATATATATATATATATTCAAATGGATGTATTAACTTATATTAATGTATGATATATGTAAATTCATGTTAACTAATGCAATCATGCCGCATAAATGAAGTATTGAAACTTGTTTTGTTTGATGTGTAATTTGCATATACGCAAATCTTCTAAACTATAAAAAAATATAATTGGTCTGATATTAAATTAATAAAGTTGTTGGTTTGTTATATGTTTTATATATATATAGTTTGTTTTAACATATGCTGGATCATGTTGTAAATTATGTTGTTGTTATGATTTTTTTTAAGCTTAATAATAGATTAAGTTGCGAGTAATAATGTCATTAATATTTCGAGTTGTAAATTCTAATGCTTAATTGTATGAACTGTGATATGATCAGTAATGCCTTATAACCCTAATCTGGCGACGGATACGGTTTAGGGGTGTTACAAAACCAACCTAAGCTTCAAAATGTTACAAGCCAAAATGTCCTATGTGACTTAGGTAGTACCTTATGTGGATGAAATTGTGTAGAGTTTTGATGTCTTTGCCACTTATATTGCAATAACCTATTTTTAGTGAAATTGGAACAGTGGTTTTGGGACCACAAATCTAACTAGTAAATTAGACTTTTATTATTATTTTAATATCTACTAGAATATATTAAGGTCATGTTAAAATTTCGTTAAGAAATTTTGATGTTTACATAGTTAATTAAGTAAAAAGGATTAAATGGTAAAAAGGGTAAAAGTTGAGTTGTATTTGTTAAAAGGGTCAAATGACTATGGGATCTTAAATTAAAGGACTTAAATGGTAATTATACCATTTAAGAAAGTAATGCACAAATATAGGCGTGAGTTTAATGTTTTGTTTGGTTATTAAACAAGGTTAAAATGGTAATTTAATAAATAATTAAATCAAACGAAACTAAAAGATGGTATCATCCATATTGTTGTCTTCTCCATCGAATTTAAGGGCAAAAAAAACACCATTTTTTAACTCTAAGGTTCGGCGAAGTACAAGTCTTGCATGTCAGTAATTTTAGCCCCCATTTTTAATGATTTTTATGTTTTTGAGTTCGTTGTAGCTTAATCTAGCTAGCCCAGGGGTCAATTTATAAAACTATTAAAGGTTCAGGGTTATGTCATGAATGTTCTTGAATGATTGTTGATATTAAATGATAGGTTATGA
Organism: Gossypium anomalum; assembly: GCA_025698475.1. Taxonomy (NCBI): domain Eukaryota; kingdom Viridiplantae; phylum Streptophyta; class Magnoliopsida; order Malvales; family Malvaceae; genus Gossypium; species Gossypium anomalum. Next base: position 40,537,851 of record CM046961.1, on the reverse strand, counting down.
ATCTTGGTTGAAAAATGAACAAGTTTTGTAAAGTAATTTTTGATGAATTTTGGAAATTAGGGACTAAATTGTAAAAGGTATGAATTCTAGGGTTATGATGTAAAATGATGATAAACATGGGTTGTTTCAAGGTCTTTGCATATTTGGTTAACATGGATTAAGATTAAAATGGTTAGATTTTATGTTATAAACTTAAGGACTAAATTGTAAAAATGTTAAATTGTTAGGGGCAAAATAGTAATTTTGTATAAATGTGAAATGTGGATTAAGTTGAATACTATAAGTATTAAATGGATTGAAATTGTTCATTTAGATCAAGATAAACCACATAAGAACCTAGATCGAGGTAAAAAAAAAGCTTCAAATTAGCTCGATCTAATTTCTATGCCCTTAATCATCGAGGTAAGTTCGTATGAACAATTATCATCTTTATGTATCTAAATTGAATGTTATTATGTTATTTATAATTCAAATGACCAATTTATAAACCTATCAATATTATGATGAATTAACGGATATCGAGTCCCGGTTGAACCTTAGGAATTCGTAGGATACGAATGACATGTCATTAGGGATTTCATGTTTCGGGTGGTGGTCTTGAATGTCCTACTCATGGATGAGGTCCTACATTTGTTCGAATTCTCCACAGCTCATGTGAGCAGCATCGTGTAGCTTACATTCTGACCCACAGCTCCTGTGAGCAGGCCAATTTTACAACTTGTGTAAGCAATGATGTAAAAGAAAGGTTGCGGTTATATGTAAAGGCACACTTTGTGTGAGCTTTCCCAAGTATTCGATGAAATTCTAGATGGTTCAACGAGCAAGAAAAGGGATTGAAAATGTAAGTATTTAGATGGAATCAAGCATGATCTTATGGAAAGAATGCATGAACTAATTGATGTATTTCATATGGAAAATGACTTATATTATAGTTGATTCATTTGAGTTATGTGCAAGTGTGCTAACTTGTATATTGATGATGATGTATAGGCTTGTGCCAAGCTTATGGTTTGGGTTATATTATGCTTATACTTTATTTTATGTAAATGAAATGGTAAGTTATGTTTTATTTTCTACGAACTTACTAAGCATCAATTGCTTATGTAGTTTCTTTTCTATGTTTCATATATTATCGGAATCTTGACCGATTTGGAAGCTCATCGGAGATCTATCAAACTATCTAGCATAAATATCAGTAGTTTTTGAATGTTCTGGACAAGGTTATAATGGCATGTATAGGGTGGACTGTAATGGCATTTTGTTGAATGTTTAGTTGGTGAATTGGCATGTATAAGTTGTGTAAGTTAACTTTGTTGGTACCATTTGATGCCTTGCTAGATTGTGTCATTTTGGCTATCTTATGAAGCATGTTTTGAATGGCTCATATGGTATGTTTTGAATTGGTATGGTTATGGTCAAGTTATGGAATGTTTTGGAAAGTATTGAATTAGAATTTGATGTTTGAAATTTGGCAAAATTAACATGTCTTGGTAAGTTTTGATGAATGCATTTGAGGTGCCTTTGAATGGCACATTGGTTAGTTGAAATAGGATTCTTGAAATAGCAATTATATGAATGTTTTTATAGGGTTTTGGTGCCTTGTAAATGTGCATAAAAGACCTAAATGTTTATGCATGAAATGGTATTGGAAATGGCTTGATTTTAGGCAAAATTTGGGTCCACACGGCCTGAGATACGAGCATGTGACTTAGCTGTGTAGGGCACACGACCTGGCAACATAGCCATATGTCATTTGAGAGTTCCTTTTCATGCAACTCAGTGAGCTACATGGCCTAGGACACGGGTATGTTGGCAACTCAGAAAGTTACACAGCTTGGCACATGGACGTATGACACAGCTGGGTGGCCCTACTTACATAGGTGAGGACACAAGCTGGGACATGGCCGTGTGTCCCTAGTTCGAAGGTTACACAGCCTGAGACATGGCCATGTGTCTCAGCTGTGTGAGCCACACGGCCGTGTGACCCCTGTATTCAAAATTTAGCAACTTTTTCCTAAACTTTCCAAATGATTTCAAATTGGTCACAAATCGTTTCTAAGGTATTTTTAAGGCCTCAAGGCCTCGATTGAGGGGTGGCTTGTATATATGTGATTGGTATATGATTTTTTTGTATTATTGAATGAAGTTAAGTTTAAATGTTTCTGATTGTACGATAATGCTCCGTAATCCTAATCCGGTGACGAATACAAGTTAAGGGTGTTACATAAATTTATTTGAACATACGTGTATATTTTTATATTTGTTTTGATGGAAACTTATACTTAACATTCTTTTATTTGTTTGCTTTGTAATTTATTGAACTAACCCATCTTACTTTAGAAATTTTGATTCAATCACTACAGGAAAATAGGGCTTTAGCGGCGTTTTTAGCGGCGTTTTAGCATAAACCGCCGCAAAAATTGTAAAACACAGGGCAATAACGGCGTTTTAAGAAAAACGCCGCTAAAAACGGAGCAATAGCGGCGTTTTAACAAAAAACGCCGCTAAAGGTCGGAGCATTAGCGGCGCTTTCGGTAAAACGCCGCTAAAGGTCGGAGCATTCGCGGCGCTTTCGGTAAAACGCCGCTAAAGGTCGAGCATTCGCGCGCGCCAGAAACGCCGCTAAAGGTCGAACATTAGCGGCGCTTTTAACGCCGCTAAAGGTCGAAGCATTAGCGCGCTTTTGGTAAAACGCCGCTAAAGGTCGGAGAATTAGCGGCGCTTTTGGTAAAACGCCGCTAAAGGTCGAACATTAGCGCGCTTTGGTAAAACGCCGCTAAAAGTAATTTAAGGTTATACAATATATTAAATATTTTCTTATATAATAGTATTGAATTTAAAATATTAAATTAATTATCATTATAATTTAAGGTTTATGAGTTAATTATGGTTTCACGATTTAAGGTTTAAGAGTTAACTAGTATTTGAAGGGTTTAGGGGTTAGGGTTAGAGTTTAAGGTGTAAGGGTTTGGGGTTAAGGGTTTAGTGTTTAGTGTTTATAGGATAGGGGTTAAGAGGTTCAGAGTTTAGATAAGCAATAAAATTCCTTTTTAATTATCTTTGTCCCTTATAATATATATATAGTTAGTCACGGTAAAGCCCCCAGATGGTGTATTTTTTTGAAACGAGGCCCTCGGTAACGTGACATAAGGACTCCTTATTAATTTGAATTTTACTGAAATTTCATAAACCAAAATTAAAACTGAACTAAATGAAGCGAAATCATTGAAGGATTGTACTACAAATATGAATTGGATCAATATCCATACTTAATTTACTTTTTGTATTGTATATAATGTATACAAAAAATCGAAATAAAAATATATATAATATATAAATATAATATATAAATATAAAAATATATAAAATATTTAGAATATATATATAAAATAGATATAATAATAAATAAATTGAATATAATATTAAATATATAAATAAATTAAACCAAAATCTTTTTTTTTCTTGATTTATTCTCAAAAGATCTAACTCCTCAAATTGATCCCTAATTGGAAGTTTCGACGAGATGTTGGTCTAAGATCTAGGGTTTATGATCCGGGGTTTAGGGTTTGAGGTGTGGGGTTTATGATTTAATTTTTAAGGTTTGGGGATAAATATGGTGAACAACATAACTTCAGTATCTTGGATTTTTTATAATATAATAAATCTAAATAAGATAAATATAAATTATTATTTTAAAAATAAATATATCAAGATATGTTAAATCCCAAAAGCATACATGAACAACGGTTTAGTGTGCAATTATATACATGAACTTTAATTTGATCCAGCTTATTGTAAATTATTAACACAATTATTGATATAACATCATTTTATATTTAGGGTTAAGGATTTAGGCTTTATAATTTAGAGCGCCTTAAAATTTAGTGTTTATGGGATAGGGTTAAAGGTTTAGGGTATTATGATTAAGAAGTATGAATTAATTTATATATTAAACGATTTCTTATATAATTGTAAAAGAGATAATATTAATTTTAATATTATATTGAAATTATAATTACAGTTTAAATTATTTAAGAGATAATAGATAAACTAATTATAGCTATTTAATGAATTTAATTACGATTTAGAAATAGCAAAACTTAATGAATTTAATAGTTAAATTAATTAAATCTTTTAAACTTTAATTCATAATATTAGGATTAAATTAGAACTAATTATCATCATATTAACATTTATCGTCATTAGTATTAATATTTAAAATCATTAATCTAAAGAATTAATTGAATGAAGAATTGAAATTAATTCCTCTACACTTAATTTATATAAGTGAAATTTAAACTTAAAATTTAATAGTTATCTTGCAAAATAGATATATTATTAAATATTGACTATCATAAGTTAATTATTTTGGCTACCAAATTATAACAAATAAAAATAAAATATAAAAATTAAGGGATTAGTGGCGTTTTTCCAAAAAATGCCACAAAACACAGTATATAGGGGATTAGTGGCGTTTATAAAAACGCCACAAAAAGAAATAAAGTTTATGGAAACGACGGCGTTTAAGTTGAATATATATGGGATTAAAAAACGCCGCAAAAAACTTAGTGCTTAAAGAAAACGGCGTCGTTTTTGTTATAGATTAGCGGCGTTTTCTTAGAAACGCCGCAATAGATAGCTTTTAGCGGCGCGTTTATAAAGCGCCGCAAAAGGTTAATTTTTCTACCAGATGCTGTCGTTTTAGCCTTAGCCTTTTCCCCCAAAACGCCAAATCGATTTTCCACCCTTTTATCCCCTAAGACATACCCAAAAGCTTAAGTGTTTTCCTAAAATTTTCTCCTAACCCTAAATTCTCAAAGCAAATCCAAAGCCAACCCATCTCTCCATCGCTGACCCAACCACCTATTGCATCGCCATCGACTCGCCCATCTGCTGCGCGTCACCGTCGCACTCATCTGCTGCAACTAATCGGTGAGCCGAAACCCTCAGTCAGCTATTGATTTTATTGAGTTAATTTAACTGAATTGAGGCATTTAAAAACCTTGCCATTTGAAGAGATGGTATATGGTACCAACTGACATTTGAACAATGGATTGGGATTAAGATTGTATGTTACCTTACAAGAAGAGTTCTTTGCGCCCGTAAAAATTGGATTATCTTGAGATTCTGCGAAGTCAAGCAATTCTTTCTTCTCGCTTCTTTTGAGATCTAAATTTTCTTGGCTTTGTCTTGATCGTGAAAGCATTTGTGTATAATTTATTATTTACATTAATGATTTTAGGGTTGAAAATACATATTTCACTGTTTTATTGACATCCTGCTAGCTCCTTGTTGAGGCAGAATAATAGATTTGGGCATTGCTTCTGGAAAGGTGGGGTTTAGAGGTAATGGTTGGAGCGTGTTGTACTTTTTCATGGTTTTAATCAGTTGTCATATGGAAAATTTTGCTACGGAGTTGAATAGCATTGGTTCATTGATTACTTATTTGTTAATGGTTCTAACATTCAATTTTTAATTAAATTTAATTGATTAAAACAATCTTATTGATTGAAACGATGATTAAAGTGTCGTATACTCGTCTTCAAATATGATTATTATTTTTTTTTAAAAACTGTAACCATAAGGGTGATATTTTATGTTTAATGCTATTGTCTAAAATAAACCTACTTCATCATATGATATAAAGCAACCTGCTTATAGTCTTGTATGTTAATACGTTAGATGGCTTCGTTAACGTGGGGTTTCAATCATTGTCGGGTTTTAAACAAAGATGGTGACACATTTACTTGATATTTAAAGTGTATTTGTCGAGTTTGATCATTTGAGTAGTCAAAGTATGTACTAAAATTGTGTACATAAGATGTGATCTTAGTCTAAAATTATGGTACCAAACAATTTGGTGTAAAACATAGGATGTCGAGTTGGACTTGCATGTTCAATGTAATGATGAGTCTTCAAACCTATTTCATTGCAATACTAGATGTTTAGTGCTTCTTGATCTCATACCAATGAATGGTTTCTTGTTGCGCATCGAGTAACATATCAAAGGGTGCAGCTTTAATGAATCTTCTCATGGTTGTGGAGTTCGTGATTGCGAATTTGAGTGCTTGTGCACAATGCATGACTTTTATGTTGAATGTGGTATATCCTTCCTTTTTTTTTTCTTCTTTTCTTACCAAAATGAGAAGTGACATTTTCATAATCGCCATAGGGAATTTGAATTGGATTTTACCTTCTAAAGCTTCATTTAAGCATCAATGGCTTTCGAGTTTTGATTCCATACTCTTATTTTTGTACATCCAAATTTCATTCTAGTAGTATATCTTTATTTCAGTTTCATATCTAAGGTCATTAAAGGTAGAAATTGTGAAAAGGCAGGCATTGGTTGGTATGGGAGATTCTTGATCTTAACCATTGTACATCACCATATGTAACCATGAAGCAAATTTCTTGGTCATATTGTAGTGAAAACCCCAAAATATGGCCTTTCCTTAAGCTCTAATATTAAACATTATAAAAATTGTAATAATTTGTGTAATTGGATAATTTGTCTTACACAACATTATAAGTGTGTCTAGCCATTACATAAGAAAGTGTAATTACTTAACACGAGCTTGTAGTTATAAGAAATTATAATTTCATAAATAGGTTTGTCTAATAATGCTTAATTTGGCCTTCGAACTATGCTTCTTATCCTATTTTGGTATGCTACATAAACTATTGGAGTAGTGATAAGAAAATTGGTTATGTGGTGCAAATAAGAATGTGTTTCTCATTAAATAGTGCAAATAATGTGTTTCTTATCTTCATTGTCAATTATGAAAGTATACATTAAAAGTTGTCAATTATGCAGAAAAAGGTAAACAAACAAAGTCCCCTCAAATTCTTTGATCACACGTAATTTTGGACACTCACCGTACATTCCAACTCATGTTATGGCGGATAACATTCATTTTTTCAACTTGATTCATTTCTCTTTATAATTAAATTAGCTTATTTGGGAAAATTAGAATCCATTATCTGGTTTTGATGCTTTTAGGAATTCAGATGAGGTTAACCCAAAATATCTATGGCATATATACAAAGGCAAATCATATTTTTCTTTTGATTGATGCTTTACTAAACGTTTAGTGTGGACTTACATTGATTTAAGAGTTTAATGTCATCTTGTTGCTCATGTTTTATATAAAAATTGTTATATTTTGTTTAATGATTTAAGAGTTTTTATATTTGCTTAAACTGAAATATATTTGGTGCTACTCTTATAATCTTACATCTGTTCTAGGTACTATCGAGCACCTGAATTAATATTTGGTGCAACTAAATACACCACAGCCATTGGCATTTGTTCTAGGTACGTACAGGTTTGGTTGCTAAATTTTTTTTCCTTATTTCTATGCATTTTCACTTTAAATTACTTTAACAAATATTACTTTTTTGTCTCCAGCCTCTGTTTGCTGGTGAGAGTTGAGTAAACCAGGTACGTTTTATTAAGGTAGGCTTTATTTCAAAATTCTAATCAATAATAGTTTTATCATGATGATTTTGGAAAAATTAATATTTTGGGGTTGCGATATTGTAAAGATTTAATTGCTGGTTCTGTTTGGAGTAGAACTATTTTGTTTCCAAATTAATTTTAAATATTTGGTTCAACTTAATTATTATTTGATTCAACTTAAGTATGAATAGGTATGAATTAATTTTATTACCGTGTAGCTTGCTTGTCCATTAAAATTACAACAATAGCTGACCTTCTCTCCAAACTTATTTTAAATATTTTAAAGATTCAAAGTATATAGGCTGGAAACCTGACGGGTTGCCTTATATCGAGCTGCAAGATATAATGGATCTTCCTAGGTGTAACAATGCCACGCATGATGAATCTTAAAAATTCAAAAAGACTTGAAAAAGTTCTATCGAGCTCATTTACTATTGAATATTTATATAACCTTAATTTATTTCCAATTTACTTATAAAAATTAAACTACGATTCTTTTTGATATTATTATATTCAAAATACTATTTTTTATATTAATAATGTTTGATTTTAATGTTTAAATATTTTAAAGATTCAAAGTATATAGGCTGGAAACCTGACGGGTTGCCTTATATCGAGCTGCAAGATATAATGGATCTTCCCTAGGTGTAACAACGCCACGTATGATGAATCTTAAAAAATTCAAAAAGACTTGAAAAAAGTTCTATCGAGCTCATTTACTATTGAATATTTATATAACCTTAATTTATTTCCAATTTACTTATAAAAATTAAACTACGATTCTTTTTTGATATTATTATATTCAAAATACTATTTTTTTATATTAATAATGTTTGATTTTAATGTTTAAATATTTTAAAGATTCAAAGTATATAGGCTGGAAACCTGACGGGTTGCCTTATATCGAGCTGCAAGATATAATGGATCTTCCCTAGGTGTAACAACGCCACGTATGATGAATCTTAAAAAATTCAAAAAGACTTGAAAAAAGTTCTATCGAGCTTATTTACTATTGAATATTTATATAACCTTAATTTATTTCCAATTTACTTATAAAAATTAAACTACGATTCTTTTTTGATATTATTATATTCAAAATACTATTTTTTTATATTAATAATGTTTGATTTTAATATTTAAATATTTTAAAGATTCAAAGTATATAAATTTGAAACTTTGACGGGTTGCCTTATATCGAGTCATAAGATATAATGGATCCTCCTAGGTGTAACAACGCCACGCATCTGATGAATCTTAAAAATTCAAAAGACTTGAAAAAGTTCTATCGAGCTCATTTACTACTGAATATTTATATAACCTTAATTTATTTCCAATTTACTTATAAAAATTAAACTACGATTCTTTTTTCATATTATTATATAACATACATAACTTACATAACTTATGTAACATACATAACATACATAACTTACATAACTTATATAACATACATAACCTATATAACTTATATAACTTAGATAAATATATAACTTACATAACTTACATAATACTTAAATATATATCATATCATACATAACTAGTTTACGAAATTTACTTAACTTACATAATACATAAATCTATAGTTGAAAATCCTGCAACTTGCCTGAATTAGTTTATACCCATTAGAGACTTGAGATTTAGTATAATGATATGATTTAAATCAATTGAGAACATTTAAGTAACTGTAATATGTTGTCAACTTTAGATTTCAAGAACTACAAAATGGATAGGAGTTGGATGAAATTGTCAAGGGTAAGCAATGCCTATCAAAATGGAGTACAAACTTTTCTAAATTTTGCATTTCAAAATGCAAGCCAAGAGAATATGATTCTTTGCCCGTGTAAGAAGTGTGGCAACATCTCTCGGCATTTTTTCGTAAAGTTGTCTATGAACATCTAATTGTTGATGGCTTTATTCGGGGTATAAAAATGGATTTTCCATGGAGAGTGTACATCTAGTGGAACTTCTTCAACGATTAATCCGACTTATCCTGATACTGATTACCATCAGCATGTTAGACAAGATGACATGGAAGATATGTTGCGGGATGCATTTAATATGCGTAGTCATGGTGAGCAATCGTTTCTACCTGACTTTATTATATCTGAGGATTGTAATATTGGTGAAAATGTTTTTTGCGAAACGGGAACAAGTGCACCTAATGAGGAGCCAAATGAAGAAGCGGCTAAGTTCTACAATTTACTTAATGAAATGAATGAAGAACTTTACGAGGGATCAAAATATTCGAAATTGTCCTTCTGCATTCGTCTATTTCACTTAAAATGTTTGGGAGGGTGGACCGGAAACTCTTTTACAATGTTGCTAGAGTTTCTAAGAGAGATGTTTCCGTTTGCAAAAATTCCCCAGTCTTGTCAAGATATGAAGAGACTAATAAAAGATTTGGGCCTTGGTTACGATAAAATTCATAGTTGCCCAAATGATCGCATGTTATATCTTTGGGTGATAAAAAAACCAACAATCTTGTCATGTTTATGGTAAGTCTCGTTGGATGAATAGTAATACGAAAGATGTGAATACGGATGAAGGTGGGGCACGATTAAGAAAGAAGCCATCAAGGTCTTGCGATATTTTCCCCGATACCAAGACTTCAAAGGCTTTTCATGTCCTCAAAGACAGTAAATCTATGAGGTGGCATAATGATCAACGGACCGATGATGGATTATTAAGACATCCTGCGGATTCTTTAGCTTGGAAGTCATTTGACAGTAAATTTCCAAGCTTTGCAAGCGATCCTCGAAATGTGAGGCTTGGGCTAGCAGCTGATGGCTTTAATCCATTTAAAATCATGAGTACTTCAAATGCGATTTTGGCTGTAGTGCTTGTTCCTTACAATTTGCCTCCATGGATTTGCATGAAGCAATCTTCATTTATTTTATCAATGATTATCCCTGGAGAGAAAGGTCCCGGAAATGATATTGACATCTATTTGCAGCCACTTATTGAAGAGTTAAAACAATTATGGTCGGGTGTTGAGACATATGATGTATTGAGAAAGGAGAACTTTAATTTACGTGCAGCTTTATTGTGGACAATTAATGATTTCCCGGCTTATGCTAATTTATCGGGTTGGAGTACTAAAGGTCGTTATGCTCGTCCTTGTTAGTCTTTGCGCAAACTTGTTCGAAGTGGTTGTATAATGGGAAGAAGTTCTCTTACATGGGCCATCGTCGGTGGTTAGATGAAAATCATAAATTTAGATTTCAAAAGACTCTATTTGACGGTACTGAAGAGTACAGAGGAGCTCCTGAGCAGACCGTTGGATCTGAAATCTTGTTTATGTTAAAAGATATCAACTTTAGTTACGGGAAGATGAATCAACCACCTATCACGCAAACAATGAGAAGATCGAGGGATGAATCTGATGATGAATCTGACGAAGAAGATGATCCTAATGAGGCGGAGTTGTGGAAGAAAAGGAGTATTTTTTTTGAGTTGCCTTATTGGGAGCACAACATTTTACGCCACAATCTTGATGTCATGCATATTGAGAAGAATGTCTCATGAGAACATAATTGGGACAATTTTAAATGTCGATGGAAAATCAAAAGACAATCTTCGTGAGCCAGCTTGATTTAGTTGACATGAGAATCCGCGTGATCTTCATCCTCAAATACTTCCGAATGGGAAATATCGGTTGCCGCTTTCTTTCTATTTTTTCAATGTCAAAGAAAGAGAAAGAAGTTTTCTCGCATGGTGTTGAAGGATATAAAGGTCCCAGATGCGTATCGTCAAATATATCTCGATGTGTGAATTTCAAAGATCGAAGATTATATTCATTAAAATCACATGATTACCACATCTTGATGCAAGATTTACTCCCAATTGCTTTACGGTCTTTGTATGTCAAAAAATGTAACGTCTGTATAATTGAACTATCCAATATAATGAAAGCTATTTGTGGCAAAGTTTTGAATGTCGAAGAACTTGAGAAAGTACAGATCGAGCGGCTTTGACTTTATGCAATTTAGAGAAGATCTTTCCACCTTCCTTCTTCACTATTATGGTGCACTTGGTAATCCATCTCCTCACGAATCAATCCTTGGTGGACCGGTTTTTATCGATGGATGTATCCTATTGAAAGGTGCTAATTTATTTCTCAAGTATTCACTCATTCACCTCTATACATTTAGTTACTGACTTTTGATAAATATTGTATATCGTGTTTAGGTTCCTAAGCAAATTGAAGTCATATTGTCGCAATAAGCGTTATCCGTAAGGATCAATTCTTTGAAGGCTACTTGGCGAGAAGAGTGCATGACCTTCTGTTCTAGATATTTAGAAGATGTTTGAAACACGATTGAATAGACCAAGTAGAAATGTTTGGGCTCAATGATCATGACTTGGCCGAAACTTATTTATTTCAAAGTTATGGAGAACCAATCGGCAAAGTTGAAATTGTAGAATTAGATGATATATCGTGGATACAGCACATCGATATGTACTTTTTCACCATGATTCAATGGAACCGCTATGCAAGTAAGTTATAAAATTGTCTTACATATTCGCTGCTTTGATTTGTTTATCTTCTAACCAATTAAACTTATTTTTAACATAGTGAGTACAAACAAATTTTGAGATCTAGTGCGCTCTCGAAGATTACAACATCGAGAGATTAATAAGTTATTCACGTAATCATTTCATGAATGGTTAAGTCAAACGGTATGTAACTAAAGTTAATAACTTACATATAATCGCTAAATTTAGTTAATCAAATAAGAATGTTTTTACATAATACATTTATAATTATTTAATTTACTTTCGATTCAATAGGTTTGGAGTGGGAAGGACGTCAATGACGAAATTAAATGGCTTTCCCAAGGTCCGAACAGAGTAATAAAAGATATAGTGCCTTCCTCATCAATGGATACTGATTTCATACAAAGTATCGCGAGAGAATGAGGAGAACTCAAAATTGTGGAGTTGTTGTTAATTCTTCAATTACAAGTTATGCTAGTGCTAGGGATAGTAATCCGGTTGAGGGTAATGTGAGTATTACGGACTTCTTACCGACATTATTGAGTTGGATTACTATGGCGGATGGAAAGTTATCTTATTTCGGTGTGATTGGGCTGATGTTAATCTTCGCTCGAGGAATTAAAAAGATCAATTTAGATTTACAATGGTGAATTTCTCTCGCTTGATTCACATTTGGACAACAATTGATGGACGAGCCATATGTATTTTCCTCTCAAGTGAAACAAGTTTTTTATTCGAAAGATCCAACTCGATGAGGGTTGGTATGTTGTACTCCTAACACCCCTAGAGACTTGTTTGACATGGGTAATGGAAGTAGAGATGACATTGTCGAAAGATCGAAACATTACCTTTTCCAGAACAAAACTTAGATGAAAATATCCCTAGTACTAGTACACAATATCAATGGGTTCGAGATGATGTGAATGAAGATATTTACTTAATAATGATGTAGTAAGATTTTACGTTTTTAATTATATGTAATATTATAATTTTAATCTTGGTCATGTTATATAATTTGACTATTTTATATGTACTATTATTGTTGTAATTTGTTACTAAAACTTTAACTATTTTATGTGTATTGCAGAAAAATGCGTAGAAGAAGATTACGTGGTTTAAGTATTGTCCGAATACTCCAAATTCGGAAGAAGGAAATAGTGAATGCAGATGATCATTGTTGGATCTTCGAATGTGCGAGAGACACTTGACGAGCCCAAGAAATTCAAAGTAATGTTACGTTTATTTTACATGTGTTGACTTTTATTATTAATTTATTTGTAAATTTTAATATAATAATAGTATATCATTTTTCACCGAAAATGGTGGGACGCGCAGAGTTCGAGGACGTGCTTCGCTTAGTGATTTATACGACTTAGATCCCGCCAACCGTGTCAAAGTAAGTAGAAATACTTATGGCCACTGTTGGATCTCAAGCTCGACTTTTAGCAGGCTATATTGGCATTTTAGCAAGAAATGCCAATATGTTGCCCATCAACTACTTAATCATGGCATCACATGCCCGATAGCAACAAAAATCAGGCTCTCGCTAATATTAAGGTAACAAAATGTGAATGTAATTTATAATATTTTGGTTTAAGTTTCATTCATATTTACATTCTAAAATTGTATTTTTTTAGGATAGATTTGCTTTAGAGGTCTCCGATGATTATATCAAGAAGACATTGGGTAAAAAATGGAGAGACAATAAAAGCACTTTAAAAAAACAATATTTTAAGAAAGACATAAGTCTCGAGGAAAAATTGAGAAATGTCCCGCCGGGAATGCTGAGGTACCAATGGGAAGATGCGGTTAGATTCTGGAATTCAAAGAAAGGAGAGGTATTACATATTTCCAAACTCTTATATATAGTGTTTACTATATACGTAATAATAATTTCATTATGTAGGGACCGTGAGCGAGTTGGAATAAGCGTGAGTAGCAAAAACAAAAATTCACGCACACACTGCCAGGTCGAGAAGTTTTGCTTCAGAAGCCCCAGGCCGAGGTATCAAAATTTTATTAATTCTTTCAACTATTAATAACTTTCTAATATTAAATAATATTTTTACTACTATATTATAGGAAGTCAAATCTGGACAAAAAGTTGGGCGCCTTCAGCTTTTTGAGATTACGCATAGGAAGAAAGATGGATCTCCTATGACATCCGAAGCTGGAGAAATTATGGTATGTTTACTTAATAATATTTGATTTATTCTAAATATTTATAATGTTTAATTATAATTTTTTAATTCAATTCATTGTTAGTAGTTTTAAATAATGCTATGTTGCATTCCTTTTTATTATATATTTCGTTTCTAACTTTTTAATTGATTTTTTAGGAGAAACTAAAGGATAAGAAGGCGGAATATGAAGCGATCGCTTCGATCGATAGTTCTGTTAATCTTGAGAACATTGATAACGAAATTATCACCAAGTTTTGGGTCCCGAAAGGTACTGCAGTCGGGTTCGATTTCAAGGATCTCGTGTTACCCCGACCCAATATTTTGATCCGGCTCCGAGCAATACATGCCTTCCTAAGTCAAGCTAAAGTCAAGTTCAGAGGTTAAGAGATCGATGGCTCGGATGCAAGCGAACACAGCTTGAGCAAATTGCCGAGGTTCAACGAAAATATGAAGAACTCCAAAGAACAACTTAGAGCGAGAGGCGTGAGAGAGAGGAGGCAAGCGGCAAAGAGGGAGGCAACAGCGCGGAGGGAGGCGAGCATAGGAAAAAATACGATGACCTCCACTCTACGACTTCAAAGAGATGATGCGAGATGTTTCAACAATGCAAAGCCGTCATCTTAGACATTAGTTTTCTCGTTGTAAGAATATTTTTAACTTTGTCACGTTTAACATTATTCTAAGAATATTTTAAATCATACTTTATTAATTACATCATATATTTTTCGTTAAATTTGAAGTATTAATTATAGTTAATATTTTTGGTTGTATTTTTCTTATGCTAAATTTGCTATTTTGGTTGTATTTTATGCTATATTTGTTGTATTTGGTTGGATTTAATTGCAGGAAAGGCTGAATATAGGTGTAAAAAATGTAATGCAAATCTGCCAAAATTAGCGGCGTTTGTGGAAAAAACGCCGCTAAAGGCAATGACTTTTAGCGGCGCTTTTATTTAAAAACGCCGCTAAAGGCAATTACTTTTACGCGCTTTTTATTTCAAACGCCGCTAAAGGCAATGACTTTTAGCGGCGCTTTTATTTCAAACGCCGCTAAAGGCAATGACTTTTAGCGCGCTTTTATTTCAAACGCCGCTAAAGGCAATGACTTTTAGCGGCGCTTTTATTTCAAACGCCGCTAAAGGCAATGACTTTTAGCGGCGCTTTTATTTCAAACGCCGCTAAAGGCAATGACTTTTAGCGGCGCTTTTTTTAATAAACGCCACCAATTTTTGCGGCGCCGCCTATAACGGCGTTTTTTGCGGCGTTTTCAAAAGCGCCGCAAAAACTTTTAGTGGCGCTTATAAGCGCCGCTAAAGGCTAAAAAAAGCGCCGCTAAAAGTCTGTTTTGCTGTAGTGAATTGTATATCACTCTACACTTATATGTTTATTTATACTAATTTGTTAATATATTTCTATCTAAATGAAACTAGCTCGAGTACATTTTGTTTGGTTTGCATGTTATTTTCTATTTTTTAGTTTAGTTTATTTTTAGTTTTTGTTTAGTTTTCTTGAAGACTTAAGTGTGGAGGTATTTGACCTGTCGTCAACTATAATAGTTAATTCAAGTTATTTTCGCACTTAAGGAGTTTTTTTTCTATGCAATTTAGTATTTAATATTATGTTTTCAGTATTTCATACTTAGGATTAAATATTAGTAAAATAAGTGTTTTTAACACAATTTATGAGAGTTGTGACCTATTAGGTTGACACGAGTTATAGGCTATTCTAATATGTTAAATAGAGTGTGTTGGATGAGGATTTATAGGCCCAATTGACATAGAAGCAAGGTAGGAGTGATGTACAAGCTTCCCAAGCTGTTAAAGCATGAAATGAACAATACAAGGCACAAAACACATGTCGTGTCACACCATGCAAGGGCTATGGCGCGACATAGGTCTACTTGCTGCCCAAGTATGCCAGGGTTATTTTCGTGCACACAATTTATTTTATATAACGACCTAGGACGTGTCGAAGACCAAATTTGGGTTGCTAACACTCTTATAAATAAGACCTTAGGGGTTTGATGTAACTAAGTCGTCCTAGACGCAATAAAAAATCCATGTAGTTTAGAAGTAGGATTAGATTAGTTTTCTTTCAATTTTCTACTCTTTGTTTTTCCTCTTGGAATCGGTTTCAATCCAAAAGTTATTTTATATTATTGAAGTATTTAGTTTATTTCTTCTTTGCAATGACATATTTTATTATTTTGATCAATTGATTTATTACTCCGTTCTCTATTCGATATCAATCCATGATTATTCTAATCTCATTTCTCATTTGGTTCAATCGTGTTCTTTACATGATTTATTCAATTGAGTTAAAGATTATGAATAACATGAGTAGCTAAATCACTTAGGGGAGATTAAAGAGTTTACGGGGATGTGATTTGTAACGCCCACTTAAATTATGTTTGTATCTATAAAATGCTGACATAAATATATGTTTGCATCAGTGGTAGTGTTCTGGGTGTGTGTGTGAAGTCTGGGTTTCAATTCCCACTTTTGGAAAAACTTTTTTATTTTAGATCTAAGCTTTACCCTTGTTGAGTGGGCTTGTATAAAACTGTCTGTTAATCCATATTAGAATGAGCCTATTGGTTCAAGTGGTAAGAGAGTCAATGTGTTGGAGGTCCTGTGTTCGAATCTCTGTTCGAGCATGGATGTTATTTTAACTTGGTTATTTGAGAGTGTTTGGGTGGAGTTAGAATTCTGTAGTAGTTGAGACTAAATGGGTTAATAGGGGTTGAGATTTAGTGGGATATTGGTCAAAATATTTAATTTAATTTTTATTATTTTGTTTTTCTCTCTTCTGCCAAAATTCCTGTTCATTTTTGACGTTTTTCCAAATTCTCAAGTTTCTTTTCTTTTCCATCTATTTCTGCCTTTTCTTTTTCTTTTGGTTGGGTTTTCTTTATTCTTGCGCTGTTCGATCAAAGTGTGGAGGGGGTAAATTGATCTGCTGTTGGGTATTTTGTAAGTAGTGTTATTATGTTAATCTCGTTGTTTGTCTCATAAATTTTCTATTGTGAAAAGTACGTTGTAATTACCCGAATGTGGGATTAATTGTTAGTGCTATTAATCAGTTTAGGGGGATCACAAGAGGCATTTAATCCTTCAGCGAGTTAGGTGTTGAGGAGCATCATTTCGTTTAAGGTGAGCACTTCAGTTTTAGGGGTTTTTAGTTCTTCAATTATTTCGGTTTGACTTGGTATTCGTAATCAAATTATAGGTCCTGGTGGTCGCGGGATTGCTTTTTCTACGAAAACGAACCAGGTGTGTTCCCAAAACGCAGAAAATTGAGCTTCAGTGAAAGCTGAAAAACCATTCTGTCGACACTACACGGGCGTCTGGTTGGCTGTGTGGTTGGCCGTGTGCAAGATACGGCCGTGCGTTTGAAAAATGTGTGGCCATGTGCAAGACACGGCCGTGTGGTAGTGTGGGTGTGGCTGTATGGGCCACAAGGGCAAGGCCAAATTGGGCGTGTAGGCCCACACGGGCGTGTAGGTTCTGGGCCAGGCCGTGTGGGCCACATAGGTGAGGCCAATCTGGG
This sequence comes from Gossypium anomalum, assembly GCA_025698475.1. NCBI lineage: Eukaryota > Viridiplantae > Streptophyta > Magnoliopsida > Malvales > Malvaceae > Gossypium > Gossypium anomalum. Next base: position 40,520,164 of record CM046961.1, on the reverse strand, counting down.
CATGTAGGCTACACGGGCATGTGGGCCCATGATTCTAAAATTTTCCCTAGTGTCGTACGGGTCATTCTGATCGACTGTGGGCCTACCGTGGGGTCGTAAGGGCTAGCTAAACCCTAGATTATGTGATCTGATATTCTATTAGTTTACTCTAAGTAGTACACTGTTATGCACGTCTGATTATTCTGTTATATATATCTGATATTTATATGCATGCATGTTAAGCTTGATATTCCTATATCTGTAATCTGTAATTATGTTTAGGGTGGGATTTCTATATGTGGAGGAAGTGTTCTGTATGGCGACCTTCGCCTATATTCTGGCAGCTTGGTTGCATATTATCTGATATGTGTCGTAATGACACAATATGGTGTGTAGGGTTGGGTGGGTATTTTTAACCCCATGTGGTATGATGGGATGGTAGGAGTTGTATAGAGGATGGGGATAGGATTCTGTATATCTGTTTTGCATATCTGATTCTATTATCTGTATCTGTAAAGGACTTAGGTTTGAATCTGAATCTAACTGTATACGTGGTTTTTGTATGTATGGCATCTCTATTTCTGTTGGGTTTCACACTGAGTTTACATAAACTCACTTCTGTTGTCTGTTCTGTTTAGGTAATCTACAGACTGAGGCATATCGGTGCAGTGGAGTCTCGCGGTAACCACTAGTATATGAACTGACTTTAAATAAAGGTTTTATTTATTTAATGATTATTCCTAGGAGTTTTGTAATAATTGGACTCTCCGGACTGTTTGGTTTAATCTGGGATTTGGATTTTTGTTTAACACTTTATTTGCGATGCTTATCTAAAAACGTGGTTTTTACTAAATAAAGATTTTCAAAAATACGAACGGGATTTAATGTTTTCTATGAATTCTGCTGTAAATTACGTTTTGGCTAATAAATTAACTAAATAATGCTTTTGAATATATATATAAACGAATATGAGTTAAAAATAACTGGAATGATTTATCGTAACGACTCTGTTTTCAAAACCCTTCTTTGTGACATCTCCAGATACAGCCATAACATCTAGGCCAAGTTTTGGGTGTTACATGATTAATAGAGGATTTAAGGTTTCTCGAGAAGATTAGTTAGTATAGATTACACGTTCTTAAACCCTAGGCTTGACAACCCTAGGAAGTTATCATAAGTTAGATAAGATTGGTAGATAAGTCAAACTAAGTAAATCGTAGTTTATCCTAGTTGAGAAAGTGAGGTCGGGAGATAAGTGAGTATTAACCAATTGATTAATTTGTTAGAGACTGTGAGGTAATAATTGGTTAATAAATAGCTAATCCACCTTAAAACCCTAATCCAAAGTTAATTACAAACCTTGAAGCGAGTTAATCTTCTTGATTGGTTTATTGATTTAAGTCGTTTGTTATTTTTCTTGTTTATTTATTTTAGTTATTTAATTTCTCTTATTACTCTATTTTATGAATTGTCGTAATTAGGAATTAATTATTACTACCTAGACTTATTATTTTAAAAATGTTTTTATATATTTACTCCATCCTCCCTTGGATATGATCCTTAGAATGCTTCCAAGTGTTTCGTTGTAAACTATACTATATTAAAATTTGACCCATGCACTTGTGGGCACTGCTGATTTAATTTGTTATATTTTTGGTGTATTATTTTACTATAAATGATAACTTGTTTATAAGCGGTGAACTATTTTCTTGCGGCTTTAACGATCATTCAGCCTTGAGCTGACATTCCTCCTATGAAGACTCTGGTCGGTCTACCCAATCTTTTGGCTACCTTTTTGTCGACTTACAAGTTAAAACTGTATCCCATTATAGCCTATTTCATATCTGCTTAAACAATGTGGAATTTGAGGCTTCCCTGGCAGACTCTTATTATTGTACGTTACGTTTACCTCCTTTTCTAGGTAGTTTCTCCCTCCTTTCAACCTAACTGGATTGAGACACTTCCTTGGCTCTACTCGTCCTCGCCTATGCTGAATTCTCTTATTATCTTGCTAGTTTATGTTCCCCAGGTGCACCAACTTCATTTGGGTCTTATGTCTTATCGCACTGGTTACACCACAACTTCTACTTTACATCTTGGTGGGTCTCTTTGTATAGTGTTTTAAAAATTTCACACATGTAACCCCATGTTCTACGTCCTAGCAGATGGAAACACAAAAATTTATATAATTTTTCATACCTAATTTTACTTAAATTCATGCAAATTCGGTTAAATTCTTGTCGAAAAATAATTAAATATTATAAAATAATTAAATTGTGTTAAAAATATAAACATGGTGAATTTAGTTAATTTTATACTTAATTTTGATTAATTTTGACTATTTTCGACAGATTCGCGCAAAAGGCGAAAATTGGCTCGGCTGACATTGCTGAAAGCACAAAACAAAGAAGCAATTTGAAGTTTCGAGGCACATTAATTTCCAGCCTAAGACGGTCTAGAAATGTGTATTAATTCATAATTTAATTAATTTTAATTTATTCCCAATTTAATTTGGGTTAAATAAGTTATTTTTAATTAATTATGGAGAAAGGGTCCAGTTGAACCGCACTGGTCGAACCATATTGAGTGAACCGAACCAGCCACTAAATGGGCAGCCCAGAACCGTCTATATGCTGACCCAAATCAGCATTTTATCTGATTAAATATGCTTGTAAAAAGGTCCTTGAAGAACTTTCAAAATGCATTCAAACCCCTCCTTTAATTGTGGCTTTATGAAACTGCCCCAAGCTTAAAATAGCAAAGTTGAAACTCTCAACTTTGCCATGTGTGTGGCCGGCCAAAGGAGGTCTCTTAGGCTGATTCTTTTTGCTATTTTTAGCTGTCATATTCAGCTATAAAAGCCACCCATTGTTGATCATTCAAAGCATCCCTCATTCCACAACATTCTCTCATTCTCTCTTCTCCTCTCTCACTTTTTCTCTCATTTTTTCCATCCCATTTCCCTTATTGTTCAAGTGCCGATTTCTTCTCTTGGGAAAAAGGCTCTCATTAGCCATTTTGGAGAAGCAATTAGGTGTTCATAAGCCACCTTGATAGCCTAGGGCAACGAAGAACGAAGAACGGAGCAACTAGTCAAGCCACGGAGAAACACTGAATTTGCTTCTTGTTCCCTATCTCTTTAATTTTTGTTGTTGTTTTGACAAACAAGTTTATGAATATTTATGCTATTGAAATGGTTATTTTAATCAATTCAGCTTAAACTTAAGTTTGTGTTGGGTTGATTAAATTTTGCCTGCTTGAATTGTTAAAATGATGTTTATGCTGTTATAGGCCTCGGTAAATTGTTTGGTTAAGTAAAATCATGCCTAAGTTATTTTTGCATTATAATTGTTAAATAGCTAATGAATTAATTATTTAAACGGATTAAAATTATAATTAATTGACAGAATACTTAATCAGTGCATGTTTATTCTTCTAAGGTAGCTGAAGGTTAAATTAGCAATGTATCTGGAGATATTATTGCCTTGCATAACTTGCAAGATTATTGTGATTAAACTATTTCAAGGTAGGGATGCCTTGTTACCTCAAATAGTCTTTTATATGCTTATTAGATTTAATTAATCGTTTGAATTAACATAGGGATATGCAAGATATTAGTTTAATTTAATGAGTATGTATGTGCAATAACATGTTTTCTTATTAGAATCTGTTTAGTCGATTGAATTGACATAGGGATATGTCAAGAGATGAATGGATTTTTGTATGTAAGTTTGTTCATAAGTTAGCAAATTATCGGGTTGCTGTGAATTTATTCGTAACAATATGAGCATGAGTTTAATAATTCTAAGTTAAAGAAATATAATTAATCTAACACAAGTTTGTTTTATTTTAATTATTTACTTAGTTTTTAAATCTTACTTGAAATCATGCATCAGAACTCCTTTATTTTATTTTAATTATTTACTTAGTTTTTAAATAGTTTTTGACCAATTTTTAAAACCAAATTATTTTTACCTCACCAAAGTGTTTTACAATTAATTTCATAAATAATTCTTTTTACAGTCCCTGTGGGTACGATAACTCGACATTTACTTATCACTTTATTACTTGTTGCGATTGTGTACACTTGCACATTTTTCCATTGTTCCAGCAGACTACCTCGTGTTTACTATCCTGACAGACTATCTATCTTGCCATTGCTGAGCTATGGTCTTACACATGTAACCCCATGTTTAATGTCTTAGTAGACTTCCCCATGGTTATTGTCCCAGTGGACTCTTTATGTTACCATAGCCAAGCTATGGTCTTACACCTTAAACCTCCTCTAAGGTGTCACCCAAAAGGATCTAATAATAGTTACCATGGTGTCACGTCGAAGGACCTTACCACCATCGCAATGTCACCCCATAAAGCATGCTGATCACCATCGTGATGTTACTTATTGGAACCTAATAATTATCGTCATGGTGTCAACCCAAAGAACCAATCGATAATCGTCGTCATGATCATTCTAGCAATCTAATAAATAATTATTCCACGATGCCGCTTAACCTCTCTATATTTCCCATTCAATCCACCCATTCCTTCATTTCGCCTCACTTTTAACCTTGATGCTTTAACACCGTAATGTCCCTTCCGCAAGGCCTGGAGTTTCACTCACCACGGTTTGTACCCAACCATCTGCCTAATCCTAGCTTCATCTAACTCGTCAATACTTTTTCCTCCACACTTCACAATTCATAAGCACGTAGGCACAGTCACGCAACTTAATATTGTACATACAGTACACATACTAATTTATCATCAATTTAAAAACCATATAATAGGCAACAGACAACAGAAAAAGATCACACAGTTGTTATATATACACATCCTACTCTTTCATCCAACAAACACACACCATGAACTTAGACCAACTCAGTGCATATCCAATATCGTTCATGTAAGTAACATAACATCATTCTATCACCCAAAAAGCAAGGTACAAAGACTCAGCTTAGATCATTTTTCCTTGTTAGCTTAGCTTGTCCAAACGTCAGAGCCTCCTTTGTATTGGTAGCTAAGCATGACAACTGCATAAATCGGTTAAATCTAAGTTATTCATCCTTAAAACCCATAATCCAATTTGCAAAAACTTATTAAGAGCCCTCACTTTCTCCTTCCTCGAATCCTTGAGTATAAAAGGATAAGAAAGCTTACCTATTACTGATCTATCATAATTCGGTTAGCAGATTAAACTAGTTTTCCCATTTAAAGAGCTTGAATACAAGCATTTTCATTATGTTTTAGTTAAGTTTTCTTAGTTTTATTTAAATTTTATACAATGTGCAAATTGAGTCTTTTATTGACCTTAGGGGTCGAATGAGGCCTAAGGGAGAGCTAACACACTTTGTGATTATGCAGGAGACCTTTAGAAGGCGTAATAAACTAATACTGGTCGCTATGTCGTAACATGAAATGTTTAATGTCACAACATTTGGAGCAGAATAGAGAAAGCTTAAGATTGCCTTCGATGTCGCGACATAGATTGAGGGTGTTACGGCATACCCCTGAAGATAGCCTAAGAGGAGTATATGGATTGCCATGTCACGACATAGGACCTGGTGTGTCGCGACACTAACTCTGTGATAAAAATTAAACATGAAGTAGGGGCGTTTTGGTCTACACAATCAAACTTAAAGCTCAAGCACGTTAGCTAACATAAGGTAAGGACGACGGCCACTTAGAATCTATAAACAGCCTCGTTTAGCACATGTGATAAACATAATTCACTTAGCCTAGATTTTTTTTAGCAAATTTAGTTTAGTTTTTCTCTTGTTTTTAGGTTTTAAAATTTATTTCAGTTGTTCTTCGTTGTTCTCAATAGATCTAAATTGTAGAAAGCATTCAAACTTCGTGGATTCGCAAGTAAACTTTGAAGTTTACTAGGTGTAGTAGGCACCTTACGTGTACCAAATTTAGAGATTTATCAAGCATTAAAATGCCCCCAATTAACTGAAGGATGAATGCTCGAGTATATTGTTCTTTAACGACCTCGGTCGCGTGCACAAGAAGCTTTTAGAAAATTTTGCCAACCAATTCATTGATATTCGACCACCGTCAGACTTGTTCGAGACCTTCCCCAACAATGTCGCGTAGAGATCCTCTTTACCGGGAACGATCGTTGCTCCAGTGACGACTGGCCTATCTAGCGACAAACTGAGTTGTAATGCCACGTCCTCTAGTGTGATTGTACACTCGCTGCATAAAAGACGGAAAGTACGTCTCGGACTTCCATCTTTCCACCAATGTGCTGATGAGTCTAGGATCAAGTTTGCAGCCCCCGAGCATACGAGACGTATGCAAGAAACCCACCTCTTGTAAGTAACCATGAATTTCAGTGATCGGAGGCTTTGCCAAATTATGTATGAACCCTTCCAAAACATAATCATCCACCTATTTATAATGAAAAAAATTATTTTAAATTAAATAAAAAATAAATTTAACTTAATAAAAAATAAAGAAAATTAAATTTTCGTCTTACCATTACTACTTGAGCAGTGGAAATGTGGTTGTTGTTGAAACGAATTAAAGAGGTTGTCATTCATTAAAACTTATTCCGAATGAATAAAATACGAAATAATTAAAAAACTAATATTTTAAAATGGGAATATAGAAGAATTTAGATCAAGAACTTGAGAAATTTAAGAGAGTTGAGAAAGTTAGGATATTAGAAAGAATTGAGAGAATAGGATTGAGTGAGAGTAAATAAATTTAGGGGTATTTATAGGTTAAAAAATTGATTGTTGCCCCAGTTTTAAAAATTTTTACCTTGGACGACCAACGTTTAAAAAGTGACCGTTGAGGGAAAGTGGGTGTGCTTTTCATTTCTCTCTAAAAAAAGGCCCATTTCCCTAAATTTTCAAAAAAATTGGCTTATAAGCCTAATTAAAAAAAAAAGTGGCATATATGGCTAGTTTAGCCTAGATTACCTAGTATTCTACTTTAGTATTAAAGGAGAGCTTATGTCAGCTCTCTCTAGGAGATTTCCTAGAATTTCCACCCATTAGGAGTCAACTTATTCACTCTTTTGTCTCAGTCTCTTGGAAATTGTTAACTCGTGACAAGGGAGTGGGCACTCCTTCAACGCTAAATGAAAAATGGTAAACAAACATAACACAAAAGAGTTTTTTATGCAATTTGGTTCCCATATGTCTGTGGAGCCTAGCTCTATGAGAAATATTCACTCTCTTCAACAATTACAACAAGTGATCCTATCCTATCACACCTCGTGACAATTTTTCTCACATTTGTATCTCAAAGACTCAATACTCTCACTACTAAATTCACCCTTTGTGAATTCAACAACCTTAACACAAGGGGTTTACTCTCAAGAGGCACTCATACAATAAGGTTCCTCACAAAAGACAACTTAAGTGCTTAATTCTCTCGGTACATTAACCTATACAAGTCTCTGAATTAAATAGATTATTTCAAGGCTTACTAGCATAGGAAGATATATCACAATCCAAATAAAACAACAAAAAGATAAGCTCAATACAATATAATAATCACATGTAATGTAAATATGGACTCTTGGTAGCCAAGCAATCACAGTTTCAATCCAATCCAATATCCATGATCCAAGGTATTAGATAGGGTGATTCGATTTGATCTAATCTCCAAAATATGTTTTCCCAAGTAACATGATTTTTATTGATGGGCTAAATATCATCCATGCACTCAACACAACCCAAAAATATCGTTCAATAAATTACCAACGTCTTAAATATGAAAATTGTCTTTACATAGTTTTAGTGGCCAACGAGTAGGCACTCCCTTTACGCTCAATTGTTAGTTCGATATTTTTCAATAAAAAATTTATAGATAAAGTTGCTTCAAACTTAATTTAGATGTCTTTTTCAATGGACAATTCTAAAAAATCGAGAGCTAAAGCTAGCATTTAAGACTATCATAAAAATTGAATTATTAACTTTTATAGACACATCCCAAATGTATAAAGCTTGAAAATGACCAAAAGTTTAAACCTTACCAACCTTGACATTGATTATTATTGTTGTCTAATGATTCAAGTACTAAAATTATATTGTCCGCATGATAGAGGAGTAGAGGATAACTGTGATATCTATTGATTGTAAGTCGTTAATAAATACGTGGATGTTTTAGCAGGATGGGAAAACAATTTTCAACCTCCGGTTATTGTTCTTTTTTTTTTTTTTTTTTTTTGTTGCATTTGTAATATTCCACCGGAGTCTCTATCCCCTTTACTGTGTTGGCAGATGCTAGTGGAGTTTATGTGTACCGAGCTCCTTGACTGATTCCTTTGAATGTTATGTTTGCTTCTTTTTCGACAATATATATAAACATAATTGTGGGCATGAGGTTGTGGGCTTCTTGCTCAGCCAGTTGGATTTGAATTAGCATTTCCTTTCCTAATTATTAGGCAGTGACAGCTATAAATACCCTGGAACATGCCATCGCCGCCTCCTTCAGTCCTCTTCATCTCCTTTGCTCTTTCTATTGGTCTGGGAAAATGGAAGCCTCCAAGCCTAGGATCTGACACAAACCAAAACCCTAAGAGAGAGCGAGAGAGCGAGAGAGGACCACGCAATTTATAAATCATCCATCCCCTTTATAAGTTGCCTGCGTCCACCCCTCCATCGTATTTTATTCTATCTCAGAGTAGATCACTCCCAAGGTTTTCTCTCTTTCATCTATCTAAGTTGTTGTAAGTTCTCTACCTCTTTTGCTTCTTCCTCGTTATAAAAATCCGAATGTGAATTTCATTTCTATCCTGTTAATGAGAATCAAGAACCCCGACCCCTCCCTCCCTCCCCCCCTTTTTTTTTTTTTTTTTTTGGGCCTTCCTCTCTCAAATAATAACGACCTAAATACTAGCGCAACTTACGTGTTTGAGCCCTTCACTGCTACTCCATATCTAGCCATCACAACAGCAACAATGTTGCTTCTAATTTCTTTCGCCGTCCTTTTTTCTAATAATCGGGACTTCAATCCGCTTTCTTTTCGTTAATAATAATTTTAATATACGGGTTAATTTGTTTATTTCAATCAATTTTCTTTTCAAGTATCTTGTGTGCTTATTTAATCTTTTTCTTTGTTGTAATTTGGAGTTTAGGGATTTACTTTTTGTTTTTAACAAATCAAATCAAATAAAAAATCTAACACTCTCTCTCCGCTATTTAATTAAACTAATCCAAACGCATTGCCTTGCCATAACTTGGACAATAACCATTTCAAAAGGAACTGCTGTTGTCATTCTATGTTGTGTCTTGATGCCATTGTTTTCATCTAGTAATATTAGTGAAAAAAGCTTTATTTTCTCAGGAGTATGGTTTTCTGGGTTTTTGGTTATGGTTCACTGGTCTGGAACCCTGGTTTTGAGTATGATGAGAAAGTCATAGGCTTCATCAAGGATTACAGGCGTGTTTTTGACCTTGGTAAGTATTAATTTTTGGCCTTGCTAAGCATCTTTTGCAGTAAATTTTTTTTTTTTGTTACTGCTTATGCATCTTCTTTATTCTGCATTACAGCATGCATTGATCACAGAGGTACACCTGAAGATCCTGCAAGGACTTGCACCTTGGAGCACATTGAAGGAGCCGTTTGTGTAAGTAGCAGCTGACAGCAACACTTCTTGTCTTATGATCTCCTAGTTATCAAGTTCGTGCCTTCAATTGTTTTCTTCTGGGTTACTTAAAGTTGCTGCATATTGTGGAGGCTGTCTTAGAGCAAGAGATTTGTATTTTACGTTAATGTGCTCTTGATCATTGTTTCTAATTATTCAGTCTTGCTAAGAGCTTCCTGTTTTCTTTATTTGCTAAGTCTACATTATTTCTTTCAGTGGGGTGCTGCTTATTGTGTTCGGGGCCGTCCTGGAAAGGAAAGAGCAGCAATGCAGGTATCTTGCTTCCTACTTCGCAGGCTGTATAGCTATTTGTATTTTGTGTTACAAAAGGAAATTTCTTCAGGCACTTAAAATCTAGTCCCTTTTCGTATCATTTAACAATCTCTCATTTTTTTATCAAAAAAAAAAAAAAAAAAAAAATCTGTCATTTTTCAGCAGTCTTTATCTCAACTAATTTGCATATTACTCAGAAACAAAATGTGTATTTTATTTCCAAATTTGTAGTACTTGGAGAGAAGGGAATGTGAATATGATCAGAAGACCCTCGTGGACTTCTTCAAGGTATGAGATTTCCTAGTGCTTGGAAATGGTTTTCTTTGCTTGTCTCTTCAAGTTTGTCTTCATTTTCCATGCTTAAGTTTATGTGTGATTGCTTTCAATCAGGAAACAGATCCCCTGCGGCCTGCTCTAAGTGGAGTTATTGTGTAAGTTAGCCTGCTTTTTAAGTTCCAATGTCCTTTTTTTTCGTCCAGGTTGTAATAGGCTGGAAAAAAGAAGCAAACCCTTAATGCACAACTTCCTTAACAAAAATGTTACTTTATGCAGGTTCACATCTACTCCTGACAAAGTTTCAAACAAGTATTACCTGGGGCCTGCTCCGTTGGAGGAAATGGCCTGGTAGTATCCGAATACTTCCATTGTTACCTTTTCAATTATTTGATGGAAGATTTTGGTGTGAGCTTTATTGTAACATATGCTTGGTACCCTTTTTTAAAAAAAAAAACTTTTCTATTAAAAATTTTCAGGCAAATTGCAACTGCTGTTGGACCCTGTGGAAACAATAGGGATTATCTTTTCTCGCTGGAGAAGGCCATGTTTGATATAGGTCAGTCTTTTGGTTTATCTTTGGCCACTTCAAACTGATAGTGAATACATCATTTAACTGTTTATGCATGTATAAAAACATGTTGGAGTGAATGAAGAAATATGGTTGGGAATTTTTTTTTTTTTTTTTTTTTTTGCGTGGAAACAGGTCATGAGGATGACTTGGTAATAGAGCTGGCAAATGAAGTTAGGAAGGTGCTTGGAACAATGGCGAAGGAGAAGAAGCTAGTAGGTTCTCTCAAACCTCTTAAATCCCAGACCCAGGCACAGATTCCATCAATTCAGTTGCATCTGCTTCCTCCGGAAGCTGTTGCGATGGATTTATAGCTGTCGTCTTTGTAACCCAAATATGAATCACTCACGCTTATATTATTCTTGGAGAGAAGGGTTTGAGCTATTCATTTTTGGTAAGTTGCCCGGCATTTTTAGTTTAGAACCAAACTGGCCTTGCCATGATAACTTTATTCTTATTGTTGTTTACTTTAGTAATAACAATATTATTGTTATTGCGGTGGTGAGAATTCCATTGCATGCTTGTGTTCTATATGTGGGTTTATAATTTGGATGTACAAACACAAAAAATGTATAATTATGTTTCAACAATAATGATGATTGATAAGCTTGGCCCTACCTTGCCGCGATGCTGCATTATTTGCGGGATGAATTCTGCTGTGTTGGTTGAAAATGGGATGAGAGCATTACTTGCCATTGGCCAGTGATATATAATGGTTGATGTTCTAAAGAAACCCAAAATAAAAATGCTCGCTGGGTTTTTGGGGATTTGGCATTGTCGTTTTCATTTCAGATATCTCATTAAAGAAGCAGCAGCAGGGTCCAACAGCCAAAGATAGCAGCGAGTTTTTAATTTTAATGTTATAGGCATTAAAAATCCCGAGAGCTTCCTAACAAAACTGTTTATGATCAAGCTTTTATCAAATTTACGGTTTATAAGTTGATAATGGGTATATTTTCATAATTTTTAGTATCCTTCAAAAATTTTGGTATCGTTTCCAAAAAAACTGATAATGGAAAAAATTGATAACTTTTAAATTATTATATTTCCAGCAAAATTTGATAAGGAAAAATTTTATATTTTATAATAAATTTAAAAAATATATTAATAATTAAATAAATGAAATAAAATTTACTAACATGAACCAAAATTGATATTTCATCGTAATTTTTTGGTATCATGCTTTTATGGTATTCCTTCAATTTTTGGTACTTCATTTGTTTTTATTCTTTCATAATTTTTGGTGTTTCCTCACATTTGGTTTATTTTTTTTGTAAAATTTTTGAAATTGTTTCAAAAAAAAAAAAATTGATATGATATAATTTTAAAGTAAATGAAAATATACTTTTTAAAAATTAAGAAATTTCAACTAAACTTTTTAATAGAAAAACTTTGAGGTGTTAAATTATAATTTTGATGCTAAAATTTGGTACTAAAAAAATTACATTTCATGAATTTAAAAAAAAAATGAAAAATGAAAAATGGTATTACCTCACACCATTGACATTATTGAAAGTTATGAAACATTTATATTTGCCACTTGTATCTAGTGAGATGAACTAGAGAGATCATTGAGGGATGCATATATATTTGTTTCATATTTCTAAAAGTTGTAATGGTGACAGTTTCTACTTTTATTTTCTTTACCTTGGATGGCCATAAGTCAGATGTTACGTGTTTTGAATGGTTAAATGCATGCTTAGGTTGCCCTAGTTGGATTGGATTTTGAGGTTTTATATATGTTTTGTGATGCTAATATAACTAATGAATGCTTTGAGAAGTTTTATTACATTTTGACTATATTTCATGAACAAATGTGTTGGCCTTTACCTAATTTTCGAATATGTTTTATAATAATCTAGTTTGGAGATGTTCTGGGAGTTGTTTTCGGTAATTAAAATGTGATTTTTAAGTTTTTAAAGTTTGGCTTTTGATATGGAGTTTAGGGTTGAAATAGGAGTGTTTCAGGGCAATTTTTGACCTTTAGGGCAAAGGTATCAGTAGCTGGCTCCAGAGATACCACACCCCATTTGGCAGAATGCCAAAATGTACAGTACCAGGGCTAGGTATCATTACCTTTGGGCCTAGGTACCACACCTCCTATACTATTTTGGCCATTACATTGTTTTTTGCAAAAATGGCTCTCCAAGGCCTAGATTTGGTCTCGAACACCTCCGAACAATCGCTTATTGATTTAAAATGATTTAAAAAAGATTTAAAATTTTCAAAAATTGATTTAATATATTTTCTATACTTCTATAAAAATATTTTATTCTTTATTTCCTTAAATAAAGTATTGGTTTTTGTACCAATAGGGTCTCTCGTCCATATAGGCCATCAGGACGGGTGAGGGGCATTACATCTAGAACCTCTTTGAGATTTCATTTTAGGGACGAAATCGATCACCTAATGAAAATTTAAAAACTTTTTTTGAATTGTTAAATTTGGATTTGTAAATTATTTATTTTATTTTTAGGATTTAATTTAATTTTATTTTGGATTTAGATAGTTAATTTTTAAATTGCATGATTAATTTAGAAATAGGTGTTGTATGAAAATGATTGAAATTTTGTTTATGAAAAATAGTAATGAGGCCAATGTCATGACACCGAGTAAGCAATGTTGTGACATTGTAAGTCAGAGAGGTCAAAATCACGACATCGCTTCCTAGTGTCATGACATCGCATGTTGAGGGCCAACCTACTTAAGCTAGGAAATGAGGTCGATGTCACAACATCGGATACCCTAGTGTTGCGACATCTCAAGTCAGACTACTCAATGCCGCGACACCCAATACCTAGTGTTGTGACATCGAGCTAAAAAATTGCAGGCGACTCGTTTTCAAGTTGTGACCCCGCTTGATTTTTGTCATTAAAACCCATACGTTACTTGCTTTTTTGCCCTATTTCATATGTTTTTATCTCTTTAAACCCTCCATAACTCCTTTCTTCTCTTATTCTCACATTTTCAGACTTTAAAAACTTTTCTTTTCTCTACAAAATTTTAACTTTTCTTTAGGTTTCTATTGGAAAGTGTAGAAATATTTAAAGGATAGTAAGAGGAATTCAACACGTTGGTAAGGAATCACTCATTTTCTTCAATCATTTGCAAGGTTAAAGGATCTAACTTGTGGTTTTTAATTTTTATTTATTTAAAGATTGTAAATATTTTAGGGGTTTTCATTAGAAATTTGGGGGTTTTTGTCAATTGTTCCTCATTTTGCTTAGATACCCATTTATCTTGAACTCTTGGCATATTTGCATACTATTCTTAGTTTTAGAACCTTGTGATAGTTCATTGTTGAATATAGCTTTAGTTTTTTGAGAATTTTGGAACATTTAATTTTATTTTCATATTTATTGAACTATTTGGTTGAGTTGAGTATAAAAGCACCAAGAGGCACAAAACAGACTAAGTCTCAAGCTCAATAGAGTGATCCTCATGAGTATAACAAAATGAGATTTGTTTCCAAAGCGGTCAAGGATGATTTTTATAAGTTTCAAAAAAAACTATTCATCCTTGAATGAGGTTTTGGTCCCGTGGCTAGTTATAAAAAAGAAATTTACGACTTAGTCAATTATCATCAATGGCTTGATTTTTGCCTTCTACTGAAATAGTTCGATGTTATTCCACTTATGCACGAGTTTTACAAAAATCTCAAGCACACAGAAACAACATGGTTAAAATTCAGGGGAAAAGGTTGACATGTCTCTAAAATCTCACCAGACTTATTATGGTGCACCCAACCATAAGCATGCTTATTTTGAAACCATTAATGAAATAACGTTAGAAAATATTGATCTGGAAGTTATCATTAACTACCTTATAGAAAGTATAGGGACTTGGAAGCATCACCATCTTACTGATAGACCAATTAGTTTCAACCAAGCTATAATGTTTTCGAATGTAACAGCCTGTTTTAGGGTCAAATCAGAACAGTGGTTTCGGGACCACGAATCCAACATAGAAAGATTTATTTTTATTATATTCCTATGGTCTATAGTTTCATGGAATAGTTTCGTGAAAATTTCCTTCGAAAAATTTATCGATTGGGCACTCAATTTAGTTAAAAAGACTAAATTGCAATAGGTGCAAAATGTGTGTTCTAGGAGCTAGAGGTGTCTAATTGCTATGAAATTTTAAATTAAAGGTCCTTAGATGGTAATTATACCATTTTTTAATTAGATGGACAAAAAGGGACATGATTAGGTGAATTTTTAAAGTTATGCATAAAGGGCATTTTGGCCATTTGTTAAATAAAGCCAAAATAACTAAATAAAAGTCTTCATCTTCATCAATTTAGTCCCCATTGGCTGAAATTTACAAGATAAAAACATATCTAGGGTTTTTCAAGCTTCCAAGCTCGATTGTAAGTCTGTTCTAGCCCCGTTTTTAATGATTTCCATGTTTTTGAGATCTTTGTAACCTAATCTAGCTATTTCAAGGACTAATTTGAAAGAAAGATGAAGTTTAAAATTTTACCCATGTTAGATATTTGTGTATTTTGATGTCTAGTGGTAGAAAATGCATGTTTGGTGTTAGATAAACAACTTTTGCTAATTGATTTTTGGTAAAAATGTAAAAAAATGACTTATTTGTAAAAGTTATAAAATAAGTAGTAAAAGTGTGATTAAGTGGAAAATGTGGGCTGGTATAAGTATGAAAATGGTTCGGCTAGGCTTGAGCTTTGAAGAAATTGAATACATTTCAATTTACGAGTTTAGGGACTAAATTGTAAAAAAGTGAAACATTAGGGGAAAAATGTAATTTTTCCATAATATGATTTTTGGGCTAAATTGAATAATTTGAGTATTAAATGAGTTAAATTTGTTATTATAAATCAAGAAAAACGAGGTTCGGACCTAGATCAGGGGAAAAATAAAGTGTTTGACGATTAGGTCCAATTCTACTATTTTTGTACCGAGGTAAGTTCGTATGTAAATAATGCATTGTTATGCTTATGTTTTAAATACTTTAATATTGCATGAATTGTGATTGACTCTTTGGATGTTTTCGACAAAGTTTTTGACAAGCGAGAAATCCCGGTTGAACCTTAGGAATAAAATAGGATACGAGTGATATATCACTAGGAACCCATGTGTATATGCGATTATGTAATCTGGGTGCTGGTCTCGTACATCCTACCAGTGGCTGGGTAGTCCGGCATGTGTTGTGGATACCTGACAGCTTGTGTGAGCAGCACTGTGTAGCTATGTCCTAACTGACAGCTTGTGTGAGTAGGCCCGTGAATAGCTCAAAAACTAGCCCATATGTATTATGAGATATGTAACACCCCTTACCCGTATCCGTCGCCAGAACAGGGTACGAGGTATTAACAAATTATAATACATACTATTATAACAAAACCGAGACAAAAAAATATGGCGTGCTATTTGATCATGAATCATTACAACATATGCCATTAACAATACAAACCAATTTCAAAGACTTCGTACAAAATGATTTGTTTGAGACTATAATTAATATTTTAGACCTAGGCAATTATGACACGTAACAAAATAACGAAGTCTACTACACATGCCATAATTCAAAATGTTGAGTTCAAATACCAAAAGTATTGATAGTGCAAAGCGGATCTTCAACGATCTCTAACTCCCATGCTAATGGATGACACTATAAGACAAAAGAGGGAAAAGAAAGTAAGCTTATAGCTTAGTAAGTAAGTATATAAATAACAAATAAGGAATCTAATATGTTTACAACATAACTCAATTATATCACATTTTTAATTTTACTATTCACTCCAATTTGATCAAGCTGTCCCTCCTGCATCATGATCACTAAATAAATCATAACTCGAGTTACGAAACTCGAAATTAAAATCCGTAAAATTTCTCTGAAACTAGACTCATAAAAATTCTTAATAATTTTTTCTAGAATTTTTGGTCTAGCCAATTAGTACAGTTTATTAGTTAAAGTTTCCCCTGTTACACAGCTTGACTGATCTGACCTCTGTTCACTACGAATTTAATTTCTCCCAATATAAAATTAAAATAACCATGAAACCTGTTTCATTTAAAACTAGACTCAATAAGGAATTTATACATATAAACTATGTTTCTTAATTTTTTTTGTAAAATTTTTAATGATTTTTCAAAGTTGGAACAGGGGATCACATAGTCATCCTGGGCAAGTCACACACAATTATAAATATCTCAAGATATAGAATTCCTTTGCTTACTCTGTTTCTTTTATATGAAAATAGACTCATTAAGATTTAATTTCACATCTCATTCAGCCTTTAATTAAATTCCTACTATTTTTAGTGATTTTTCAAATTCATGTCACTGCTACTGTCCAAAACAGTTTAAGTGCTAATTCACTCTTTCACACTTTCTTTGTATTAACCTCATTTTAACTTTTATATATATATATATATATATATATATATATAAATCATTTTCACAAATCATTTCATACATCATACATCAGTATATAGTCCCATGATTACAATGTCATCACAAAGCCATCCTGTTGAACAATTCGGATCAATCCTCGATACTTAATGGTTTCAGCACACAGCCTCACCATCGTATTTCATTTAATTCGGCTCTCTTGTACACATGGTGAACACTTAGTACCATCCATGTGACCTAGCCAATTTATCTCATAGCTCTCTTGTCTACATGGTGTCCTTCACTTGGAATCACACATGCGACCTAGCTACATTTATCTCTCCCGTAGCTCTCTTGTCTACATGGGATACATCCCGTATCACACATGTGACCTAGCTACCACATAGTATCGCGTAGCTTTCTTGTACACATGATGTGCACTCAGCACCATACATGTGACCTAGCTACGCTCCATGTATTTTATTCGATCTTTCCGAATGTTCAACCGGGATTTCTCTCTCTATTACTTATTTCCATTCTTCCAATAGTCGATTTATGCTTCAACATTAGCTAATATATATAATGTAGGCTGAAATATAAAAATGTAAATGAAATTAATGTATTATTTACATACAAACTTACCTCGGTGCAAAATATGGGAATTTTGCAATTTAGTCTAAAACTTTTTTCTTCCCCCGTTCGAGGTCTATTCCACGCCTTTCTTGATCTATAACAACACATTTAGCTCATTTAACACCTGAACTATTTATTTCAATCCAAAAATCACATTATACAAAAATTACATTTTTGCCCTCTAACTTTTACAAAATTATGATTTTACCCCAAGGCTCGAAAATTTAATTTCAGCCCTTATTCTTATGTTTAATAACATGCTGATCATTTTTCTCTTCTATGGCAACATCAAATTCTCACTCTAACACATAGTTATGAACAATAGGTATTTTTATCGATTATGCCATTTTGCTCGTTTTCGCTAAAAATCGCTTAGAAAAGATCGTTCTCCTAACTTCAAACATTCATATTCTACCATAAAACATCAAAATAGATGCCTATCATTCATGGGTAAATTTTTAAACATAAACCCTAACTCGAAATAATGGTAGAAATAGGTAAACCGAGTTACGAGGATTTCAAAAATGTAAAGAACATTAAAAACGGGGCTTGAAATCACTTACTATGAAGCTTGAAAGTTGAAGAAACCCTAGCTATGGAGGAGAGAAAATTTCGGCAGCAACTAATGAAGATGATGGCCAATTTTGTGTTATTTTTCCCATTTTATTTCATTTATTATATAAATGACCAAAATGCCCTTACTACTAAACTTTCCAAAAATTCCCTCCATGTCCCACTTTTGTCCATAACTTAGGAATTGGTCAAGTTGCTATTTAAGACCTCCTAATTAATATCCCAAAGCAATTTCATACTAAAAACTTCTAAAACACGAATTTTGCAATTTATTCGGTTTAGTCCCTAATCTCAACTTAAGCGCTCAATGCATAGTATTTCATCACGAAACTTTCACGAAATCATGAAATCATATCATAAACCTCAAAATAATCATAAAATAATTATTTCTATCTCGGATTTGTGGTCATGAAACCACCATTCCGATTAGGCCCTAATTCGGGTTGTCACAAGATATGAGGTAGCTTCAGCTACATATATGGAACTTGTGTGCAAAATTTTGAGTATCCGTTAATATTTTGAGTGTTCAACGGGAATGTCAACGTTATGAAAGGATATGGTTATGTTACGAGTTGGTACAGGTATGTACGTAAAACTCATAAGTAATGAGCTCGATAGGTGATGAACTCTTGGTAGGATTATGATTGAGTAAGTTATGATTATGAGATTTTGATAACGTTCATGCTAATCTTCATCATGTTAATTGTATGTTAAATGTGTGGTTATGATGCTTATTATTTGCATAGGAACTTACTAAGCTATAAAGCTTACTTCCCTTCCTTTCCCTTGTCTTATAGTGTTATCAAGCTAGCTTGGGGTTCGGAGATCGTCGAAGATCCATTCACACTATCAACAAATATTTTGGTACTAATGAATTCAACATTTTGAGTTATGGCATGTATAAGGGACTTGGTTTGTAACACCCCTAACCCGTATCTGTTGCAGGAATGGGGTTACGAGGTATTACCGGAGAAGTCACAAATCAATACTGTTGTTTATCACTTTTCATATGTAAACAATTTATAAGTACATAATCTCATTATTTAAGCATCAAACATATTATTTTACAATTTCTGTACATGTATATGATGAAACCAATCAACTAATATGCATACAAATTATTGTCTAAACACATATATGCGACATTAGTAACATAACAATATGGCCGTACATACCTTTGATGTCATTCAAATATACACATTTTTACTCTAAATGTAACCTTTTTATTTTGTAATTACCAAATATATTTTAACCTATTCCATTAATTAAATCTTAATTATACCAAATCACATATTAAGCATAATTGTCTAAATTTAAACAACCTCACAATATAATAGGCATGCATATATAATACACATAAACAAACATATTCATTTAACCACATACAAATATCATTTGATTAATTATATACATTAGTACCGAAACAAATCATATCAAAGTACCTATCTATCACATAACAAATTATAATTCATAATATGGTACATTTCCAACTCAAATATTTAACCTAACATTTTAATCTTTCATTACCGAACCTCAAACAAAACATATCCACCAAAGTTATCATATCACATATTCATTATTTGCTTCCACCAACCATTCAAGCGTAACATATGCACATACATTGCCTTGACAAACCGATCCAAAATAACCAATACATAGTCGAATATATAATTGTTATTTTACTTTATTACTAGCTGATTTATAAATCCATTCACAAAAATATAGCATAACATGCTTAAAACTTACCAAAGATAAACTAATCATAAGCTATTTGTGACACCTTAACCAAACTTAACAACCAAAATTTCTCATATATTTTTATCTATGCATGTACCTTAGCCAAATCAACCAAACATGCACATTCAAAATCACCAACCATTTTCAACGCATATAACACATATAAACATGACTAAAGTTTCATATAATCACTTATCATATTAGCCCTTTTCGCATAGCTTAATATAGACACAAGTTCAAACTTAATTAAATAAAACCTAGCTTATACATGCCATAATATCAAGTTTAAACTTATAATGTACCAAAAATAGTCGATAGCGTGATAGACTTTGCTGACGATCCCTGAGCTCTTAACTAGACTCCAAAATCTATAAAAAAGAGGCAAACAAAAACAGGCACAGTAATCATAAGCAAATAATTAACTCAATGTTAATATCAACTCAACTTAACCAAACTAATTTATGCTATCATATTTACATTTATTCTCAAGATCACAATTTCATATATAACATATAATTTCATATACAATTTCATATTGGCCGAATATACATAAACTCATATACATGTATTCATGAATCATTTCATAAATATTCATATTATATAATCAAAAGGCCAAATACACTTTCTATATGCACATACATTTTTCATATACATCATACATGATTTACAACACATATCAAGCAACTTACTTACCTTATTTCAAAAAGGAAATAAGCTATCACATACTTGATCACTTTAGCTCATTTTACACATTCGGTCACAACTTATAATTGCCCGTTGAACCATTCGGAATTGGATAGGACACTCGGATAATCACATATATCACACACAATGCCAACGTCTCAGACGTGGTCTTACATGTAATCACATATCAATGCCACTGTCCCAGACAGGGTCTTACTCGCACACATATATCAGAGTCACATATTGATGCCAACATATAAAACGTGGTCTTACTCGCACACACATATCGATGCCATGGTCTTACTCACACATCACATATCGGAATGCTATGTCATGACATATGTATCCTAGCTATTCCTAAGGTTCATACGGGGCTTTTAGACTTCTTATCTCGACCGAAACGAATTTGTAAACATAGCTCCCAAGCTTATACATATTCGGCTAACAACATATATACTACACATAATTCATTTCAGCATATAAAGTTTGTATTTATTTAAAATAAACAACATCTATTTGCTTATAAACTTACCTCGACAATGATAATTGGAACGGGACGACTAATCGAAAACTTTGGTTTTCCCCCGATCCAAATCTGATTTCTTTGGTTCTTGATCTAAACATATTCAAATTAAACTCATTCAAACATATTTTCACTCATTTTAGTGCAAAAACACATAAATGGGAAAATTACCATTTTACCCCTGACATTTTACACTTTTTTACAATTTAGTCCCTATTGCACAAAACACAAAACATGCAAAATTTGCACACATCATGCTTAGGCCGAATACGACCTATGTTCATACAAGTCTGTACATTTCATTTATTTCACATTTTAGTCCTTCAATTTATTATTTTTGCAATTTAGTCCTAATTACTCAAAATCATCAAAAATTCCAATACAAAATATGTTAATCCAAAACATATCTTTCATATTTCATCAACTAACATCACAAAGCTCAAATATTCATTAATGGCATAACTCAAAATATTCACCAAAATAAAAAATTCAAGCATGGGCTTTGTACATTACACTGCAACGTTCACAAAAACGTAAAAATTATCAAAAATCGAGCTAGTTACATACCTTGATTGAGGTTAAAAAAGGGCCGAACCTTAAAATCTTTATTTCTTTTCTTTTCTTTTATGTTTCGGAAAGAACAAAGTATTATGAAAGCTTATTTTAATTTTTATGTTTTATTATTACATATATTATTATACATTTTACATTTTTAACCTTTAACAATTAATATAAAACCATTATATAATAAGGTCATAACTGTCCATGACTAATCCATATGGTCAAATTGCAACATAAATACCTCATGTAAGAAAGACAACAACAATTCAACCTTTACACATTAAACTATCAAGTTTTTATTTTACGCGATTAAGCCCTTTTATTTAATTGGACACTCAAACGACAAAATTAAATCACGAAAATTTTACAGATATAAATTCACACATAATAAACACAAGAAAATAATATTAAAATATTTTTCTGACTCAGATTCATGGTCCCAAAACCACCATTTTGAATAGACTCTAAATTGGGTTGTTACATGGTTATTTTTCTATTTGTCATACTTGATTTGGCCAAATGTGTTGCCTTATATTGGTTAGAAGATCATTTTGTATAAGGCCATTGGAAATGGGTTAATATTGGTTATAAGTATAATCATATAGTGATGCCTTTCATGAATGATGTGTTGATGTCTTGGTTGTGGATAGTTGGTTGTATGTATATGCTTGGATTGGTGCTATGTTATGTTGTGTAGGTGTGTGCATTAAAGGATGGCAAAATGGCTTGGTAAATAGCCTTATTTTTGTCCACACAGGTAGACACGCAGGCGTGTGTCTAGGTTGTGTGTGACACATGGCTTGCCCCAGGGGCATGTGTTTAGGCCGTGTGTCCCCTGCACCCTAATTTTTGCAAAATAGAATGCCCAATATTGAGTACACGGGCAGAGACACAGTCGTGTGTCTCAGCCGTGTGAGGGCCACGGCCTTGGGCACGAGCGTGTGTCCTGGGCGTGTTAAGTCTGCACTTATTTAATGAAAAATTATAAATTTTAAATCGACCACATGGCCTAGCACACGGGCGTGTGACTTGGCCGTGTGTCCTCAATTTGTTCTTAGGTGACAAACAAAGAGTTACACGAGTTCGGGACACGAGCGTGTGTGACCACACCGCCTGACCACATGGGCGTGTCTCATATCCACAAGGGCATGTGACCCTTGTTTAGTGAAAAATTTTCTAAAGTTTTCAGTTTAGTCTCGAACCACTTCCAAAGCATGTTTTGGGCCTCATAGGCTCGTATTAGGGACTTTACGATTAAATGCAAAAAGTTTTAATTTGGACGCAAATGTATAACCCGAAATTATATGTTTGTTCGTGTGATAAGTCCAGTAATGCCTCGTACCCTATTCTGATGTTGAATATGGGTAAAGGGGTGTTACACCGAATGTGAAAATGTGAATGTAATTTTTATGTACCCTAGTTTATCCAACACAAAATGTCTCTAACGTCACCCTCTATAGAGCCATATTGTTGTATGCTATTTTACGAAGAGAAAAGTTGGATTTAGGTAAATTGCTTAATCGATATATGCATAAGTGCACTTATGATGACTTGAACAATATATATTTTCCACACTTGGTCATGAATTTATGCTGTAAAGTCGGTGTGAAAATTGAGCAGCAAAATTTAATCCATAAGCCAATGAAAAACGTTATCGATGACTCAATTTACCTACAATTTTGAGGTTTGCATGAAAAAAATATGGGAGTGGAATTAGAGGAGAAAGAACAAAATGGAGTTGCCACCACTTCTACCATCAAGGAAATCCATGGGAAAACAACAATCGTTGCAAGGTGATCCACAAGATACACCAAGCGTGGTGTATATTACACAATGGTTGACAACATATTAATAATTTATTAATCATTATTGTAAGACCCTATACTCGGCCTAAGAGTCAAGCTCGAATATTAGGATGTCACACCAGTGTCTCATCAACAATCATAGCCAAACATCTTATCGAACATGCGATTAATGTCACATTATTTATCTTAAACATATATAGAGTTCCTAAGTCACAAATACTCAAAAAAGCATTAAATTAAGCCATACAAACATCAATCGAGCTCATTACGCAATTACAGCAAGCATATGGATCATTCAGAAAAATTTTAATACAATTCACATAGGTATCAATACTGAAACTGGGGTATCGATAATTTTCTTAAATGGTATTATACCACTTGGGAAATCGATATCAAAACAACATTTTGTTTCTCGCTTAAAAATTAAAACTTAGAAAATATCGATACATTTCGAAAAGTATTGGTTTTATTACCCTGAGTATCGATATTCGTCATATGGTATCGATACTAATGTACACTATTGACTTCCTACACTTTCAAAAATCATGGAGGTATCGATACTGAAAACTCGATTATTGATACCTCTACACAAATTAACATAAATAACACCAAAATAAGGCATTTAACACATCGCATTTATAACACCTCAATATTCATCAACAACACGTCCATATTTGCAGTTCAATGCATCATCAATAATTTAAGCCAAGACAAAACCAATAACATAATATCAAACATCCATCAATTCCTAAGAGTCTAAAACCATATCAACCATTTAAAGCATATTAATAATAATCAACCAAAAACACCTACCACATTGCCTTATTCCCGCATTTTAAAGGATAATATTAATACTACCTACACAAATACTAAAGCCTAACTTGGATCACTTCTTTGGAGTTTTCGCACCACTCACACCGCAAATGCTAACTATTTGCAATGGTTAGAAAGAGTGGGTGAGCTTAAACAAGCTCAGTGAATGTCAAAACAACCACAATGTATACACAATATCAAAGATTAAACAAGAGCATGCTAGAACACATTCACAACCATATTCTAAACAAGTTACAATAACATATTCACGCTTCATTAAATCATAAAACTAGTATTTACTCTCACGTATAACTACACTTAACTCAAATTCAAATAATTCATTTTACAATAATTCATAAAGACTAATAACGTGTAAATGCTTTAATAACTCACAAGTTTAGCTGATATATTCACACGCATTCACAAGTTAAATAAAAACGACCCAACCTACAATTATATATGCAATTTATTATGAGAACGTACTAATATTTTCATGAAACTTAAAAAAACTCATTTAGCATATTATCTACATGTTTATGCATCCATCTCACATCATATCATCACAATAAATAAGATCACATTTAAATGATAATTTGGCACTTGAGGCTATGAAATATAAAAGTGGGCTCTACCACCACACATTGGATAAACGAATCTATAACATACCAAACGACTTGTAGAGTCGAGCATATCCCAAAAGCGTAGCATTTAGCTAACACTCTCTAACACACTAACATATCCCAGTGAACAGAGCTTGGCTTACATTCCCTTATCTTTCCAAATTGTCTTGGGACCTCAATGCCCAAATCACAAAACTCAAGGGCCAGTACTTGCACTTCTATGGCATGCCAGCTATATCCAACGGTTTCAAGAGATCACAAGGCCAAAATATCCACAATTATACAATTTTAATTAGTGATTTAATGTACATAATCTCTGTTCAATTTCATCAATTTACATCACAAACTTGTACACAATGCATGCTTATCGAATTCACATTTAATTGCACTTTAAGTGCCACAATAATGCTCCTTGAGCCATCACATATCCCACCAAATATGTGTGCAGTAAAATCAGTACATCATATATCACATATAAGTATTCTCACATATTCCTGTCATAATAATATCACATTCCACAATTCAACACATGTACTTACAGAAGTTCCTCTCACTTTCGCTGCATATTTGCATTATTAGCATATAATTATCACTGTCATTTGGCATGTGTATCATGCCCAAAACACAACACAATTCACAATAGCCATCACGTACATCTCATGTTACAATATCACATCATAATTTTCAATCCACAATTATTTTTCATAATCACACATTTTGCCAAAATAAATTAAGGGGATAGAAAGCTTACACTAGGAACTTTGGATAAGGCTTTAGGCTATTCCTAAGCTCCCAGTCAACACTATGAATTGTGTCTATAGGTAACAATTCCAATCACTCACCGTTCACGCTTTCGCCTAATTGATGAAAGCTTAAATGGTTTTGAGGCTTCACACATAATAACTACACAACATACACCACAATTAGCAACCAAAAACTCACCTAAACCAACCAAAAATGCAAGCCTAAGCTATATTCCTCATGAAACTAAAATTTCGACTAACAAACTTGAAACTCAAATATCTTAATAGTTACTCATTCCCATTGCCTATAATTGATTCCAATATTCTAACTATACATCTAAGAACAACTCCCAACCTTCAAACTACTCAAAACTATTCAAATTCATGGATCCGAAATTTTGACATACAATGGCAATTTTCATGAAAATTCATTAAAACATTGGAATTCTTTAACGAAACTTTAAGGAATGTTTAGAAACCTTTTAACCACATCAAAACTAATTGAAAATCACTTTGAAACCTCATTTTTGTTCAAAATTTTGATATCTACCATTAACGACCCAATTTTCAGCTTTTATTCAAAATATTCAATTTAATAGGTACAAACTTGGTTTAAAAGGCTAAATAACATAAAAAAAACTACTAGGAAAACAATTTGTTACCTTAAATGAGAGAAAAATAGATGTTTGGTTAAAAATCTGAAAAACCCACAAGCTTGAGAGATGAAAAAATCAATGGTGTTTTTCTTGGAGTTCTATGAAGACTTATTGATTGGGCGATGATAGAAATCAAAATAATGAAGTTTGGGGGATCAAAATTGAGTGATTGGGGGCTGGAAGAGCAAGGGACGACAACAATAAAAAGATAGAGAAGAAGTATGGTGAGTTTAATATAGATGGAGGGGAAAAATAGGGTATTTTTAAAAATTTAGGATATTTACCTTAATGGTACTCCTAATTCAATCTCTTTTACAAAACAATCCTTATTTTAAAATTAAAGATCTTTTCAACCTTATTTTCAAAAATTGATTTAATTTTTCAAAATCTATGATCAAAAATAATTTCGGGTTACCACACTTTAAAATTTTCTGAACCTATTCTGAGCCAAAATTTTTAATTTATCCTCAAAAATTTTAGGCCTAATTTTGGAGTGTGACAATTATGTGGAGCATCAGCTTAAAAGTCTCAGAGTGGCCAAAAAATCCATATACATATGATTCATTTCTTGGCAAGAACCCAAAGATTAGCATCCATAAGAGCCAAAAGAATAAGGAGAATAAGGAGGGAATGTAAGATGACACACCTCTGCCCTGCAAGTGAACTATAATGATATGTTTATCTTAGAAGAACTACGGGGTGCTTACACTCACCCTCTGGTGAAGGGTGCTGTCTTGCATGAGGCGGGTTTGTCACCACGAAGTGGACGTCTGGAGCATAAGCTATTTGAAAAGGCTTTTTCACAAAAAGACAAGGGGAATCAAGTTGTTGATCCGATGTTAGAAATTGACTTTGATAGTGATGATTAAAGAAATTGACTTTGATAGTGATGATTAAATTACATCAATTTCTAATTTTGGGGATGTAATTTTGGATGATAATACTTTGAAATTGGATATTAGTCTTTGTTTTTGGTGTTTGGATTTTTATTTTTATTATTGCATTTTTTTGTGTGTTTTGCTTTGATTTTCTATGTAAGTCTACCTACCAAAAGTTACATTACATTTTGAGAGCTTCAACAAATTTTGAAGGCCACTCCACTATTTTCTTGTGCTTATCTGGTAACGTGGAAGTTTTCTCAAACTTATCTTTAGTTAGGGGACACATTGAGACAATGTGTAACTTAACTATAAGGGTGTTGTAACAAGGAATATGCACAAGTTTACACAGTCATTCAAGTAATAAGTAAGTAAAAATGAGTTACCGTCTCCACAGGGACTGTATATGCTTAACCTATTAATTGCAAAATTATAATTAACAATTTAATGTAAAAACTCAATAATTTTGGATAATGATGATTAAATTAACTAAATGCAAAGAGTGATCCCTAATGCAATTTTAATCTAGATGCAATTTACCTAAATGTATGAATGAATGGCTTTAGCAACAAAAACAATCAACATTAAATGGGGTAGGATAATTATATTAATCAATTCAATTTACTTTATTGAGCTTAACGATGTCCGAAAATACTTCCATGACAACTCAATCTTTTATGAGTTTGGAAACTAAAGTAAGTCTTTTCGGAGTCTTTTACTTAGTTAAATATGCAATTTACTAATCATATTAATTAAGGGTTTCTTAGTATTTATGTGAGGTCACAGGGACATTTATGTTTGCAACAATATAATCACATAAACCTAAAAACTATGTAAGATAATAGAGCTAAATAAAGATATTATGAACCTCAACTTAGTCGGGTTTAATGATCTAAATTAAGCATTGCACTTTTCAATTATGTGTCTACTAGCCATCGTCTGGTTAGGATTGCTCAGCTCATCTGAATACACCCAATCATGTATGAATGAAATGCATCATGATTTTAATTGAAAACATGATTGACTGAGGCACAAACATGTTAAACATGAATAAAATAAATCTCATTGAATTAACATAATCATCCTAGCAAATAGGATTTAAAATACCATAGTTGATGTCAAAAATAATAAACTTAAAGCAAACATAATTAAAATAAATAACAAGAGGAAATAGTAAACTTTATTCAATTCAGCATCCTTTCGGATCTATTTTGACAGATGCGCTCCTCAGTTCTGCTCGATGCTTCTTTTGCTAAAGAGTTCCTATGGTGGCCAGCCAAAGAATGCTTTTGACAAAGCTTATGTTATCTAAAGGATGGGAATGGAAATCGACGGCTATGCAAGGAAAAGGAAAAAGGAAATAGAATGTAGAGAAAATGTTAATGAGAGAAGAGAAATGATTTATGAGGGATGATTTGGGAAGTGATATGTGTATGGTATTTATAGGTGAAGGTAAGGGGTAGAGTTTGCTAAAAATAGAATTTAAATTCCTTCATTTACTCTCACATATGGCCATTCACAATTCATGGAAAAGGGAATGACTTAGTGTTATCATTTTGAATTTAAACCAGGGCTATTAATAGCCATAGGGTGGATGGTTTCAACAACAAAGTTGTTGGGCTGGTTTCTGATTATTTTCCAACTGTAAGGACCTTTAATTAAATACCCCAAAGCTTGTTTTTGGGCAGCCATCTACTTGTACTGAAACTTGGCTTTAATTCCCCTTTGTTGGATAGTTTCTCAGTCTAATAATTTAGCAAACATGTCCATCTTTTAACATGTAACACCCATTACCCGTATTCGACGCTGGAACAGGGTATGAGGCATTACCAGACTTAAACATAAGCAAACATACAAAATTGAGACATAAATTTTCATTCAAATTTAAACCTTTTCACATACATTCAAATTGCCCATATAACAAGCCTACGGGGCCCAAAACATGCATTGGAAGCGATTTGGGACTAAACCGAGAACTTTGAAAAATTTTACATCACTTAAAAAATTTTTCATGGTTTAAGAGCCACACGCCCATGTGGTTTGGGACACGTCCGTGTGCACAGGCAGTGTGGTCACACACGCCTATGTCCCTAACTCGTGTAACTGGGCGATTTAATTTTTCATAATTTTTTATAAAATAGGTGCAGCCTTTACACGCCCAGGGCACACGCCCGTGCCTGAGACCGTGCCGTCCACACAGCTAAGACACATGCCTATGTCTCTAGCCGTGTGCTCAATACTGAGCATTCTATTTTGCAACAATTAAGGTGCAGGGGACACACAGCTGGATCACACGCCCATGGGGCAAGCCGTGTGTCAAACATGGCCTAGACACACGCCCATATGTCTACCCGTGATAAGGCTATTTTCCAAGCTATATTGTCACCCTTCCATGCACAAACTTACACAACAAAACATAGCACCATTCCAAGCATAAACATTCAACCAAATCAGCCACAACCAAAGCATCCACACATCATTCACATACTATTGTCCATCACATATGACAACACAAACTTATCAACTTAAGCCATGCAAAATCCCACATCCATGAAAAGCACCATCATATGAATATATCAATAGTCAACATAACCATCGTAGGCCATCATAACCATTATAGGCCAACATTCAATGGCCATATACAAAATGAATCAATACCATTACAGGCCAACACATTTTGCCAAATTGACTATGACACATAACAAAAAGACCAAGTCCTTATACATGCCATAACTCAAAATAATAAAATCATTGGTACCCAAAATATTAAGTTGATAGTGTGAATGAATATCTGACAGTCTCCGATCCCCGAGTTGGCTTGGTGACACTGTAATAATCTGATTTTGACCCTAGTCAAAATAGTGGTTTTGGGACCACAAATCTGAGTTAGAATAATATTTTAATATCATTTTTTATGCCTATTATAAGTGAATTGACATGTGTGAAAGTCTCGTGTGAAAATTTAATTGTTTGTGTGCTTAATTTGTAAAAAAGACCTAATCGCGTAAAAGGTGAAAGCTGTGTGCTAGTTATTAAAAGTACCTAATTGGCTTGGATTTGTAAACGAGAGGTCCTTATGATGCTAATAGACCATTGTGATGATTAAATGACAATAGCGGACATGAGTGGATGGTATATAAATGTTTTTATGCAAGGGTAAAATGGTCAAATGTTTAATAAACTAATATATGTCTTAACAAAACATGAAAATAGGCATTATATGCCTTGTTTGTGCTGAAAATTGAAGAAAAAAAAAGAAAAGATAAAGGGTTCAAGGGTTCGACTAGTTGGAAGCTTAATTCGGGTATGTTTTTACTTTTGTTTTTGATAATTTTTACGTTTCTATGATCGTTGCTCAGTGTACTACAATGCCATGTCTCAATTTCTGATTTTGGTGATGATTTTGAAATAGGCCAATGATGAATACATGAGTTTTGTGTTGTTAAATGGTGAAATATGAGAGCTTGATGTTGGTTTTACATGTTTTGTCTTTGGATTTTTGATGAATTTGAGCAATTTGGCCTAAATTGTAAAAATGTTATTTTGAGGGACTAAAATGTAAAATAAATGAAATGTGTGGACTAGTATGAGTACTAGGAGAATTTAGCTAAGCTTGTGTATATACAAATTATGTGTATTTTGTGATTTTGTGAAATAGGGACTAAAGTGTCAAAATGTGAAAATGTGAGGCTAGTTTGCAAATTGCCCTAAATATGTGTTTGGGGATTAAATTAAATTAATTGGTGAATAAAAGGGTTAATTTTAAAAACATATAGATCAATAAAGGAGGAATTCAGACTTAGATCGAGGAAAAATAAAGGTTATCGAGTAGATAGTCCGAGTCGACAAATTCCGAGTACGAGGTAAGTTCGTACTTAAAAATGTGATGTTAAGTAAGCTTTGATGCATTACATTATATATGTGTTGTATATAATTGAATTGGATGATATATTGATGAATCGAAAACTTTGGCACTAAGTGTGCGATTTAAATTAGCTTCGGCTACTTGAGGCACTAAGTGTGTGATACCGACTTAGTCTCGGTTATTTGAGATGGCACTAAGTGTGTGAAAATATTTTAGTTTCAGCTAACTTTATAGCACTATGTGTGTGGATGTTCAAAATACGCATGAATTATGGAAAGTTTGGTAACTTTTAACAAGAGGTGAGTATGGAAGTAAATAAGTACGGGAAGATCCAGGTATGTACAAGACCTAAGTGGTAGAGGATAAAATGTTTGTGAATTTCATTGGAATGACATGATCTCGAGGATTTATTTTGTATAATGCTTTTTGTTTCATGTATTGATGATGATTTGAGTACGGGCTTACTAAGCTGTTTGTAGCTTACTCTGTGTGATTTCTGCCTGTTTTACAGTTATCGTAGCTACTGAAGGCTCGGAATAGTCGAGGATTGTCATCACACTGGCAAACTCTTTTTGGTACTTTTGGCAAATGTACATATTTGAAGTATGGCATGTATAGGCTAGAATGTCTAAGTTTGTAAGCTTGATGTATATATATGTTATGCCATAAGAGTTGGCTAGCAAATGGTATGTTTGTGTTAAGTTTTGGAATGGCTTTGAGTGAGTTACTGAAGTAATGTTTAAGCATGAAATTGGCTGAAAATTGTTGTATGAATGTTGCTTATTTATGCTTGTAGGATTGGACTCTTAAAGGGTGGCAAATTGGCTTAAACCAAACCTGCATTGCGCCACACGGTCCGGGAACACGGGCGTGCCTTGTAGCCGTGTGAAAAAGTCAGTAGCTAGCTAAGTTTTACACGATTATGGCACACGGCCGTGTCTATTGGCCATGTTAAAAAGTCAGTATAGGACCTACTTTTGGCACGGTTGGACCACATGGGCATGTCTTTTGCCCGTGTGAGTCACACGGCCTAGTCACATGGGCGTGTGAGTTTGTCAGTTTTGGAAAGTTTGTTTAAGTTTTGAAATTCTGAATGGGTTCAGTTTAGTTTCGATCCCTCCTGAATGTATGTTGTTGGTCTCGAAGACCATTTTAAATTGTTGAATGCTTATGTATTAATGTTATATGATGTTTGTGAATCTGTGTTGTTCTGAGATGCTTTGTCTGTTCGGGGATTCCCCTTACTTATTTCGGCATCGGTTACGAGATAGGGGTGTTACAGACACTATAAAACAAGGGAAAAAAAAGAGTGAGTAAGCTATATAGCTTAGTAAGTTCCTATGAAAATAATAAGCATTATAACCACACATGTAACATAAAAATAAACATGATGAACTTGACATAAATGGTATTAAGTTCATCTAATCATTACTCATTCATAATCTTACTGAGGGATCATCACAGCGGCCAAATCAATTATGACACATAACAAAATGACCAAGTCCCCTATACATGCCATAACTCAAAATGTTGAAATCATTGGTACCAAAATAATTGTTCATAGTGTGAGTGGATCGCCAACAGTCCCTGATCCCCGAGCTAGCTTGGGGACACTATAAGACAAGGGAAAGGAAAGGGGAGTAAGCTATATAGCTTAGTAAGTTCCTATGCAAATAATAAGCATCATATCCAAACACTTAACATACAATTAATATGATAATAATTGGCATAAATATTATTAAGATCTTGTAATCATAACTTACTCAATCATAACCTTACCAAGGGTTCATCACATATCGAGCTCATTACATATGAGTTTTATGTACATACCTGAGTCATCTCGAATTGGATTTGCATGCAATTCACCTTTGACATATTCATTAAATTACCTGTTGAACCTTTTAGAACACTAAAGGATACTCGGGAATCTCGTACACACAGTACCAAACCAATGCCATATCCTAAATATGGTCTTACACTTGAACTTGTATCGATGCCAATAGTCCAGCTATGGTCTTACACAAAGTCTCATATTAATGCCATATTCCAGATATGGTCTTACACGTAAATCGTAGTAACCCTAATGTCATGACATTTGTATCCTATCTATTCTTAAGGTTCAACCTGGATTTCACGCTTGTCGGAAATTTTTTGAATACGTCCAAGGGTTAATCACAATTCATACAATAATAAAGTATTTAAAATATAATTAAAACAATGCATTATTTGCATACGAACTTACCTCGGTACAAAAATAATAGAAATGGGGCTTAATCGTCAAACACTTTGTTTTTCCCCTGATCTAAGTCTGAACCTCATTTCTCTTGATCTATGATAGAAAATTTAACTCATTTAACATTCACATTGTTCAATTCAGCCCAAAATTTATATTTTGAAAAAATTACAATTTTACCCCTAAACTTTGACATTTTTACATTTTGGTCCCTAAGCTCGTAAAATGAAATGGATTCAATTTCTTCGATTCCCAAGCCTAGTCAAACTTCTTTCATGCTCATAACAGCCCACATTTTCCATTCTTTCACAATTTTACTACTCATTTTATAACTTTTTACAAATAGGTCCCTTTTAGGTGTTTCATCAAAAATCACTTAGCAAAACTTGTTTATCTAACATCAAACTTTCATAATCTACCATTAAACATCAAAATACACACATGTCTAACATGGTTCAAACCCTAGACCTTAATCATTTCTCAAATTAGTGGTAGAAATAGATAGATCGAGTGTCAACGACTTCAAAAATGTAAAGAGCATTAAAAACGAGATAAGAACGGACTTACAATCAAGCTTGAAAGTTGGCCAAACCCTAGCTATTTCGGCAAAAGGGGGAGAAGATGGACAAGGTTTTTGGCTTGATTTTTTCTTTTTAATTCATTTAATTACCAAATGACCAAAATGCCCCTAACTTAAAACATAAAATTTCTTTTACCTCATGTCTATTTTTTGTCCACTAACTTAACAAATGGTCTAATTACCATCTAAGGACCTTCAATTTAAAGTTTAATAGCAATTAGACACCTCTAGCATATAGAACTCAAGTTTTACACTTTTTGCAATTTAGTCCTTTTAACTAAATTGAGTGCTCAAACGTCAAGATTTTCGAACGAAATCTTCATAGAATCATTTCATAAAACTGTAGACCATAAAAATATAAGAAAAATAAATTTTTTTGTGTCAGATTTGTGGTCCTAAAACCACTGCTCCGACTAAGCCCAAAATCGAGCTATTACAACTCTCCCCCCCTTTAGGGATTTTCGTCTCCAAAAGTCTTACCAGAAAATAGGTTTGGGTACTGTTTTCTCATAGCTTCCTCAAGTTTTCATGTAGCCTCTCCAACCCCGTGTAGTTGCCATAACACTTTTACTAGGGTTATACTTTTATTTCTCAACTATTTAACTTCCCGAGCTAAAATCTTGGTCGGTTCTTCACCATAAGTCATATCAGGTCGAATCTCAACTTCTGTCGGTAAAATCGCATGTGAAGCATCTGATCAATAATGGCGCAACATAGACACTTGAAACACATTATGAATCCTTTCTAACTCTGTCGGTAAAACTAACCGATATGCCACTGGCCCTATTCTTTCAATAATCTCATACGACCCAATGAAACGTGGACTCAACTTGCCTTTACGGCCAAATCTCAGAATCTTCTTCCACGTAGACACTTTCAGAAATACCTTATCACCAATCTGAAATTCAATCTCTTTTCTTTTCAAATCTGCGTACGAGTTTTATCGATCTGAAGCGGCTTTCAAATAATCATGAATTACCTTTACTTTTTCTTTGGTTTCTCTAGTCAAATCAACCCCATGAATCTGTCTCTCACTGAGCTCAGTCCAGTACAATGGGGTTCGACACTTGCGAGCATACAATGCCTCATACGGTGCCATCTTATAATCGACTGAAAACTGTTGTTATAAGCAAATTCGACCAATGGTAGATATTTCTCCTAACTACCTTCGAATTCTAGAACAGAACATCGAAGCATATCTCGAGTACCTGAATTGTTCTTTCAGAATAACCATTGGTTTACAGATGAAATGTGGTACTAAAGTTTGACTTTGTACCTAAAGCCTCTTACAACTTTTTCCAAAATCTCGAAGTAAACCTTGGATCTCTATCCGAAATAATAGAAATAGGCACTTCGTGCAATCTCACAATATTAGAAATGTACAATTTGGCTAACTTATCAAGTGAGTAGTCAGTACGTACCGGAATAAAATGAGCTAATTTTGTCAATCTATCAATAACAACCCAGACAACATCTTTCTTTTTCAGAGTCAAAGGCAACCTAGTTATGAAGTCTATCGTAATCCTATCCCACTTCCACTCGGGTACCATCACTGGCTGTAGTAAAATCGAAGGCACTTGGTGTTTGACTTTTACCTATTGACAAATCAAACATCTCGAAACAAAATCCAAAATATCTCGTTTCATACTTGATCACCAATATATTTTCTTCAAATCATTATACATCTTTGTAGTACCTAGATGAACTGATAAACAACCACTGTGTGCCTCGTGTAAAATTCTATGAATAAGTTCATCATTTTTCGGTACACATCCTCTATCCCAGAACATCAAACAATCATCTGATCCGATCCAAAAGTCTGCATCACTACCTGGTTCACACTGAGCTTTTTTGGCTTGCAATTCACTATCATTTTTCTGAGCTTCACAAATTTATTGAATAAATATCGGTCTAGCTCTCAACTCGGCCAAAATTGAACCATCATTAAACAAAGTCAATCTTGTATTCATAGCTCTCAAAACAAACAAGGACTTTCTGCTCAAAGCATCTGCGACTACATTTGCCTTTCTCGGATGATAATCAATCACTAGTTCATAATCCTTCAGTAACACGAGCCATCTCCGTTGTCGCAAGTTCAGATCTTTCTGAGTCATCAAATATTTTAAACTCTTATGATCAGTAAAGATATGACATCTCTCATCGTACAAATGATGACGCCAAATTTTTAAAGCAAAAACGATGGCGGCTAATTCCAAATCATGCGTTAGATAATTCTTCTCATATGGTTTCAACTGTCTCGAGGCGTAAGCTACCACTTTGCCCTCTTGCATCAACACACAGCCCAAACCATTCAATGAAGCGTCGCTATAAATTACAAATTCTTTTCCCGATTCAATTTGTACTAAAACCGGTGCCTTAGTCAATAATGCTTTCAACTTCTCAAAACTTTGCTAACATTTTTCAGACCATTCAAACTTAACATCTTTTTGCAACAACTTAGTTATAGGAGTAGCAATCATCGAATGTCCTTTGAAAAAACATTGGTAATAACCGGCTAAACCCAAAAAGCTTCTAACTTCAAATACATTTCTCGGCGGTTTCCAATCAACAATTGCCAAAATCTTACTTGGATCAACTCGAATACCATCACCTAAAATAATATGTCCTAAAAATCTAACTTATCGGAGCCAAAACTCACTTTTACTAAATTTAGCAAACAACTGCTTATCTTTCAAAGTCTGCAATGCTATTCTCAAGTGCTCAGCATGCTCAGACTCGTCGCGAGAATAAATCAGAATATCATCGATGAACACAACTACAAACTTTTCTAAATATGGTCAGAAAATTCTATTCATCAAGTCCATAAAAATAGCAGATGTATTAGTTAGTCCGAAAGGCATAACAAGAAATTCATAGTGCCCATACCTTGTCCTGAAAGAAGTTTTGAATACATCCGACTCTTTCACTCTCAAATGATAGTATCCAGATCTCAAATCAATCTTCGAGAATATCGTCTCTTATTTTAACTGATCAAACAAGTATCAATCTTCAGTAAAGGACACTTGTTCTTTATAGTCACCTTGTTGAGCTGTCGGTAATCGATACAAAGTCTCATAGATTTGTCTTTCATCTTTACAAATTACACTGGAACAACCCAGGGAGAAAAACTCGGTCTCACAAAACCCTTGTCTGTCAACTCTTGCAACTGAGCTTTTAATTCTTTCAATTCAGTCGGAGCCATTCTATACAGAGCAATAGATATCGGTGAAGTCCCTGGTACTAAATCAATACTAAACTCAACTTCTCTAATCGGAGGTAACCCATGCAACTCTTCTGGAAACACATCCGAATATTCACAAACTAATGGCACTGATTCAATTTTCAATTCAAACATCTTTGTATTCAACACATAAGCACGATAAGTTTCACAACCTTTCTTTACATATTTTTGGGTAGACATCGAAGAAATCACGACAGGTAACTCACCTGACTTATCTGAATCAATCCAAAGAGTTTCACCATTTTCACATTTCAGTTCAATAATCTTTATTTTACAGTTCACTACGGCATTATGTAGTGTCAGCCAATCCATCCCCAAAATAACATCGAATTCATCAAATGGCAACAACATTAAATCAGCCAAAAAATAGTGACCTCAAACCATCAAGGGACAAATCTTGCAAACTCTATCAACTAGTACATGTTTGCCTAAGGGGTTTGACACTCTAATAAAAAATTCAGTAAACTCAACAGGCAAGCTCTTACTAGCTACCAATTTCATACAAACATAAGAATGAGTCGATCCAGGGTCAATCAATGCAACTACATTAGTATTATAGAGAGAAAAAGTACCAGTGATAACATCGGGAGATGTCGCTTCATCGCGAGCACGGATGACATAGGCTGTTGTAGGTGCTCGAGCTTCAGATCTCACAGCTTAATTTTTCATCACACCTTTACTAGCAGTTCCATTTTCGGTATTTCTCGATGGCCTACCCCTGTTGGTAGTATTACTCGGCCTTGCACTCTGAAATTTTTCTTTCTCAGCCATTTCAGGGCAATCTCGAATAAAATGCTCCTGAGAACCACACTTGAAACAAGCTCGGTCATTCATCTTACACTCGCTAGGATGTCTTCTTCCACAATGCTAACATTTAGGTCTGTTAAACCTAACGTTACCCACACTTGCCATTGAAGTGGCTTGAGATTTAAAACTCGAATATTGCTTCCTGCGGTCTCTGTGCGAATACCCAACTGATACATTCGAACGAGAATTCATTTATCTAGATTTCTTTGACTGAGACTAAAATAACTTACTCGTTGGCATTTTTCTTGCATCCCTGGCCTCACTCTCAACTTTTCTTTTCTCTTTGCTTAGCTCTTCGGCTTTGCAAGCTCCCTCAACTAGTATAACAAATTCTTTTAATTCCAAGATTCAAACTAACACACGAATATCCTCATTCAATCTATCCTCAAATATCCTGCACATGATAGCCTTAGTGGAAACACACTCTTGAGCATATTTACTAAGTCTGACAAATTCTTGCTCATACTCTGTCACTGACATTCGACCCTGTTTCAGCTTAAGAAATTCCTTACGTTTTTTATCGATGAACCGCTAACTAATATATTTCTTTCAGAAATCCTCTTAAAAGAATTCTCAAGTAATCCTCTCTCTCAGTACCACAGATACTAGTGTATTCCACCAGTGATATGCAGAATCTTTCAAAAGTGAGATGGCACACTTTAAACACTCATCCGGTGTGCAAGATAGCTCATCAAATACCCTAATGGAGTTTTCGAGCCAAAACTCGGGATCATCATCCACATTAGCTCTGAAATCTTTAGCCCTATGCTTTCGAATCTTATCAACCAGGGGCTTGTTCATTCTTACGAATTCCATACCTTGTGGAGCTACAGGAACCAGTCGAGGAATAGGTGAGATTGTAGGAGGTTGGGGATTCAGATTTGTTTGAACAAACTACGTATACCACTCGTTCATCATGTGGAGAAAGGCTTCCTTAGCCCATTTTCCTTGACTAACCGTAGGAGGTCCACTATCAGACGGTGCTGTCCCTTGAGCAAGAGTCGGCACGTTACTTTCAAGTCATCAACCTCAGCTCAATCGGGATCCATTTACTATATGAAAACACAATTTAAAGTTGTCAGGAGTCATCACACTATCACAACTCAATTATGGCATGTATAGCTAGACTCTTACAAACGCTATGTTAGTTCGAGAATTGACTCAACCCTAGCTCTGATACCACTAAATGTAACACCCCTTACCCGTAATTGACCCCAGAATAGGGTACGAGGCATTACCAGACTTGAACACAAGAAACCACACATTTTGGAGACATAAATTTTTTTCAAATTTTAAAATTTTTTGCATTTAATCATAAAGTCCCTAATACGAGCCTACGAGGCCCAAAACATGCTTTGGAGATAATTCAGGACTAAACCGATAACTTTAGAAAATTTTACAACACTTAGAAATTTTTTCCACCAAACAGGGGTCACATACCCGTGTGGTTACACACGCCCATGTCCCTAGCCCGTGTAACTCTCTGTTTGTCACCCAAGAACAAATTGAAGACACACGACCAAGTCACACGCTCTTGTGATAGGCCGTGTGGTCGATTTAAAAATTTTAATTTTTCATAAAATAGGTGCAGACTTTACACGCCCATGGCACACGCCCGTGCCTGAGGCCGTGTCATCCACACGGCTGAGACACACGCCCGTGTCTCTGCCCGTGTGCTCAATTCTGAGCATTTTATTTTGTAAAAATTAGGGCGCAGGGGACACATGACCTAAACACATGCCCGTAGGGCAAGCCATGTGTCACACACGGCCTAGACACACGCCCGTGTGTTTACCTGTGTGGATAAAAATAAGGATATTTACCAAGCCATTTTGCCACCCTTGATGCACACACCTACACAACACAACATAGTCCCAATTCAAGCATTTACATACAACCAATTCAGCCACAATCAAGACATCAACACATTATTCACATGCTACCAACTATCATACAAAAACATCACTTATTTATCAATTTAAAACAAGTAAAATACCACATCCATGAAAGACGTCATCATATAGATTGCTTAAACCAATGGTAGCCAATTTCAAGTGGCCTTATACAAAATGAACTTTCAACTAATATAAGCCAACACATTGGCCAAATCAATTATGACACATACCAAGATGACCAAGTCCCCTATACATGCCATAACTTAAAATGTTGAAATCATTGGTACCAAAATAATTGTTCATAGTATGAGTGGATCTTCGATAGTCTCCAATCCCCGAGCTAGCTTAGTGACACTATAAGATAAGGGAAAAGAAAGGGGAGTAAGCTACATAGCTTAGTAAGTTCCTATGCAAATAATAGGCATCATATCCAAACACTTAACATACAATTAATATGATAATAATTGGCATAAATATTATTAAGATCTTGTAATCATAATTTACTCAATCATAACCCTACCAAGGGTTCATCACATATCGAGCTCATTACATATGAGTTTTACTTACATACCTAAGTCATCTCGAATTGGATTTGCATGCAATTCACCTTTGACATACTCATTAAATTACTCGTTGACCACTTGGAATACTAAAGGATACTCGGGAATCTCGTACGCACAGTATCGAACCAATGCTGTATCCCAAATATGGTCTTACACGTGATCTTGTGTCGATGCCAATAGCCCAGCTATGGTCTTACGCAAAGTCTCATATCGATGCCATATCCCAGATATGGTTCTACATGTAAATCGTAGTAACCCTAATGTCATGACATTTGTATCCTATCTATTCCTAAAGTTCAATCGGGATTTCACGTTTGTCAAAACTTTTTCGAATACATCTACTAGTTAATCAAAATTCATACAATAATAAAGTATTTAAAACATAATTAAAACAATGCATTATTTGCATACGAACTTACCTCGGTACAAAAATAGTAGAAATGGGGCCTAATAGTCAAACACTTTATTTTTCCCCCGATCTAAGTTCGAACCTCGTTTCTCTTGATATATAATAGAAAATTTAACTCGTTTAATATTCACATTGTTCAATTCATCCCTAAATTTACATTTTGGAAAAATTACATTTTTGCCCCTAAACTTTGGCATTTTTACATTTTGATCCCTAGGCTCGTAAAATGAAATGGATTCAATTTCTTCGATTCCCAAGCCTAGAAAAACCTCTTTCATGCTTATAACAGCCCAAAATTTCAATTCTTTCACATTTTTACTACTCACTTTATAACTTTTTACAAATAGGTCCCTTTTAGGCTCAATGACTAAATTGCATAAAATATATTATTGTACCATCTAAATTAATAAATTGAATTAAAATATTAATTTAGATCAAGATCGGGTAGAAAATCAAAGAGAATAGAAAATTACCAAAATGTCCCTGTACTTTGACATTTCAACAATTTAGCTAGATAAGCTCGTAGGTATAGAATTGTACATACCTATAAATATAAGTAATGTTAATGTTGATTCATGAAGTCTATGCTTATATATTATATTTAAAATGTGAGGTGAAACTCAAAATATTATAACTGAATATAAGGTGAGAAAGGATTTATTAGAAAACTGTTGAATATTTATGAGATATGATATATATGTGATTTCAACATGATTATAAATTGTTGCAACATGTGTATCAAGAAATATGAAAGTATTAATAGATGATGTTAATCTTTGTGATGGCACATTGACAGTATGAATATATGTATTGATATTATATCATGTGTATGAAAACGATGAAGTGCCTTTGAATGATAAATATGTTTAAAGGAATTGGATTACATGAAATGCCCGGTTTAATGTAGTAACCACTAGGATACGATTGGCATGCCAATAGGGTTAGAATGCGTGCTTGTTTAGGATTTGCACTTCGGTTCCCTTGTTTGCACTTCAGTGCCCTTATGTACACTTCGGTGTCTCTATTCGCACTACGGTGCCCCTGTTTGCACATTTGTGCCCCTGTCTACACTTCGGTGCCCTTATTATGCATCTATGATGCCTTTGGTGTGGTGTAGTTACCCAAGTATTTGAGTCAAGTTACTAGTTCATCGTGCTAACTGTGAATGGAATTTATAAAAATATTTTAATGTTAAAGGCTAATGTATAGTCAAGATATTAGTAAATGTTCAATGAATTACTTGATCATATGTGAGTATCGTTATAATGATGATTATTTAGTTAAAGATATATGTTTATATACATATATAAATGAGTTTGGGTTGAATTAATATAGTACAGGAAGCATACGATTAATCATTTTCAATACTAAGCCTATTAGTGCTTCGTAAATGTATAGCAAGTATGATTAATTTATTCATTTAGCTTTAATCTTGTTTATTAAAGGTAAGTGATTCCAGAATGACATGTTTATAGGAAAGTTTGAGACAAATGATGAATTATAGAATGATTATTTGTAACACCCCAAATCTGGCCTAGACGTTATGGCTGAATATGTGATGTCACAT
The DNA here is from genome assembly GCA_025698475.1 of Gossypium anomalum. NCBI lineage: Eukaryota > Viridiplantae > Streptophyta > Magnoliopsida > Malvales > Malvaceae > Gossypium > Gossypium anomalum. The sequence continues at coordinate 40,477,719 of CM046961.1, read as the reverse complement.
TGGAGTGTTTTTCCAAAAACATTAATTGATGAAAAATCTGTTCTTTATAAACACTTCTTTAGATTCTTAACAAAAGGTTAGGAGGCCTAGCTCATTTTGAAAACTCAAGTTAGTTAGGTAAAATACTACTTAAACCAGTTTATTATTATATTTAAAACCGTGTTTGTTACAGAAGCTTTTAACTGTGTTGCGTGAGTTTGATGTTTTCAAAAAAACACTGGTTTATATTTTCATGAAAATCAGCGTCCTATTACTAACAGGTAAAATGAAATAATTAAATAAATAAATCTCCCAAATTAAGTAAAAATTAAAGAGGCCTTATTACATAATAAAAACCCAAAATAAAATCTTAATTATAATATAAAAAAAACTACGTCGAGTGGCCACCTCTGAGTCCTCCGTCGCCTCGATCCGGTTAAGCTTGAGGATTTCCTGCACAGTCAATAGATGGGTGAGTTTACGAAAACTCAGTGTGCGAAATCCCAAAATAACAAATAATCAGCATGAACGCAATCTGGGCCTAGGCCCGTTAATCCCAATTAGGCATTAGCCCCTTTTTCAGTAATAGTATCAGTCTGGGCCTGAGCCCATTTCAGTAACAGAGGTAATCTGGGCCTTAGCCCATTTCAGTACAGTATGCAAACAAAGGATCCTACCCAATCCATCAGCTACACACCGTCTCCGTACCAGCCCTACACACCATGCAGGGATAAAATCGACCCACCCAACCTTACACACCAAGTCGTACCGATTTCGGTACTAAAATAGTATTCGTAGTAGAGCTGCCAGTAATAGGCTTATAGCGTTTCAGTACACTTCCTCCAAAATCATATATCCCAACCCATGCAATGCAACATAATATCATACGTGTATGCAGAAATGTCATGCTCATAAACAATCATACATAGTGCAGTGGTATTTCAGTCAATTTACCTCATAGGGGTATAATGGTCATTTCTTCAGTATGGGGTCTAAGTGTACTTACTGACCCAATAGTAGGTCCACAGTCATCTTGAGTGACCCGTGTAACCTTATCGGTCAATCAGTGCTAATGGGCCTATAGCCCGTATTGTAGGCCCATATGGGCCCACTCTCGTATGGCCCACATAGCCCAAAATGGCCTCAGCCGTGTAGTTCACACAACCTGGCCCATAATTTACCTCATTTTTGCAATTTCTCTGCGTGAGGCCCACAAGCCCTTTGGGCCCACACGGCCCAGCTCGACCCAAAATGGCCTAATATCATTTTGACCCATGAAATCGCTCATGGCCTCGTTTTTCTATTAGGCTTGCCACACGAGCGGCCATACGCCCGTATGGTACTGGCAGCCCACTTTTCAGCTTTTCGGCTTTCCCACCAATCTACATTAATAGCAATGGGGGTATACACACCTGATTGCGAAATCTCCCAACTGGCCCACGAGTACTATAATCTGTTTCAAGTAGAAGGTTCGGTTAATAGGCTAAAATCGAATTGAAGCAACCCTGAACGAAACACTTTTCCATATTCTTACCTATCCCTTGCTTTGACCGATCCACAAACCGTTGCAAGCAACCCCTTTTTCCAATCCTTAGAGACTACCTGCAACCATACATCCCTTGTAAACTATTACCTCACTCAATCCATTACACAAGTGTAAAGAACTTACCAAACTCGTATACTGGGGACAGCAGTATTCAGCCAACACCCCAAAGCCCACCTTAATTTCGAGGCATGAGATGCAACAATCTCACTTCCTAAAAGAAAATGTCAAAAAGAGAGTTATTAAACAAGATTATTTTGGCCAAAACCAAAGAGGGATGGAGAGAAATAAAATGATGGAAAGGGAGAAAGAACCTTGCCCTGACCCCTAACTTATTGCTCAAGAACCCACTTCAAAAGCCAAAACACGATAGGAGTTGAGAGAGATGCAGAGGGGTTCAACTTCCAAAGAGAATAGTGTCGGCTCAGAACCAAAATAAGAAAAGCTAACAGAGATTCAGCAAGAGTTAAGGAGGTAGAAAAATGAATAAGAAGAAGAAGTAAGTGTTCGACTAAAGAACAAAATAGAAGGTGAAAGTTGATGACCGATTGGAAGGAAGAGAATGAGGGTTCGACAAGTGGTGAAGAAGATTAAGAGAAGAAAAAGAAGAAGATCGATTACTTAAACATAAACTTGAAAACAAAACCCTAATAGGCTAGTATGCAGAGTGCCCGAGTGGTCACCAGAATATACAGCTACCAAGCAAGATAGTAACCGAAAGAGAAAAAAACATGAAAAGTAGATAGAGGAAAAAAATGATGATTATCCAAATGGAGAGCACTAGATTACACTTTCGGCACTAAGAGTATGGCCGAATGACCAGGTGCACTAACTCAAACCGAAAGGTTGAGGAGAGTCCTCAATCGACACTACACTCTCACACTTCCCAACTCCTTAATTTTCTCCTCTAAAACCTCCCCACATCTCTTAACCGATAACTCCCATATCCACTCCTACCAAACTCTCCTCAAATTTGGCTATTCATCCCCACTCAACCACTCCATCATCAGAGTTTTGGTCAACCCCTACTTCCTACATCGCAAGAGCAGTAAAATAGAACACCCTTGTACAAAGGCGGACTCGAACTCAAGACCCTTAAGCCTCCTATCACGCCACTTACCACTAGAATAGCAGGCTTTTTATGCCATGCAACTCTCACATTAATTTAAAAGCCTACTAGCTGCAGACAAGTGTTTACTCCATTAAGAGCAAAATTTTGCACAAGCCAAGGCTTGAACCCATGACTTCCCAGACACTCCCAGAGCACTAAACCACTAAGGCAGACATACATCCACGCCACAAACACGCAAAAACAATTTTAACAAAGGTTTTCGGGATTTGGGGCGTTACATTATGTATTGAATGTGAAAGAGTTATGTTTAAATGTACTAGCTTGTGGTTATGGTTGATGTTATGGAATGATAAGTTCATAGAAGTGACAAAATATGATAAAATAAAAAGGATTGTTAAGTTAAAGGACTTACTTGTAAGAAAGAAATTTACTTATGATATATTTGAATTTACTTATGTCATGAATAGATATACTGATTCGTGACTTGATACGTAATTAAGCTTATGCTAAGTAAATGGAATGGTAAGTAAGTAAATGAAATGGTTCACTATTTTAAGAAAAGGTTGATGATTATGTAATTCAACTTATAAGACTTTATTATGGTATAAATGGAAATCATTCAGGATGTTAATGAACCTATTCATTTGTAAGTTGATATTTATATAGTTTGATAAATCTTGAAGCATTGGTATAAGTTTATTTATGACTTAGAAAGTTCATATTTTTAAAACTGAAATGTTATGTTTAAATTTTATACGAGGTTACGAAGCATTCATTGCGTATTTGGTTGTCTTTCTCTTACTTTACATATTATCAGAAGTTCGATTGGTTTGGAAGCTAGTCAAAGATCTATCACACTATCCAATGATTATAATGGCAGATTTTGATGTCTTGATCAAGTTTATAATGGCATGTATAGGTGGGCTTGTGTTTTATGATAGTTAGTGAGTTTGCCATTTATATGTCATTTTGGTTGATGTAACTTAGGTACCTTTGATGCCTATTTGGTGTGTGTTATTTTGATAATGGGTTAATGCATGTTTGAATGACCAATTTGGTATGCTTGAATGTGACTTTGGCATGTGGTCATTGTGGTAAGATTGGTATGGAATTAGGTTAGAAATGTCTGGTTGATGAATGGCTAAATTATACATATGTTTAAGTATATTTGATCGTTGTTATTGGTTGTATGGATAGATATCATTTTGATTTAACTACATTATGCCTATTTTAGGTACATTTTTTAATGTTTAAAATAGGTACAAATGGCTTGTATGTATGAGCATATTTTGGGTGAAAGAAATGGCTTGAAAATGGCCTATTTCTTGTCCACACGGCCATGTGACACGGCCATGTGTCCCTTGTAGGTTTTTACAGGTTGCATTTCGAGAATTACACGGCCTGACACACGGGCGTGTGGCTTGGTCGTGTGAACCAAGTCAAAGAGTTACATAGGCATAGACATAGGCTGGGACACGGCCAAGTGTCCCTACTTCAAATGTCCACACGGCCGTGTGACCTCTGCAGTTTGAAAATTTTCATCTTTTTCATAAAAATTCCATATGTTTTCGATTTAATCCTGATTCATTTCTAATATATTTTTAGGGCCTCAAGGGCTCGTATAAGGGACAATATGTATGTTGTTGATTGATTTTTCCATGATTGATGTTGTGAATTACATGTGTTAAATTTTTGATAGTTTTGAAATGTAAACTCCGGTAATGCTTCGTAACTCTATTCCAACGACGGATATAGGTTAGAGGTTACAAACATTCATATGATCAAAACACATTCCAATCACACTCAAAACATACCAAATTAATCATCCAATAAGTTTTAACCAATGTACCAACAAAAGGTACCATAACCATAATCAACCTTGTTTCATTTCAACATTTCAAAATCAACCATTTGGCACATTTCTAGCATACCAAATAACCATTTATTTTTCATAACATTAACCCATAAGTCATTTTCTTTCAAGAGCCATGAATAAAGTGACCAAAACACACATATCATTTGATCTAATTGCCTATACAATGTACCCTTATTGTACCACAATTTAAACGTCCAAACAAATCCATACTCAATATTTACAAGACATTATCAAAGTCTCTATTGCATCACATATGTTCACAATATATCAAGCTAATCACTAAAGGTATTTAGCTAATGACCAAAAGCACGTCGGGTTTCAAACATACACCAAAGATATTAAACATTTATAACCACAAAGCTTACTCAAACTAACTTATAAACAACATCATCATAAACAAAATAACTTAAGGGCTCCTAGTTCATGCCATTTATAACCCGACATCAATATATCCAAATCTTCAACCGAGATTAAGTATGGATAGTCTGAATGTACTCCGACTTGATTCCTCTGAATGTACTCTGACTTGATTCCAACCGGTTGAGCTTTCCAACAATCTACAAGACAGTGAAAAATAACTACGTAAGCAACCAGTGTTTAGTAAGCTCGTATAAAGGAAACATAACTTACTGAACATAAATGATTAAACCATTAAAACATTACTCATTTATAATTATGCATACTTTTCCTTCCAATTCATAACACACCACAAGGCTAATAGGTGTATTAAAGAGCATATCCACTTAATTGAACATGAAACATATCAATATGAAGTTCAATACAAAATTCCTCAATCTGTTACTCAATTTGTTCCCTTTTCATTTCATATTCATATACCAACATTTTCCATTTCATGTTTCTATAACACAGTTCTTTTCATATATGTATCTATTCATTAAAACTTAAATCGTCCGTTGAATCAAATGAAATAACATCGAACACTTGGAAAATAATCATATAACCATTAATTCCCTAAACACACCACAACATCATGATTTAACATATTTATAGACATATAATGTATATAATCACACCAAGGCATTAACAATAATTATCAAACTATACTAGTCAAACGTCCAACTCGTATTCATACTTACGATACATACCTCACTTGAAACGTGTTACCTGAATAACAAATGATCGAAGGGTGCCATGGTGTCTTTCAAACATGGTCTTATTTATTCTCAACTTGATGCCATAGTGTCTTTCAACCATGGCCTTATTCATTTTCCATTGTGTTGGCATAGTGTCTTTCAACTATGATCTTATTCATTTTTCGTCATGTTGCCATAGTGTCTTTCAACTATAGTCTTATTCATTTTTTGTCGTGTTGGAGTGTCTTTCAACTATGTCTTATTCATTTGATTCGTGATGCCATAGCATCTTTCAGCTATGTTCTTACTCAATAAAATTATGATGCCATAACGTCTTTCAGCTATGGTCTTACTTGATAGAATTGTGATGCCATAATGTCTTGCAGGTATGGTCTTACTCGTTTCTAGTATGGTGCCATAATGTCTTTAAACTATGGTCTTATTTATTTTCGGAATAGTGTCATAGTGTCTTTCAACTATGGTCTTAATCATTTCCTTCAAGCCAACGAACTCGATTCATATATAAACAATTAGATATTAAACAATCGAAACAATAACTAATTAATTTAATGAAGTTACGAACTTACCTCGACAATAACAGTTGTAAAAACGAAGCTGGCGTCTAGTCTAACATTTTAACTTTTCCTCAATTTAGATCCATTTGGTTCATTTCTTGATCTATATAATAATTTTCATTCAATTAAACCATTCAAATAACTTAACATAATTAATTCAACTTATAACCCTTATCAATGGGAAATATACAAAATTACCCCTAATGTTTTGCCTTTTCTAAAATTTAATCCCTAAACCTGAAACTTTCAAATTTACCATTTTTAGCTAAAATTCATGTTAGTTGGTTTTTATAGGATTTCTAAACAACCTAAATTCAACAAAATTTCACATTAAATCCCATGAATTTTACTCATTTAACAAATTAATCCTTTAACATTAAAATTACTAAAAATCACTTAACAAAATACTTCTATTTAATAAATAAACTTAATAATCTATCAATTAAATCCATAAACACACTTAAACCATTCATGAAAAGTCCCTAAACTTTTAAAAATTTCACAAATTAACCCCCGGGTTAGCTAGATTAAGCTAAAATAATAACAAAAACATAAAATCATGAAAAACGAACCTTAAAATCCCACACATGCATGGAAAAGAGCTTAGCCGAACTCTGTGGTTTCAACAATGGTGTTTATTCAACTGTAGAATATGAACATAAAGAGAAGCAAAAAATATGTTTTGCTTTTTATTTTATTTTAACATAGCCTTTCTTTTAATTTTTATTAAAATACATCATATAATTTAACATATTTTAAGCACCAATCATGAATACCATTTGATTATGGTATTATTACCACATAAACCCTTGTGACATTATTAATTTAACTATTTAACACCCTTAACTAATAGAATTTAACTTTTGTAGCCTTTTTAATTTAGTCTTTTTTAATTAATTAACTATCTAAACATTAAAATTTCTTAACCAAATTTTAATATGACCTTAATAACACTCCGTAAATATTTTATTCAATATTTGCGGGCTCAGTTTATAGAAATGAGGTCCTGATACCTCATTTTCTAAAACCACTTGACTTTATGGACATATCACTTGAACCTAATTATTCTTTCAATTAACAAAAATCATCAAATCAAATTTCAATGTAATTCTATACTTGACTCGTAAATATTAAATAATAATATTTATGAAATCACTCATTGAATTTTTGGCCCCAAAACCACTATTTTCGACACTTTTGAAAAACGGGCTATTACAATTGACACATCTTTATCAGTTTCAAAGTCTAAGATAATAAAGTTAGCATGAAAAAGAAATTTGTTTACACGTACCAATACGTCCTCAATTTTTCCTTCCGGATGTGCTAATTGTAACACCCCTAACCCGTATCTGTCACCAGAACAGGGTCCTGTAGCATTATCAAAATTTACAAAACAATTACAAACATTTCATGTCATTTACTATTCATATCCGAAAATAATCATACCATCCCTTGAATAGACCCTCGAGGCCCAATTTAAGCTTTAGAAACAAGTTGGGACTAAATCGAGATCTCAGACAATTTTTCACAAAATTTAAAATTTTTTGTCATATACAGGGGTCACATGCCTGTGTAAGTAGGCCGCCTGACTCAGACGTCCAGATGACATGCCAATGTCTTAGGTCATGTGGGTATTCGATGTGAGGTACACGATTGTGTTCCAACCCGTGTCCTTACCCGTGTAACTCTTTAACTTGTGCCACACAGCCTGCCACACGCCCGTGTGCTAAGCCTTGTGGTAAATTTAATTTTCACAAATTAGGTGCAGGTTTCACACGGTCAAGACACACGCCCATGTTCTAGGCCATTCTATAAGGTGCTATTGATATTGGAGTTGTTCCAGGAGCAAGATCTATAGAAAATTCCACCTCTCTGGCTGGCGGTAATCTGGGTAATTCTTCTAGAAACACATCAGGAAAGTCACAAACAACTGGCACTGATTGAATCTTAGATTCATATACTTTATTGTCCAACACATATGCAAGATAAGCATCATACCCTTTTCTGACATATTTCTGTGCTGATATATCTGAGATTACATTAGATAACCCATCCATTTTATTAGATTCAACATGAAGTAATTCACCATTTAGACATTTTAACACAATGTATTTTTGTTTACAATTCATCACCGCATCATGTTGAGTTAGCCAATCCATTCCCAAAATTACATCAAATTCATCAAAGGGCAGTAGCATTAAATCAGCCGAGAAAAAATAACCCTTTACCATCAACGGACAGTTTTTACAAACTTTATCAACCATAACATACTGGCCCAGGGGGTTTGAAACTTTAACCATAAATTCGGTGAATTCAACAGGTAAATTTTTAACAGACACTAAATTCGTGCATATATGTGAATGTGTTGAACCAGGATCAATCAAAGAAATAATATCAGTGTCAAGAAGAGAAAATGTACCAGTAATAACATCAGGTGCAGAAGCATCCTTTCTTGTACGTATAGCATATGTCCTTGCTGGTGCTCTGGCTTCAGATTTGTCTATTGAATCTTTTGTCACACCTCAGTTACCACTAACATTGCCACGGTGTTGGGGTGGTTTACCTCTTGAGACAGGATTGCTCGGCCTAGAGGTCTGAACACTATCTTTTACAAGCTTTTCTGGGCAGTCTTTGAGATAGTGGTCAAAAGAACCACATCTAAAACAAGTTCCACTTCTTATGCGGCACTCACCGAAATGTAATTTATTACAATGTTTGCATCTTGGTTTAGGACTTCCAACACTCCCTACACTTATAACGGATAGAGACAGAGATATCGGATTAGAGTGTTGAGAGCCTCGTTCTTTTCCAAAATACCCTACAGATGCAGTAAAATGATCATGGTACTTCTTTGATTTCTTTGAAGTAGATGACCGTGACTTGCCCATAAATCTCTTACCAGAAATCCTGGCTTCTTTCTCTGCTTGTTTCTTTTCCTTACTTAATTCCTCAGCTTTGTGTGCTCGATCAACCAATACCATAAATTCCCTTAATTCTAGAATTCCAATCAATAGCTTGATATCTTCATTTAAACCCTTTTCGAAACGTTTACATATATCAGCCTCAGTCAGAACCTATTCTCTGGCATATTTGCTTAATCTAACAAATTCTCGTTCATATTCAGATACTGTCATAGTTTCCTGTTTGAGTTCTAAAAATTCTTTCTTTTTCTGATCTAGAAATCTCTGACTAATGTACTTCTTTCAGAATTCCGTTTGGAAAAACTCCCATGTAACATTTTCTCTCGGTACAACAGAAATTAGAGTATTCCACCACTGATAAGCCGAATCTTTTAACAATGATACAACACATTTCCGACATCCAACTATTGTACATGATAATTCATCTAAAACTCTGATGGTATTTTCTAACCAAATCTCAGCCCTTTCTGAATAATCTTCGGCAATAGCCGTAAATTCTTCTGCCCCATATTTACAGATTTTATCTACCAGAGGCTTACCAGTTCTAATAGGTTCAGCACCTTGTGGCATCTCAAGAACCGGTTGAGGAGCAGGAGGGGGAGGTTGTTGTACAGCAGGATTTAATCTTTTGAATTCTATCAACCACTCATTCACCATTTGGAAGAACGCTTCTTTTTCCTCCTCACCTTGGCCCTCAAATTTGGGCCTCCTACTACTAGATGCAGCTTTTTGAACTGAAGCTGGAGTATTGCTTTCAGCTTCCTCGGATACAGCTCTAGCGTGGTTGGATGATATTACTATATGAAAAACACATTTAAAATGGTCAGGAGATATCACACTATCACAAATTATATAATGGCATGTATAGCTAAACTCGTACTTGCTACGTTAGTCTGAGAATCAACTAAATCGTAGCTCTGATTCTAATAAATGTAACACCCCTATTTTCTTGAGGTTTATGATGTGTTTGCATGATTGTGTGAAAATTTCATGAAGAAATTTTATGTATAGGGTGCCCAATTTGACTTTAGGGACTAAATTGAATAAGTTACAAAACTTGTGTTCTAGAAGCTTTAAACATGAAATTACCATGGATTATTAATTAGAAGGTCTTAAATATAAATTTTCCCAATTTCTATCTTTATGGACAAAAATGGACATGCATGGACAAAATTTGAAAGTTAAGTAAAAAGGGAATTTTGGTCATTTTGTAAATAAACAAATTAAAAGGGAAAATAAAGCCAAAATCTACTCATCTTCTCCATGCTTGTGCCGAATTTGAAGAGTCACCATAGCTAGGGTTTCTTTAACTTTCAATCTTGGAAGTAAGTCAATCATAGCCCCGTTTTTAATGCTTTTTACATTTTTTAGATCCTTGAAGCATGATCTATCCATTTCTAGCTATATTTTGAGCTAGGATTCATGTATGAAATTTGACCCATGTGTAACATGCATGTTTTTTGATGTTTAATGGAAGAATATGAAAGTTTGATGTGTGTTTAACATCTATTACTAAGTGATTTTTCATGAAAACCCTTAAAAAGACCTTTTTGCAAAAGATATAAAAATAGGTGTTAAAAATGTGATATGATGAAAAATGTGGGCTGTTATAAAAGGGAATATGAATCGGCTAGGCTTGGGTAACCAACAAAATAGACACATTTCATTTTACGAGCCTAAGGACCAATTTGTAAAAAAGTGAAAAGTTAGGGTAAAATGGTAATTTTACCAAAATATGTGTTACGGGTCGATTTGACAAATGTATGTATTGAAAAAGTTAATTTTGGCATTATAGATCAAGAAAAATGTGATTCGGGTCTTGATCAAGGGAAAAACAAAGTTTACGAGGATTAGGCTCGTTTCTATCATTTTGTACTGAGGTAAGTTCATTTGCAAATAATGCAACATGTACCACACATTAAATGCCTTAATATTGCATGTATGGTAAGTGTATACATATTTAATAAGATGTTGTATCATGTGTTTATTACCTAAATGTTATCATGAAATATGCTTTGATTATTCCATGAATAAGTGATTGGTACTATGGGTATTGAAATCGATGTTATGAGCAAGTTTGAAAGAAATATGGTATCAAAGAACCCTGTTTGAAACTTATGAGTAGTTTAGGATACAAGTGACATGTCACTAGGAACTATGTGATCTGAATTCATTGAGTTGTTTTTGAGTTCATGTGATTTGTGACATCCAAACTCATTGAGTTGTGGTCTGAGTTCATGATATATATGACACATGTTTTGGCGTCCGAGTACTGATCTCATATATTTACTAGTGGCAGGGTAGTCCAGCATGTGTTGCGGATACCTGACAGCCTATATGAGCAGACCTGTGAGTAGCTTAAAAGCGAGCAACATGTGATGTGAAGTAGCATTGGCTACATATGAGGTGTAATAGCCCGGTTTAGACCTTAGTAGGAATAGTGGTTTTGGGACCACAAATCTGAGTCAAAAAAATATTTTAATATTATTTTTCGTGCCTATTATATGTGAATTAGCATGTGTGAAAATTTCGTATGAAAATTTTATCATTTGTGTGATTTGATAAAAGGACCTAATCGCGTAAAATATAAAAGTGGCCTTCTATTTATTAAAGTGCTTATTTGATATGTCTTTGTAAATGAAATGTCCTTATGTTGCAATTGGACCATTTACATGGTTAATGGACATTAATGGCCTTAATATATGTGATTTTATAGATGAAATAAGCCATTATCTTGCTATCCATAGCCGAAATTAGTAAAAAAAAAAAGAAGAAGAAAAAGCTTTTAGGGCTCGGCTAAATAATTTGAGGATTAAGGTATGAGTTTGATCCGTTTTTGATAATTTTTACATTTTTGTGATTGTTGCGTAGTAATCTTTCAAGCCCATGCCTCAATTTCTGATTTTGATGATGATTTTATGTTGAGCCTTTTATGAAACTATGAGTTTTATAAAGTTTGATGATAGTAAATGGAAGATATGTGTTAGATTACTAAGCTTTGTCTTTGAATTTTTGATGAATTTGAGTAATTTGGACTAAATTATAAAAAAGAGATTTTGAAGGACTAAAATGTGAAATAAATGAAACTTATGGACTTATATGAATACTATGAGAATTCAGCCTAACATGGGTATATGGAAATTATGTGTATTTTGTGATTTTGTGAATTAGGGACTAAAATGTCAAAATGAGAAAATGTGAGGGCTAATTTGTAAAATACCCTAAATATGTGTTTATGGATTGAATTGAATGATTTGGTGAATAAAATAGTTAAATTAGAATTTATATAGATCAAGAACCAAAGAAAACAGAATTAGATCGGGAAAAGTCAAAAGTCGTCGAGTAGTCGATTCTGTTCATTCAAATCTATACGAAGTAAGTCAATATACAAATAAATGTATTTTGGATTGAATTACTATTGATTATATGCTTTTGAACAATTTTGAATGATTATATGTGTTGAGAATGGAATATCCGAGAAAGTAACGACAAAGTTTCGACGTCCGAAAAGCCCCGTACGAACCATAGGAATAGTTAGGATACATATGTCATGACATAGGATCCGATATGTGTTTTCATGTAAGACCATGTTTGGGACGTTGGCATTGACTTATGATTTACATGGAAGACCATGTCTGGGACAATGGCATCGTATTTGATTTCGTGTAAGACCCTGTCTGGGATAGTGGCATCGATATTTGATTACATATAAGACCACGTCTGGGACGTTGGCATTGTACGAGCTTTTCGAGCTATCCGCGTATCCTTATGATTCCGAACGGTTCAACAGGCATTCTGAGAAATGAATGATTATATGAAATGTGTATCCGACTCAGGCACGTTCAAAATGTATTCTATGTTTGAGAATAAAAGGTAAGTATATGTACAAGTGATGATATGTGTTATAAGTATGAGAAAATATATGCTATATGTGTAAATGAATTGGGAATATATGAAATGTATATGAACTATGTGGTTTGAGGTATTTAGTCATGGAGTATATGTAATTTGATGGTGCTTTCATGATTTGAATGATAAGTTTATTTGTATATGGCTTACTAAGCTTTTGAAAGCTTACTCTGTGTGTTTTTCAACTATTTTATAGATATCGAAGCTACTGGGAGCTCGGGGATCGTCAAGGATTATCACCACACTATCGAACTCTATTTTGGTACATTTTGAAAGTGTAAATATTAGAGTATGGCATGTATAGGCTAGAAGTATAAGAATATGTTTTGTAATGTGTATATCATGCCATGTGATATGGCTAGATTATCGTTAAACTCATGGTTTGATTTTAGTAAATGATATGTGATGCAATGTTGCTATTATGAGGTGCTTTTGGTTGGCCAAAAGTAATGGTCATTTTGGTAAGAATTTGGCATGGGAATGAATGAGGTAACTTGAAGTTACAAGACAAATGCTTTGGTTTGATTATGACTCATGATATAGTATGTTTTGATATGTACGTTATGTATGAAATTTGTTGATAATGAAATGGCATGAAAGATGTATGTTTTGGTTGTGAAATAGTTAAGAATTTGGTATAAAATTATGTGGTTTTGATACTTGTAGGTATGACCCAAAATGGGTGCCAAATTGGCTTTTCAAATGGCCTATTTTTGTCTACACGGGTAGAGACACGGGCGTGTGTCTCAGCCGTGTGCAGCACATGATCATGTTACACGGCCATGTGTCCCTTGAGGTAGTCCTACAATTTAAAGTCAGTCTCGAGCATGGCCAAGGCACATGGGCGTGTGGCTAGCTATGTGTCCCAAGTCAGTTTTGACCACGGCCTAGCACACGGACGTGTCATGTGGCCGTGTGGACAAGTCAGTATATATGCCCTATTTTGCCACAGCCTAGGCACATGGGTGTGTCTAAAGCCATGTGAGGTACACAACTTTTGCCCCTCATTCTTCGAAAATCAGAAAGATCCTTTTCAAGTTTGAATTTGTTCATTTGGAATCTAGGTTCTTCTACTTCATTTTTATTTACTTTTTTATTATTTTTATTATTTTTTCCCCTCTTTTTTTTGATTTATTTTATTCCTTTCCATCATTCCCTAAGTCCCATAGGTTTGGGCGTGTGACCTGTACAACTTTGAAAAATGTTTAAGTTTTGAATAATTTTGTATAAGCTCGGTTTAGTCCCGACCCCTTTCTAAAGCATGTTTAAGGTCTTGTAGACCTATATAAGAGACAATTGTGTATAATTATTATATGTTTTTATTATGTAATGCTTAAGTATATGTGAATGTTCCACTATGTTCGGTAATTCCTTTAACCCTATTCGATGACGGATACGGGTTAAGGGTGTTACATGAGGCAGTTAGGTGTGAGATTTCGATGTATTTGATAGTATTCCAAGTGTTCAACGGGTAGTTCAAAAGGAAGTTCAATGAGTAATCTTGATGATTACGTCGAAGATGAGAAAGTAAGTTATTATGTGCAAGCGGGTACAGGTATGTACATTGAACTCATGAGAATAACATGAGATGTGGTGAACGTGTGGTATGAATATGTTTATATAGATGTATTTGAAGAATAAGTTTAAGAGATTTGATAAAATACAAAATTATGTTCATTATGTTAAATGTATGACTAATGCTTGTTTAAGTTACACCTTATTTGCCTGTGAACTTACTAAGCTGTAAAGCTTACCCTTCTTTCCTTTCCTTTTCTTATAGTGTCACCAAGCTAACTCAGGGATTGTGGAACGTCGGAGACTCGATCACACTATCAATTGGATTGGGTATAGTTAGACTTATTGTCTTGAGTATGGCATGTATAGGGACTTGGTCTTTTTGTTATGTGTCATATTGATTAGCCAAATGTGTTGGCTCATGATGGTATTATGATTATTTTGTATATGGCCATGAGAGATGGCTTATATTGATTATTAGGTTGTAACCCTAATCATTTATGCATGCATGCAATGTGTTATGCTTGATGTGGTTGCTTGTGGATGAAATGTGTGATGAATGGCATATATGTTAAGTAAAAGAATAGTGGCTAACAAGTATGACCAAAACTATGGTATAATTGAGTAAATGTGAAGTAGGTATACCATGGTGAATAAATATGAAATTGGTGTGGAATGCTATATGAAAGCATGATGATTTGAATAAGTGATATGTTGACATTTACAGGTCATGAATTAATCAAGTTTATGAGTATTTGAGTGATTTAATATACTATGTTACATGCCATCAAAAATGTATAAGTGAGTGAGCATTTAAGGGTGACATCCACACGGGTAGACAAACGGGCGTGTGTCTAAGCCATGTGCGACACACGGTCTGCCCTAAGGGCATGTGATTCGACCGTGTGTCCCCTGCATCTTAGTTCATGCAAATAGAATGCCCAGTAGTAAACACACGTGCTGAGACACGGCCATGTGTCTCAACCGTATGAGAGACACGGCCATAGGACATGGGTGTATGCCTAGGTCGTGTGAAGCCTGCACCTATTTTTTGGAAAAATTATAAATTTTAATTGCCCACATGGCCTAAGCACCAGGGCATGTTCCTTGGCAGTGTGATTACATTTTGTGCATGACGTCATAAACATAATGCACCCTAAAATGGGCACAGCCTGAAGCACGGGCGTGTGATATGCCACACGGGCGTGTCCCTTCACCACACGGGCATGTGGACCTGCTCCATGATGAAAATTTTCTAAGTTATCTCGTAGTTCTGAAAGTTCTTGGTTTAGTGCCGAACCACTTTCGATGTATGTTTTGGGCCTCATAGGCTCTTATAAGGGACAATTTACATGTGATTGAAAAGTTTTAAATTGGGTTGAAATTTTATGGTCTGATTTTGTATGAATGTGTATGTTTAAGTCCGATAATGTCTCGTACCCTGTCCCGGCATAGGATACGGGTAAGAGGTGTTGCATTTGGTGGTATCAAGCTAGGTTTAGTCGATTCTTGGACTAACATAGTGTGTGTACGAGTCTAGCTATACATGCCATAAGTAAATTATGATAGTGTGGTGACTCCTGACCTTTTAAATTGTGTTTTCATATAGTAATGGATCTCGATAGAGCTATGGTAGATGATGTGCAAAGTAACGCGCCTGCTCCCGCTGAAGGAGCAGTGCCGTCTGATAGTAGACCCATAACTGTTAGTAGAGGAGAAGGAGGCAGAGAAGCCTTCCTCCATATGATGGATGCCTGGTATACGGAGTTCGTTCGCATGAACTCGAACGCTAAACCTCCTCCACCCCCTCTAAATCCTCAACCCGTACCCCAAGTGCCTCAAGGTATGGATTTTATGAGATTTTATAG
Organism: Gossypium anomalum; assembly: GCA_025698475.1. NCBI lineage: Eukaryota > Viridiplantae > Streptophyta > Magnoliopsida > Malvales > Malvaceae > Gossypium > Gossypium anomalum. The sequence goes on along the minus strand of CM046961.1, from coordinate 40,461,367 downwards.
AACCCCAGTTGACAAAATTCGAAAGTAAGGAGATGAGGAATTTAGGGCCAATGCTGATGATGACCCTGAAAAAGAAAAATTTTGGCTCGAATTCGATGAACTATCTTGCACACTCAAGGAGTGTTTGAAGTGTGCTATATCTTTGCTGAGAGACTCGGCATACCATTGGTGGAAGATGCTAGTTTCGATGGTACCTCAAGAGAGGGTCACGTGGGAATTCTTCCAGGAAGAATTCCGAATGAAGTACATCAGTGAACGCTTCATTGATCAAAAGTGTAAAGGATTTCTTAACTTGAGACAAGGTAGCATGTCATTTACTGAGTACGAAAGAGAGTTTGTCTGGCTCAGCAAATATGCTCGGGAGTGTGTATTATCCAAGGCGAAAATGCGTAGAAGGTTTGAAGATAGACTTAATGAGGATATCAGAGTGCTAGTGGGTATTCTCAAATTGAAGGAATTTGTGGTATTCGTTGGTCAGGCTTGTAAAGTCGATGAACTGATCAAAGAAAAGAGAAAAATTGAGGCTGAGGCTAGAGATATAAGGAAGAGACCGACGAGCAAGTCATTTCCATCTCAGTCTAAGAAATTTAGAGATATGCATTCTCGTTCTCATGTTTCGGCTGGGCATTCGTATAAAGATTGTAAGAAGCAAAATTCAGGTTTTAAATCTTAGGCTACATGGCTAGTGTGGGTAATGCTAGACCTTCTAGACCCGAGTGCCAACAATATGGTAGAGGTCATTTTGGTAAGTGTAGGGTAAGCAATGGATCTTGTTTCCGATGTGGTTCTAAAGACTACTATATCAGGGACTGTCCTGAGATGGTCGAGAAGGAAAAATTTCAGAGTACAAGACCGGGTAGTATGGCTACCAAAGGGAGACCCTAGAGAAATGCTAGTAATGGGACTAGTGGCAAAAATGTAACGAGGGATACAGCGGTGAGATCTGAGGCTAGGGCTTCAGTTAGGGCCTACGCCATACGTGCGTGCGAAGATGCATCTTCTCCCGATGTGATCGCTGGTACTTTTTCTCTTTATGTTGCTACTGTTATTGCTTTGATTGGCCCTGGTTCTACTCATTCGTATGTGTGCATGAAATTGGTATCTAGCATGAATATGCCTATTGAGTTTACGAAATTTATGATTAAAGTGTCAAACTCGTTAGGCAAACATGTTTTAGTTGATAAGGTATGCAAGAAATGTCCCTTGATGATTAGAGGTCATTGTTTTCCGGCTGACTTAATGTTGTTGCTGTTTGATGAATTTGATGTTATCTTGGGTATAGATTGGTTGACACTTCATGATGCTGTAGTTAATTGTAGACAGAAAGTTATTAAATTAAAATATGAAAATGGTGAAATTCTCCGGGTTGAATCAGATAAGTCAGATAGGTTGCCAAATGTGATTTCTTCGATGTCTGCTCAAAAATGTATGAGAAAAAGGTGTGAAGCTTACTTGGCTTATGTGTTGAATACGAAAGAGTCTAAATCGAGAATTGAATCGGTGCCTGCTGAATGTGAATATTTGGATGTATTTCCAGAAGAATTGCTGGGTTTACCTCCAATTAGAAAGGTGGAGTTTGGTATTGATGTAATGCCAGGGATAACACCTATTTTGATTGCTCCGTATAGGATGGCTCCGATTGAATTGAAGGAACTGAAGTTACAGTTGCAAGAACTGACTGACAAGGGTTTTGTGAGAACGAGCTTTTCACTATAGGGTGCTCCGGTATTATTCGTGAAAAAGAAAGACGATTCTATGAGGTTGTGTATAGACTACCGACAACTCAATAAGGTAACAATTAAGAACAAGTATCCCTTACCAAGGATTGATGACTTGTTTGACCAATTGAAAGGAGCAACATGGTTTTCTAAAATAGATTTGAGGTTCGGCTACTCTTAGTTACGAGTTAAAGAGTCGGATGTGCCAAAAACTGCTTTTAGAACGAGGTACGACCATTATGAATTTCTTGTTATGCCATTTGGGTTGACAAACGCACCTGTTGTGTTTATGGATTTAATGAACCGAACATTTCGGCCATATTTGGATAAGTTTGTTGTCATGTTTATTGACAATATTTTGATTTATTCGAAAAATGAGACTGTAACAGCCCGATTTAGGGCCAAAATGGAACAGTGGTTTCAAAACCACAAATCTGAGATTTAAAAAAAAATTTAAAAATTATTATGATTAAGTTTTAGCGTTAATATTATGATTTTATAATTGTGTGAAAATTTCGTTGCGAAATTTTATCGATTGGATGTTTAATTTGACGTTTAGGACTAAATTGAAATAGGTGAAAAATGTGTGTGTCTAATTCATAAAGTACTAGATTGAAATGGGGGTTTTAAGTAGAGGTTCTTAAATGGCAATTAGACCATTATCTTTTATATGGACAAAAATTAGGACATGGATGGAATTTTTAGAAAGTTTAGTAGTAAGGGCATTTTGGTCATTTGTATATAATGTGAAATAAAATGGGAGAAATAACACAAAAATGTGTTATTCTTCATTAAGCTTGGCTGAAATTTGCATGTTCTCCATAGCTAGGGTTATTCCCAAGCTTTCAAGCTCAATAGTAAGTGCATTCAAGTCCCGTTTTTAATGTTCTTTGCATTTTTGAAATCCTCGTAACTCGGTCTACCTATTTCTACCATTATTTCGAGTTAGGATTTATGTTTAAAAATTTACTCATGAATGATATGCATGTATTTTGATGTTTGATGGTAGAATATGAATGTTTGAAGTTAGGAGAACAATCTTTTCTAAGTGATTTTTAGCGAAAACGAGCAAAACGGTATAATCGGTAAAAATACCTATTGTTCATAACTATGTGTTAGAGTGAGAATTTGATGTTGCTATAGAAGATAAAAATGATCAGCATGTCATTAAACATAAGAATAAGGGCTGAAATTAAATTTCCGAGGCTAGGGGTAAAATTGTAATTTTGTAAAAGTTAGGGGGCAAAAATGTAATTTTTCCATAATGTGATTTTTGGATTGAAATAAATAGTATGAGTGTTAAATGAGCTAAATGTGCTGTTATAGATCAAGAAAGGCGTGGAATCGATCTCGAACGGGGAAGGAAAATGTTTTGGACTAAATTGCAAAATTTCCTTATTTTGCACCGAGGTAAGTTTGTATGTAAATAATACATTAACTTCATTTACATTTTTATATTTCAGCCTATTATATATATTTTAGTCGATTTTGAAGCATAAATTGACTATTGGAAGAACGAAAATAAGTAATAGAGAGAGAAATCCCGGTTGAACATTCAGAAAGATTGCATAATATAGATGGAGTGTAGCTAGGTCACATGTATGATGCCGAGTGCACTTCATGTGTACAAGAAAGCTACGCGATACTATGTAGTAGCTAGGTCACATGTGTGATACGGGAAGTATCCCATGTAGACAAGGGAGCTACGGGAGAGATAAATGTAGCTAGGTCGCATGTGTGATTCCAAGTGAAGGACACCATGTAGACAAGAGAGCTACGAGATAAATTAGCTAGGTCACATGGGTGGTACTAAGTGTTCACCATGTGTACAAAAGAGCCGAATTATATGAAATATGATGGTGGAGTTGTGTGCTGAAACCATCAAGTATCGGGAATTGATCCGAATTGTTCAACGGGATGGCTTTATGGTGACATTGTAATCATAGACCTATACTTGTAATGTATGAAATGTGGTGAAAATGAATTGTGATATGCATGTTAAAATGAGATTAATATAAAGAAAGTGTGAAAGAGTGAATTAGCAATAATACTGTTTTGGGCAGATGCAGTTTCGTGAATTTGAAAAATCACCAAAAATAATGGGAATTTAATTAGAGGCTGAATGAGATGTGAATTTAAAGCTTAATAAGTCTATTTTCATGTACAAGAAACAGAGCAAGTAAAGGAATCTTATATTTTGAGAAATTTATATTTTAAGTGAGACTGCTCGAATGACTGCATGATCCCCTGTTCAGACTTTAAAAATTTACTATAAATTGTAAAGAAACAATTAGGAGTTGTATCTTACATTTATGAAAACGGAATAGTCATTGAAACTCTGAATAGAGAGATATATGAATCGTAATATATAGAGGGTCGAGTGGCGAACCTCAAAAGCAGGGGAGACTTTAACTACTAAACTATACTAATTGGCTTGACCAAAAATTCTAAAAAACAATTAGTAAGTAGATATATAAGTCTAGGTTCAAGTAAAATTTACGGAATTGGATTTCGAGTTTCGTAACTCGAGTTATGAATTATTTAGTGAACATGACGCAGGAGAGTCAGCTTGACCAAAGTGGAGTAAATAGTGAAATTAAAAGTAGATACACTTGAGTTATTATGTAATCATATTAGATTCTTTATTCATTATTTATATACTTGCTTAATAAGCTATAAGCTTACTTTCTTTTCTCTCTTTTGTCTTATAATGTCATCCAGCTTGCACAGGAGTCAAGGATCGTTGAAGATCTGCCTACACTAGCAATATTTTTGGGTATTTGAACTAAACATTTTGAATTATGGCATGTATAGTAGGCTTAGTTATTTTGTTACGTGTCATAATTGCCTGGGCTAAAAATATTGGCTACAGTATGTGATCGAGTATTTTGTATAAAGCCTAATATTGTTAAAGGCATATGTTATAATGTTTCATGATTCAATTGGATGCCATATTTTTGTTTCGGTTTTATTTAATGGTATGTGTTATGTTCTGGTAATACCTCGTACACTATTTTGGTGTGGAATGCGTGTATGGGGCGTTACAGAGACAGAGTATGCCGAGCACTTGAGAGAACATTTTGAATTATGGCATGTATAGTAGGCTTAGTTATTTTGTTACGTGTCATAATTGCCTAGGCTAAAAATATTGGCTACACTATGTGATCGAGTATTTTGTACAAAGCCATGAAGTTGGCTAATATTGTTAAAGGCATATGTTATAATGTTTCATGATTCAATTGGATGTCATATTTTTGTTTCGGTTTTATTTAATGGTATGTGTTATGTTCTGGTAATACCTCATACACTGTTTCGGTGTGGAATGCGTGTATGGGGCGTTACAGAGACAGAGTATGCCGAGCACTTGAGAACGGTTTTGCAAACTTTGAGAGATCAACAGTTGTATGCCATGTTTAGTAAAAGCGAGTTTTGGCTTCAAGAAGTTGGATTCTTGGGCCACATTGTTTCAGGTAATGGTATTAGAGTTGACCCGAGTAAAATCTCGGCTATTGTTGAATGGAAATCGCTGAGGAATGTAACTGAGGTTAGAAGCTTTCTAGGTTTGGCCGGTTATTACAGACAGTTTGTTAAAGGATTCTCCATGATTGATACTCCGATGACGAGGTTGTTACAGAAAGATATCAAGTTTGAATGGGTAGAAAAATGCTAGCGGAGTTTTGAGAAATTAAAGGCATTATTGACTGAGGCTCTGGTTTTGGTACAACCCGAGTCAGATAAAGATTTGTGATTTATAGTGATGCTTCCTTAAATGGTTTGGGATGTGTACTTATGGAAGAGGATAAAGTCGTAGCTTATGCTTCGAGACAGTTGAAGCCTCACGAGAAGAACTATTCGACACACGACTTAGAGTTGGCCACTATAGTGTTTCTTTGAAGATTTGGCGACATCATTTATTTGGTGAGAAATGCCATGTCTATACCGATCACAAAAGTCTTAAGTACTTGATGACTCAAAAGGATTTGAACTTGCAGTAACGAAGATGGTTGAAACAGTTAAAGGATTATGAACTTGTAATTGATTACCATCCGAGCAAGGCGAATGTGGTTGCGGACGCCTTGAGTAGGAAGTCATTATTTGCCTTGAGGGCTGTGAATACATGGCTAACTTTGTCCGATGATGCTTCAAATCTAGTCAAATTGAGACATAGACCAACTTTTCTTCAACAGAAATGCTCAGAAAGTTGATAAAAAGTTGCAAGCTAAGAAGATTCAGTGTGAGTCTAGCAGTGAACTAGATTTTCTGAGTGGCTCTGATGGTTGTTTGAGATTCTGTGGCAGGAATTATGTTCCAAAGGACATTGAGTTGATTCGGAATATTTTACATAAGGCACACAATGGTTGTCTGTCAGTTCACCCGGGCAGCACAAAAATGTATAATGACTTGAAGAAAATGTATTGGTGGAATGGTATGAAAAAGATATTTCAGGGTTTATATCGAAATGCTTAGTTTGTAAGCAAGTAAAAGCTAAACACCAAGTACCTTCGGGTTTGCTCCAGCCTATCATGGTTCCCGAGTGGACATGGGATCAGATTACTATAGATTTTGTAACTGGTTTGCCAATGACTCCGAGAAGGAAATATGTTCATTTGGGTTGTGGTTGATCGGCTTATGAAGTTAGCTCATTTTATTTCGGTATGTACTGATTTCTCACTCGATAAGTTAGCTAAATTGTACATTGGTGAAATTGTTAGACTTCATAGAGTACCCGTATTGATTGTATCGAATAGAGATCCGAGGTTCACTTCACGGTTTTGAATAAAGTTACAAGGAGCTTTGGGTACAAAGCTTAATTTTAGCATTGCTTTTCATCTGCAGACTGACGGTCAGTCTGAGCGAGTAATTCAAATCTTGAAAGACATGCTCCAATGTTGTGTATTGGAATTCCAAGGTAATTGGGAAAAGAACTTACCGTTGGTGGAGTTCGCTTATAATAACACTTATCGGTCAAGATTAAAAATGGCGCCTTATGAGGCATTATATGGGCGTAAGTGCTGAAGACCTCTGTATTGGACTAAACTTAGAGAAAATCAGATTCACGAGGTTGACTTAGTCAAAGAAATCGAAGAAAAAGTGAAGATAATTCGTGATTGTTTGAAAGCCGCTTCGAATAGACAAAAATCCTATGCAGATTTAAAAAGGAAAGAAATTAAATATCAAGTCGGTGATAAGGTATCCTTGAAAGTATCTCCATAGAAAAAGGTTTTGAGATTTAGCAAGAAGGATAAGTTGAGTATTTGTTTTATAGGGCCATATGAGATCACCGAGAGAATAGGGTCAGTTGCCTATCAGTTAGCTTTACCATCTGAGCTGGAAAAGATCCATGATGTGTTCCATGTGTCTATGTTGCGCCATTATCAATCAAATCCTTCACATGTGATTACACCAACAGAAGTTGAGATTCGACCGGATATGACTTATGGTGAGGAACCGATTAAGATTTTGGCTCGAGAAGTCAAATAGTTGAGAAATAAAAGCATTGCCTTAGTGAAAGTGTTATGGCAAAGACATGGGGTTGAAAAGTTGAAAAGGCTATATGGGAACCTGAGGAGGCCATGAGAAACAAATCCAAACCTTTTCAACGGTAAGATTTTTTAGGACGAAAATCCCTAAAGGGGAGAGAGTTGTAACATCCCGATTTAAGGTTTAGTCAGAACAGTGGTTTTGAGACCACAAATTCAAAGTAAAAATATTTGTTTTATGATTGTCTTGAGGTTTATGATGTGTTTGCGTGATTGTGTGAAAGTTTCATGAAGAAATTTTATGTGTAGGGTGCCCAATTTGACTTTAGGGACTAAATTGAATAAGTTACAAAACTTGTGTTCTAGAAGCTTTAAGTATGAAATTGCCATGGATTATTAGTTAGAAGTTCTTAAATAGAAATTTCCCAATTTCTATCTTTATGGACAAAAATGGACATGCATGGACAAAATTTGAAGGTTTAGTAAAAAGGGCATTTTGGTCATTTTGTAAATAAATGAATTAAAAGGGAGCATAAAGCTAAAATCTACTCATCTTCTCCATGCTTGTGCCAAATTTGAAGAGTCACCATAGCTAGGGTTTCTTCAACTTTCAAGCTTGGAAGTAAGTCAATCCTAGCCCCGTTTTTAATGCTTTTTACATTTTTGAGATCCTTGAAGCATGATCTATCCATTTCTAGCTATATTTTGAGATAGGGTTCATGTATGAAATTTGACCCATGTGTAACATACATGTGTTTTGATGTTTAATGGAAGAATATGAAAGTTTGATGTGTGTTTAACATCTTTTACTAAGTGATTTTTCATGAAAACCCTCAAAAGGACCTTTTTGCGAAAGATGTAAAAATAGGTGTTAAAAATGTGATATGATGAAAAATGTGGGCTGTTATAAGAGGGAATATGAATTGGCTAGGCTTGGGTAACCAACAAAGTAGACACATTTCATTTTACGAGCCTAGGGACCAATTTGTAAAAAAGTGAAAAGTCAGGGGTGAAATGGTAATTTTACCAAAACATGTGTTATGGGTCGATTTACCAATGTATGTATTGAACAAGTTAATTTTTGCATTATAGATCAAGAAAAACGTGTTTTGGGTCTTAATCGAGGGAAAAACAAAATTTACAAGGATTAGGCTCGTTTTTATCATTTTGTACCGAGGTAAGTTCATTTGCAAATAATGCAACATGTACCACACATTAAATGCCTTAATATTGCATGTATGGTAAGTGTATACATATTTAATATGATGTTGTATCATGTGTTTATTACCTAAATGTTATAATGAAATATTCTTTGATTATTCCATGAATAAGTGATTGGTACTATGGGTATTAAAATCGATGTTACGAGCAAGTTTGAAAGAAATTTGGTATCAAAGAATCCCGTTTGAACCTTAGGAATAGTTTAGGATACAAGTGACATGTCACTAGGAACTATGTGATCTGAACTCATTGAGTTATGTCTGAGTTCATGTGATTTGTGACATCCGAACTCATTGAGTTATGGTCTGAGTTCGTGATATATATTACACATGTTTTGGCATCTGAGGTACTAGTCTCATATATTTACTAATTGCGGGGTAATCCGGCATGTGTTGCGGATACCTGACAGCCTATACGAGCAGACTCGTGAGTAGCTCAAAAGCGAGCAACATGTGATGTGAAGTAGCATTGGCTACATATGAGGCACTTAGGTGCGAGATTCTGATGTATCTGATAGTATTCCGAGTGTTCAACGGGTAGTTCGAAAGGAAGTTCAATGAGTAATCTTGATGATTAGGTCGAAGACGAGAAAGTAAGTTATCATGTGCAAGTGGGCACATGTATGTACATTGAACTCATGAGAATAACATTAGATATGATGAACGTGTGGTATGAATATGTTTATATAGATGTATATGAAGAATAAGTTTAAGAGGTTTGATAAAATGCAAAATTATGTTCATTATGTTAAATGTATGACTAATGCTTGTTTAAGTTGCACCTTATTTACCTGTGAACTTACTAAGCTTTAAAGCTTATCCTCCTTTCCTTTCCTTTTCTTATAGTGTCGCCAAGCTAACTCAGGGATCGTGGAATGTCAGAGACTCAATCACTCTATCAATTGGATTGGGTATAATTAGACTTATCGTCTTGAGTATGGCATGTATAAGGACTTGGTCTTTTTGTTATGTGTCATATCGATTAGCCAAATGTGTTGGCTCATGATGGTATTATGATTATTTTGTATATGGCCATGAGAGATGGCTCATATTGATTATTGGGTTGTAACCCTAATCATTTATGCATGCATGCATGCAATGTGTTTTGCTTGATGTGGTTGCTTGTGGATGAAATGTGCGATGAATGGCATATAAGTTAAGTAAAAGAATAGTGGCTAACAAGTATGACCAAAACTATGGCATAATTGAGTAAATGGGAAGTAGGTTTATCATGGTGAATAAATATGAAATTGGTGTGGAATGCTATATGAAAGCATGATGATTTGAATAGGTGATATTTTGACACTTACAAGTCATGAATTAATCAAGTTTATGAGTATTTGAGTGATTTAATATACTATATTACATGCCATCAAAAATGTATAAGTGAGTGAGCATTTAAGGGTGACAAATGGCTTGGAACATAGCCTCAAAGTTGCCCACACGGGTAGACACACGGGCGTGTGTCTAGGCCGTGTGTGACACACGGTCTACCCCATGGGCGTGTGATTCGACCGTGTGTCCCCTGCACCTTAGTTTATGCAAATAGAATGCCCGGTAGTAAACACATGGGCTGAGACATGGCCGTGTGTCTCGGCCGTGTGAGAGACATGACCATAGGACATTGGCGTGTGTAACGACCCAAATTTCAAGGGCACCGAAAAAGTGAGTTTAGGGCTTCCGTCTTAGGAAAAATGAATTCGTAACTATTTACGAAGTTAGTTGTAAGTTGAATTAGATTTTAATTAGGTTAATTTATTTTTAATTAGAAGTAATTTGTAGAAAGGACTAAATTGAATAGAGCATAAAAGCTTAATCATAGAATACAGAAAAGAATAAAGGATTAAATTAGTAATAAACTAAATTAGTGACATGTGTAAGCTAGAAAATAAATACATGTCTATCTAAATTATTAGTACAAATGTTTATAATATATAAATTTACTTATAAATTAAGTAAATGATATTTACTTATTATTATTATTATTATTATATTTTATTAATTAATTGAGATAATGACAAATGTATGGTGATGAATTACTACATGTGTACATGTGTGTATGAATACACATGTAGTATTTTTATTTGTATTAATTAGATATTTTATAATTAATTATTAATTAAGTAAATAAAAGAAAGAAAAACAAGAAAAAGAAACAGAGAAGAAACGAAATAGAAAGAAAGAAAGAAGAAAAGAAAAGAAAAAGGAGAAATTAGGGTTTGAAAGCTTGGAAGTTAAATTGGTAAGTCAATTAAGTCCCTTTCTTAATGATTTTGATGTTTTTGAAGTTCTAAAGTTGAATATTTTTGAATTTGTGTGAAAATATTGAAAGATGATAGATTTTTAAGTAGGGTTTATGTTGAACTAATGATGAAATTGGGGGTTTAATTGATAGAAATTTTGATTTAAATTGATTAAAGGATTAAATTGTTAACAAAGTCATAAGTTTTGTATTGTAGGGGCTAAATTGATTGAAATTCAAAATTATGGAAAAATGATAAAAATTTGATGGTTATATTAAAGTTTTGATGGAAATTGAATAAGGAAATAATATGAATTGTAAAAAGGAAGAAGATGAAAATAATTAGGCCAAATTTGGGATTTAGGTTAAAGTTGCATGGAAAGTTATTATTTTCTATAAAATATGTGTGTTATTAATTAATTATAATTATGCTAATTTTCATAGCAAACAAGGAAACCGAGACGCTGAATGCGAAGGGAAAGGAAAATGTGAACGAGGAGTAGCTTGAGATAAATATCGGTTTGTATTACCTTAATTCAAGTTATTTATTATTAAATGTTTAATTTCAATATATGTGCATGGAAAATGAAATTGAGGTAAGTAGTGATATTGAATTGAATGAGAATTGGATTTGATTGATGAATGTATACATGTGTGAAATTGAATTGTATAATGATTTGTGGTGAATTTGAAATTGTGATAGAATTGTTATTGCGATTGATTTGAATTCGAATGATTATGATCAACTAAAAGTGCAAGTGATATGAATATGTAATTTTGATACCCTATTAACTAGTCGGGCTTAGGTGGATATAGTTGGCATGCCATAGGATAGGAAGAGTTCAGGGATTCTTCGACCTTGAGTCGATGAGACACTTGGTGTGTCATATTTGCTTCGGATAGATTCGATGACGCGTTGGTCGCCATTTTTCTTTGGCTTAGCCGATGAGACGATGGTCGTCACTTATTTACTTTGAACTATCCGATGAGGCATTAGCCGCCACTCTGATGTGTTTGGTTGGATTCATGTATCCTCCAAAGTCCGAGTTATGTTAATAGGGGAAATATATATATGTGAAGAAAAAAAATCAAATGAAATTGATAAATTGAATTATTGAATGAAATGAGAAAGCGATATTGTATATGAGATTGAAGGCATGAAACCAAGGTTCATGAATTATTCATATTTGAATGTGAATTGGATATTTATATATGATTGAGAGATGAACCAAAGGTCCATGAATAGTTGGTAATGTTATTGATGAGATACTGAATCAAATAATGAAAATGATACAATGGAAATATAATAACTTAGTACAAATTATATGTATGATTTGTTAATTATCTATGCATGTTTATGATATTTTATATTTGCAAAAATTTGAATTAACATAATATCACTGAGTATTTCCAATACTTAGTGTACGGTTTGTTTCCGTGCGCAAGCTAGGTAAAGTTGAAGTTCGGTGCAGCATCCGAGTCAATCCCGACCTCATCTTAATTCCTGGTGATGAATCTATCTTTTGGAAATGTGGCATGTATTAGGTTTTGTTTTAGTCACTTAAATATATTTTATGTTTTGGGTGTAAGGTAATTTGTAACTTTTAAGAAGTATTTGAAATGAACAAATGAATGTTATTTGATCAAGATTTATAAGTCAATGTTTTGGGTATGAACTAGGTGTGTTTAATATGTGAAAATAGCTCAAAAATGGTGAAAAATCAGGTTTTCACATGGCTAAGTCACATGGACGTGTGCCCAGGCTGTGTGGCAAAGTCAGAATTGCCCACAGGTTAATCCCACGACTGTGTAAGCAAGACAGATCTATCCATGAGCTGGCCCCACGGTCATGGGAGCCCCACGGGCAGGCCACACGGGCGTGTGCCCCTATTCTCAAGGAAAAGTTTCCAAAGTTCCCGGTCTAGTCCCAAATTACTTCTTAAACATATTTTGAGCCTTGTTGGTCCAAATTAGGGACTTAAAGGTGGAATTTGAGAAATTTTAAATTGAAATACAGATTTATGACTCGGTGTTGTTCGTTATTAGTGTTTAATTCTGGTAATACCTCGTCACCCTATTCTGGCGACGGGTTGGGGTTAAGGGGTGTTACAGACGTGTGCCTAGGCCATGTGAAGTCTACACCTATTTTTTGGAAAAATTATAAATTTTAATTGCCCACACGGCCTAAGCACACGGGCGTGTGCCTTGGCCGTGTGACTACATTTTGTGCATGATGTCATAAATAGAATGCACCTAAAATGGACACGGTCTGAAGCATGCGCGTGTGATATGCCACACAGGCATGTCCTTCACCACACGGGCGTGTGGACCTATTCCATGATGAAAATTTTCTAAGTTATCCCGTAGTTCTGAAAGTTCTCAGTTTAATCCCGAACCGCTTCCGATGTATGTTTTGGGCCTCGTAGGCTCTTATAAGGGACAATTTACATGTGATTGAAAAGTTTTAAATTGGGTTGAAATTTTATGGCCTGGTTTTATATGAAGTGTATGTTTAAGTCTGGTAATGCCTCGTACCTGGTCTCGGCGTAGGATACGGGTAAGGGGTGTTGCAAATAGGCCATTTGACTCACACGACCAAATGACATGCCCATGTCCCAGGCCATGTGGGTATTTGATGTGAGGTACACGGCTGTGTTCTAGCCCGTGTCCTTACCCATGTAACTCTCTGACTTGTGCCACACGATCTGCCACACGTCCATGTGCTAGGTCGTGTGGTCAATTTAATTTTCAGAAATTAGGTGCAGGTTTCACACGGTCAAGACACATGCCCATGTTCTAGGCCGTGTATCTCACACGGCTAAGACACACGCCCGTGTCTCCGCTCGTGTGCCCAATTCTGAGCATTCTATTTCTCAATTTTAGGATCCAGGGGACACATGGCCAAACCACATGCCTATGTGTCAGGCCGTGTGTCACACACGGTCAAGACACACGCCCGTGTGGACAAAATGAGGTCATTTCCTGCCTTATTTCTCACCTGAATTTGCCAATAACATACAACAATACTTGTACATATATACTGTAACAGCCCAATTTAGGGCCTAGTCAGAACAGTGGTCTCGGGACCACAAATTCGAAGTTAGAAAAAAATTATTTTATTATTTTTATGAGGTTATAGTATGATTTTATTGTGCATGAAAATTTGATGAGCTAATTTTAATGTTTTGCAGCCCGATTTTGAAAAAGGACTGAATCGCATAAAAGGCAAAAGTTGCATTTTTGTACCCAAATGTGTTAAATAGCTAGAGAATCAAAATTCAGGGTCTTTAAAAGGCAATTAGACCCTTGTGATATAGCATAGCTGGCCATGGGGAGACATATTGAGGAGAAGGTCAAAATTAGGATGATGAGGTCATCAAATTTGACTAGTTTTAAATTAAATAAAACAAAGGCCATTTCTTCTCTATTTTTCTTCTCCCCATCGATTTTTATCAGCCATTGTTGGGGTTTTGAGCTTCAAAAATTTGCAGCAACATTAAGCCTCTCAAGTAAGTGACTTTGATAGTTTCTTTTAGTGATTTTTGTATTTTTGAGACCCTTGAAGCATGAGCTTTCAAATGAGGGTGATATCTTGCAAAATGGTCAAGAGTTTAAGATTTTGCCATAGATGTTTTTTTAGATGTTTATTGAGTTTTTATGGACGTATACGAGTCCTGGTTGGGTTATAAACAACTTTTTGTGAAAGGTGTTAGCATGAAAACACCTAAAGGGACTATTTTGCATAAGTTGTAAAATAGTTAATAAGTATGTGAAATAGTGATAATTTAAAGTTGCTATAACAGTAAAAATAGTCCGTTTAGGCTTATGATATAAAGAAATTTGATGAAAATCGATTTTCAGACATAGGGGTAAAATGGTCATTTTGTCAAAGTTTAGGGGCAAAATGGTCATTTTACCAAAGATGTGAATTTATGATTGCTTAATCCTAATTAGTGACTAAGTGAGTGCACATTGTCATTATAGATCAAGATTTACCAAATCTGAACCTAGATCGGGGGAAGGCCAAGCAAATCGACTAAACCGAATAGTCAAGTACTTTTTGTAAACCGAGGTAAGTTGTATGTAAATAATACAACTACACTATTAATACTTGTATTCATATCGCCATTGAATTGATATTGTATGAGTTGTTAAGTTATGAATTGAGAATGCACAGTAATATTTAAGATAATAGAAGTATCCCGTTGAAACATTAGGGTACGAACTGGATATCCGTGCCAAGGCATTGGGTGATTTGTGTGCCAGTATAAGACATGTCTGGGACATGCTTCAGCCACATTCTAAGAGCCGGTGTAAGGCCATGTCTGGGACATGGCATCGGCTTCTAGACGAGGGCTAGTGTAAGACATGCTTGGGACATCATCAGCCATACTATGATAGCCAGTGTAAGACCATGTCTGGGACATGGCAGACATGGCATCGGCACAGAGATGAGTGTAGTGTAAGACATGTCTGGGACATGCATCGGCCTCGAGATAGATAGCCAGTGTAAGACGTGTCTGGGACACGCATCGGCTAAGAGTTGTGCTAGTGTAAGACATGTCTGGGACACGCATCAGCACGTATATATAAGAGCCAGTGTAAGACCATGTCTGGGACATGGCATCGACAATATATCCCATGTTGAAGGTTCATAGAATATCCAGTAGTATTCCAAACGTTTCAATGGTGAGAATTATAGATCAATTTTGATAAAGAAAGAATAGTCATGTTGTGAGTGTTACAGGTACCTATATGGTAAGCATGAGTAACGAGCTTAATTTAGAAAATGTGACTCGAGTAGAGGGTAATGAGTAAGTTAAATTGTGTTTACCTTTGAGCTATAAGTATGATGACTACTGGTGAGATTGTTGTTGTATATTTATTTATGTGCAACTTACTAAGCTTTATGCTTACCCTCTTTCTTTTCCCTATTCTTTCAGTGTCGCCAAGTTAGCTTAAAGATCCATTAAAGTCAGAGATATTAATCACACTATCGGCCGCAATAATCAGTATAGTTTGATTTATGTTTTTGAAGGTGGCATGTATAGGGCTAGGCTAGAATGTGGAATTAAGAGAATGATTCATGTATTTTGGCTTAAGTCAAAAGCCCTTTATTTTGTATCAAGCCTAGCATAATGGCTATTATTCATTTTGATGAATGCGTATGATGTTCTTTCTATGGATGAATTAGTGTCCTTTGTGATGAGATTTGTATATTGAATTGATCTTGTGTAGGTTGTGCAAAAAGGGTGACAAATGGGCTTAGGAAATAGCCTAGTTTGTCCACATGGGTAAGACACACGGGCGTGTGTCTAGGCTGTGTGTGACACACGGTTCACGCCCATGGGTATGTGTTATGGCCGTACGTCCCCTGTACTTAAAATTTTGAAGTCATTTTAGCATACAAGCAGGCCACACGGGCATGTGTCCATGCCGTGTCATAAAGTCAGTATGCATGCTAGTAGTACACGGGCAAGAGACAAGGCCATGTGTCTTAGTCGTGTGAAGGACACGGTTATAGGACACGGGTGTGTGCTTGGGCCGTGTGGTTTTGGCAGAATGCCAAGGTTTTCAAACACGGGTACAGGACATGGGCATGTCCCAAGCACACGGTCGTGTGCTCTATACCCACATGGGCGTGTAAAGCCTTCTTGCATGAAATTTTTCTAAGTTTTAAATGAGTTCTCAGTTGGGCTCCGAACCACCCCGGATGTATGTTTTGGGTCTCGTAAGCCCATGTTTGGGACAGATTACATGAGAAAAGAAAAGTTTTTAAATTGTTTGAGATTTCATGACCCGATTTTTTTTTGTAGTTGATTGATTTTTAGTCAGGTAATACCTCGAACCCTATTTCGACGTCGGATATGGGCGAGGGGTGTTACGTATACCAACTAATTTCAAGCATGAAACTAAGCAAACA
Organism: Gossypium anomalum; assembly: GCA_025698475.1. Classification (NCBI taxonomy): domain Eukaryota; kingdom Viridiplantae; phylum Streptophyta; class Magnoliopsida; order Malvales; family Malvaceae; genus Gossypium; species Gossypium anomalum. The sequence continues at coordinate 40,444,784 of CM046961.1, read as the reverse complement.
TCATTAATATGTATAGTATAACATTACATACATTCATATAGTCAAACTTACCTTTTTGCAAGAATATATATATTTTACCCTAATTCAATCTAACCATACCTTATAAATGTATGTATTAAACATGATATAACTTTATATTATCATACCAAAATATACCATTACTAGCCATTCCAATGACTAGATTACAAACATCCATTTACTTATCATCATTGGTAAAATTAGCTTATACATGCCATTATGTCAAAATAAGTTTTCTATTTATACTAAAACAAGCTGGAGGATAGTGTGATGATACTCTGACCGATCTCCAACTTTTATGAGCTTCCGAGCACTATAAAACAGAGAAAAGAAAACCTAGTAAGCATTTAAACCTAGTAAGCATTTAATGTTTAATAAGTTCGTATAACAGGAATTTAACTTACCATATATTTACATTTAATATAAGCATACAATAATGCATCCAAGCAATTTGGCTTAGAGCCTAAAACACAACTTCACCAATCATGTTAGTCAAGTAATTCACATAATACCAAGAGCATGGATGAACTCATCATTTAATGTCTTTCATATAAATATGCTTTCCATATCATTATTCCATATTACATGTACACTTTAATGACAAATCATTTCAAGTTCAGTTTAGCCATGTCAGAACTTTATCCGTTGAATTTATTTGAAATATCGATGGATACACTCATATAGTACACTTTAGTGCACACTACTATAATTTGTCAATTCATTTCCAGGGGTACCCAATTAGGGCACATAATTGGGAAGCACACTCTCGAGCCTTATAATGGGAAGCTCACATAGAGCCATTTTGGGAAGTTCATAAAGAGCCTATCGGGAAGCTTATCCAAGATATATACCGGGAAACTCATAAGAGCCATAATCGAGAAGTTCATAAAGAACCATATCAGGAAGCTCTGGATAGCTAATATCGGGAAGTTCAAGCTAGCACTATTAGGAAGCTCACAAAGAGCCAATTTGACAAGAAGTTCACAAAGAACCTTTAATCGGGATGCTTATAAGAGCTAAGGTGTGTCCAAAACAAATGTAGGATCACAACCTATTGGGACGCTCGGAAAAGCTATTATCGGAAAGCTCGCAAGAACCTTATATAGGAAGCTCGAGAGGGCTTATAACATGACGCTCATAACAGCTATAGTGTGTCCGCAACATATGTTGGACTACAACCAATACAGGAAATCCTGTATCCATCGAATTTCATTTATTCAAACAGGATTTGACGTTTATCGAGCATTATCAGATATTCAATCAATTTCACATACATGGCAATTATACAATTCACATATACAACATTTAATTAAAACATATAAACGTACATAATTTAGTTACATGAACTTAACTCGATACTTGTTCGTATTCGAGATCTACTAATTCGGAACTTTTTCTTTTCCTCGATCCAGCTCAGTATTAGGTCTTTTAGGATCTATATAAACGAGTTTAACATCAATTTAATCCATTTCATACTCAATTTAATTCAATTCACATCCTAGGAAAAATTACTATATTACCCCTATACTTTTCATAAATAACTATTTCATCCCTAGGCTCGGAAAATAAAATTCATGCAATTTAATCCTTATTCCAAGCCTAATCAAAATTTTCATATAACTTTTATAGCACATGTATTTCACAAAATTTAGAATTTTTCCATAACTTTTACATCTTTACAATTTAGTCCCTAAATCATAATTTCATCAAAATTCACTTTGTAAAAGTTGTTTATCTATCAACAACCTTTCATTTTCTACCATAAATTTCAAAATTTCAGCATATTCATCCATGGAAAAACTTCTATACTTTGATAACTTTTCAAATTAATCCCCAAAATAGATAGATTAAGTTATTCCGACTCAAAAATATAAAAATTACTAAAAACAGGACAAGAATACTTACCCAATTAAGCCAAGAAAGCTTGTTTTCTCTTTCCTAGAGTTTCCATAGAAATTTTGGGGAAGATAATGAAAATAAGATGATATTTTCTATTTAATTTAATTATCATCTTTTAATTTTTCCATTTTCTAATTTAATCCTTGCCTTTTTCTAATTTTCCATGGATGATTCATCAAAAATATCTGCTAACATTTCTTTAATAGTCTAATTTCCATATAAGGACCTCAAGTTTTGAATTTCGTAGCTATTTGGTACTTATAGCTACTAGAACTCAACTTTTGCATTTTATGTAATTTTGGTCCTTTCCACAATTAAACACATAACTGGTAAAATTTTCTTATCAAAATTTTTTTATGGCATTAATATAATAATGCAGACCATGCAATAATATTAAAATAAAATTTCTTTTCAACTCGTATTTGTGGTCCTGAAACCACTGTTCTGATTTCACTGAAAATGGGTTGTTACACTAACAATTGATTTGCTACTAAAGCGTAACCATAGTAGGTTTAACTTTGCCTATCCTCAACTTTCTAAATATGGACATGGGAATCAGGTTGATGCTTGCACACAAATCACATAATGCCTTACCACAATAAGTTGATCCAATGTTGCAAGGTATGGTAAAACATTCAGGGTCCTTCATATTTGGGGAAGTTTATTTTGTGGATATGCACCGCATTCCTTCGTCAGAGCTACCATCTCAAATTCCCCAAGTCTTTGACAAGATATCCTTCATGAGTTTGATGTAGTTTGGCATCTACTCAAATGCTTCTAGAACAAAATGTTGATATCAAGTTGCTTGAGTACGTCTAACAACTTCTTGAACTAGACTTCCTGCTTCTACTTTTGAATTCTTAGAGGGTAGGGTGGTGGAGGATTCTTTAGTAGAATTGGTCGATTCATTTTCTTTGGCACTTCTTCACCTAAAAAAGTTGTTGGTTTATCAAAATTGAGTGGTTTCAAAGTTAACGTTTCAGAGTTTGCAGATTCTGGTTCTGGTGAAACTGGAGTTTCAACACTTAGTTGAACTTCTACTGCATCTTAAGCATCAGTTGGCTGTTCTTTAACTTTGACATTGTTGGGCTCAAATATGTTTTTACTCCTTAGTGTTAATTCTTTACAATGCTCTTTCCCTAAATTTCTCGGATTCTCCTAAGCCAAGTAGGTCAGTGTTTAAGTTCAGTTGCAAGCTAGCCCATTTGGTTTTCAAGGTTTTTCAATGTGGCTACTTGGCTTTGGATTAAGGCATCATTTTTCACTATGTATGCCTTCAACAAGTTTTCTAAGCCATTGGAAGGTTCAACTCTTTTGAACTTGTTGGGTAAATCTAGAGGGCTGGATTGGTATGGGCTGTGAGTAATTATTACTGGGTCCAACCCTTGGTTACTCCAAGAGAAATTTGGGTGGTTTCGCTACGATGAGTTACAAAAATTGGATTACGACCCCTGCCTCCCTCGGTTTTGGTTCTGATTACCCATGTAATACACGAATTCTGGGCTTGATAGGCATTCTTCGAAAAGGTGCCCTTCCCCACAATAAACACATGCTACATTTTCAAATTTATTCGGTGGTTGGGCTGCAAAAGTTTTAAACGTATTAGTAGTAAAGCTTTTAAGCATTGAGGATATTGAAGACACCTAAGCTGTAAGTGAAGTGAGGGGATACTTCATGTATTCTTGCAACTCGTCTTCCTAACACTGCTCGATTGGTTGGCAATTGGTAATTGTTGCCAACAATTCTCTTAATGATTTCATAAGCCTTATTATAAGACTTAGAAAGGAGAGCACCATCGGCAGAAGCATCTATTACCATATTCGTGTGAGCATTGAGACCGTTATAGAACATCTGTAATTGGATGCAATGTAGATTCTGTGATGAAGGCATCTTTGTAATAGTTCTTTAAATATTTCCCACGCCTCATAAAAGGACTCGTCATCCATCTATTGGAATGTAGTGATCTCATTCTACAACTTAGCATTCTTTCTAGGTGGGAAATATTTCATAAGGAATCATTCTACTAAGTCTTGCCATGTAGTGATGGAATCTGGTGGTCATGAGTTCAACTAGGCTCGAGCTTTATCCTTTACTGAATACGGTAACAAATTTAATCTTAGTGTTTCTTCAGGTACCCCGGCTAATTTGAAGAAGTCATTCACCTCCATAAACAATTTGAGGTGAAGGTGAGGATCCTCAATCGGCATTCTATTGAATTGGCCCATTGTTTGAAGCATCTAGAACATGACCGGCTTCAGCTCAAATTATTGTACCTCAATTTTGGGTCTCCTAATAATCGAATTAAGCTCATGAAACACTGGCACAACATATTGTCTTAGAGCTCTATCCCTATCAAATTTTAATAAGCAAGTATAAGATTAAGTGAGGTAACAATACATCGCTATATTGAAACAATTTAATCACAATAATCTTACAAGTTATGCAAGGCTAATGTACTATTTAATACCGTTGCTAATTTAACCTTCAACTACCTTAAAAAAAATTAAACATGCATCAATTAAATATTGTTTCAGTTAATTATAATTTCAATCTGGTTAATAATTAATTCAATTACTACCTTATAATTAAAATGTAAGTAAAACATAGGCATGGTTTTATTTAATTGAACAATTTACTGAGATCTAATAACAACACAACACATTTTAAATAATCTAAGTTGATAGAATGAAACTAATCTAACATAAAATGAATTGAAGTCATTTTAATTAATTGAAGAAGAACAAAAATAATATTCATATGTTCATGATAAAAAAAACCTTAAAATAAAGTTAAGAGCAGGGAACCAGAAGAACAAATCTCGGTGGTTTTCGAAGCCAAACTAGTACGCTCCTCTCTTCTCTACTCATTCTGATGATCCAAGGCCTTCATGAACACTTTATCTCTGCAACTCCAAAAGGCATGCAAGCTCTTTTTCAAGAAGGGGATTCACCAAAGGAAGAAAGGAATTTAAAGGCAACAAAGAAAAGGGAAAGAAAGAAAGTGAGTGGGAGAGAGATCTGTGAAGTGAGGGATGAGAGGGATGATAAATGAGGGAGTCAAGAGGGTTTTTTATAGATGAAGATGGCTTCTAAAAATATAAAAAAAATAGCCACTCCATCTTCCTTGGCTGGCCATGCTTGGTGCAAAGTTTGATTGATTTATATTTGTTATTTTTAACTTGAGGCTAAAAATAGAAAGCATGAAAGAGGAGGGGTTTGAATGGAATTAAAGGAAAATTCAAGGGTTATTTTTAAATTATAAAAATAATTTAAATAAGCTAATTGGATCAGCTATATGGGACAGTTTGGGCTGCCAAATTCCTTGGTGGGTTAGTCCTCTTTACTTAACAAATTGGGCCACTTTCTCTTCATCAGGCATGTAATTAATTTTAACCCAATTTGTGTTAGATTAGAATTAATTATAAAATATAATTATTTTTGGACCATCCCTTGGCTGGAAAAATAATCGGCCATGCTCTTGGGTCACTCGGTGCAAAAATTACCTCTGCGATTCAAGCTTCTCAAGGTGCCTATCGAGCTGATTTTCACCCTTTGTGCAAAACTATCGAAAATAAATCAAATTTTTGTAGATATATTATAAAAATAATTAAAATTTAATATTTTCATAATTTGAGTGCAATTTAATTATTTTATAATTAAAGTATGAAATTCAAAAAAAATTACTATGAAATTGTATGAATTAGGGCTAAAAAGGAGCTAAAAAGGTCTATATATTCTTGTGTTTCCAATATTCCACCCCCTGGGGGTCGTATGTAGTTGAGATGATAGTAAATTGTTTGTTAATAGGTGTTTAATGGTGGTTCCATGTTCTTTAAGCACTTGTTGCTGTTGGTTCATGAAGAGTGCTTGAGTTTGGAACTTCAAGCTACAGTATATGTAAGTATTAGGTGATTCTCTATCTGGGCTCCTACATGTGAATTGTTCAATTAGAGATGTATGTTGATAACATCTCAGACACTGGTAAATGTGTATACAAATTAATGTAGAGGTTCTACATGATTAAGGATGATATGTGTGAGGTACTGTTTGAGTAAGAAGTTAAATGGCAAGTATGTCTGTGAGAAATTATATGAGAAAGTAAGAATCAGTTAGGTATGTGAATAAATTTGGGTAAGTAACTTCAAAGTAAAACATCCCTTTGTGATACCTTTGGTAGGGTAGTTATATTGTTAACCAGACTAGTAGATCACGATATGAAGATATGCGTAAGTCCATGTGGTAGAGACCCATGACATTACGTGACAACGAATACACTCATGGTGTTACCACTAGTGAGACGAAGACTGGACTAGCAGATCACAATATAAAGATGTGTAAGTTCATATGGTTGAGACCCATGACATAACATGATAATAAGAATACTTATCATGATTGTAACATCTCAAAAATTAGGGGTTAGTAGAATCGGGTTTGTGAATCGAAAGAGAGTGATCATGCCTTAATGTTTTAAAATAAATATTGCAAAAGTATATCAAGGAGGAGGAAAAATCCTAATGGTTAAAATAAATATAAGAAAGCATGGAAATTAAATGAGGTCTGATAAACCATAGTTTATACATACTTTTATCCTTCGCTTAACACGTTTATGAATGATTTCTCCTTAGAATTGGTGAATTTGATGCTTCTAATGCCTTAATTTAATGTTTTATACTTAGGTAAGCATAGGAGGGCGAAAGGAACAAGAAACAGGCCAAAAACAGAGAAAATGGGCCAAAGTACGAAATCAACACGGCCTGGACCTCCTCACAAGGGCAGCTCACACGGCCATGTCAATTTGGCAGTATCGAAGCACGACTCACACGGGTAGAACACACGCTCGTGCCAATCTAACAGGCTCGAACACGACTTGAAGTAATCGCACACGGGCGTGTCACATGGGCGTGTCCCTGCCGAGCCTAAGTTGAGTCCAATTCGGAAAAGGCCACTTTTGAGGGTTCTTAGGCATGCCAAAGCATATAAATACACCCCAGAGGAGGAAGAAAAGGGAGACAGAGAATAGAGAGTAAGAAATTACTCCAAAAAAGCCGATTGATCCATCTCAGAAGCCAGATTCACCATCAAGACTGAAGATCTTTCCTCAATTTCCCTTCAGGATTTTTGGGTTTTCTTTATGTTTTGTATTCTTTATTATTCTGAGATGTTTCCTTATTTAATTATGAACTAAAACCCCTAAATAACTAAGGGGGATGAAACCTAAGACGAATCTTGTTGTTAATTTCTGAATCGTATAATAAATATTTGGCTTGTTCTTAATTATGTGTTCTTAATTCTTGTTTGGTATTTCAGGATATCACTTCAAGTTAATGCTCCTAGTTGGAGGAGGAATAGACCCTGACTAAGAGTGACTTTGTCGTAATTAAGCGGAGTTGATTGCGCGCCTAGAGATAGGGTGACAAGATTTTACCGGATTAGGGTGAAACCTAATAAGGGAGTCCATAGATTGAGTTAATGCAACCCTAGAGGTGTTAATTAGAGAAAAGTCTCAGTTATTCAACCTAGGGATTAGATGCTATTAGTCTTGAATAGGGATAATAACATAACTTAGGTATTTTTACGGAACAAGTTAAATGAATAAATCGTCCGGTTCGGAACCAGAATAACAAGTAAAAGTCTAGGTGGATTTTTCCTCAGGTATTGTCCTAAATCAATCGTTTTTCCCAAAAGTAATCTCCCAAATCTATTTTCTGCAATTTCTTAGTTTAACTAGTTAGTTAAAACAAACCCCCTTTATTCCTTAGGCTAGATAATAAAAAGACAGTCATTACTAGTACTTTTAGTCCTTTGGGTTCGACAATCCGGTGTTGCTAAAGCTATACTACTGTTCGATAGGTACACTTGCCTATGTCATGATAATAGTTAGTTTCAAGAACGATTAATTATAAATTTATAAAACTTATCACGAAAAATCACGATCAAGGTCCTAAGTTCGTATCCCTTCCTTTGCAAAATAATTAAATTTTACAAATTCCCTTGTTGTTTTTTAATGTGTGTGTCATCCATACCCTTTAACCCTAAGTATAAATATAAATTTTTATTGTACTTTTCAAATTTTACCTACCCTAACCATTCACCCTCTTCCTTTCCTCTTTTCTCTTCAATTTTCTTTCTTTCTCCCATTGTTGTCGTCACCTGCACCTAGTTTTACCATCTCTTTCTTTTTTTTTCTTTTTCTTTTTGCCAAAAGATTTGTTAACACATTCTCCACCATATTACTGTCATTTTTCCTCATTAAAATAAGCCCCAAATTTGAAATCTTGAACTCCAAGATCGATCTCGAACATTGCCAAGAAAGTGCCATTATCGTTTCTTTCGACTGGCTTGGGTAAGGTCTCTTCTCTCTTCAATTTCTTAATTAATCTTGTCCATTAGAAACATAAATTTCCAAATCTATAATTTGGGGGATTGTAAATTATTTCAAAGGTATTTTTCTAGAATTTAATAAGATCTTAAACTGTTTTAAAATTCAGCCCCAATTTTGGCCACCATGGGCGGTGGTGCGTGCGCCTATGTGCAAGAAAGGGGGTGGTTTTTTTTCTTGGTTCTTGCCTATATTTTTACAGCATTAATTTGGGTTCTTTAATCCTCATAATCAGATTTTAAACCCATTTCAATTGGGGAAAAACGTTCTTAATTGATGGCCATTTAGATCCTACAAATCATGAAGCGTAAGTGCAATTAAGGGTAATTAGTTTGTTATTTCGACATAGTTGTTGGGTAAAGGTAATGAATTCATGAAATGAAGGAATTTAATCATTAATTAGATACTTATTTTCCAGTATATTATTGAATTAGGTGCTGCCCCAAATGCCCCAAATCATCTGTAAAGGAGAAGAACAATTGTACGTACTGTTTGCATCAATACAATATAAAGAATCTAACTAATTTGGATTCATAAAATAGTTATAATTTCAATGATTGATTTGAACTCATAAGTGGGTTTTTCGGAGCTAGTTTAATGGTAAAGTGATTGAATTTATACTGAATTTTGGTTTAGGTTCATTTAAGGAATTATTAAGGAAAATTGGAAGATTCGCTAGTATGCTGCGATAAAGCAAAAAATAAGGTGTAGGTCCTAAACTCATAAAATTGTTTGAAAATGTTAAATATCATGTTATATATGATAAATTATCTTGCTGGTTGGATTGTATTAATAGTCAAATTATTGATTTTGTGAGTGGTCGAACCAGGTATGTTTCGAGCCTTAAAAGATTGACATATTGGCAAAATTGCTAGTTTGATAGTATTGATGTTTGATTGAGTTTGTAATTGCATATTTGAGTTATGAGATATGAGAATGTTTGACTGAATGATATAATGTGTTGAGATATTAAGCTTATGTATGATTTAAACGCATGAGATATTTGTTATATTGTGTACTAAGGGTGCTATTTATGCACAATGAAAATCCGTTAAGTATGTGAAATTGAACGATATTGATTGATACCAACACAATGGTAATTTGAAAAATCGAAACATTGTTTCCATTTATTGAAAGTATGTGATTATTGAGGACATGTTGAGCATGTCAAATGAATGAAAAAACTATTGAGATATGATTATGTATGAGATTGTGTGACATATTGCATATGCATTGGGTTTGGATTTTGTGGTTGACGGAGGAGTTCCGTGGAGCACCGGGGGCATATTAAGTCTGCATTATTTGTAGTCAGTGCACTGCTGTAACAACCCATTTTTCATTGAAATCGGAACAGTGGTTTCGAGACCACAAATTTGATCCAAAAATAAAATTTATTTTTATTTTATTACATGGTCCGTATTATGTTAGAAATGTCATGTGAAAATTCTGGTAATAAAATTTTATCGATTTAGTGCTTAATTACGGGATGGACTAAATCGCATAAAATAAAAAAGTTGAATTCTAGTAGCTAGAAGGATTAAATAGCTATGGAATTCAAAACATCAGGTCCTTATATGGTAATTAGATCATTAAAGAAAAGTATGTAAATATTTTGGCGACTCATCCATGGAAATTTAGAAAAAGGGCAAGGACTAAATTGGAAATTAAAAAATATTTAATTAATTAAAAGATGATAAAAGATATCATTTTATTTTTGTCATCTTCAACCTAAAATACATGGAAACCCTAGGAGAGAGAAAAGAAACTTTCATGGCTTAATTGGGTACGTTTCCTTGTCTCATTTTTAGTAATTTTGATATTTTTAAAATCAGAATAGCTTAATCTATCTATTTGGGGGATCAATTTGAAAAGTTATCAAAGTATGGAAATTAGATCATGAATGAATATGCTGAAAATTAGAAATTTATGGTAGAAAATGAAACGTTGTTGATAGATAAACAACTTTTCCAAAGTGATTTTTGATGAAAACATGGTTTAGGGACTAAAATGTAAAGTTGTGAAATTTGATGAAAAATTCTAAATTTTTATGAATACATGTGCTATAAATTTTGTGAGGGGATTTTGGTTAGGCTTGAAATAGGGAGTAAATAGCACAAATTTCATTTTCCGAGCCTAGGGAAGAAATTGGAATTTATGAAAAAGTTAGAGCCAAAATGGTAATTTTACCTAGGACGTAAATTGAGTCCAAATAAATATGAAATGTGTAAAATTGATGATTAAAGGTATTGATATAGATCTGGACAACACAAATTCGAGGTTAGATCGAGGAAAAGAAAAGGTTTCAGATTAGTAGATTTTATACGTAAACTACTGTCGAGGTAAGTTCGTCTAACTTAATCAGGCATGTAAATAGGTTAAATTGAATGTTGTGTTTATATGGAATGTGACTTATATTGATGTGAATTATTTGACTGCTATGATGAAGAATTGAATACATGTTCGGAAATGCTAGAAAAAGGGTAAAGTTTAGTTTGAATATTGAATTTCGATGAATATATTTGCTTTCCCGAAATGAATGAGGTCCTGCATTTGTTACTGACCAGATTTAGCTAGGACGAGTAATCCTATTGACATCGTTATGGAAAGGATTTAGCCCGGACGGGTAATACTAATATAATCCCTCTCAAGCATATGTTACAATTAGGATTTAGCCTGGACTGGTAATCCTAATTGAGCTCTTCTGAGCATATGTTACATAAAGGATTTAGCCTGGACTGGTTATCCTGTAATACGATATGTGGCTCGAGAGTGTGTTCTTTGATTAAGTGCCCTAATGGGTACCTTCGACTAAGAATTGACGGGTTATTGAATTGCACACCTTGAGTGTACTACTTGAGTATCCATCAGAATTTCAATGATTCAACGGACACAACTCTTGACATGATAAGAGAATTATGAGACGAAATGATAATGTCTTGAAAGAATATTGTATGATGAACGCATCTATGTTTACTTGATGTATATGTAAATTTTGTGACTAACATGTTTGATTGAATGCATGTGTTTAGGAAATTTTGCCAAATGGATGGAAAACATGATATTGTATGCCTCGATTTAATAAACGGGATTTGTAAGTTTAGTTTCTGTTATACGAACTTACTAAGCATGTAATGTAACAACTCAGTTTTTAGTCAAATTGAAATAGTGGTTTTTAAACCACATATCTGAGGTTGAAATATTTATTTTATTATTATTTTAATGTTTACAACATGTTATTTGATATGTGTGAAAATTTTGTGAGCTAATTTTATCGATTGGTTGGTTAATTTGTGAAAAAGGACTAAATCGCATAAAATACAAAAGTGCTGTTCTAATAGCTAAAGGTATTAAATAGCTATGGAAAATTAAAGTAAGGGTCCTTATGCTGTAATTAGACTCTAATTAAATTGAGTGGAAATTATTGGACATATTATCATGTAATTTGAAGGTTTTTAACCAAGGTTAAAAAGGTAACTTAGTAAATAATTGATAATTTAATAAAACCAAATTATCATCTTCCTTAGCTGATTTTTAACAAGAAGAATAGCCATACTTAGGGCTTCCATTCGGCCAAGCTTTCATTGTCTAGTAAGGTACGATTTTTGTCCCATTTTTAATGATTTCTATGTTTTTGAGATCGTTGTAGCCAGGTCTAGCTAGCCCAGGGACTATTTTGCAAAACTGTTAAAGATTTTGAATGTTTCCATTGATGAAATAGCATGTGTTTTGATGTTTGATGATAGATTTTGAATGCTTGTTGATAAATATACAGGTTTTGTTAAGTGATTTTTAGTGAAAAGGCAAATTAGGGGCTAAATTGAGAAATGTTGAAAATGTGTGGTTAAAAATGTGAAATAAATGGAAATTATGGCTGCTAGGGGCATTATGGTAATTCAGCTAGCATGGGTTTATTGTGAATTTGCATAAATTTGTGATTTTGTGTAATAAGGACTAAATTATAAAAATCTAAAAGTTTAGGGGAAAATGTGTAAAATAACCCTAATATGTATTTTGGATTGAATTGAATAAATAGAAGACTAAATAAGTTGATTTTAATTATTTATAGATCAAGAAAAGAGGAATTCAAACTTAGATCAGGGAAAAAGCAAAGTAATTGAATAGTCGGTCTGTTTCGTCATTTCAGTACACGAGGTAAGTTCGTATAATTGAACTTAAATGTGTATCTACTTATTTGATGGATGAAATTGAGATAGTATTTGTCCTATTAGTTAAATGTGGAGATTTGAAATTAAATTTACAATTAAAGTAAGGCAAAATGTTATATAAGACCATAGCTAGGCTATAGCAATCGGATAATAAGACCATAACCGGGCTATGACATCTTTATGTAAGACCACGGCAGGGCCTTGGAAACGTATGTGTAAGACCATAGTTGGACTATGGCATTGGAAAATCAAAGTATTTGTATTGTAAGCATTTATAAGCTCGAAGTGATTTGGCAAGAGAGTTAATGATAAATAGATATGTATCGGTACAGGTATGTACTGAAAACTATACATGTGATGAGTTAGAAGAAGTTGGGGACTTATTAACTACGATATGGTTAAACTTTATGTTAGCTCATTGATTGATGCTTTAAATGTTAATTATGTTACCTATTTTGAAATACTATTGATTGTCAAGATTATTTCATAATTACATTCGAACTTACTAAGCTTTATAGCTTACTTTATTTAATTTTTGATGTTTTATAGTTCTACGAAGTTAGCTCAAATCCGGAGATCGTTAGGGACTTCATCGCACTATCGGACATCTATTTTGGTACTTTTGAAATGTGTATAATGGTATATGGCATGTATAGGCTCGTGTCAATTTGTATGCTTGATGGATATGTATTTTGGCCATTTGAGTTGGCATAAGATGATGAACTTCATGATGTTTATATACGTGAAAATGGTTCTAATTTGAGTTTGGTAATTGACCTATAATGACTGATGGAGGTTGAATGAATAATGCATGTTTGGCATAGTTTAACTAAATGAAATATATATGTGAATTATGTATGGTAAGTCAAGTTGAATTGAATATGTAAATGGCATTAAATTGAGTATTGAATTGGTTGAAATGGATATAGTGTGATTGTGTATTGGTTGATAATTTTTGGCTGCATATTTGTGTCTTAAAATGGTATCGGTTGATCTTGTTTAGGTATGTCCAAAATGGGTGGCAAAATTGCTTGGTAAGTGGCCTATTTTTGTCCACACTGGTAGAGACACGGGCGTGTGTCTCATCCATGAGTGACACACGGTCATGTTACATGGCCATGTGTCCCCTGGTATTGAAATTGAATTGAAGTTAGTATGCTCCACACAGTCTCACACACGGGCTTGTGATTGGCCGTGTGGTACAAGTCAGTATACCCCCTAATTGGCACACAGCCTAGCCACATGGGCGTATGACTTGGCCGTGTTGCATAAGTCTGTATACCCTACAGGTTTGACACAGGCTAGACACACGGGCATGTGGTTGTCCGTGTGACCTAAGTCAGTATGTATGCCCTGTTTCCACACGACCTGAGACATGGTCATGTTTGGAGCCGTGTGAGGCACACGGCTTGTTCACATGGGCGTGTGACCCCTATAAGGTTGAATTTTTTTTTAAGATTCCAAAATTTTCATATATTATCGGTTTAGTCCTGAACCACTTCTAAAGCATGTTTAAGGCCTCATAGCCCCTTATAAGGGACAATGTGATTGAATTGAATGATTTATGAGAATGAATACTTTATATTTGATAAATGAATGCTATATTGTAACAGCTCGATTTTAGCTAAATCAGAATAGTAGTTTTAGAACCACAAATCTGATGTTAGAAAATTATTTTAATATTATTTTAGGTATTTAAATCATGCTATTTGATATGTGTGAAATTTTCGTGAGTTAATTTTATCAATTGGTTAGTTAAATTTATAAAAAGGACTAAATTGCGTAAAATTCAAAAGTTGCATTCTACTTGTTAAATGTGTCAAATAGCTTTCGCTTTTAAATATGATGGCCTTAAATGGTAATTAAACCATTTGAAACATTAGTGGACTTATATGGACATATGTTTAGGCGTTTTTAAATGTTTTATTAAAGGTTATTTAGGTAATTTGATTATTAATATGATAATAAATAAAACAAACTTTAATCGCTTTCATCTTCTTCAATTGCCAAAAATTCAAGAGGAAAGAATACCATTTTAGGGTTTGAAGGGTTCGGTCATTGCTTAGCTCAATTGTAAGTTCATTTTTGTTACATTTTTTATGTTTCTATGTTTTTGTAACCATTGCAGCTCAATCTAGCTAGCCTGTACCTTAAATTTCAAAACTGTTAAAGATTTTAAGAGTTGCCATTGATGATTTTATGAGTTCTTTGGTATTTGAAGATGAAATATGAATTTTTGATGATAGATTTTTATGTTTTGTAAAGTGATTTTTTATGAAAATACATAATAGGGATTAAATTGTGAAATGTGCAAATTGAGTGGTTAAAATGTGAAATAAATGAAAGTTTTGGGCTTCTAGGGACCTATGAATAATTTGGCCAGGCTTGGGTTTATTGAAATTATGTGAATTTTGTGTATTTGTGAAATTAGGGACTAAATTTATTAAATGTGAAAGTTTAGGGGCTAATGTGCAAATAGGCCTAAATGTATGTCTTGGAATAAATTGAATGAATGGTTGATTAAATAAGTTAATTTTGAATATATTTAGATTAAGAAAATAGGAATTTCGAATTAGATCGGGGGAAAAGCAAGGTTATCGAGTAGTCGATCCGATCTGTCAATTCTAAATACGAGGTAAGTTCGTATATGGTAATTTCATTATAAAAGTATGTGAAAAGCTTTGTTATTGCATAAACTGTGATTATGAGATTATGGATAATGTTTGAATTGGGAAAACGACTCTACAAATGCATTCGATGGTAGAAACAAAAATTGTGAAATCTTGATTAAACTTTAGGAATAGATTTGGATACTAGTGTCATGTTATTAGATGATAAGTTGAGTTGGCTTCGGGCCATGATATTAGCACTTCGGTGTGAGTTATACCAATTTGGCTTTGGGCCATGCATATCGGATGATTTGGCTTCGGGCCATGATAATTATTCTTCGGATAAGTTACCTTGATTTGGCTACGGGCCATGTTATAGGTACTTATCGTATGAGACTATTGAGTATCCAATTTCTATTCCAAATGGTTCAACGGGTAAACGAATGATGTGGTTGAGAAAAAGGTTAGTACGAGGCGATACAGGTATATACAGAACCTATTTGAGTATTAAATAGAGAAAGTTCAATGAGATGGTATTTAATCATGTTTTAAGACATGAGAAAGGTTTGTAGTTAATGTGAAATTGGTTGATTTACATTTATTTGATGCATTAAGTTATTTACATACGAGCTTACTAAGCTGTGAAGCTTACTTCGTGTTATTTTTCTACGTTTTATAGTGAATCAAGGCTAGCTCAGATCTGGAAGTCATCGGGAACATCATCGCACTATCAGACATCTATTTGGTACTTTTGAGTTGTTTATATATGGTATATGGCATGTATAGGCTAGATGTGGTATTTCGGTTGTGATTATAGCCATGAAAGTTGGCTTGTAAATGATGTTAATATTGATGTATGTTTGGCTAATAGAAATGGCTTATTTTGGCATGTTTGGTATGAATATGGTTAATTATTTTGTGGAGTATAAATGCTTGAGAAATGCTTTGATGAAGTATGATTTTAGAAGTTCAGTTGATAAGTATTTGATTAGGTAAATGGAATTGAATTGAGTATTGAATTTGGTTGAAATGGATATTATATGAATTGTGCTTTTGGTTGATGATTTTGGTTGCCTAATTGAATGATGAAATGGTACCATTTTGGTTGTTTAGCTGAGCATGAGTTGGGGTGGCAAATTGGCCTTGCAAATGGCCTATTTTTGTCCACATGGGCAGAGACACATGCGTGTGTCTCGGCCATGTGTGACACACGGTAATGTTATATGGTTGTGTGTCCCCTGGTGTTGTTATTAAAATAAAGTATGCCCCACACAGTCTCACATACGGGCGTGTGACTGGTCGTGTGGTACAAGCCAGTATACCCCCTAATTGGCACACGGGCGTGTGATATGGCCGTGTTGCATAAGTCAGTATACCCTCCAGTTTTCACACAGTCTTGCACATGAGCGTGTCCTCGGCTGTGTGATACAAGTCAGTATGTATGCCCTGTTTCCACAGGGCCTGAGACACGGTTGTTCACACGGGCGTGTGACCCTTGTATGGTTAAAATTTTACTAAGTTTCCAAAATTTTTGTATGATATCGGTTTAGTCCTGAACCACTTCTAAAGCATGTTTAAGGCATTGTAGGCCCTTATAAGGGACAATGTGATTATGTTGAATGATTTATGAGAATGAATGCTTTATGGTTGATAAATGTATGCTATACGTTGTCTATTGATCGGTATTACCTCGTAACCCTACTCCGGTGACGGATACGAGTTAGGGGTGTTACATTTATTGGTATCAGAGCTACGATTCAGTCGATTCTAGGACTAACGTAGCATGTGTGAGAGTCTAGCTATACATGCCATATATACTCTGCGATAGTGTGATGATTCCTGACAGCTTAAATTGTGTTTTCGTATAGTAATGGATCCCGAAAGAGATATAGCCGATGATGTAGAGAGTAATGCGCCTGCTCTCGCTCAAGGGGCAGCACCATCAGATTCTAGCCCTATAACAAATAGCCACGAGGGAGAGGCTAAACAAGTCTTTTTTCCAAATGATGAACGATTGGTTCATGGAGTTTGTTCGAACGAATCCGGCTGCTCAACAACCTCCATCCCCACCTATTTCTCAACAAATCCCTATTGTTCCTCAAGTTATAGACCCGATACGGTTGAACAAGCCGCCATTAGATAAGATTCGTAAACATAGGGCTAAAAAGTTTTGGGCTACTATTGATGATGATGCTAAGAGAGCTGAGTTCTGGCTCGAAAATCTGATTCGAGTATACGATGAATTGTCTTGTACTCCTAATGAATGTATTAAATGTGTTGTATCTTTGCTGAGAGACAGCGCTTATCAATGGTGGAACACGTTGATATCTGTGGTTTCAAAAGAACGGGTTACTTGGGAATTCTTTCAAGCGCAGTTCTGAAAGAAATATATAAGTCAGCGGTTCCTTGATCAAAA
The DNA here is from genome assembly GCA_025698475.1 of Gossypium anomalum. Taxonomy (NCBI): domain Eukaryota; kingdom Viridiplantae; phylum Streptophyta; class Magnoliopsida; order Malvales; family Malvaceae; genus Gossypium; species Gossypium anomalum. Next base: position 40,427,298 of record CM046961.1, on the reverse strand, counting down.
GCATAAAGAATTTCTAGAGTTAAAACAAGGTCGAATGACTGTCACTGAGTATGAAAGAGAATTCATACAGTTAAGCAAGTATGCTCGAGAGTATGTGTCTACTAAAGAAATAATGTGCAAGCGGTTTGTTGATGGGCTGAACGAAGATATAAAACTTCTAGTTGGAATTCTAGAGTTTAAAGAATTTTTTGTTCTGGTTGAAAGGGCTTGTAAAGCCGAGGATCTTAGCAAAGAAAAGATAAAAGTAGATTCAGAGGCTAGAAACTTGAGAAAAAGATCGATGAGTAAGCCGTATCAATCTTCATCAAAGAAATTTAGAGATTCGTATGCTCACCCAAATGCTTCAAACGAATATTCGAACAGAGATCGTAGAAAATAATACTCAGGTTCTAAAGCTCAAGCTACATCAGTAGCGAGTGTTGGCAGTGTGAGAAACAACAAACACGAGTGTCAGCAGTGTGGGAGGAGACATTATGGAGAATGCTGGAATAAAAATAACAAAGCTTGTTACAAATGTGGTTCACTAGATTACTTTATCCGAGATTGCCTTGAGCTAGATGAGAAAGATAAAGTTCAGAATGTGAGACCAAGTAACATGTTGAATCTGAGACCGTTATTTCTACAGTAGATTTGTAAGGCTCAAAAATTTCATAATGAATTGCAAGCAAAACGAGCTCAGTGTGAGTCGACTTCTAATTCAGAGTTTCAAATAGGGCTTGATGATTGTTTGATGTTTCGTGATTGTAACACCCCTTACCCATACCCGAGGCCGGGATAAGGTACGAGGCGTTACCAGACAAAGATAAAAACATTAAACTAAAATACGGGCCATAAAATTTGTATCAAATTCAAACTTTTTGCATTTAATCATAAGGTCCCTAATACAAACCTACGAGGGCCAAAACATACTTTAGAAAGGGTTCGGGACTGAACCAGGAACTTACGAAGATCTTGGAAATTTCATGCTTTAAGGCTCCACATGCCCGTGTCCCAAGTCGTGTTCCATACACGGCTGAGACACATGGTCGTGTCTGCCTGTGTGGAATATAGGCTATTTTCCAAGCTTTGGTCAACCTTAATCTCTTACCCACTTATACAAAATCAAAAGCATATAACATGGTATTCATTTAATGATTAAACAATCTCAATTTAAACCACAAACATAGCATTTGTATGTCATCATACATGTGTCTCTCATAGTTATTTTACCTTGTCTATTATAGTACCACTTATACATTTACACCAAGATTATCATCTTACCACTTCAGCTTAATCATCAAGCATTCATATTTAAAGCTAGATCATATCTTTATAAAATACCACAATTCGGATCATGCAGAATAACATGTTTGCTAAACATTTCAATTCAACTCCATACCCAACAAGCATTACATTAAGACTAGTCATATATTTATATATATATATATACATGTCATGACACATATCATTCTCTTTCTATTTTCTTATAAACACATATCATTTATTTCATTATATCAATATTTCATATACCATAGTTTCCATGTATTCCACATATATTTATTTTCCTCCTCCTCCTCTCCATTCCACATCCTTAATGTATAGAGCATTTTTGTAAGTACGATTTCACAATTTACTAATAAATGCTCACATCAAACTGTCCACACGATTCATAGTCACTTACTTATTTATAATTCGAGCTACAGAGCTTGAAATTAAGATCCGTAAATTTTCTCTGAAACTAGACTCACATATCTTTCCACCATAAAATTTTCATGATTTTTGGTTTAGCCAATTAGTACAGTTTATTAGTTAAAGCCTCCCCTGTTTTAGAGTACGACTACTCTGACGTCTGTGTACTACGAACCAAATTACTCCCTGTACAGAACTCCAACGACCATGCCATTTATTTCTATTAAAAATAGACTCAATAAGGAATCCATGCATGTAAGGTATGACTCTTAATAATTTTTGTACAATTTATGGTGAATTTATAAAGTCAGAATAGGGGATCTCGAATTCATTCAGACCCTGTTTCACAAGAATTCAAATATCACACAATATAGAATTCTTTTGCTTCCCTTGTTTCTTTCATGTGAAAATAGACTCATTAAGATTTATTTTTATATATCATTTGCATTTTTATTCAACTTCCACAATTTTTAGTGAATTTTCAAAGTCACGCAACTGCTGCTGTCCAACACTATTTTACTACTAAAATTCATTCTTACATAATTCCACTTAATCCGTTTTGTCTTATCAAATTTCACCAAACTATCGAGCACATTGCTCATAATTTTCATAAACATATACCTACACTATTTCATCACAAAACTCACAAAGCAAGACATAGTAAGTCTCCCGTTGAACACTTCGATCAATCCTCTATACTTGGTGGTTTCAAAGACATAGCTCCACCCATCATAAAGTTCGCTCTCTTGTACATATGGTGAACACTTAGTACCACCGATGTGACCTAGCCGTTTATCTCGTAGCTCTCTTGTCTACATGGTGTCCTTCACTGGAACCACGCATGCGACCTAGCTACATATATCCCGTAGCTCTCTTGTCTACATGGTGTACACATAGTATCACCTGTGTGACCTAGCTACATCATAATGTCTCAGTAGCTCTCTTGTGCACATGATGTGCACTCAAAGACCATACATGTGACCTAGCTACATACCATCTCAGATCATCCAATCTTTCCGAAGGTTCAACAGGATTTCTCTCTTTTTCCAACAATTTCACCAATCAAATAATTATCCACAAACATATTTCCAATATTATTATAAAATATCATAATACAAGTAATATTGATGTATTACTTACATATAAACTTACATCTCATTTAATATCAAGGCAATAACATTAAATTACACATTGCCTTATTAAAAATCATATGAACTTACAATTTCGCATAATATCCATAATCATAGAAATCACATTTATGTATGATAATTCAATGCACTTCATGTACCATAGACATATTTTTAAATCAATTCATAAACTTGGCACCATAATCATTTAATTTAACATAATTCAATTAATTCACTAAATTTAACTTTCAAATATAAATTACAGCATTATTGCTTTATTATTATCATACCAACTTACATACTTTCAACACCTCGGATATCATATTAAATATATCAATTTTACATTGAAACATGCATAAATTAATGCTTATTATACATATTAACTTACCTCGATACTAAAACGGCCATTTTACCAACTTTCTCAATTTTTAATTTTTCTCTCATTCTAGGTTCAAATCTCATTTTCCAGGATCTAAAACATCATATTTTACTTATTTAACTAATTTACTATTCAAAACAGTCCTTAACTCAAACTTTGGAAAAATTACAATTTTGCCCCTAAACTTTTGCATATTTACACTTTTGCCCCTAGGCTCGGGAATTAAACTTCATCCCTTATTCTTATGTTTTATGACATGCTGATCACTTTTCCCTTCTATGGAAACATCAAATTCTCACTCTAACATATACTTATAACTATTAGGTATTTTTACCGATTAAGCCCTTTTACTCATTTTCACTCAAAACCGAGTAGCACAAGTTGTTTAACATAATTTAAAACCTCATATTCTATCATAAAACATCAAAATAAACACATTTCACCTATGAGTATTTTTCCAAATATGAACCCTAGCTTAAATTATTGCTAGAATAATCTTAATCAAATTACCGGATTCCAAAAACGTAAAGAACTTGAAAAACGGGGCTAGAACGGACTTACTATTGAGCTTGGAAAGCTTGAAAACCCTAGCCATGGCTTCCCCCATGCTAATTTCGGCCTCCATGAAGAAGATGAGTAAATTTTGGCTTTATTTTCCCTTTTTATTTCTTTTAATTACCAAATGACCAAAATGCCCTTCCTTACTAAACTTTCAAAAATTCCATCCATGTCCAATTTTTGTCCATAACTTAGAAATTGGTAAAATTACTATTTAAGACCTCCTAATTAATATTTCAAAGTAATTTCATACTAGAAACTTCTAGAGTGCAAGTTTTGCAACTTATTCAATTTAGTCCCTAACTTCAAATTGAGCACTTTATGCATAGAATTTCTTCATGAAATTTTCACAGAATCATGCAATCATATGATAGACCTCAGAATAATCATAAAATAATTATTTCTATCTCTGATTTTGTGGTCCCGAAACCTCTGTTCCAACTAGACCCAATTTTGGGCTATTACAGTGATAGAATTTGTGTACCAAGAAATTCTGAGCTCATTCGGAAGGTTCTAAACGAAGAACATAGTAGTTGTTTATGATTACATCCAAGAAGCACGAAAATGTATAACGATTTGAAACAACTTTATTGGTGGCATGGCATGAAATGAGATATCTCAGAATTTGTTTCGAAATGTTTGATTTGTTAGCAAGTCAAAGCTGAGCATCAAGTGCCGTCTAGTTTATTACAGCCTATTAAGATTCCTGGGTAGAAGTGGAATAGAGCAACAATGGATTTCGTATCGGGTTTGCCCTTATCTCCAAAAAAGAAAGATACGATCTGGGTTATTGTTGACAGATTGACAAAGTCAGCTCATTTTATTCCATTATGTACATATTTCTCACTTGATAAATTAGCTGAGTTGTATATTTTTAAAATTGTGAGATTACATGGTGTTCCCCTATCAATTATTTCGGATAGAGATCTGAGATTCACTTCGCGATTTTGGAAGAAATTGCAAAAAGCTCTAGGTACGAAAATACATTTCAACACTGCGTTTCACCCTCAAACGGATGGTTAATCCAAATGAGTTATTCAGATACTTGAGGATATGTTACGTTGTTGCATTCTTGAGTTTGAAGTTAGCTAGGAAAAATATCTACTGCTGATTGAATTTTCTTACAATAATAGCTTCCAATCGAGTATAAAGATGGCACCTTACGAAGCTCTATACGATCGTAAATGTCGAACACCGTTTTACTAGAGTGAACTCAGCAAAAATAAGATTCACGGAGCTGATCTGATCAGACAGACTGAAGAAAAAGTGAAAGTAATTCACGATAGTTTGAAAGCAGCATCAGATCGACAAAAATCGTACGCAGACTTGAAACAGAAAGATATTGAGTTCTAGATCGGGAATAAAGTGCTTTTTGAAAGTGTCATCGTGGAAAAAGATATTGCGGTTTGGTCGGAAAGGGAAATTGAGTCCGCGATTCATCTGACCGTATGAGATTACTGAGCGAGTTGGGCCAGTGGCATATCGACTATCTTTACTGCCTGAGTTAGAGAAACTACATAATGTGTTTCATGTATCCATGCTACGAAGATATCGATTAGACCCTTCGCATGTTATTTCTCCAACTAAAGTTGAGATACAGTAAGATTTATCATACAGTGAAGAACCGATTCGAATTTTAGCTCGTGAGATCAAACAACTGAGAATTAAGAGAATCGAATTAGTGAAAGTATTACGGCATCAACACGGGGTTGAAGAAGCTGCGTGGGAACCCGAGGATGCTATGAGAAAACAATACCCAAACCTATTATTTAAGTCAAATCTCTAAGAGGGAGAGTTGTAACAGCTCGATTTTTAGTCAAATCAAAATAGTGGTTTCAGAACCACAAATTTGAGGTTGAAATATTTATTTTATTATTATTTTAATATTTCGAGCATGTTATTTGATATGTGTTAAAATTTCGTGAGCTAATTTTATCAATTGGTTGGTTAATTTGTGAAAAAGGACTAAATCGTGTAAAATACAAAAGTGTTGTTCTAATAGCTAAAGGTATTAAATAGCTATGGAAAATTAAATTAGGGTCCTTATGCTATAATTGGACCATGATTAAACTGATTGGACATTATTGGACATTTTATCATGTAATTTGAAGGATTTTAACCAAGGTTAAAAAGGTAAATTAGTAAATAATTGATAATTTAATAAAACCAAAAGTTATTTTCTTTATTATCATCTTCCTTAGCCAAATTTTAACAAGAAGAATAGCCATACTTAGGGATTCCATCCGGCCAAGCTTTCATTGTATATTAAGGTACGATTTTTGTCCCGTTTTTAATGATTTCTATGTTTTTGAGATCGTTGCAGCTAGATCTAGCTAGCCTAGGGACTATTTTGCAAAACTGTTAAAGATTTTGAATGTTGCCATTGATGAAACATCATGTGCTTTAATGTTTGATGATAGATTTTGAATGCTTGTTCATAAATATACAAGTTTTGTTTAAGTGATAAATTGAGAAATATTGAAAATGTGTGGTTAAAATGTGAAATAAATGGAAATTAAGGGCTGCTAGGGGCATTATGGTAATTCGGCTAGCATGGGTTTATTGTGAATTTGCATAAATTTGTGATTTTGTGTAATAAGAACTAAATTGTAAAAATGTGAAAGTTCAGGGGCAAATGTGTAAAATAACCCTAATATGTATTTTGGATTGAATTGAATAAATAGAAAAATAAATAAGTTCATTTTGATTACTTATAGATCAAGAAAAGAGGAATTTGAACTTAGATCGGGGAAAAAGTAAAGTAATTGAATAATCGGTCCGTTTCGTGATTTAAATACACAAGGTAAGTTCTTATAATTGAACTTAAATGTGTATCTACTTATTTGATGGATGAAATTGAGATAGTATTTGCCCTATTAGTTAAATGTGGAGATTTGGAATTAAATTTACAATTTAAGTAAGGCAAATTGTTATATAAGACCATAGCTGGGCTATGGCAATTGTATAATAAGATCATAACCAGGTTATAGCATGTGAATGTAAGACCACGGCAGGGCCTTTCCAACATATGTGTAAGACCATAGTTGGACTACTGCATCAGAAAATCGAAGCATTTGTATCGTAAGTATTTATAAGCTCAAAGTGATTTGGCAAGAGCATTGATGATAAATAAATATGTATCGGTACAGGTATGTACTGAAAACTATACATGTGTTGAGTTAGAAGAAGTTGAGGACTTATGAATTACAATATGGTTAACCTTTATGTTAGCTCATTGATTGATGCTTTAAATTTTAATTATGTTATCCATTTTGAAGTGCTATTGATTGTCGAGATTATTTCATAATTACATACAAACTTACTAAGCTTTATAGCTTACTCTATTTAATTTTTGATGTTTTATAGTTCTACGAAGTTAGCTCAGATCCGGAGATCGTTAGGGACTTCATCGCACTATCGGACATCTGTTTTGGTACTTTTGAAGTGTGTATATATGGTATATGGCATGTATAGGCTCGTGTCAATTTGGTATGCTTGATGGATATGTATTTTGGCCATTTGAGTTGGCATAAGATGATGAACTTGATGATGTTTATATATGTGCAAAAGGTTCTAATTTGAGTTTAGTAATTGACTTATAATGACTGATTGAGGTTGAATGAATAATGCATGTTTGGAATAGTTTAGCCAAATGAAATATATATGTGAATTATGTATGGTAAGGCAAGTTGAATTGAATAGGTAAATGGCATTAGATTGAGTATTGAATCAGTTGAAATGGATATAGTGTGATTGTGTATTGGTTGATAACTTTTGGCTGCATATTTGTGTCTTAAAATGGTACCAATTGATCTTGTTTAGGTATGTGCAAAATGGGTGGCAAAATGGCTTGGTAAATGGCCTATATTTGTCCACACGGGCAGAGACACGGCATGTGTCTCAACCGTGTATGACACACGGTCCTGTTACACGGTTGTGTGTCCCCTGGTGTTGAAATTGAATTGAAGTCAGTATGCTCCACACGGTCTCACACACGGACGTGTGATTGGCTGTGTGGTACAAGTCAGTATACCCCCCAATTGGCACACGGCCAAGCACACAGGCGTGTGACTTAGCCGTGTTGCATAAGTTAGTATACCCTATAGGTTTGACACGGGCTAGACATACGAGTGTGTGGTTGGCCATGTGACCCAAGTCAGTATGTATGTCTTGTTTCCACACGACCTGAGACACGGACGTGACTGGATTCGTGTGAGGAACACGGCCTGTTCACATGGGCGTGTGACCCCTATAAGGTTGAAATTTTTTTTAAGTTTCCAAAATTTTCATATATAGTCTCGAACCACTTCTAACGCATGTTTAAGGCCTCGTAGGCCCTTATATGGAACAATGTGATTGAGTTGAATGATTTATGAGAATGAATACTTTATATTTGATAAATGAATGCTATATATTGTGAATTAATCGGTAATACCTCGTAACCTTACTCTAGTGATGGATACGGGTTAGGGATGTTACATGTAATGCTTACTTTGTTTTATTTCCCCCCTATTTTATAGTGCTCGGAAGCTCGCAAAGGTTGGAGATCATTGGAGCATCATCACACTATCTACTAGCTTATTTTGGGTATATATAGTAAAATTATTTTGGTATAATGGCATGGATAGGCTAACTTGGCCATAGATGGCTTAAGTATGTGGTTTGTAATCTAGCCATTGGAATGGCTAGTAATGGTTGTTTTTTATATACTTGTAATGTCACACTATGGTAGTTATATACATGTTAAAAGGTTGCTCAAATTATGCCTATCATATGGAATATACCAAGGTAAGATTATAAACATGTATGCATGTAATGATATGCCATGTTGAACGATAGAGTTTGCTTAATTTGAATGCTTGAAATGGTTAGTATTTGGATGTGAGTTTAAGTGCAGGTCATTGATGTGATATTGGGTGAGAAATGAAGCTAGAAACGACTTTATTTTGTCCATAAGGGCGTATGTCTAGACCATATGTGACACACGACCTGGTACATGGGTGTGTGGTTAGGCCGTGTGTCCCCTGTACCTTAAATTTGAGAAACAGAATGCTCAAAATTGAGCAAAAGGGTAGAGACACAGACGTGTGTCTCAGCCGTGTGTGCTACACGGCCTAGAACATAGGTGTGTGTCTTGGTCGTGTGAAACCTGCACTTCAATTTGAAAAGTAAATTAACCATACGGCCTAGCACACAGGCATGTGGCATGGCTGTATGCACAAATCAGAGAGTTACACGGGGTCGAACATGACCTACAGCACGTGCGTGTCCCAAGGTCACACGGGCGTATCCCTTGGACAACACGGGCATGTAAGCGTTGTAACTTAGAAAATTGTTGAAAATTCGTGAAAATTCTTAGAGTTTTTGATTAAGTCCGGACTTGATTCTAATGCTCATTTTGGGCCTCGAGGGTCCATGTAAAGGACAATATCAATAATCTCGGTTAATGAGTAGTAATTTATGTGAATTATCTGAAAATGTTCTAAAAGTTTTGGTAATGCTCCGTAACCCTTTTTCAACAACGAATACGGGTTAAAGGGTATTACATTTAATGGTATCAGAGCTACGATTTAGCCAATTCTTGGATTTAACGTAGCAAACATGGTTTTAGCTATACATGCCATTATATAATTCGCGATAGTGTGATATCTCTTGATCATTTTAAATGTGTTTTTCATATAGTAATGTCATCTAACCAAGCTAGAGCCGAATCCGAGGAAGCTGGGAGCAATACTTTAGCTTCGATTTGAAGAGTTGTATCAACATCTGGTAGTGAAAGGCCTGTACCTAAGGGCCAAAATGAGGAGGCAAATCAGGCCTTCTTCTAATTGATGAATGAATGGTTTACCGACTACTTAAGAAAAATCCCCGCTGTACAACGACCTCCCCCACCTGCTCCTCAATCAATTCCTGAGGTACCACAGGGTGCTGAACCCGCTAGAACAGGTAAGCCTTCTATAGATAAAATTCGTAAGTGTAACAGCCTGATTTTGGGGCTAGTAGGAACAATGATTTTTGGACCATAAATCTGACATAGAAAAATTTATTTTTATTATATTTTTATGGTCTACAGTTTCACGGAATGATTTCGTGAAAATTTCGTTTGAAGATTTTGACCGTTGGGCATTCAATTTAGTAAAAAGGACTAAATTGTAAAAAGTATAAAAGTTGAGTTCTACGTTCTAGAGGTGTCCAATTGCTATGAGATTTTAAATTAGATGTCCTTATATGATAACTAAACCATTTGTTAAGTTAGTGGACAAAAATAGACATGGTGAGATAAAATTTTAAAGTTTGGCAAAAAGGGCATTTTGGTCATTTGGTTAATAAAAGAATAAAAAGGGAAAAATCAAGCAAAATTTTGCCATCTTCTTCTCCAAGTGCCGAAATTTAGAAGGTCACCATAGCTAGGGTTCCTTCAACTTTCAAGCTTGATTGTAAGTACATCCTAGCCCCTTTTTTAATACTCTTTACGATTTTAAAGTCGTATTCACCCGATGTTTCCATTTCTACCATTGTTTTGAAGTAGGATTCATGTTTAAAAATTTACCCATGTGTGACATGCATGTATTTTGATGTTTGATGGAAGATATTGTATGTTTAAGCTGTGATAAACAACTTTTACTAAGTGATTTTTAGTGAAAATGCATAAAAATGACCTATTTGTAAAAAGTTGTAAAATGGGTAGTAAAAATATGATTTGATGAAAAATGTGGGCTGATATGAGCATGTTTGTGGTTCGGCTAGGCTTAGGTAACAAAGAAAGTGAATGCATTTTATTTTACGAGCCTAGGGATAAAAATGTAAATATGTCAAAGTTTGGAGGTAAAAGTGTAATTTTTGCCATAATAGGATTTTTGGGCTAATTTAAGTAATGTGAATATTAAATAAGCTAAATTTTCTATTATAGATCAAGAAAAATGAAGTTCGGACCTTGATCAAGGAAAGAATAAAGTGTTTGACGATTAGATCCTTTTCTACTATTTTTTGTACCGAGGTAAGTTCGTATGTAAATAATGCATTATTATTTATGTTTTAATTGTGCTATTATTGTATGAATTGTGATTTACTCTTTGAATGAATTCGACAAAGTTCGACAAGCGAGAAAATCCCAGTTGAACGTTAGGAATAGTTAGGATACGAATGTCATGACATTAGGGTTAGTTGAGATTACGTGTAAGACCATATCTGGGATATGGCATCGATATGAGATTTTGTGTAAGACCACAGCTGGGCTATTGGCATCGATATGAGATCCCATGTAAGACCATATCTGGAATATGGCATTGGTATGATACTATGTGTATGAGATTTCTCGAGTATCCTTTAGTATTCCAAGTGGTTCAATGGGAAACTTAATGGCAAAGTTTAAGTTGTGAAAGACTATGGTATGTTGTGAAAGATTATGGTAACTTGCAAGATTGGTACAGGTATGTACATAAAACTCATACTTAATGAGCTCGATATGTGATGAACCTATGGTATCGTTTGATTGAGTAGGTTATGATGTTAAGGTACTAATAACATCTATGCTAAGCTTGATTAAGAAATTTACATTAATGTTTATGTAAATTACTGTGTGTTAAGTATATGTTAAAGTGTGTTTATGATGCCTATTATTTGCATAGGAACTTACTAAGCTTTTAAGCTTACTCCCCTTTCTTTTTCCCTTGTCTTATAGTGTCACCAAGCCAGCTCGGGGATCGACGACAGACGGAGATCCGTTCACACTATCAAACTATCATTTTAGGTACTTATGATTACATTATTTTTAGTTATGGCATGTATAAGGACTTGGTCATTTTTTTATGTGCCATATTCGATTTAGCCAAATGCGTTGGCTTATAATGGTTGATGATTCATTTTGTAAATGGCCATTGAAATTGGCTAATATTGGTTAAGTATATATGAATATGAATATTTCTTTCATGAATGTGGAATTTGCATGGTTTAATATGATAAATATGAGATGTTGTATGAGATAGGAAATAGCATGTAATTGATGTGTGGATGACTTGGTTGTGGCTGAATTGGTTGTACGTATATACTTTGACTTGTGTTGCTTGTTGTTGTGTAGGTTAGTGCAAGTAAGGGTGGCAAAATGGCTTGGTAAATAGCCTTATTTTTGTCTATACGGGTAGACACACGGACGTGTGTTTAGGCTATGTGTGACACACAGCTTGCTCCATGGGTGTGTGATCTGACTGTGTGTCCCCTGCATCTAGAATTTTAGTTTTAAATTGGCCACACAGGCAGAGACACGGTTATGCGTCTCAGCCGTGTGAAGGGCACGGCCCAGGGACATAGGCGTGTGCCTAGGGAGTGTGGAGTCTGCATCTATTTTATGAAAAACTATGAAAATTAAATCACCCACACGGCCTAAGCACACCGGCGTGTGACTTGGCCGTGTCACTTCAATTTGTTGATGACGTCATAAACAGAGAGTTACACGGGTTAGGGGCATGGGAGTGTGTGATCACACGGCCTGCCTACACGGGCGTATCCCAAGCCATACGAGCGTGTGACCCCTGTTTTGGTGAAAAAAATTTCTAAGTGTGGGGAAATTTTCTAAAATTCTCGAATTAGTCCCAAACCACTCCTAATGCATGTTTTGGGCCTCGTAGGCTCATTTAAGGGACGATATGAATATTTTTGAAAATTTTTAAATTTGAGTGGAAATTCATGTCTCAATTTTGAATGTTTGTTTGAGTTTAAGTCCGGTAATGCCTCGTACCCTGTTTTGGTGTCAGATACGGGTAAAGGGTGTTACAATAAGCATGGGGAGAAAGAATTTAGAGCTACCGCAGATGATGATCCAAAAAGGGCTAAATTTTGGTTGGAAAATACCTTCCAGGTTTTTGAGGAATTATCTCATACACCTGTTGAATGTCTAAAATGTGCAGTATATCTACTGAAAGATACAACTTATCATTGGTGGTATATCATAAATTCAGTTGTACCGAGAGGGAACGTTACATGGGAATTCTTCCAGGCTGAATTCAGAAAGAAATATGTTAGTCAGAGATTTATGGATCAGAAAAAGAAAGAATTTTTAGAACTCAAGCAGGGAGACATGACTGTATTTGAGTATAAACGAGAATTTGTTCGGTTAAGCAAATATGCTAGAGAATGGGTTCTAATTGAGGCTAAGATGTGTAAACTCTTTGAAGAGGTTTTAAATGATGGTATCAAGTTAATGAATGGAATTCACGAAATAAGGGAATTTACAATGTTAGCCGATCGAGCACACAAAGCTGAGGAATTGAGTGAAGAAAAGAAACAAGCTGAAAGAGATACTTGAGCTTTTGGAAAAAGGGTTATAAGTAAGTCACAAACATCTGCTTCTAAGAAAATAAAGAAGTATTATGATCGTGTTACTACCTCTACGTGGTAGTCTAGAAAAGAGCGAGGCTCTCAACGCTCTAACCTGAGGTCTTCATCGCCATCTGTAACCAGTGTAGGTAGTTTTGGTAATCCCAAACCAAAGTGTAAGCATTGCAACAAATTTCATTTTGGGGATTGTCGTTTGAGAAGTGGAGCTTGTTACTAATGTGGTTCATTTGACCATTTTCTCAGAGATTTTCCAGAAAAAGATGAAAAAGAAATAGAACCAGCTTCAAAGCCGAGTAATCCTGTTTTAAGGGGCAAACCACCCCGTCACCCCAATAATTTTAGTGGTAGTCGAGGTACTACCAGGGATACAACAGTTAGATCTGAGGGCCGAGCACCTACAAGAACATATGCTATTCGTGCTAGAGAATATGCTTTTGCACCAGACGTCATTACTGGCACATTTTCTCAACTTGATACTGATATTACTGCATTGATTGATCCTGGTTCCGCGCATTCATACATATGCACAAACTTGGTGTCTGTTAAAATTTTACTCGTTGAATTCATTGAATTTGTGGTTAAAGTTTCAAACCCCTAGGGCTAGTGTGTTATGGTGGATAAAGCCTATAAAAACTATCTGTTAATAGTAAAATTGACTTGATGTTATTGACATTTGATGAATCTGATAAACTAGATGGATTACCTAATGTGATTTCAACAATTTCAGCATATAAATATGTCAAAAAGGGTTATGATGCTTATCTCGTATATGTGTTGGATACTAAAGTATCTGAGTCAAAGATTCAGTTAGTGCCAGTTGTATGTGAATTTCCTGATGTATTCCTAGAAGAATTACCTGGTTTACGATCGGATACAAAAGTGAAATTCTCTATAGACCTTGTTCTGGGTACAACACCGATATCCATAGCACCTTACAGAATGGCTCCTACTGAATTGAAAGAGCTAAGAGTACAGTTGTAAGAATTGATTGACAGAGGTTTTGCTTGACTTAGTTTTTCACCTTGGGGTGCGCCAGTTTTGTTTGTAAAGAAGAAAGACAGATCGTTGAGGCTGTGCATTGATTACAGACAACTCAACAAAGTTACAATAAAGAACAAGTATCCATTGCCTCGTATTGATGACTTGTTTGACTAGTTAAAATGTGCCACTGTATTTGTAACGTCCTAATTTTTAGGATTTTTGGGATTTTTGTGATTTTTGAGGAATTTTAGAATTTCTGTGTTTTGACTGTATAATGTAGGTCTAAGTATGTTAGTGGGCCTTTAGAAGGCCCAAGAGTAAATTTAACCCGAAGCAATTTTATAATTTTCAATTTTAGAGAGAGAAGGTTCTGGTGTTATGGGCTTTCAAAATAAAGGTGGTAAAATAAGCCACAAGAAGATCTGTGGTAAAGTGGCATGTGACGCCACGTAGGTGCTTAGGGAGTGGCGTGTGGATGTTTAGGGGGAGCTAAGGTTCAAGTCACAAGGTAAGCGAATAGAGGTTTTATTTTTTTCCTTTTTTTCTATGAGCAGGAATGGTATGTGATGGAACTCAGGTGAAACTCTGTCAGGAAGAGTTTGAGTTGTTCAGGGGATTGAGTAAAGGAGGGAAAAGGGGAGAAAACCAAGGAGTCTGAGTAGGAAGCAAGAGTTGGCCATATAGGGGACTCTGTAAGAGCAAATTCAGCTAGGTCTTTTAGTGTTTGCAATCTCGGCATTTGGATTAGTGGTTGCCGAATTCTTTTTGTGCATTTCTGGGATTTGTTTAGTTATTCTCCTGTTTTGCCGAAATAGGGTAGGGTATCTTAATTTTTTCTCTTTTTCTTTCTTTTGCTAGAAGCCGAAACCTACACCCTACACTTGTGCCGACTTGTGTAAGACAAAAAACTATCATCCTTTCTCTTCTTCAAAACCGAATTCTATCATCTCCTCCCTTCTTCTTTTCTCTTTTCTTATCGACCCTCATCTTCTTCACCTTTGTTTTCCCTCAAAACCAAATACCTGCTGCCGATTTTTCCTTAGCCGAACCTATATCCTCTATATTTCTCTTCTTTTTTTCCTCATTTAACCCCTATCAAAGCTGGTTAGCCGAATCTCCATTGAAGCCGAATCTCTCATCCTTTCTTTCAAACCGAAACTTTTCTACACTGAGGTACTTCTGAAGCCGAATCTTTGATTATACTTTTCTCTTCTTGTGCGGTGGTTGGATCTACAGTAGATCGAGAGTAGTGTCATAACGTTTTAGGTAAGTGCTCGAATCTTTCATTAGTTACTCATGTGTTAAGGTAAAAGCCGAAATCCCTACCAACTAAGGGTGGCTAACGTTTGGAATAAGGGCATATTGGCCCCTTTCTTATGGTTTTGTGTACGCTAGTGTGGACAAGGGGGACTTTCAGCAAAAAGGGCTTTAAAGGCTAACACTGTTGGACATCTAGATCTAGTCCATATTTCGGCAGAAAGGTAAGAACTCTAGGGACTAAGGCAATGTTAGCTGAATATGGTAAGGAGACTAGTACGTATTTTGTTTTTGATATGTAGTTTGACGTTTCAGTAACTCGATTGTAGGCAACTCGTGTGTGGATCTCGCCAACGTATCGTTACAGATCAGGTGTGTAAACGACACCCACTTATAGACTAGATCGGCAAAAGCTGGAAAGCCGAAATGCTGAAGAGCTAGCATTTTGGGAACTTGCGAGCGTACGAGCGCTCGTGGGATAGTTGTTTGATAATCTTGGTAATCTCAAGCGGTAAGATTGCAGAGTGCGCAATTTCATGCACCTCGGTATATTTGGGCTTAATAGGCTAAAATCGGGTTAATGGGTTAACGGGCCCAATTCGATAAAAACGCTCGGTAAGTACTTCTGCTAATACATTAATGGTTGTAATATGCATGAAAACCCTAAAATAGTAAATTACTAAAATACCCCTGAGTATAAAAATTACTATTATACCCCTAGGGTTAATTTTGACTGAAATGCATGATATTCTGACTCTGTGTGTTGTATGCCATGACATGTATATCTGTTGCATGGGACATGGGTTATATTGATGGAGGAAGCGTTTTGGTGGCTATGCCACAAATATCGCTCCGTGGCTCGCCACAATATCTCAGATCTGTGACTCACACAATATTCGCTCAGCGACCATGCTGCAAATTCTGTGGTGTGTAGCGGATGGGTGGGTCGAGTTGTCTCCCCACATGGTGTAAGGTTGGTACGGGGGTGTATACGGATGGATATGGGGTTTTTTTTTGCATACATGAAATATTTGTCCTGTCTCTGTTATGGGCCTAGGGGCTTCATTCTGAATTCTGTATAGGGCTAAGGCCCAACCTAATCTGTTTCTGTGGTTTGATCTGATTTGGACTATGGTTGGATTATTTTACACACTGAGTTTTCCAAACTCACCCCCTTAATTTCATCCATGCATGAAATCCCCAACCATAGTGGACTTGGAGCTGTGAAGGATTCGGAGTGGCCAAATATTCTGCAAATTCAGTTTTCTTCATGTGATTTGATTAGCCTTTACTTGCTTTAATTGTTTTGGGTTTTAAGTTGTAATAAGGCCGCTCGTAAATTTTATGGTTTTATTAATTGTTTCACATATTACTCGATTTAAACTGTTAGATTCAGGCTATGTGGGTTTTGTACAAAATTAACAAACGATTTCAAAACACACGAGCGTAACAAATGGATAACCTAAAGACTTAATTAATCGGTGTTTTTCTTTCTTAGGCAATAATTAACCATCACTTTACAAAATCACCCTGATTACGATAAACAAAGAACACAATCAACCGTAAGTCAAAGTGACACGTCAGACTTGGCCATAACGTCCAGGCTAGGTTTGGGGCGTTACAGTATTTTCAAAGATTGATCGTTCTGGTTACTATCAACTATGGGTAAAAGATTCAGATGTCCCAAAGCCAGCTTTTAGAACCAGGTATGGACACTATGAGTTTCTTATGATGCCATTCGGATTGACAAATGCACCTGCAATGTTTATGGATTTGATGAACAGAATTTTTAGCCCATATTTAGATAGGTTTGTGGTGGTATTTATAGATGATATTTTGGTTTACTCCTGAGATGAAAATGAACATGCGGAGTATTTGAGAATAGTGTAGCAAACTTTACGACAGAAACAATTGTGTGCCAAACTTAGTAAATGTGAATTTTAGCTACGGGAAGTTAGTTTTCTTGGGCATATAATATCTACTGAAGGTGTCTGGGTGGACCTGAATAAAATTTCAACCATTATTAACTGGAAGGCGCTGAAGAATATGTCTAATGTCTGAAGTTTTCTAGGACTAGCTGGTTATTATCGGAGGTTTGTAAAAGGTTTTTCAATGATAGCTTCTCCGATGACCCATGTACTGCAAAAAGATGTGAAGTTTCAGTGGACTGATAAATGCCAGCAGAGTTTTGACAGATTAAAAGCATTATTGATAGAAGCTCCAGTGTTAGTTCAGCCAGAATCGGGAAAGGAATTTATAGTTTACAGTGATGCATCATTGAATGGTTTAGGCTGTGTTTTGATGCAAGAAGGTAAAGTAGTAGCCTATGCTTCAAGACAGCAAAAACCACATGAAAGAAACTTCTAACAGTTCGGTTTAGACCTTAGTCAGAATAGTGGTTTTGGGACCACAAATCTGAGTCAAAAAATATTTTAAATATTATTTTCTGTGTTTATAATATTTGAATTAGCATGTGTGAAAGTTTTGTATGAAAATTTTATTGTTTGTGTGCTTAATTTGATAAAAGGACCTAATCGCATAAAATGTAAAAGTTTCCTGTTGTTTGTTAAAGTGCTTAATTGATTTTTCTTATTAAAAGAGAGGTCCTTATGTTGTTATTAACCATTGAAAGCATGAGTGGACATTAATAGCCTTGATATAATGGTTTATTAATGTTTTAATGTATGGGTATAATGGTAAAATAACTATTAATGTTAATTCAATAAAACAAAGGCATGAAATAAACCATTTTATGTTCATCCATGATCGAATATTAGAGAAAAAGAAGAAGAAAAGTCTAAGCTAGGGTTCGGCTATTTTTTATTGTTATTAAGGTATGTTCTTTGATCCATTTTCGATAATTTTTACGTTTTTGATATCGTTGCTTTGTATTTTACTAAGCCCATGCCTCAATTTTTTATTTTGATGATGATTTGGAAATATTCCATGGATGAATTCATGAGTTTTGTGTTGTTAAATGATGAAATATGAAAGCTTGATGTTGAGTAAACTGGGCTAAATTGTGAAATTTGTAAATTAAAGGACTAAAATGTGAAATAAATGAAATATGTGGACTTATATGAGTACTATGAATATTCGGCCTAGCACATGTCTAAAGAAATTATGTGTATTTTGTGATTTTTTGAAATAAGGACTATAGTGTCAAAATGTGAAAATTTGAGGGCTAATTTGTAAAATGCCCTAAATGTGTGTTTATAGATTGTTTTGAATGAATGTGTGATTTTATAAGTCAAATTTGTATTTATATATATCAAGAATTAAAGAAAACTAAATTAGATCGAGGAAAGTTGAAAGTTGTCGAGTAGCTGATTCTGTCTATCCGAATCCGTACGAGGTAAGTCAATATACAAATATATGTATTTTGAATTGAATTACTATTTATTATATGCTTATGAACAATGTTGAAATGATTATATATGTTGAGAATGAGATATCTGAGAAAGTATCAACAAGTTCTGATGTCCAAAAAGCCCCGTACAAACCTTAAGAATAGTTAGGATACATATGTCATGACATAGGATCCGATATGTGTTATCGTGTAAGACAACATCTGGGACGTTGGCATCGACTTATGATTTACGTGTAAGACCATGTCTAGGACGTTGGCATCCTCTTTGATTCAGTGTAAGACCCTGTCTGGGACAGTGGCATTGATGTTTGATTACATGTAAGACCACGTCTGAGACGTTGGCATTGTATGTACTTTTCGAGCTATCCGCATATCTTTATGATTTTGAACAGTTCAACGGGCATTCTAATATATGAATGATTATATGAAATGCATGTTCGATTCAGGTATGTTTGAATTGTACACTATGTTAAGAATGAAAGGTAAGTATATGTACTTTTGTGAACCTATGATATAATTATGAGAAAATATGTTATATGAGCAAATAGATTGGAAATATATGAATTATATGTGAACCATGTGATATATGTTAGTAATTTATCCATGAAGTATATGTATTTTATGATGTTTATATGCTTAAGTTGTTGAGTTTATTTGTATATGGCTTACTAAGCTTTTGGAAGCTTACTCTGTGTGTTTTTCAACTATTTTATAGATATCGAAGCTACTGAGAGTTCGGAGATCGTCGAGGATCGTCACCACACTATCAAACTATATTTTGGTACCTTTTGAAAATGTGTATATTGAAGTGTGGCATGTATAGGCTAGAAGTACTTTAAATATGTTTTGTGAAGTGTATATCTAGCCATGTGACTTGTCTTGATTATGGTTGTATATATGAATGTGTTTTTGGTATGAAATATGTGATGCAATATGAACAATATGATATGTTTTGAATGGCCTATTGGAATGGTCAATTTGGTAAGGTTTTAGCTGAGATCGAATGAAGTAAATTGAGGTTATGAAACATATGTTTTGGTATGACTTTGACTTATGATTTGGCATGATTTTGGTATGATTATAATCATGAATTTTGTTGTTAATGTTATGGCATGGTTGTTGTATGTTTTGGTATTGGAATTGGCTGAAATTATTATGCAAATATGCTTGGTTTGATGCTTGTAGGTTTGACCCAAATGGGGTGGCAAATTGGCTATTCAAATGGCCTATTTTTGTCCACACGGGCAGAGACACGGGTATGTGTCTCAGCCGTGTGCAACACGCGGTCATGTTGCACGGCTGTGTGTAACACACGGTCATGTTGCACGGCCGTGTGTCCCCTGGGGTACCCTATGATTTTAAGTCAGGCTTGGGCACGGCCAAGGCACACGGGCGTCTGGCTAACCATGTGACCCAAGTCAGTCTCGACCACAACCAAGGCACACGGGCGTGTCTTGTGGCCGTGTGAGCAAGTCATTATGTATACCCTGTTTTAACACGGCCTAGACATACGGGTGTGTCTAAAGCCGTGTGAGGCACACGGCCTGTTCACATGGGCATGTGACTTGTACAACTTTGAAAATTGTTTAAATTTCAAAAAAATTTGTATGTGCTCAGTTTAGTCCCGGCCCCTTTCTAAAGCATGTTTAAGGTCTCGTTGACCTATATAAGGGACACTATATTGATGTTTGATTTTTGATGCTATGATGTTTATAAGATGAATGTTAAATGTTCTGACTTGTCCGGTAATGCCTTTAACCCTAGTCCAGCGATGGATACGGGTTAGGGGTGTTACATTTTATTGGTATCAGAGCTATAGTTTAGTCAGTTCTATGACTACCATAGCATTGTGAGTCTAGTTATACTTGCCATATTTATGAACTGCTATAGTGTGATGAATCCTGACAATAAAAATGTGCTTTTATATAACAAATGGATCCTGAACAAGCCATAGCTGACGATGTGGAAAGTAATGCGTCTGCTCCCACGTAAGGGACAGCGCCATCCGATTCTAGACCGGCTACGAGTAGCCATGATGGATAGGCTAAACAAGCCTTCTATCAAATGATGAACGATTGGTTTAGTCAGTACCTTTGAACTAATCCAGCTGTTCAACAACCTCCACCGCCGGTCAATCCTCCGCAAGCCTCTGCTACGCCCTAAGTGAATCCGAATCAGTTAATTAAGCCTCCAGTTGATAAAATTAGAAAATATGGGGCCACAGAATTTTGTGCTACTACAAATGATGATGCTAGAAGAGCCGAGTTCAGGTTAGAGAATTCAATATGAGTATTCGATGAAATGTCTTTGAATCCGGATGAATGCATAAAATGTGTCATTTCACTTCTGAAAGATACGGCGTATCACTGGTGGAAGACTTTGATATCTGTGGTCCTGAGTGAGTAAATCACCTGGGATTTCTTTCAAGCTGAATTCCAGAAGAAATACATC
This sequence comes from Gossypium anomalum, assembly GCA_025698475.1. NCBI lineage: Eukaryota > Viridiplantae > Streptophyta > Magnoliopsida > Malvales > Malvaceae > Gossypium > Gossypium anomalum. Next base: position 40,406,174 of record CM046961.1, on the reverse strand, counting down.
AGTCAGAGATTTATCGATCAAAAACATACAGAGTTTCTTGAGCTTAAACAAGGCCGTATGTCTGTTACAGAATACGAGCGAGAATTTGTAAGACTAAGTCAGTATGCCCGAGAATGTGTATCTACTGAGGCAATAATGTGCAAAAGTGTAACACCCCATACCCATATTCTAGACCAAAATAAGGTACGGAGCATTACCATTCACGAAAACATGAATTCAAGCATTAACCTGACCTTACTCAATTTACTTACTTTAGCTTAGACTAAAGTTGATAGCATTAACAGATATACATAGATACATGTAGATTTTAAAATTTAGAAAAGTGATACTTTAAAACAAATTAATTATGACATATAACAAAATGATTAGTCTCTCTCTATACATGCCATAATTCCAAAGTAGTGATTACAAAATACCAAAAAGTATTGATAGTGTAGATGAGTCTCTGACGATCTCCAAAATCCCGAGCTGGCTTAATAATTCTATAAAACAAGAAAAAGAAAAGATGGTAAGCATATAGCTTAGTAAGTAAGTACTAAATTGATATATAATTTATCAAAGTAAAACAATCATACTAGTATATGGTTACATATATTGATGACAGGCTGTTTTTCTAGAGTCCCGGTTAAAAGAAAAATCATATCTTGAGCTACATATCTCGAAATTCAATTCCATAAATTTTCCTTGAAACTAGACTCATAACTCTATTTACTAATTTTTTTTCTAGAATTTTTGGTTGGGCCAATTAGTACAGTTTATTAGTTAAAGTCTCCCCTATTTCAGGGTATGACTACTCTGACACCTGTGCATTACGAACAAAATTTATCCCTATACAAGATTCCAACGACCATGCCGTTTATTTCCCTTAAAAATAGACTCAATAAGAAATCCATGCATGTATGGTATGACTCTTAATAATTTTTTACAATTTATGGTGAATTTCTAAAGTCAGAACAGGGGATCTTAATTTCATTCAGAACCTATTTCACAAGAATTCAATTATCACATAATATAGAAGTCTTTTGTTTCCCCTGTTTCTTTTATATGAAAGTAGACCCATTAATCTTTAATTCCATAATTTATTTGAGATTTAATTCTACTTCCATGATTTTTGGTGAATTTTCAAAATTATGCAACTGCAGCTGTCCAACATTGTTTTACTACAAAAATTCACTCTTACATATTTCGCTCAATCCTTTCCATTTTACTAAGGTTCGCTCACTTATCGAGCATATTGCTCATAAATTCAAATAAACATATACGTTCAGTTATTCATCACATAATCACATTCACATGTTTCTTCATTTAAATCAATTTCCCGTTGAACTCATCGGAATAACAATAGATACACCTGTAACACCCATGTAGCATACAAAAATTTGACAATCATACTGACCAGAGTATAAGTTCCTTATTCACGAGTGAGCTATATAAGAAAAAGAATTCATTTAAAAATCGTAAGGATGGTACGTCACATATACATATATATCACCATCCATTTCGATACTCAAACGGCCGAACCACCACTTCATAATCACTTACATAAATACTTATTTATACTTCCAAAACTATCATTATGATTTCGTATTATCATACCCTAGACATGTTCGTTAAACAATAGTTACATAAGTATAAAACTTCACATTTGATTACATGTAAAACCGAGTCTAAATATATATATCAAACCATTTTCTTATGGCTTCAATTACAAAAACAAAATATACACTTCAAAACGCGTATTCAAGCCTATACATGCCGTAATGTTCGCCTAAGTAACTATGAAAAGATACCAAAATGTGGCACGCGGACGTCATGGCTTTGACGATGATCTGAACACGCAAAAGGATTCAAGAAATCTATGTGGAGAGCAACAAAAACACAAAGAAAGATATAATGAGTATTCAACCCAGTAAGTCATAAGCAATTTTACACATACCATTGATATAAGAATAGAAAATGCATAAAATTCACCTGTCTAGGTCATGCTGAACCATATTACAATCATATAATTTTACTAAACTATCCACAGGCCAAGGACGACTATCAATCATCTATCAACCAACCAATAACTTTAAAGCATCACTCAATATATATTTAACAATATCAACTCTTATACATGCGCGCATATTCATTTTACATCTCAACTTGATACCTCGAATAATAGTACAACACCATGTGTCTTTCGTATACTACTTAGACCATTAATCGCATTCGCACACAAAGTGCACAAAGATTTTTCCGCACACTTAGTGCCAAGATATATATATCGCACACCTAGTGCCTCAAAACTCAATCCCGAATTAGCATTCAATTCAGCACACATAGTGCCCTTCGATTTCGCACACATAGTGCTAGTATTGATTACTTACAATAAGACAGCTTAATTTACTACATTAGCACAAATGGCCACGAGTTTAAATACATATATATAGATATGAGTCTATAATCAATCTCATATAAAAGAAAAACTTATGGACTTACCTGATAGTTCGAAATGATCCTCAATCGCCTATTCAAATTTCTTTGTTTTTGCCTTTGCTTGACTCCCCTCCTTTGAGTTCTTAAGCTAAAATAAATGAATTTAACAATTTAATTACCTCACTAGTTAATTATACCCCACACTATTAAAATTTCACATCACTAAAAAGAAAATGACACAACACTTATGCTTTCATCATAATTAACCATTCGGCTATTGATCACTTAATATTCATTCACTATCAATACTTCAATGAAAAACACCTATATACATATATATGTCTTTACGGCAACCACGCCTTGTTAAAATACTCACCTATACAATTCAATGATTTCCTCATCATCTTATAATTATCCTTGTTCATTATTTTAAACCTTCAATTTATGCTTATATAAGGTCTCAAAGCCGAATGCAATTTGTCATTTTAATACCTAGTTTCACTTCACAACCACTTTGGCCGTGTACTTCTAATTTGGCCATAAGCCTTCCATTTATGCGTACCTTCATTTAGACATTATCTAGCTCATCCACTTCTAATTCTATAAGTTCAACACTTATATTGCTCATTACAACCCTCATAGTCTAAATTTAAAGATTGACAAACACACATATTTCAACTCTCTTAGCCGAATTCTCCATAATACTTAGACCTAAATAAGCACACTAAACTTAATCTTTTTGCATTTCAATTAATCCAACAAGAACATTTGGCTGTACCAAAATACCATTTCTTTCCTAAAATGACAATTTAAATCAATTAAACATTCAATTAAAATCCCATATAACCGAATACCTAAATATCATCCAAGTATAAATTCAACAATTTCACATCATCCTATCATCTAATTCTTCAACAATGCAAGAAAACAATCACAAATCTTAGCAATTTGTACACGGCTTAGTGCCCAATCACTACAAAAAAATTATAAATTCCTTAACATTTCCAAAATACATTGCAATTTAACTTAAACATGTAAGAAGATATAACTAATAATTCAAAACTCACCTCCTATTAGCAAGTAGCCAAAGCCGAATTTTCTTAGTGAAAATTTCCTATTTTCCTCTCTTTTGTTTCGGTTCTTGGAGGTAGAAGAAGATGAACATATCTTTCTTTTCTAAATTATTTTATTTAGTCTTTTATTTTACTATTTTTATTATTATTTTATAATCAAAAATTATAATTAAATAGACTTAGTGGAGAGCCATCATCACTTGGCCGGCCACTTAATGGAATTTGGGAAAATTGACATGCAAAACCACTCCTTTCCATGCATGTACTAACAGACCATTTTAAGATTAACCTATTACATTTTTACAATGTTTCATATAAGTCCTTTCTTTATAAATTCACTTAGAGATGATCAAATTAATGCATGAAACTTTCACACACGCATCTACGCACATTGTAAACACCAAAATAAATAAATTTTAATTACTTAATACTCAGTCTCGTGGTCCCGAAACCACTTCCCGACTAGGGTCAATCTAGGGCCGTTACAATTCTCCCCCACTTAAGGAGTTTTCGTCCCCGAAAATCTTACTAGTGAAAAGGTTTGGGTATCTCTCTTTCATAGAGTTCTCGGTTTCCCAAGTAGCTTCTTCAATCCCATGTTTGAGCCATAGTACCTTTACTAACAGCACCTTTTTGTTTCGCAACTCTTTCACTTCGCGAGCTAGAATACGGATCGGTTCTTCTTCATAACTCAAGTCGGATTTAATTTCAATCTCTGCTGGACTAATAATGTGCGATGGATCGGATCTATAACGTCGAAGCATTGAAACATGAAAAACGTTGTGAATCTTTTCAAGTTCGGGGGGTAAAATTAATCAGTATGCGATCGTCCAATTCGTTCGGATATCTCATACGGTCCGATAAACCTCGGACTCAATTTGCTTTTACGGCCAAATCTGAGTACTTTCTTCCAAGGCGAGACTTTAAGAAATACCTTGTCTCCGATCCGATATTCAATGTCCTTTCTTTTCAAATCTGCGTATGACTTCATCGATCCAAGTCGCCTTCAAACTTTCACCGATTATCTTTACTTTCTCGCTCGCCTCTTTGATCAAATCAACCTCAAGATTTTGCTTTCGCTAAGTTCGGTCCAAAACAATGGAGTACGGCATTTTCGACCATATAAGGCCTCGTATGGTGCCATTTTAATGCTTGATTGAAAGCTATTGTTGTAAGCAAATTCAATCAAGGATAAATATCGTTCCCATGAACCACCATATTCAAGGATGCAACATCTCAACATATCTTCGAGTATTTGAATAATCCGTTCCGATTGACCATCAGTCTGGGGATGAAAAACGGTGCTAAAATGCAACTTAGTACCCAAAGCTCCTTGTAGCTTTTTCCAGAATCGTGATGTGAATCTTGGATCTCTATCTGACACAATAGAAATAGGTACTCCATGCAATTTCACAATCTGAGAAATATACAACTCGGCTAGTTTATCAAGTGAATAATCCATGCGCACGGAAATAAAATGAGCCGACTTTGTCAATCTATCTACAATAACCCAAATCGCTTCTTTCCTGCTTGACGACAACGGTAACCCAGCTACAAAATCCATCGTTATTCGATCCCATTTCCACTCGGGTATCGTGATCGGCTGAAGTAATCCTGAAGGTACTTGATGTTCCGCTTTCACTTGTTGACATACCAAACACTTTGAAACAAAATCGAAAATGTCTCGTTTCATACCAGACCACCAAAACTGACATTTTAGGTCGTTGTACATTTTCGTGCTACCAGGATGGATCGACATTCGGCTATTATGAGCTTCATTTAAAATCATCGAAATAAGTTCTGAATTTCTTGGAACACACAATCGGTTTCTAAATCTTAAACAGTCGTCATCATCAATTTAAAATTCTGATTCCATACCCGTGGCACATTCAGCCCGTTTAGCAACCAACTCACCATCGACTTTTTGAGCTTCACTAATTTGATGAATCCATAGTGGTCTAGCCTTTAATTCTATTACTAATGCACTATCGGATAGAGTGGACAAGTGTACGTTCATTGCTCGTAAAGCAAATAGTGATTTGCGACTTAATGCATCAGCAACTACGTTAGCCTTTCCCGGGTGATAGTCGATGACCAGCTCATAATCTTTCAACAACTCGAGCCAACGTCTTTGTCGCAAATTCAATTCTCTCTGAGTCATCAAATATTTGAGGCTTTTATGATCCGAGTATACATGACACTTCTCGCCAAACAAGTAATGTCGCCATATTTTCAAAGCGAAAAAAATTGCAGCTAACTCGAGATCATGAGTCAGATAGTTCTTCTCATGCGGCTTCAATTGTCTTGATGCATATGCTACCACTCGACCTTCTTGCATTAACACACAACCCACCCAAGCAAAGACGTATCACCAAGATGACAAACTCTTTACGGATTCGGGTTGCACTAGCACCGAGCTTGATTAAATATGTTTTCGATTGATCGAAACTTCTCGACATTTTTCTCGACCAAACGAACTTAACATCTTTCTGAAGTAGTCTTGTCATTGGTGTGACTATCGTTGAAAAACCCTTTACAAAACGTCTGTAATAACCGGCAAGTCCCAAAAAGCTCCGAACTTCGCATATTCCTCGGAGGCTTCCAATTAAGTATAGCTGAAATTTTACTCGGATCAACTCGAATACCCGATCACATACACCACATGACCCAAAAACTAACTTCTCTCAACCGAACTCACATTTACCGAACTTAGCATACAATTGTTTATCCCGCAAAATCCGTAACACTAATCTCGGTGTGCTCGCATGTTCATTTCATTTCTCGAATAGACCAAAATGTCATCGATAAACACAACTACAAACCGATCCGATATATGGTCTCAAAATCGATTCATCAAATCCATAAATACCGCGGGGGCATTAGTAAGCCCAAACGGCATTACTAAGAACTCATAGTGTCCATATCTCGCTTACGAAGCGGTTTGGGTATATCTCGAGTCTCTAACTCAGAATCGATAATAACCCGATCTCAAATCTATCTTCAAAATACAGAGGCCCTTTCAATTGATCGAATAAATCATCAATACGCGGTAATGGATATTTATTCTTTATTGTCACTTTATTCAATTGACGATAGTCGATGCATAATCGCATGGTTCCATCCTTCTTTTTCACAAACAACACTAGTGCACCCCAAGGTGAGGAACTTGGACGAGCGAAACCTCTATCCATCAACTCTTGCAACTGAGTTTTCAATTCTTTTAATTCCGTTGGTGCCATACGATACGAAGCTATAGAAATCGGTGTAGTCCCAGGTACAAGTTCAATGCCAAACTCTACCTCCCGAACAGGTGGTAACCCCGGTAGTTCCTCGGGAAAAATATCCGGATAATCACAGACCACTGGCACTGATTCAAGCTTCTTTTCTAACTCTTTGTCGTCAAACACGTATGCCAGGTATACCTCACACCCCTTTCTCACATGTTTTTGAGCCATCATCGAGGATATAACAGCTGGTAACCCGATCCTATCAGTAGACTTGACTTGGATTATCTCATCGTTTGCACATCTCAAATCAATAGTCTTTCTTTTGCAATTCACTACTGCATCATGGACAGTCAACCAATCCATACCAAGGATAACATCAAATTCATCAAACGGTAAAAGCATCAAATCAGCTGGAAAGCTGGAGCCTCTGACTACTAGGGGACATTTCTTACACACTTTGTCCACAAGTACATAACGACCCAAGGGATTTGACACTCGGATTACGAACTCAGTAGACTCGACAGGTAGAGTCTTACTAGATACTAAAGTCTCACATATATATGAATGAGTAGAACCAGGGTCAATCAAAGCAATGACATCAGTATTAAAGAGAGTAAATGTACCAGTGATAACATCAGGAGAAGATGCTTCCTCTCGTGCACGGATGGCATAAGCTCCGCAGAGCACGAATCTCGAATCGATCACCGTATCGTAAATCCTCTCTCGACCCCCCACTTCTACCTCCGTATTTCTCGATGGTCTACCTCTAGTCTCAGCTGCGGCTTTGATCTTGTACCTTGTACCTTATTCTTCTCATCGAGTTCCGTACAATCTCGAATAAAATGATCCCGCGATCCGCATCTATAACGAGTTCGGTTAGTAGACTTACCCCAACATTCACCTACATGTCGTCTTCCACATTGGGTGCATTCGTGTTTTTCTTGTCACTGTGTACCAACACTAGCAACCGAAGTAACTCGAGAATCCGTTGACGGTCGCTCCCTAATAGAAATTCCTGTAGCCGTCTTTGATTTGTTAGTATCGTCCCTGAATTTCTTTGGAGTCGAGAAAGTAGTTTTACCCACCATTCTTTTACGAAAATATCTGGCTTCAGATTCAGCTTTCTTTTTCTCCTTCCCAAGCTCTTCAGCCTTGCATGCTCGTTCAACCAGTGTTACAAATTCCTTTATTTCTAAAATACCCACCAACAGTTTTAAATCTTCATTCAATCCTTCTTCAAATCTTTTACACATAGCGAATTCATCAGCTACACACTCCCGAGCATATCGACTGAGTCTTACAAACTCGCGCTCGTATTCAAATACTGTCAAATGACCTTGTTTGAGCTCCAAAAATTCTTTACGCTTTTGGTCAGTGAATCGTTGACTAATATACTTCTTTCGGAATTCTGTCTAAAAGAAATCCCAAGTAACACGTTCCTTCGGAACAATAGAAATCAGAGTTCTCCACCAATAGTAGGCCGAGTCTCGCATTAAGGATATAGCACACTTTAAACACTCTTCTGGTATACACGAAAGCTCTTCAAAAACGCGAATGGTGTTATCAAGCCAAAACTCGACCCTTTCAGCATCATCAGTAGCTGTAGCTCGAAATTCTTCCGCTCCGCGCTTTCTCACCAAATCTACAGGAGGCTTACTCAGCCTCAAAGGATCAATGGTCGTTGGTATGACAGGAACCTGAGGCGGATTACTTAAGTTCGGAAACTGTTGAGCAGCCGGGTTAGTCCAGGCGTATTGTGCGACCCATTCGTTCATTATAGAAAAGAAGGCTTGTTTTGCCCCATCATCTTGATTATTTGCAGAGGATTGAGGTTCACCAGGCGGTGTTCCTTGTGCAGGAGCAGCCGCTACACTTTCAACATCATACGCCAAGGCTCTCTCAGGGTTAGGTTCCATTTACTAATCAAAACAATAATTTCAACCGTCAAAAGCCATCACACTATCATATACTAACATTAAGGCATGTATAGCTAGACTCGTACGCGCTACGGTAGTCCTAGAATCGACTAAACCGTAGCTCTGATACCAATAAAATGTAACACCCATGTAGCATACAAAAATTTGACAATCATACTGACCAGAGTATAAGTTCTTTATTCACGAGTGAGCTATATAAGAAAAAGAATTCATTTAAAAATCGTAAGGATGGTACGTCACATATACATATATATCACCATCCATTTCGATACTCAAACGGCCGAACCACCACTTCATAATCACTTACATAAATACTTATTTATACTTCCAAAACTATCATTATGATTTCGTATTATCATACCCTAGACATGTTCGTTAAACAATAGTTACATAAGTATAAAACTTCACATATGATTACATGTAAAATCGAGTCTAAATATATATATCAAACCATTTTCCAATGGCTTCAATTACAAAAACAAAATATACACTTCAAAACGCGTATTCAAGCCTATACATGCCGTAATGTTCGCCTAAGTAACTATGAAAAGATACCAAAATGTGGCACGCGACGTGATGGCTTTGACGATGATCCGAACACGCAAAAGGATTCAGAAATCTATGTGAGAGCAACAAAAACACAAAGAAAGATATAATGAGTATTCAACCCAGATGAAGTCATAAGCAATTTTACACATACCATTGATATAAGAATAGAAAATGCATAAAATTCACTGCCTAGGTCATCTTTGAACCATATTACAATCATATAATTTTACTAAACTATCCACAGGCCCAAGGACGACTATCAATCATCTATCAACCAACCAATAACTTTAAAGCATCACTCAATATATATTTAACAATATCAACTCTTATACATGCGCGCATATTCATTTTACATCTCAACTTGATACCTCGAATAATAGTACAACACCATGTGTCTTTCGTATACTACTTAGACCATTAATCGCATTCGCACACAAAGTGCACAAAGATTTTGCCGCACACTTAGTGCCAAGATATATATATCGCACACCTAGTGCCTCAAAACTCAATCCCGAATTAGCATTCAATTCAGCACACATAGTGCCCTTCGATTTCGCACACATAGTGCTAGTATTGATTACTTACAATAAGACAGCTTAATTTACTACATTAGCACAAATGGCCACGAGTTTAAATACATATATATAGATATGAGTCTATAATCAATCTCATATAAAAGAAAAACTTATGGACTTACCTGATAGTTCGAAATGATCCTCAATCGCCTATTCAAATTTCTTTATTTTTTGCCTTTGCTTGACTCCCCTCCTTTGAGTTCTTGAGCTAAAATAAATGAATTTAACAATTTAATTACCTCACTAGTTAATTATACCCCACACTATTAAAATTTCACATCACTAAAAAGAAAATGACACAACACTTATGCTTTCATCATAATTAACCATTCGGCTATTGATCACTTAATATTCATTCACTATCAATACTTCAATGAAAAACACCTATATACATATATATGTCTTTACGGCAACCACGCCTTGTTAAAATCCTCACCTATACAATTCAATGATTTCCTCATCATCTTATAATTATCCTTGTTCATTTTAAACCTTCAATTTATGCTTATATAAGGTCTCAAAGCCGAATGCAATTTGTCATTTTAATACCTAGTTTCACTTCACAACCACTTTGGCCGTGTACTTCTAATTTGGCCATAAGCCTTCCATTTATGCGTACCTTCATTTAGACATTATCTAGCTCATCCACTTCTAATTCTATAAGTTCAACATTTATATTGCTCATTACAACCCTCATGGTCTAAATTTAAAGATTGACAAACACACATATTTCAACTCTCTTAGCCGAATTCTCCACAATACTTAGACCTAAATAAGCACACTAAACTTAATCTTTTTGCATTTCAATTAATCCAACAAGAACATTTGGCTGTACCAAAATACCATTTCTTTCCTAAAATGACAATTTAAATCAATTAAACATTCAATTAAAATCCCATATAACCGAATACCTAAATATCATCCAAGTATAAATTCAACAATTTCACATCATCCTATCATCTAATTCTTCAACAATGCAAGAAAACAATCACAAATCTTAGCAATTTGTACACGGCTTAGTGCCCAATCACTACAAAAAAATTATAAATTCCTTAACATTTCCAAAATACATTGCAATTTAACTTAAACATGTAAGAAGATATAACTAATAATTCAAAACTCACCTCCTATTAGCAAGTAGCCAAAGCTGAATTTTCTTAGTGAAAATTTCCTATTTTCCTCTCTTTTGTTTCGGTTCTTGGAGGTAGAAGAAGATGAACATATCTTTCTTTTCTAAATTATTTTATTTAGTCTTTTGTTTTACTATTTTTATTATTATTTTATAATCAAAAATTATAATTAAATAGACTTAGTGGAGAGCCATCATCACTTGGCCGGCCACTTAATGGAATTTGGGAAAATTGACATGCAAAACCACTCCTTTCCATGCATGTACTAATAGACCATTTTAAGATTAACCTATTACATTTTTACAATGTTCCATATAAGTCCTTTCTTTATAAATTCACTTAGAGATGATCAAATTAATGCATGAAACTTTCACACACGCATCTACTCACATTGTAAACACCAAAATAAATAAATTTTAATTACTTAATACTCAGTCTCGTGGTCTCGAAACCACTTCCCGACTAGGGTCAATCTAGGGCCGTTACAACACCACTACTTGAACATTTTCCCATTTCCACACGTGTAACCGAAGCTATATGATACGCATAGTAGCCTGCACTTAGTACTACACATGCGACCAATAATCTGGTACACGTAGTAGCCTGCACTTAGTACTACACACGTGACCACACAATAGTTCATTTGTATCGTTTTTATTCCGAAGGTTCAACAAGAAATTTCTCACTTTTCCAACATTTTACTAAATTGTCCGAAATCAATTTAAATTCATAACTTACATCAAATAACCATTTGATAGGCAGCCATATTCCACATGTTATCAAAATACAATAACATAAAAGCAATCGATGATTTATTTACGTACAAACTTACCTCGGTGCAAAATATAGAAATTTTGCAGTTTAGTCCAAAGCTTTTTCTTTCCCCCGTTCGAGGTCGATTCCACGCCTTTCTTGATCTATAACAACACATTTAGTTCAATTAACACTCGAACTATTTATTTCAATCCAAAAATCACATTATGCAAAAATTACATTTTGCCCCTAACTTTTACAAAATTACGATTTTGCCCCAAGGCTCGAAAATTTAATTTCAGCCCTTATTCTTATGTTTAATGACATGCTGATCATTTTTCTCTTTTATGGTATCATCAAATTCTCATTCTAACACATAATTATGAACAATAGGTATTTTTATCGATTATGCCGTTTTGCTCGTTTTAAGCTAAAAATCGCTTAGAAAGATCGTTCTCCTAACTTCAAACATTCATATTCTACCATCAAACATCAAAATACATGCCTATCATTCATGGGTAAATTTTTAAACATAAACCCTAACTCGAAATAATAGTAGAAATAGGTAAATCGAGCTACGAGAATTTCAAAAATGTAAAGAACATTAAAAACGGGGCTTGAAATCACTTACTATGAAGCTTGAAAGTTGAAGAAACCCTAGCTATGGAGGAGAGTAAATTTTGGCAGCAACTAGTGATGAAGATGACCAAATTTTGTGTTATTTTTCCCATTTTATTTCATTTAATATACAAATGACCCAAATGCCCTTACTATTAAACTTTCAAAAATTCCTTCCATGTCCAAATTTTGTCCATGAATCTAAAATTGGTCAAATTGCTATTTAAGACCTCCTAATTAATATTTCAATGCAATTTCATACTAAAAACTTCTAGAATGCAAGTTTTGCAATTTATTCGGTTTAGTCCCTAATCTCAACTTAAGCGCTTAATGCATAGAATTTCATTACGAAATTTTCACGAAATCATGAAATCATATCATAAACCTCAAAATAAATATAAAATAATTATAAAATAATTATTTCTATCTCGAATTTGTGGTCACGAAACCACTATTCTGATTAGGCCCTAATTCAGGTTGTCACAATTCTCCCCCCCTTTAGAGATTTTCGTCCCCGAAAATCTTACTAGTAAAGAGATTCGGGTATTATTTCCTCATAGCTTCCTCAGGTTCCCACGTAGCCTCTTCCATTCCATGTTTGTGCCACAATACTTTCACTAAGGCTATATTTTTATTTCTTAACTGTTTAATTTCCCGAGCCAAAATCTTTATTGGTTCCTCCTCATAGGTCATATCCGGTCGAATTTCAATTTCCGTCAGAGGAATTACATGTGAAGGATCAGAACGGTAACGTCGCAGCATCGACACATGAAACACGTATGAATCTTTTCCAACTCAGTTGGTAAGGCTAGCCGATAAGCCACTGGTCCAACTCTTTCAATAATCTTATAAGGCCCAATGAAACGTGGACTTAACTTGCCTTTTCGGCCAAACCTTAAAATTTTCTTCCACGGAGATACCTTTAGAAAAACTTTATCACCCACTTGGAACTCGATCTCTTTTCTCTTCAAATCCAGTATGACTTTTGTCGATCCAAGCGACTTTTCGGACAATCACGAATCACTTTCACTTTCTCTTGATTTCTTTTATCAAGTCAACTCCGTGAATCCGTTTTTCACTAAGCTCGGTCCAATACAAAGGAGTTCGACACTTGCGACCATACAATGCTTCAGTGCGGTGCCATCCAGTATGCTCGATCGAAAACAGATTGTTGTAGGCAAATTCAACCAAGGCTAAATATTTCTCCCAACTACCTTGAAACTCTAAAACACAACATCTGAGCATATCCTCGAGTACACGAATTACTCTTCCAGTTGACCGTTCGTTTGTGGATGAAACGCGATCTTGAAATTCAATTTTGTACCCAAAGCTTCTTGCAACTTTTTCCAAAACCTCAAGTAAATCTCGGATCTCTATCCAAAATAATAGATATAGGTACTCTGTGTAATCTCACAATTTCAGAAATATATATTTTAGCCAACTTATCAAGGGAGTCGTCGATACGTACTGGTATAAAGTGAGCTGATTTTGTTAATCTATCAACCACAACCCAGATGGCATTTTTCCTTTTTGGAGTTAGAGGCAACCTGTCACAAAATCCATCGTAATTTGGTCCCATTTCCACTCGGGAATCATCATCGGTTGAAGTAAACTTTGAAGGTACACGTGTTCACTTTCACTTGCGGCAAATCAAGCATTTGGCTACAAACTCAGAGATATCTCTTTTCATACCATTCCACCAATATATTTTCTTCAGGTCGTTCTACATTTTCGTACTACCAGGATGAACTTGCAAACAACCACTGTGTGCTTCATGTAAAATCTTCTGAATCAACTCAGTATCTTTCGGTACACATACTCGATCACGAAACATTAAGCAATCCTCTGGTCCGATTCGAAAATCTGAGTCACAATCCAATTCACACTGAGCTCGCTTTGTTCGTAATTCACTGTCATTCTTCTGAGCTTCACGAATTTGTTGAAGAAATAGCGGCTTAACTCTTAATTCGGCCAAAAGCAAACCATCATCAGACATAGTTAAATTTGCACCCATAGCTCTCAAAGCAAACAAACATTTTCTACTTAAAGCATCTGCGACTATATTCGCTTTCCCGGGGTGATAATCAATTATTAATTCATAATCCTTTAACAATTCAAGCCATCTCCGTTGGCGTAAATTCAAATCTTTTGATCCATCAAATATTTCAAACTTTTGTGATCGAGAAAGATTCGGCACTTCGATCAGTATAAATAATGACGCCAAATCTTCAAAGCAAAGACAATGGCGCCAACTCTAAATCATGTGTCGGGTAATTCTTCTCATGCGGTTTCAACTATCGTGAGGCATAAGCTACTACTTTACCTTCTTGCATTAAAACACAACCAAGACCAATTGATGACGCATCACTATAGATCACAAATTCTTTCCTCGACTGGGTTGCACTAACACGGGTGCTTTGGTCAACCGCTCTTTTAACTTCTCGAAACTTAGTTGACATTCTTCATCAATCAAAATTAACATTCTTTTGTAACACTTTAGTCATTGGAGAGGCGATCATCGAAAATCCTCGACAAAGCGTCGATAATATCCAAATAAGCCCAAAAAGCTTCTAACCTCGAGATACATCCTTTGGCGGTTTCCAATTAACAATTGCCAAAATTTTGCTCGGATCAACTCGAATACCATCATCCAAACTACATGTCCCAAAAATCCAACTTCATGAAGCCAAAATTCACTTTTACTGAATTTTGCAAACAATTTCTTTTCTCTTAAAATCAGTAATACCATTCTTAAATGTTCAAAGATGTTCGGACTCATTCCGAGAATAAATCAAGATATCATCTATGAACACAACCACAAACCTATCCAGTATGGTCGAAAGATTCGATTCATCAAATCCATAAAGATAGCCGAGCATTTGTTAGACCGAAAGGCATCACAAGGAATTCATAGTGTCCATACCTCGTTCGGAAAGCGGTTTTCGGCACATCCTACTCCTTAACTCTCAACTCGTAATAACCAGACCTCAAATCGATCTTTGAAAACACTGTGGCCCCCTTTAACTGACCGAGTAAATCATCAATCCTCGGCAACGGGTACTTGTTCTTTATAGTCACCTTATTGAGCTGACGGTAATCAATGCAAAGTCTCATTGAACCATCCTTCTTCTTTACTGAACAATACAGAGCACCCGGGAGAGAAACTTCGGTCTCACAAATCCCTTTATCTGTTAACTCTTGCAACCGAGCCTTCAATTCTTTTAATTCAATGAGCCATTCGTATGGAGAGATCGAAATTGGTGCGATTCTGTAACAAATCAATAGAAAATTCTACCTCTCTAATTAGAGGCAACCCCGGCAATTCTTCTGGAAATACATCCGAGAACTCACAGACTACCGGTCTTGATTCAAGCTTCGACTCGGACATTTTAGTATTTAATACGTAAGCAAGATAAGCTTCACACCCTTTTCGCATATATCGAAAGGACATATATATGAAATCACCATAGGCAATTTATTTGATTCATTTGTTTTCACCAAGAATTTCACCATTTTCACATTTCAACTCAAGAGTTTTCTCACAAGACAATTTACTCTAGCATCATGTAATATCAACCAATCCATACCCAAAATAACATCAAACTCGTCAAATGGTAGCAACATTAGATTAGCTTAAAACAGTGACTTTGAATCATCAAAGGACAATTTTTGCAAACCTTATCTACTAACACATATTTGCCTAAAGGGTTTGACACTTTAATCACAAATTCATGAGATTCTACGGCAAGCTCTTACTAGATACTAAATTCACACAAACATAAGAATGAGTAGATCCGGGATCAATCGATTGCAATAATGATAGTATCATCATAAAGAGAAAATGTACCAGTGATCACATCAAGAGATGACGCCTCTTCCCGAGCACGTATGGCGTAAGCTCTAGCAGGTACTCTAGCTTCCGGTCTCCCAGTTAATTCCTTTGTCACACTTCTACTGCTAGCTCCACTCGCAGTATTTCTCGGAGGTCTACCTCTATTAGCAACACTAGTCTGTCTGGTACTCTGAAATTTTTCTTCTTCAACCCTTTTTGGACAATCCTTAATATAATGTTCTTGAGAACCACATTTGAAACAAGCCCAGCTAATCGTCCAACACTCCCCAAAATGTTGTTTGCCACAGTGCTGGCACTCGGGTCTATTAGATCTCACATTACCTACACTTGCTATTGAAGTAGCTTGGGCTTTAGAATCCGAATATGATCTTCCACGATCCCGATACGAATGTTTAGTTGAAACAATCAACTGAGGATTCATTTCTTTAGACTTCTTTGGCTGAGATTGGAATGACTTACTAATTGGCCTCTTTCTTGCGTCTCTGGCTTCTCTCACAGCTTTTCTCTTCTCATTGTTCAGTTCTTCAGCTTTACCAGCTCGGTCAACCAATACCACAAACTCTTTCAATTCTAAAATCCCAACTAGCAACTTGATGTCTTCATTTAACCCATCCTCGAACCTCTTACACATAATAGCTTCGGTGGACACACACTCCTGAGCATACTTGCTAAGTCTGACAAATTCATGTTCATATTCTGCCACAGACATTTTGCCTTGTTTCAGTTCAAGGAACTCTTTCTATTTTTGATCAATAAACCGCTGGCTTATATACTTCTTTCTAAACTCCTCTTGAAAGAAATCCCATGTAATCCTTTCTTTCGGAACCACTGATATCAATGTCTTCCACCAGTGATATGCCGAATCCCTTAGTAATGATACGGCACACTTCAAACATTCTTCGGGAGTGCAAGAAAGCTTATCGAATACCCTGCTAGAATTTTCAAGCCAGAACTCTGCTCTTTCGGGATCATCATCTATATTAGCCCTAAATTCTTCAGCCCCTTGCTTTCAATTTTTATCAACTGGGGGTTTGCTCGATCTTACCATTTCGGCACCTTGAGGAACTACGGGAACTGGTTGAGGAATAGGAGGAGGTGGAAGAAGCTGAGCGTTTGGATTTGCCCGAACAAATTCTGTATGCCAATTACTCATCATACGGAGAAAGGCTTCCCGGGCCCTATCTCCTTGATCATGTGTCTCATGCCTACTCTCCATCAGCGCGATCCTTGCGGAGCGGCGCATTACTTTCTACATCATCATTTCATGACTCGGTGGGATCCATTTACTATAAAAAAAAAACATGATTTAAAGTGTCAAGAGTCATCCCACTATCATAATATAATTATGGCATGTACAGATAGACTTCCACACACTACGTAGATCTGAGAACCGCCTAAACCAGGCTCTGATACCAATAAATGTAACACCCCATACCCATATTCTAGACCAAAATAAGGTACGGAGCATTACCATTCACGAAAACATGAATTCACGCATTAACCTGACCTTACTCAATTTACTTACTTTAGCTTAGACTAAAGTTGATAGCATTAACAGATATACATAGATACATGTAGATTTTAAAATTTAGAAAAGTGATACTTTAAAACAAATTAATTATGACATATAACAAAATGATTAGTCTCTCTCTATACATGCCATAATTCCAAAGTAGTGATTACAAAATACCAAAAAGTATTGATAGTGTAGATGAGTCTCCGACGATCTCCAAAATCCCGAGCTGGCTTAATAATTCTATAAAACAAGAAAAAGAAAAGATGGTAAGCATATAGCTTAGTAAGTAAGTACTAAATTGATATATAATTTATCAAAGTAAAACAATCATACTAGTATATGGTTACATATATTGATGACAGGCTGTTTTTCTAGAGTCCTGGTTAAAAGAAAAATCATATCTTGAGCTACATATCTCGAAATTCAATTCCGTAAATTTTCCTTGAAACTATACTCATAATTATATTTACTAATTTTTTTATATAATTTTTGGTTGGGCCAATTAGAACAGTTTATTAGTTAAAATCTCCCCTATTTCAGGGTATGACTACTCTGACACCTGTACATTACGAACAAAATTTCTCCCTGTAAAAGATTCCAACGACCATGCTATTTATTTCCTTTAAAAATAGACTCAATAAGGAAACCATGCATGTATGGTATGACTCTTAATAATTTTTTTAAAATTTATGGTGAATTTCTAAAGTTAGAACAGGGGATCTTAATTTCATTCAGAACCTGTTTCACAAGAATTAAATTATCACATAATATAGAAGTCTTTTGTTTCCCCTGTTTCTTTTATATGAAATTAGACCCATTAAGCTTTAATTCCATAATTTATTTGATATTTAATTCTACTTCCATGATTTTTGGTGAATTTTCAAAATTATGCAACTGCTGCTGTCCAACATTGTTTTACTACAAAAATTCACTCTTACATATTTCGCTCAATCCTTTCCATTTTACTAAGGTTCGCTCACTTATCGAGCATATTGCTCATAAATTCAAATAAACATATACTTGCACTTATTCATCACATAATCACATTCACACGTATCTTCATTTAAATCAATTTCCCGTTGAACTCATCGGAATAACAACAGATACACCACTACTTAACATTTTCCCATTTCCACACGTGTAGCCGAAGCTATATGATACGCATAGTAGCCTGCACTTAGTACTACACATGCGACCAATAATCTGGTACACGTAGTAGCCTGCACTTAGTACTACACACGTGACCACGGTTTTCAGCAGCGCATAGTAGCTTTGCACTTAGTACTACACATGCGACCAATAATCTGGTACACGTAGTAGCCTTGCACTTAGTACTACACACGTGACCACACAATAGTTCATTTGTATCATTTTTATTCAAAGGTTCAACAGAAATTTCTCACTTTT
This sequence comes from Gossypium anomalum, assembly GCA_025698475.1. NCBI lineage: Eukaryota > Viridiplantae > Streptophyta > Magnoliopsida > Malvales > Malvaceae > Gossypium > Gossypium anomalum. The sequence continues at coordinate 40,387,118 of CM046961.1, read as the reverse complement.
CCAACATTTTACTAAATTGTCCAAATCAATTTAAATTCATAACTTACATCAAATAACCATTTGATAGGCAGCCATATTCCACATGTTATCAAAATACAATAACATAAAAGCAATCGATGATTTATTTACGTACAAACTTACCTCGGTGCAAAATATAGAAATTTTGCAGTTTAGTCCAAAGCTTTTTCTTTCCCCCGTTCGAGGTCGATTCCACGCCTTTCTTGATCTATAACAACACATTTAGTTCAATTAACACTCGAACTATTTATTTCAATCCAAAAATCATATTATGCAAAAATTACATTTTTGCCCCCTAACTTTTACAAAATTACGATTTTGCCCCAAGGCTCGAAAATTTAATTTCAGCCCTTATTCTTATGTTTAATGACATGCTGATCATTTTTCTCTTCTATGGTATCATCAAATTCTCATTCTAACACATAATTATGAACAATAGGTATTTTTATCGATTATGCCGTTTTGCTCGTTTTCGCTAAAAATCGCTTAGAAAAGATCGTTCTCCTAACTTCAAACATTCATATTCTACCATCAAACATCAAAATACATGCCTATCATTCATGGGTAAATTTTTAAACATAAACCCTAACTCGAAATAATAGTAGAAATAGGTAAATCGAGCTACGAGAATTTCAAAAATGTAAAGAACATTAAAAACGGGGCTTGAAATCACTTACTATGAAGCTTGAAAGTTGAAGAAACCCTAGCTATGGAGGAGAGTAAATTTCGGCAGCAACTAGTGATGAAGATGACCAAATTTTGTGTTATTTTTCCCATTTTATTTCATTTAATATGCAAATGACCAAAATGCCCTTACTACTAAACTTTAAAAAATTCCTTCCATGTCTAAATTTTGTCCATGAATCTAAAATTGGTCAAATTGCTATTTAAGACCTCCTAATTAATATTTCAATGCAATTTCATACTAAAAACTTCTAGAATGCAAGTTTTGCAATTTATTCAGTTTAGTCCCTAATCTCAACTTAAGCGCTTAATGCATAGAATTTCATTACGAAATTTTCACGAAATCATGAAATCATATCATAAACCTCAAAATAAATATAAAATAATTATAAAATAATTATTTCTATCTCGAATTTGTGGTCACGAAACCACTATTCCGATTAGGCCCTAATTCGGGTCGTCACAAAAAGATTTGAAGATGGCTTGAATGAAGACATCAAATTGCTAGTCGGGATTTTAGAAATCAAAGAATTCGTTGTGCTTTTTGAACGAGCATGTAAAGCTGAAGAGCTCGGGAAAGAGAAAAGAAAAACGAATTTGGAAGCTAGAGAAGTGCAAAAGAGAACATCGAGCAAGTCATTTCAATCTGTATCAAAGAAATTCTGAGATGATAATAGCCATTCAAAGGCTAATGTGGGACATTCAAATAGAGATCGTGCTAGATCGCATTCGAGTTTCAAAGCTCCAGCTACTTTTGTTGCTAGTGTAGGAAATGTTTGATCTGATCGCCCTGAGTGCAAACATTATAGTAAAAGACATCCCAGCAATTGTAGACTGTATGATCGGGCCTATTTCAAATGTGGATCTTTAGACCATTTTATCTGTAATTGCCCCGAATATGTCGAGCAAGAGATTATATAGAATTTGAGGCCAAGTGGCAATGTATCTCGTGGTAGACCTCGCAGAAATATGGGAAATGTGAGTAGCAGTCAAAGGGGAACAAAAGATACCGCTGTTAGATCTGAGGCTTATGCACCTGCCAGAGCCTATGCCATTCGAGCTCGTGATGAAGCTTTGTCTCCAGATGTGATTACGGGTACTTTCACACTTTATGATACTTCTGTGATTGCTTTGATAGATCCTGGATCAACGCTTTCTTATATATGTATGAATTTAGTGAATAGTAAGACTTTGCCTGTAGAGTCTACTACATTCGTATTAAAGTTTTGAACCCCCTATGCAGACCTATTTTAATTGATAAAGTTTGCAAGAACTGTCCGTTAATATTCCGAGACACATTTTTTTACTGATCTAATGTTATTGCCCTTTGATGAGTTTGATATAATTTTGGGTATGGATTGGTTAATTTTATATGATGCATTGTGAATTGCTGTAACGCCCCAAAAATCCCAAAATCCCAAACTTTTTTCGTTTTTGGTTTTGATAAAAATTTGTGCTTAACATTCCTAGCCCAGTGTTAATTATAATAAGTCTTAGTTAAGGTTTGAGTTTGAACCTAGGGGGTAAAGAAAATTATGGGTTAATTATTAAAAGAACCCTGTTGGCGAGTAGGTGGGCTTTTGAATAAATGAAGGAATAATTGGATAGAAAAGAGCTTGCTGGCCTAGGGGATAAGTGGCGTGTTACTAGTGTCAGAGGTCTAGGGTTCGAATCCCTCCTTGCTCAAAAGAGGGATTTATTTTTGCTTAAGAGATGGACAGAGGTGGCATTAGATATGAACTCTGTAGGGAGTGATAAGAGGAGAAATTTGAGGAAAGGATCAAGGGGTTATCAAGGAGAAAAATGAGGAGATGAGGAGTGAGGAAGAGGTGGAGCCGAATTGGGAATTTGGGCTTGGGAAATTCAGCTATAGAGGCTATATATAGGTGCGAATAAGAGGTTGCCAGGCTAATGCTGAATTCTCCTTCACCTTGTTGCCAGAAACCCTTTTTCCTAAAAGCTGAAAACCCTTATTTTTCTTTCTTTTCCTTGTGCTGATTTCCCATCCTTCCTCTACTCAATTTTCTTTGATTCATTTTTGGTTTAGCCGACTTCTTCTTTCCTTTTCCCTTGGTGCCAAATAATCTTTTGTTTGCCATACAAAACTCAAAGGCCGAACTCCTCTTTGGTCGAATACCCTTGGTGCCACCACTACCTTTTCCACTCAATCGGTTCTAGTGTAAGTGTTTGCTCTCCCATTTGGTTTTTTCTAAGCATCAATTACTATGTTCCTTACTTCTTCCAATCGGTTTTGGTAGGATTAGTATCAAATTCCAGTCCTTTGGATCCCTGTCGATTTGCTCCTCAGGTGAGAGACTTTGGTAAGTGTTCTTGATCTTAGTTGGTCGAATGGTCATACTTAAGGGAAGGGGGACTTGTGTTGGATACAAGTCACTTGTTATTCTGGTTTTAATAATTAAGATTGGTGCAGATCTAGGAGTTGATCATGGTTAGTGACTAAAGAAGGGACTGTTATAACTTGTCGTTCAAGGTAAGGTGAAGGGTGAGGTTTCAATTTTGGTAAAGATATGTATTAAGCAAGCGATTAATTAAAGGTTTATATCGATTGTAGGTTCGGGGCTAAGTAAATCATAGCACGCTTTACTACCAGGTGTGTAGATACACTACACACACAAGTAGATCGGCAAAAGTTGAAATGCCAAAATGCCTAAAAGCTGAAAGTTTAGCTACAGTAGCCTTGCGAGTGTGCGAACATTCGTAAGGGGGAAACTGATAGGTTGTTTGAGGCCCATGGGCGATTCCATGGACTTGGGCTATGAATTGGCCAACCGGGCCAGAATGGGCTAAATGGGCTCGATGGGCTATTGGGCCCATAATAGGCAAAAATTGATAATTGATGCTATGTGACGGAAAAATTGGATGTGAGCATGACTGTAAATGTGATTTGGGCCTAATGGGCCACAAAAATGAGATTGGGCCTAATGGGCTATATGACAGAATTGGGCCTAGTGGGCCATATACAGGTATGTGGATTTTTCTAGGCTTCGTAAGAGGTTTTAGGCCTAGTATATGATGACTGCATAAAACTTAATTAATTTATTGAGACCTTGGACAAGTTATAGGGTTAAGGTATGGCAACGGGTATATGCATGTCTAGGATTGGATCTAGGGAGAGCTTGGTACTTAAGCGGTCTTAATGATTCACCTTCTCTTCTCTGGAATCCTACCTGGTGCATAGTATTAGTTCATCTTAGCTCACGGGATTTGTTAATGGGCCAAGGTAAGTAAAAACCCGTAATAAAAGAAAATTACTAAAATGCCCCTATGGGCAAAAATAACTAAAATACCCTTATGTGTGAAATGTAAGATTTATGGATGTTACATGTATACCTGCTGCATTCATATGCATTCATATGATATCCTGTTTAGGTTGCATATAGGTTGGGACTTATGGAACGGAAGAAGTATATGAAGGTCGCATGGTTGCTTAACAACCGTGGATCCACTGACAGCTTTTAAGCCCAATATGTGATTGGCAGCTTGCTGCAACAAAGGTAGTTCTGCAACCGGGCTACCATTGATGTGTATCTATTGGGTGGGTCGATATTTATATCCCCACAGAATGTGTATCGAGGGACAGAGTAGAAGTGTACTGGTTGGATTATTGGGGTGGGTTGCACTGCATTGCATTGCATGTATGTTGTATGGTGATTGATGAATGCTTGTTTCTCATTGAGGGTTGTACATACTGAGTTTTCAAAAACTCACCCCCTCTTTTATTTTCCTCAGGTGATGCTCAGTAGGAGGTTCAATGTCTAGAGGGACTCTGGGTGGCCAGCTAGCAAGACAACTTGGATTTGATTTAAAAGCATATAAGTTATTAGTTTATTAAGTAATTTAGTCTGGATTGTAATAAGGCCTCCCCTTTTTGTTATCATTTAGATTATTAATTTTATGCGTTGTAATTATGAGAAGTCGAACATGGATTTTCTAAACCATAGTTTTTATATACTACATTTCCACAACTAAATTTTTAAATGATAAGTTTCTTAAATCAAATGTTTTAAACAAAGCTTCCGCAACTGAAAAGAAATTTTACAATGTAACTAAGGTGTATCTTTTTAAGGAAGGGTTTTCAATTGAAACAAGGTTTTCGTTAAAACACTTCAATGTTACACGCTGGATTCGGCCATAACGTCCGGCCCGAGTCTGGGGTATTACATTTAGTGGTATCAAAGCCTGGTTACAAAACTCGGGCTGTGAAGTGGGCCTTATTACTTGGTTATTTTTGAATTATAATGTTTTGAAAAAAAAAAGAAAGTCTTACTGAGCGGTACACCGAGTCTCCGACGTCAAACCAAGTAAGTTCTTTTGTTCTTAAGCCTGTTTAAATTGTTATACAGTAGATAGTTAGAGGGCTACTTTAGATGATTATGTTAGAATGGAACTGAAGCCCGTAGGATCTTGAAACGGTAGAGGATTTACGAAAATAACATTCTCTTTAAATACTTTCATAAAACATCAGTTTAATTATTGAAACTAACTAAGACTTCATAAAATTTTTAATTCAGAAAATACGTGAATCGACGATGAGTGCTAGAGGAGGTGCAAGAGGCCGTGGCCGAGGCTGCGGAAGTGTTAGGGCTGAATCATCGACATCGAGCCATATGCCTAATGTTAGGGTAGAAGAGGCTCTGACCTCACCCGTGGCTGGGAATGGACCATATGATCGAACCGCAGGGGAAGATGCATTGTCGCAGGCAATGCTGAGGATTTTGGAAAGGGTCAAATGGCCCAATAATGGCACGGGAAATCGGGGGTCCATTCTGGAGTGACTTCGTTCAAATGGGGCTGAGATATTTAAGGGCGTGTCTGATGTTGCCCCTAACATGACGAAATACTGGTTGGAAGCCACTGAAAGGATAATGGAGGACTTGGACTGTTCACCTGATCAAAAGCTGAAAGGGGCAATGTCACTACTTAGGGAAGAAGCTTACCAATGGTGGCTGACAGTGAAAGAAGGCACCCAACCTGAGCAGGTCACTTGGGAGTTTTTCAAAACTATGTTCCAAGGGAAGTATGTGGGTACGAGTTATGTGGACGCTAGGAGAAAGGAGTTTTTGAACTTGACCCAGGGAAACAAATCTGTGGCGGAGTATGAGGCGAAATTTCTATGCCTTAGTAGGTATGCAAGAGTTATGGTGGCAACAGGACTATAAGCGTTGTGTTAGGTTTGAGGATGGACTTAGAAACAGCCTCAGAGTATTGATAGCCCCACAAAGGGAGTGAGTTTTCTCAGAGTTGGTAGAGAAAGCAAAGATAGCAGAGGAGGTAAAGCGCACTGAGTGCCTAAATTGAGAGAAAGAAAGGGGTAAGAACAAAAGGGAGGTTGAGACTCGTGGTGTTGGACAGAGGCCTAGGGCTAGGGCCAGAGTTAATGAGCTAGTTAGAGCATGGCTCCATGTTGTTAATCCGGGGGTGCAACCTTGTGCTGATTGTGGGAAAGGTCATGTAGACGAGTGTTGGAAGAGGATGGGAGCTTGTCTAGCTTGTGGATCTATGGATCATAGGATCAAGAATTGCCCTAGAATGACAGGTCAGGTGCCAGTCGTGGGCCGAGGTGATGTACAGGCACTGAGGGGTGGTCAGCAGTTGCCTGGAGGCCATGGTCAGGCCAGGGGTGGAAACAGTTTGGGTCGTGCAACCCCGGGAAGAGGTGCTGGTCATGCTGAGGCAAGGCAGCCAGCTTTGGTCTATGCAGCACGTCGTCAAAGGATAGAGATGCTCCAGAGGTGAATAATGGTAAGGACTTACCCATAGTGTGTTATTTACCTAAATTGGAATTAGAGTGCGCAGCGAAAGTGTGGTGTGGTAATTCGTGTTAGTAGTTGGAAATTTCGAGGACGAAATTTCTTTTAGGGGGTAGAATTGTAACGCCCCAAAAATCCTAAGATCTCGAACTTTTTTTGTTTTTGGTTTTGATAAAAATTTGTGCTTAACATTCCTAGCCCAGTGTTAATTATAGTAGGTCTTAGTTAAGGTTTGAGTTCGAACCTAGCGGGTAAAGGAAATTATGGGTTAATTATTAAAAGAACCCTGATGGCGAGTAGGTGAGCTTTTGAATAAATGAAGGAAGAATTGGACAGAAAAGAGCTTGCTGGCCTAGGAGATAAGTGGCGTGTTGCAAGTGTCAGAGCTCTGGGGTTTTAATCCTTCATTGCTTAAAAGAGGGACTTATTTTTTCTTAAGAGATGGAAAGAGGTGGCGTTGGATATGAACTCTGTAGGGAGTGATAAGAGGAGAAATTTGAAGAAAGGATCAAGGGGTTATCAGGGAGAAAAATAAGGAGATGAGGAGTAAGGAAGAGGTGGAGCCGAATTGGGAATTTGGGCTTGGGAAATTCGACTATAGAGGCTATATATAGGTGGCGAATGGGAGGTTGCCAAGCCAATGCCGAATTCTACTTCACCTTGTTGCCAAAAACCCTTTTTCCTAAAAGTCGAAAACCCTTATTTTTCTTTCTTTTCCTTATGCTGATTTCCCATCCTTCCTCTACTAAATTTTCTTTGATTCACTTTTGGTTTAGCCGACTTCTTCTTCCCTTTTCCCTTGGTGCCGAATAATCTTTTGTTTGCCATACAAAACTCAAGGGCCGAACACCTCTTTCGCCGAATACCCTTGGTGCCGCCACTACCCTTTCCACTCAGTTGGTTCTAGTGTAAGTGTTTGCTCTCCGAATTGGTTTTTGGTAAGTATCGATTACTATGTTCCTCACTTCTTCCAATCGGTTTTGGTAGGATTAGTATCAAATTCCAGTCCTTTGGATCCCTACTAATTTGCTCCTTAGGTGAGAGACTTTGGTAAGTGTTCTTGATCTTAGTTTGCCGAATGGTCATAGTTAAGGGAAGGGGGACTTGTGTTGGATACAAGTCACCTGTTATTCTGGTTTTAATAATTAAGATTGGTGCAGATCTAGGAGTTGGTCGTGGTTAGTGATTAAAGAAGGGACTGTTATAACTTGTCGTGCAAGGTAAGGTGAAGGGTGAGGTTTTGGTTTTGGTAAAGATATGTATTAAGCATGCGATTAATTAAAGGGTGATATCGATTGTAGGTTCAAAGCTAAGGAAATCGCAGCACGTATTACTACTAGGTGTGTACATACACTGCACACACAAGTAGATCGGCAAACGCCGAAATGCCGAAATGCCGAAATGCCAAAAAGCTGAAATGCCGAAAAGCTGAAAGTTTGGCTACGATAGCCTTGTGAGTGCGCGAACACTCGTAAGGGGGAAACTGATAGGTTGTCTAAGGCCCATGGGCGATTCCATGGGCTTAGGCTATGAATTGGCCAACCGGGCCAAAATGGGCTAAATGGGCCCGATGGGCTGTTGGGCCCATAATAGGCAAAAATTGATAATTGATTCTTTGTAATGAAAACAATGTGTGTGAGCATGACTGTAAATGTGATTTGGGCCTAATGGCCATAGGAATGTGCTTTGGGCCTAATGGGCCACATAAATGAGATTGGGCCTAATAGGCCATATGACAAAGATTGGGCCCAGTGGGCCATATACAGGTATGTGGATTTTTCTGGGCTTCTTAAGAGGTTTTAGGCCTAGTATATGATGACTGCATAAAACTTAATTAATTTATTTAGACCGTGGATAAGTCATAGGGTTAAGGTGTGGCAACGGGTATATGCATGTCTAGGATTGGATCTAGAGAGAGCTTCATAATTAAGCGGTCTTAATGACTCACCTCCTCTTCTCTGGAATCCTACCCGGTGCATAGTATTCATTCATCTTCACGAGATTTGTTAAGAGGCCAAGGTAAGTAAAAACCCGTAATAAAAAAAATTATCGAAATGCCCCTAAGGGCAAAAATGACTAAAATACCCTTATGTGTGAAATGTAAGATTTATGGATGTTACATGTATACCTGCTGCATTCATATGCATTCATATGATATCCTGTTTAGGTAGCATATGGGTTGGGAATTATGGAACGGAGGAAGTATATGAGGGTCACATGGTTGCTTGACAACCGTAGATCCAGTAACGGCTTTTAAGCCCAATATGTGATTGGCAACTTGCTGCAACGAAGGTAGTTCTGCAACCGGGCTACCATTGATGTGTTTCGATTGTGTGGGTCGATATTTATATCCCCACAGGATGTGTATCGGGGGACGGAGCAAAGGTGTACCGGCTGTATTATTTGGGTGGGTTGCACTAGATTGCATTGCATGTATGTTGTATGGTGATTGATGAATGCTTGTTTCTCGTCGAGGGTTGTACACACTGAGTTTTCAAAAACTCACCCCTCTTTTATTTTCCTCGAGTGATGCTCAGTAGGAGGTTCGATATTTAGAGGGACTCTGGGTGGCCAGCTAGCAAGATGACTTGGATTTGATTTAAAAGCATATTAAGTTATTAGTTTATTAAGTAATTTAGTCTAGATTGTAATAAGGCCTCCCCTTTTTGTTATAATTTAGATTATTAATTTTATACGTTGTAATTATGAGAAATCGAACATGGATTTTCTAAACTATAGTTTTTATATACTACTTTTTCGCAACTAAATTTTAAATGATAAGTTCCTTAAATCAAATGTTTTAAACAAAGTTTTCGCAACTGAAAAGAAATTTTACAAAGTAACTGAGGTGTATCTTTTTAAGGAAGGGTTTTTAATGGAAACAAGGTTTTTGTTAAAACACTTCAATGTGACACGCCGAATTCGGCCATAACGTTCGGGCTGAGTTTGGGGTGTTACAATTGCAAAAGGAAAACTATTGATTTTAGATGCAAGAATGATGAAATAGTTCGAATTGAATCTAGTGATTTGAATGGATTGCCTGCTGTGATATCTTCGATGAAAGCTCTGAGTATTTTAAGAAAAGGGTGTGAAGCCTATTTTGCCTATGTGATTGATTCAAAACTGTCAGAAAAGAAAGTTGAATCAGTGCATGTTGTCTGTGAATTTTCTAATGTGTGTCCTGAGGAACTTCCGGTATTACCTCCGATTAGAGAAGTTGAATTTGGCATTGAATTAGCGCCCGAAAATACTTCAATTTTGATAGCTCCGTATAAAATAGCTCTGATCGGACTAAAAGAATTAAAGTCTCAATTGTAAGATTTGACTGATACAGGGTTTGCTAGACAGAGTTTCTCACCTTGGGGTGCTCCTGTTCTATTTGTGAAAAAGAAAGATGGTGTTATGATAATGTGCATTGATTATCGTCAGTTGAACAAAGTGACTATCAAGAATACGTATCCTCTGCCTCGAATTGATGATTTTTTTTGATCAATTGAAAGGAGCAATTGTGTTTTCAAAGATAGATCTCAGATCAGGTTATTATCAGTTGAGAGTAAAAGATTCAGACATTCTAAAAATTGCTTTTCGAACGAGGTATGGCCACTATGAATTTTTAGTTATGCCTTTCGGATTAATGAATACACCTATTGTTTTTATAGATTTGATGAACAAATTATTCAGACCGTATTTAAATCGATTTATCATTGTATTCATTGATGACACATTGATTTATTCGCGTGATGAATTCGAGCATGGCGAACATCTGAGAATAGTGCTACAGACTTTGTGAGATAAGCAACTATATGTGAAGTTCAAATGTGAATTTTGGATACGAGAAGTTTGTTTTCTAGGCCATATAGTATCAACATCTGGTATTCGAGTTGATCCTACCAAAATTTTAGCTATTTTAGATTAGAAGCCTCCGAGAAATGTTTCTGAAGTCCGCAGTTTTCTGGGACTTGTCGGTTATTATAGACGGTTCGTAAAAGGATTTTCTATGATTGCAACTCCGTTAACAAAACTGCTTCAGAAATATGTGAAGTTTGAATGGTCCGAAAAATGTCAGAAAAGCTTTGATCAATTGAATTTTTTGTTGATTGAAACTCTGGTATTGGTACAACCCGAATCGTGTAAAGAATTTGTGATTGGTAGTGATGCTTTGTTGATCAGTCTGGGATGTGTTTTGTTGCAGGAAGGCAAAGTTATTGCTTATGCTTTGAGATAGTTAAAGCCACATGAAAAGAATTATTCGACGCACGATCTGCAATTAGCTGCGATTGTGTTTGCTTTGAAAATTTGGCGTCATTATCTGTTTGGTGAGAAATGTCACATATATTTTGATCATAAGAGTTTGAATTATTTGATGAATTAGAAAGATCTGAATCTGTGTCAGAGAAGATGGTTAGAGTTGCTAAAAGACTATGAACTTATGATTGATTATCATCCAGGAAAAGCAAATGTTGTTGCCGATGCTTTGAGTAAAAAATCACTATTTGCTCTGCGCAATGAATGCTCATTTGGTTCTATCTGATGATAATTCAATTTTACCAAATTAAAAGCAAAACCTTTGTTTTTGCAATAGATTATCGAAGCTCAGAAGATTGATGATGAGGTTTTAACAAAGCGAGCTCAGTGTGATTTAGATTTTGATTCAGAATTTAGAGTTGATAAAGATGATTGTTTGAGATTCTGAGATAGAATTTGTGTTCCGAGAAGTCCCGAGTTAATTCAGGTGATTTTGAATAAAGCTCATAACAGTCGGTTATCTATTCATCCGGGTAGTACAAAAATGTATAATGATTTGAAACAGCATTACCGGTGGTCGGGAATGAAAAGAGATATCTTTAACTTTGTTTCGAAATGTGTAATCTGTCAACAAGTTAAAGCTGAACATCAGGGGCCATCTAGATTGTTATAACCGATTATGATTCCAGAATGGAAATAGGATAGAGTAACAATGGACATTGTTTCGGTTTGCCCCTATCTCCGAGAAAGAAAGAGCTATATCGGTTGTGGTAGATCGATTGACGAAATTGGCCTATTTTATTCTGGTACGATCTGATTACTCACTTGATAAGTTAGCTGAATTATTCATTTCCAATATTGTAGGATTGCACTAGGTGCCATTATCTATTGTGTCAGACAGAGATTCGAGATTCACATCACGATTCTAGAAGAAGTTACAAGATGCTCTGGGCACGAAATTCCACTTCAATACTGCTTTTCACCAGCAAGCGGATGGTCAATCTGAGCGGATTATTTAGATACTCGAGGATATATTGAGATGTTGTATTCTTGAGTTTGAAGGTACGTGGGAACAGTTTTTGCCTTTGATTGAATTTGCTTATAATAACAGTTTTCAATCGAGCGTCAAAATGGCACCGTACGAAGCCTTATATGGTCATAAATGTCGTACACCTTTGTATTGGACTGAGCTCAGTGAGAATAAGATTTACGGGATTGATTTCATAAAAGAAACTAAACTGAAAGTAAAAGTGATCCAAGATAGTTTGAAAGCAGCTTCCAATCCTCAAAAATCATATGTAGATTAGAAATGAAAAGACATTGAATTTGAGATCGGCGACAAAGTGTTTTTGAAAGTGTCTCCATGGAAGAAAGTACTTCCTTTTGGCAGAAAATGGAAATTAAGTCTGAGGTTTATTAGGCCGTATGAGATTATCGAGCGAATTGGGCTAGCTGCTTATCGTTTGTTATTGCCACTAGAGTTAGAAAATATTTATAATGTGTTTCACGGATCGATGCTTTGACGATACAAATCTGATCCTTCGTATGTAATTCCTCCGTCTGAGATTGAGATTCAATGTAATACGACCTACGATGCAAAATCGATTCGTATCATAGCTTATGAGGTTAAAGAATTGAGAAATAAGAAAATTCCATTAGTAAAAGTGATGTGGCATTGACACGGTGTAGAACAGGCTACGTGGGAGCCCGAAGATGCTATGAGTCAGCAATATCCAAATCTATTCAACGGTATGATTTTCGGGACGAAAATCCCTAAGGGGGAAAAATTGTAATAGCCCGGTTTAGACCTTAGTCAGAATAGTGATTTCAGACCACAAATCTGAGTCAAAAAAATATTTTAATTATTATTTTTTGTGTTTATAATATGTGAATTAGCATGTGTGAAAGTTTCATATGAAAATTTTATTGTTTGTGTGCTTAATTTGACAAAAGGACCAAATTGTGTAAAATGTAAAAGTTGTCTGTTGTTTGTTAAAGTGCTTAATTGATTTGTCTTATTAAAAGAAAGGTCCTTATGTTGTTATTAAACCATTGAAAGCGTGAGCGGACATTAATAGCCTTGATATAATGGTTTATTAAAGTTTTAATGTAAGGGTATAATGGTAAAATAATTATTAATGTTAATAAAATAAAACAAAGGCATGAAATAAACCATTTTATGTTCATCCATGACCGAATATTAGAGAAAAAGAAGAAGAAAATACTAAGCTAGGGTTCGGCTATTTTTTATTGTGATTAAGGTATGTTCTTTAATCCGTTTTCGATAATTTCTACGTTTTTGAAGTCGTTGCTTTGTGTTTTACTAAGCCCATGCCTCAATTTCTGATTTTGATGCTGATTTGGAAATATGTCATGGATAAATTCATGAGTTTTGTGTTGTTAAATGATGAAATATGAAAGCTTGATGTTGGGTTAATATCTTTTGTCTTTGGATTTTTGATGATTTTGAGTAAAATGGGCTAAATTGTGAAATTTGTAAACTGGAGGACTAAAATGTGAAATAAATGAAATATGTGGACTTACATGAGTACTATGAATATTCAGCCTAGCACATGTGTAAAGAAATTATGTGTATTTTGTGATTTTGTGAAATAAAGACTAAAGTGTCAAAATGTGAAAATGTGAGGGCTAATTTGTAAAATGCCCTAAATGTGTGTTTATAAATTGTTTTGGATGAATGTGTGATTAAATGATTCAAATTTGAATTTATATAGATCAAGAATTAAAGAAAACGGAATTAGATCACGGAATTGAATCCGTACGAGGTAAATCGATATACAAATATATGTATTTTGAATTGAATTACTATTGACTATATGCTTATGAACAATGTTGAAATGATTATATATGTTGAGAATGAGATATCCGAGAAATTATCGACAAGTTTCGATGTCTGAAAACTCTCGTACGAACCTTAGGAATAGTTAGGATACATATGTCATGACATAGGATCTGATACGTGTTATCATGTAAGATCACGTCTGGGACGTTGGCATCGGACTTGATTTCGTGTAAGACCCTGTCTGGGATAGTGGCATCGATGTTTGATTACATGAAAGACTACATGTGGGACGTTGGCATTGTATGTGCTTTTTGAGCTATCCGCGTATCCTTATGATTCCAAACGGTTCAACGGGCATTCCGATATACGAATGATTATATGAAATGCGTATTGAATTTAGGAATGTTTGAATTGTACACTATGTTGAGTGTGAAAGGTAAGTATATGTAATTTTGTGAACCTATGATATAATTATGAGAAAATATGTTTATGAGCAAATAGATTGGAAATATATGAATTATATGTGAACCATGTGATATATGTTAGTAATTTGACCATGAAGTATTTGTATTTTATGACGTTTATATGCTTAAGTTGTTGAGTTTATTTGTATATGGCTTACTAAGCTTTTGAAAGCGTACTCTGTGTGTTTTTCAACTATTTTATAGATATCGAAGCTACTCAGAGTTTGGAGATCATCGAGGATCGTCATCACACTATCAAACTATATTTTGGTACCTTTTCAAAATGTGTATATTGAAGTATGGCATGTATAGGCTAGAAGTACTTTAAATATGTTTTGTGAAGTGAATATCTAGCCATGTGACTTGGCTTGATTATGGTTGTATATATGAATGTGTTTTTGGTATGAAATATGTGATGCAATATGAACAATATGATATGTTTTGAATGGCCTATTGAAATGGTCAATTTTGTAAGGTTTTAGCATGAGATTGAATGAAGTAAATTGTGGTTATGAAACATATGTTTTGGTATGACTTTGACTCATGATTTGGCATGATTTTGGTATGATTATAATCATGAATTTTGTTGTTAATGTTATGGCATGGTTGTTGTATGTTTTGGTATTGGAATTGGTGAGATCATTGTGCAAATATGCTTGGTTTGATGCTTGTAGGCTTGAACCAAATGGGGTGGCAAATTGGCTATTCAAATGGCCTATTTTTGTCCACATGGGCAGAGACACGGGCGTGTGTCTCAGCCGTGTGCGACAACGGTCATGTTGCACGGCCGTGTGTCCCCTGGGGTACCCTTCGATTTTAAGTCAGGCTTGGGCAAGGCCAAGGCACACGGGAATGTGGCTAACCGTGTGACCCAAGTCAGTCTCGACCACGGCCAAGGCACACGGGCGTGTCTTGTGGCCTTGTGAGCAAATTAGTATGTATACCCTATTTTGACACGGGCTAGACACATGGGCGTATCTAAAGCCGTATGAGGCACTCGGCCTGTTCACACGAGTGTGTGACCTGTACAACTTTGAAAATTGTTTAAGTTTTGAAATATTTTGTATGTGCTCGGTTTAGTCCCAACCCCTTTCTAAAGCATGTTTAAGGTCTTGTTGACCTATATAAGCGACACTATATTGATGTTTATGAAATGAATGTTAAATGTTTTGATTTGTCCGGTAACACCTTTAACCCTAGTCCGACGACGAATACGGGTTAAGGGTGTTACAAAACTACCTAACACATGATATTGAATTGGCAGCTATAGTGTTTGCATTGAAAATTTGGCGGCATTACTTGTTTGGTGAAAAATGTTACATATTCACGGATCATAAAAGTTTTAAGTACTTGATGACTCAGAAAGATTTGAATTTGAGAAAGCGCAGGTGGCTTGAATTACTGAAAGATTATGATCTTGTTATTAACTACCATCCGGGAAAAGCCAATGTAATGGCAGATGCTCTGAGCAAAAAACCCCTTTATACTTTACGAGCAATGAATACTCGATTGTCATTATCTGATGATGGTTCAATTATTATTGAGTTAAAAGCTAGACCCACGTTTTTGCAACAGATGTCTGAAGCTCAGAAAAATAATAGTAAGTCGCAAGCAAAACAGATACAAAGTGAATCGACTCCCGATTCAGAATTTCTGATCAAGACCGATGATTGTCTGTTATTTAGAGGCAAAGTATGTGTACCGAAAGGCTTAGAACTAGTACAGAAGATTTTGAACGAAGCTCACAATGGTAACATATTTATTCATCTTGGTAGTAATAAAATGTATAATGATCTGAAAAAGATGTACTAGTGGCCAGGAATGAAACGAGATATTTCTAAGTTTGTATCTGAATGTTTGATATGTTACCAAGTAAAAGCTAAACATCAGTTTCCTTCAAGACAATTACAGCCAGTTACAATACCAGAATGGAAATGGGAAAGAATTACCATGAACTTTGTATCGGGATTACCCCTGTCTCCAAAGAAGAAAGATGTAATTTGGATGATTGTTGATCGGTTGACAAAGTCTGTACACTTTATTTTGGTACGTATGGATTATACTTTGGATAGATTGGCCGAATTGTATGTCTCTGAGATTGTTAGATTACATGGAGTGCCTGTCTCCATTATTTTAGATAAAGACCCTCAGTTTACGTCTCGATTCTGGAGCAAATTGCAAGAAGCTTTGGGTATTCAGTTACACTTTAGCACTACATTTCATCCACAGATAGATGGTCAATTTGAACGTGTTATATAGATATTGGAAGATATGCTTCGGTGTTGTATACTTGAGTTTGAAGGAAACTGGGAAAAGTATTTGCCTTTAGTAGAATTTGCTTACAATAATAGTTATCAGTCCAGTATCATAATGGCACCGTATGAAGCTTTGTATGGTCGCAAATGTAGAACTCCATTATATTGGAAAGAACTCAGTGAGAAACAAGTTACATGGAGTTGACTTAGTCCGTGAAACCGAGGAAAAAGTGAAAGTAATTCGGGACAATTTGAAAGCAGCCTCTGATCGTCAAAAGTCCTATGCTGACCTGAAACGAAAAGAAATAGAATTTCAAGTTAGTGACAAAATATTCTTGAAAGTATCGCCTTGGAAGAAAGTTCTCTGGTTTGGTTGTAAAGGAAAACTGAGTCCACGGTTCATTGGACCATATGAGATTACAGAAAGAATCAAACCAGTTGCATATCAGTTAGCTTTACCACCAGAACTTGATCCGGTCCTTCACACGTTATATCTCCAACAGAAGTAGAGGTTAACCTGATATGACATATAGTGAAGAACCGATCAAAATCTTAGCTCGGGAAACAAAATAGTTAAAAAATAAAAAGGTTGTAATAGACCGTTTTAGGGTCAAATTAGAACAGTGGTTTTGGGACCATAAATCTGAAGTAGAAATATTTATTTTTATTATTTCTTTAAGGCCTACAGTATGATTGAATGATTGTGTGAAAATTTCGTTAAGAAATTTTATTGATAGAGTGTCTAATTTGACTAATAGGAATAAATAGCAATAAGTGCAAAATATGTGTTCTAGAAGCTAGAGGTGTCTAATTGCTATGAAATAATAATTTGGAGGTCCTTAAATGGTAATTAGACCATTACACTTTAAGTTGGACAAAAATGGACATGGTTAGATAAAATTTCAAAGTTTTAAGTGAAAGGCATTTTGGTCATTTGGTAAATAAGGACAAAAATAACTAATAAAAAGATGTCATCTTCCCCAATTTAGTCCTCCATGGCCAAAAATCACTAAGGGAGACATAGCTAGGTTTTGGCCAACTTTCAAGCTTGATTGTAAGTCCGCCTTTGTCCCATTTTTAATGATTTTTATGTTTTTGTGAATGTTGTAACTTGATTTAGCTATTCTAAGGACTAATTTGAAAGAAAATCAAAGTCTAAAATTTTATCCATGTTAAATATTTGTATATTTTGATGTTTAATGGTAGAAAATGCATGTTTGGTGTTAGATAAACAACATTTAGGAAGTGATTTTTGATGAAAATGTCAAATAGGGATCTATTCATAAAAGTTATACAATGTGTGTAAAAATGTGAATAAATGAAAAATGTGGGCTGATATGAGTACTAATAATATTCAGCTAGGCTTGGGTAATGAAGAAATCAAATGAAAATCATTTTACGAGCCTAGGGACTATAATGTAAAAAGTTGAAAAGTCAAGGGCAAAAATGTAATTTTTGCCATAAGGTGTTTTTGGAACTAAATTAAATAATGTGATGATTGAATGAGTTGAATGTGGTATTATAGATCAAGAAAGATGAGGTTCTGACCTAGATCAGAGAAAGAACAAAGTTGTGGACTAAATCGAACTATTAGCCATTTTGTACCGAGGTAAGTTCGTATGTTAAAAATAAGCTTTAGAATAATTGTGCTTAAATGATTTAGTATTGTATGAATTATCTGTTTGATTATGTGAATGCACATAACCTTACGAATGAGTTCGACGACGAATTGACAAGCAAGAAATCTCGTTTGAACCTTAGGAATAGGGTAGGATACAAGTGACATGTCACTAGGGTCATTATGTGTTATGTGATTATGTGATATGGGTGCTAGTCTTGTACGCCCTACCGGTGGCTGAGTATACCGGCATATGTTGCGGATACTTGACAGCTTGTGTGAGCAGCACCGCGTAGCCACATCTTGACTGACAACTTGTGAGTAGGCCCGTTGATAGCTCGAGAGCGAGCAACTATGTGATATGAGACTTGGGTAGCTTTAGCTACATATGTGGCACTTAGTGTGCAAATTTCCCAAGTATCTGACATTATTATTCCGAATGGTTCACAGGTATGTCAAAGATGAGAGTATGTATAAGTTTGTTTCAAGATGGTTTAGGTATGTACGACAAGCCACACGGGCATTGAGCATAAGGGTAGAAACACGGGCATGTGTCTCAGCTGTGTGAATGATACAGCCTTAGGCACGGGCCTGTGTCCTGGGTGTGTGAAGTCTGCATTTATTTTTGGAAATTTAATTACCCATACGGCTTGGCACACGGGCATGTGACTTGGCCATGTGACATCAATTTGTTCATGCATTGCAAAACAGAGAGTTACATGGGTTAGGGACACAGGCGTGTCCCAAGCCATACGGGCCTGTGACCCCTGTTCATAGCAAAAATTTTCTAAGTTTTGTAAAATTTTCTCGAGTTCTCGATTTAGTCCCGAACCACTTCCAAAGCATGTTTTGGGCCTCGTAGGATCGTATTAGGGACTTTATGATTGAATACGAATGGTTTTAATTTGGATGCAAATTTATGACTCGGAATTGTATGATTGTTTGTGTGATAAGTCTGGTAATACCTTATACCCTGTTCTGACATCGAATACGGGTAAGGAGTGTTACATTTAGTGGTATCAGAGCTATAGTTTAGTCGGTTATCAGACTAACGTAATGTGTTTAAGAGTCTAGCTATAGATGCCATATATAAATTTTGATAGTGTGACGACTCCTAACAATTTAAACTGTGTTTTCATATAGTAAATGAATCCCGACTGAGAAGTGGCTGATGACGTTGAAAGTAATGCACCGGCTCCCGCCCAAGGGACCACGCCATTTGAAAGTAGAATAGTGATAATTAGTCAAGGAGGAGAGGCTAGGGAAGCCTTCTTTCAAAGGATGAATGAGTGGTTTGCCGAGTTTGTTCGGACAAATCCAGCTGCCCAACATCCTCCACCCCACCTAACCCTCAATCGGTTCCTGTAGCTCCCCAAGGTGTGGAATTGTTAAGATTGAATAAGCTTCCAGTCGATAAGATTTGAAAACAATAGGCTGAAGAATTTAGACCAAATGTCGATAATGATCCTGAGGGAGCAAAATTCTGGCTTGAGAAATTCATCTGGGTATTTGATGAACTTTCTTGCACACCGGAGGAGTGCTTAAAATGTACTATATCACTTCTGAGGGATACGACATATCAGTGGTGGAACACTCTTATATCTATGGTACCAAGGGAAAGAGTTACTTGGGATTTTTTCCAAGAGGAATTCAGAAAGAAGTACATCAGTCAGCGGTTTATTGATCAGAAACACAAAGAGTTCTTGGAGCTGAAACAAGGACAAATGATAGTGACTGAATACGAGCGGGGGTTTGTTAGACTCAGTAAGTATGCTCGGGAATGTGTTTCAACAGAGGCTATCATGTATAAGAGATTCGAAGATGGGCTGAATTAGGACATCAGGTTGTTAGTTGGGATTTTAGAATTGAAAGAATTTGTTGTGCTGGTCGAGCGAGCTTCCAAAGCCGAAGAGTTGACTAAAGAAAAGAGAAAACCTGAGTTTGAGGCTAGAGATTTGAGAAAGAAGCCGACGAAAAAGTTGTTTCAATCTTCGTCAAAGAAATCGAGAGGTTTTTATGCTCAATCGAATGCTTTAGTTGGGTATCCCAATAGAGATCGTGGGAAACAATATTCGAGTTCTAAGGCCTAGACGACGTCAATAGCGAGCGTTGCTAATGCTAGGTCTAATAAGCCTAAATGCCAACACTGCGGTAGACGACATCCTGGTGAATGTAGGATGAATAATCGGGCTTGTTTTAAATGTGGCTCCTATGATCATTTTATTCGAGATTGTTCAAAAATGGCTAAGAAAGATAATTTTCAGAATGCAAGATTGATTAACACTGCGACTAGAGGGAGGCCAGTGAGAAATACGGGAAATAGGACTAGTAGCAGAGGAGTATCTAAAGACTCAGCTGTGAGATCGGAAGCTAGAGCACCTGCAAGAGCTTATGCTATTCATGCTCGTGAGGAGCGTCCTCCCCTGACGTGATCACTGGTACTTTTTCTCTTTATGATACTAATGTAGTAATGTAGTTGCATTTATTGATCCTAGATCGAATCATTCCTATATTTGCATAAATTTGGTATCTAGTAAGAATTTTTCTGTTGAGTCTACTGAGTTTGTGATTAAGGTATCGAACCCCTTAGGCAAATATGTTTTAGTTGATAAAGTTTGCAAGAGTTATCCTTTAATGATTCAGGGTCACTATTTTCCGGCTGACTTAATGCTTTTGCCACTTGATGAGTTTAATATGATACTTGAATGGATTGGTTGACTCTGCATGATGTAGTAGTGAATTGTAGATGAAAAGTTATTGAATTGAAATGTCAAAACAATAAAACTCTTCAGGTTGAGTCCGATGAGTCAGGTGAATTGCCTATTTTGATTTCGTCTATGTTCGCTCAAAGGTATATAAGGAAAGGTTATGAAGCTTATCTTGCGTAAGTGCTAAACATGAAAGAGTCTGAATTGAAGATCGAATCTGTGCCAGTAGTTTGTGAATATTTGGATGTGTTCCTAGAAGAGTTGCTGGGGTTACCACTGGTCAGAGAGGTGGGTTTTGCTATTGATTTAGTACCGGGGACTACACCGATATCGATAGCTCCGTATAGGATGGCTCCAACTTTATTGAGAGAATTGAAGTCTTAGTTGTAAGAATTGACAGATAAGGGTTTTGTGAGACCGAGTTTTTCTCCCTGGGGTGCACCGGTGTTATTTGTCAGAAATATAGATCCATGAGACTTTGTATTGATTATCATCAACTCAACAAGGTTACTATAAATAGTAAGTATCATTTATCGAGGATTGATGATTTATTTGACCAGTTGAAAGGGGCAACAGTATTCTCGAAGATAGATTTGAGATCTGGCTACTATCAACTGAGAGTTAAAGAGTCAGATGTGCCAAAAACCGCATTCAAAACAAGGTATAGGCACTATGAATTTCTTGTTATGCCTTTTGAATTAACTAATGCTCCTGCTGTTTTTATGGATTTAATGAATCGGATCTTCAGACCATATATGGACAATTTTGTAGTTGTGTTCATTGATGACGTTTTGATTTATTCCCGAGATGAGTTTGAGCATGCCGAACATTTAAGAATTGTATTACAGACTTTGAAAGATAAGAAACTGTTTGCTAAGTTCAGTAAAAGTGAGTTTTGGCTTCGAGAAGCCAGATTTTTAGGGTATATCATTTCAGCGGAAGGTATAAGAGCTGATCCGAGTAAAATTTTGGCAATTATTGATTGGAAATTACCAACGTATATATCCAAGATTAGAAGCTTTTTGGGCTTGGTTAGGTATTATCAATGTTTTGTTAAGAGATTATCGATGATTGCTACACCTATGACAAAATTGTTACAAAAAAATGTTAAGCTCGAATGGTCTGAGAAATGCCAAAAGAGTTTTGAGCAGTTAAAAGCGTTATTGTCTGAGGCACCGATATTACTCCAACCTGAATTAGGAAAAGAGTTTCTAATTTTCAGCCACGCGTCCTTGAACGGTCTTGGATGTGTGTTGATGCAAGAGGGCAAAGTGATAGCTTACGCCTCGAGGCAGTTGAAACTGCACGAAAAGAATTATCTGACGCATGACTTGGAATTGGCTGCCATTGTGTTTGCTTTAAAGATTTGGCGACACCATTTATTTGGTGAGAAGTGCCACATCTTTATCGACCACAAGAGTTTAAAGTACTTGATGACTCAAAATTATTTGAATTGGCGACAACGGAGATGGCTCGAGTTGTTGAAAGACTATGAGTTAGTAATCGATTATCATCCGGGAAAGGTGAATGTGGTCGTCGATACTTTGAGTAGGAAATCTTTGTTTTCTTTGAGAGCAATGAATACGTGACTGACTTTATCTGCTGATGGTTTGATTTTAGCTGAGTTGAAAGCTAGGCCAGTATTTCTACAGCAAATTTACGAAGCACAGAAAAGTGACAAAGAACTTCAAGCTAAAAGAGTTCAGTGCGAATCGACTAGTGATTCAGATTTTCAGATTGGGGCTGATGATTGTTTGATGTTTCGAGGTAGGATTTGTGTACCGAAAGATACTGAGTTGATTCAGAAAATTCTTCATGAGGCACCCAGTGGTTGTCTATCTATTCACCCAGGAAGTACGAAGATGTATAATGATTTGAAGACATTGTATTGGTGGTTAGGTATGAAATGAGATACTTCTAAATTCGTAGCAAGATGTTTGATTTGTCAACAAGTAAAAGCCGAATACAAGTACCTTCAGATTTACTTCAGCCTGTGATGATTCCCGAGTGAAAATGGGACAGAATTATAATGGATTTCGTAACTAGATTACCACTGACTCCGAAGAAGAAAGATGTTGTTTAGGTCATTGTTGATAGATTGACAAAATCGGCTCATTTTATTTTGGTACATACTGACAATTCACCTGATAAGCTAGCTGAGTTGTACATAGCTGAGATTGTTAGATTGCACGGAGTGCCTATTTCTATTATTTAGGATAGAGATCCAAGGTTTACGTCATGGTTTTGGAAGAAGTTACAAGAAGTTTTAGGTATAAAGTTGAACGTTAGTACTGCATTCTATCTGCAGACCGACAGTCAATCTAAAAGAACTATTTAGGTACTCGAACATATGCTTCGCTGTTATGTTTTAGAGTTCGAAGGTAGTTGGGAAAAATGTAACACCCCTATCCCGTAACCATCGCCAAAATAGGTAAGGGACAATACCTGACGGACAAAACATTACAGAACCATACAGAATCACAGATATCATATAACCTTAACACATAGGCATTCATCAACAATTCATCCCTTAACATGGTCTACGAGACCTAAAACATACAATTAAGAAAGGTCGGGACTGAACCGAACACATTCAGAATTTTTAGAACTTATCCAAATCTTTCAAAAGTGTTAAAGTCACACGCCTGTGTGACTAGGCCGCGTGGCACACACGGACACCAGACACACCCATGTGATCCAACCGTGTCAAAAAGAGTTCCTATACTGACTTTTTCACATGGCCAACAGACAAGGCCGTATGCCATGACCGTGTGATACTTAGCTAGCTACTGACTTAAACCCACGGCTACAAGGCACACCCGTGTTCCTTGACAATGTGGCACAATTCAGGCTTGGTTTAAGCTAATTTGCCACCCCTTTTGGGGGCCAATCCCACAAGCAATAATATACAACATTCATACCAAAATTTTCAACGAATTCCATGCTTAAATATGACCAAATCACATTAGAACATAGCACATTACAAACATACACCAAAACTATGCACAAACTTATCATTTGCTAGGCAATTAACATTGCATAACTTATATACATATCAAACTTACATACTTAGACATTCTAGCCTATACATGCCCCACTTAAAATAATTACACTTTCAAAAGTACCAAAATGAGTTTGACAGTGTGGTGACAATCCTCGACTATCCCGGCCTTCCTTGATAGCTACGATAAGCATGTAATACGCAAAATCACACAGTAAAGTTACAAAGAGCTTAGTAAGTCAAATACAATTACCCAAACTAATATAGCATATAAGTAAAAGTCAATAACCAGAATTCACAACAATCTCATGAAATATTTCATTACTTTACAGAAACAAAGTCTTTTCTATTCAGAAATCTAGTACGATACAGACGTACCTGTATAAATTATACATTTCATATATTGATTTCCATATCTCATATTTTATCATCAAATAATTTAAAAACGGAATAGATGTTCGTAGGTAGGTACAATGCCGACGTCCCAGACGTGATCTTACATGTAATTCAATATCGAGGCCTCTGTCCCAGACAGGGTCTTACACGAGATCTCAAATCGGGGCCTGTGTCCCAGACACGGTCTTACACAATATCTCAGATCAATGTCAACATTCTTTCAGGGACATACAGAACTTCTCAGACACCAGCATATTATCAGAGTTTATTCATCAGGCTCTTAAGGCCGTCCAATACAGATCACAGTTTATATACGCAGAATTTAGTCAACTTAATACGTTAGTGTAGTTCGACTTACCTCGTATGGATTTCAGACGAAACGAGTCAACTATTCAACTATTTTGGACTTCCCTTGATCTAAGTCCGATTTTCTTTGTTCTTGATCTAATACAATTCAAATTCAACAATTTAATCATTCATTTCATTCAATTTAATCCATATACACACATTTAAGGCACCTTGCATTTTAGCCCCTATATTTTCAAACTTTGACAATTTAGTCCATTTTTCACACAATCACAAATATGTCAAATTCACCAAGACTATAGCTTAGCCAAATATACATAGCTTCCATACAAGCCCAATTAACATTTTTAATTCACAATTTAGTCCTCCAAAACCTCATTTTCACAAATTAGCCCAAATAACTCTATTTCATCAAAATTCAAAAATAAAACTTATAAATCATCTACTAAGCTTTTAAAATTCATCCAAGAACATCACAAAACTCATGATATCAATAATAGCATTTCATGAGATCTTTAACAAAAACAGAAATTCAGACATGGGCTTTGAAGAAGACGAAGCAACGATCACAGAAACATAAAAATTATCAAAAACCGATCAAAAACACATACCTAATTGATGCTTGCAAGTGTCGAAACCCTAAAGCTCTTTTTCTTTTATTTTGCTTAGAATTTTAGGCAAGAACACATAGAAAATAGCTTATTTTCGTACTTTGTTTTATTATACATCATTTAATACACCATTTACTGTTTTATCCTTTATAAAATAACCATATAATCCATGTTAAGAAAGGCCATTATTGTCCACTCAATGGTTCCATAGGTTATTAACCACATAAGGACCTATTAGTCCAAAGCCATTTCAAAAACATACACTGAACATGTAGCATGCTAATTTCTCCTTTTATGCGATTAAATCCTTTTTCATAATTAAGCACAGAAACAGACAAATTGAATCACAGAAACTTCACAGATATAAATTCATTTATAACAGACACAAAAAATAGTATTGAAATATTTTTCAGACTAATATTTTTCAGACTCGGATTTGTGGTCCCAAAACCACTATTCCGACTACGGTCTAAACAGGACTGTTACAATTCTCCTCTTATTAGGGATTTTCATCCCCAAAAATCTTACCGTTAAACAGATCTGGATATTGCTGTTTCATTGCATCCTCAGGCTCCCACGTAGCCTCTTCTATTCCATGTCTATGCCACAACACTTTGACTAACAAAATTCTCTTATTACGTAATTCTTTAATCTCACGAGACAGAATACGAATCAGCTTTTCTTCATAAGTCATATCAGGATGGATTTCAATATCAGACGGAGAAATTAAATGCGAAGGATCAGATCTGTATCGTTGAAGCATCGATACGTGAAATACATTATGAATCTTTTCTAACTCAGATGGTAGCCTCAGTCTATAAGCAACCGGCCCAACTCGCTCAATGATTTCATATAGTCCGATAAACCTTGGACTCAACTTGCCCTTTTTACCAAATCGAAACAGTTTCTTCCACGGAGATACTTTCAAAAACACTTTATCATCGATCTCATATTCGATATCCTTTCATTTTAAATTTGCATAAGACTTCTGACGATCAGAGGCAGCTTTCAGACTATCTTGGATTATTTTCACTTTCTGTTCTGTTTCTTTTATCAGATCTATACCGTAAATCTTATTCTCACTGAGTTCAAACCAGTATAACGGAGTTCTACACTTTCTACCATATAAGGCTTTGTACGGTGCCATTTTAATAATCAAAGGTAGATATTGTTCCCATGTACCTTCAAACTCAAGAATGCAACATCTCAACATATCCTCGAGTATCTGAATAATCTGCTCAGATTGACCATCTGTTTGCGGATGAAAAGCGGTGCTAAAATGCAATTTAGTACCCAGAGCATCTTACAATTTCCTCCGGAATCGCAATGTAAATCTTGGGTCTCTGTCTGATACTATCGACAACAGGACACCATGTAAACTTACGATATCAGAAATGTATAACTTAGCTAGTTTATCGAGTGACTAATCAGATCGAATCAGAATAAAATGAGCTGATTTCGTCAATCGATCAACTACGACCCAAATTGTATCTTTCTTTCTCGGAGAAAGGGCAAACCCGAGAAAAAATCCATGGTCACTCGATCCCATTTCCATTCTGAAATCATAACCGGTTGCAACAGACTAGATGGCACCTGATGCTTAGCTTTAATTTGTTGATAGATTAAACAATTAGTAACAAAATCAAAAATATCACTTTTCATTCTCGGCCACCAATATAGATGTTTCAAATCGTTATACATTTTTGTACTCCTCGGATGTATAGAAAATCTACTACTGTGAGCCTCACTCAAAATCATCTGAATTAACTCTGGATTTTTTGGAACACAAAGTCTATTTCTGAATCTCAAACAATCATCAACATCAACCCGGAATTTAGAATCACACAGAGCTCGTTTTGCTATCAATTCATTGTCAGATTTCTAAGCCTCACAAATCTGTTGTATAAACAAGGGTTTTGCTTTCAATTCAGTACAAACCAAGGTATCATCAGACAGTGCTAAATGGACATTTATCGCACGCAATGTAGACAATTATTTCTGACTCAGAGATCTGCTACCATATTTGCTTTGCCTGGATGATAATCAATAACTAGCCCGTAGTCTTTTAACAATTCTAACCATCTTCTCTATCACAGATTCAAATATTTTTGCGTCATTAAATACTTCAGACTTTTATGATCAGAATACACGTGACATTTCTTACCAAATAGATAATGACGCCAGATCTTCAAGGCAAACACAATAGCAGCTACTCAAGATCGTGTGTCGGATAGTTCTTTTCATGCGGCTTTAACTGTCTCGAAGCATAAGCAATGACTTTTCCTTTTTGCATTAAAACACATCCCAGACCAAACAACGAAGCATTGCTGTAAATTACAAATTCTTTACTCGATTCAGGTTGTACAAATACCAGAGCTTCAATCAACAAAGCTTTCAACTGATCAAAACTATTCTGACACTTTTCTGACCACTCAAACTTCACATCTTTTTGGAGCAATTTTGTCAATGGAGTCGCAATTATCGAGAAACCTTTTATAAATCTTTTATAGTAACCAGCAAGTCCCAGAAAACTACGGACATCAGATACATTTCTCGGAGGTTTCCAATCCATAATAGCTAAAACTTTGCTCGGATCAACTCGGATAACAGAGGCTGATACAATATGACCTAGAAAACCAACTTCTCACAACCAGAATTCACATTTACTGAACTTCGCATACAACTATTTATCTCGCAGTGTCTATAGTACTATTTTCAAATGCTCAGCGTGTTCAGATTCATTACGTGAATAAATCAATATGTCATTAATGAATACCACAACAAATTAATCCAAATACGGTCTAAAAATCCTATTCATCAAATCCATAAAAATAGCAGGTGCATTCGTTAATCCAAAAGGCATAACTAAAAATTCATAATGCTCGGACCTCGTTCTAAAAGCAATTTTTGGTATATCAGAGTCCTTTACTCGCAACTGGTAAGGACTCACAACTGGTAGTAACCCGATCTCATATCTATCTTTGAAAACACAGTAGCACCTTCCAACTGATCGAATAAGTCATCAATCTTGGGAAGAGGATATTTGTTCTTTATAGTCACTTTTTTAAGCTGGTGGTAATCAATACACATTCTCATTATGCCATCTTTCTTTTTCACAAACAGAACAGGAGCACCCCAAGGTGAAAAGCTCGGTCTAGTAAATCCTCGATCAGTCAATTCTTGCAACTGATATTTTAGTTCTTTTAATTCAATCGGAGCCATCCTGTATGGAGCTATCGATATCGGAGTAGTACCAGGTATCAACTCAATGCCAAACTCGACTTCTCGAATAGGAGGCAATCCAGGTAGTTCTTTAGGAAACACATCAAAGAATTCACAGACAACAGGCACTGATTCGACTTTCTTATCATTCACTTTTGAATCTAACACATAAGCTAAGTAGGCTTCACAACCTTTCTTTACATATTTTCGTGCTTTCATTGCAGATATCATAGTTGGTAGTCCATTCAGATCACTAGACTCAATTCGAATTATCTCATCATTCTTACACCTTAAATCAATGACTTTTCGTTTGCATTTCACAATAGCATTGTGCAAAGTTAACCAGTCCATTCCCAGAATTATGTCAAATTCGTCGAAGGGTAAAAGCATCAGATCAGCAGGAAAATAGATATCTCGAATCAATAATGGGCAATTCTTGCTGGCTTTGTCAACCAAGACACTTTTGCCTAAGGGGTTTGATACTTTAATTACGAATTCAGTAGACTCTACAAGAAAAGTGTTACTATGTACTAAATTCATACAAAAATAAGAATGCGTTGATCCAAGTTCTATCAATGCAATCACAGAAATATCATAAAGAGTGAAAGTACCAATAATCACGTCTGGTGACGAAGCTTCCTCACGAGCTCAGATAGCATAGGCTCTGGCAGGTGCTCTAGCCTCAGATCTAACAGCAGTATCTCAAGTACCTCTTTGACCACTACTTGCATTTGTCATATTTCTAGAAGGTCTACCTCTAGCTGAGGTATTACTTGGTCTCAGATTTTGTACATTCTCTTGCTCAGCAGGTTCAGAACAATCTCTTACAAAATGATCCAGAGATCCACATCAAAAAAATGCTCGATCATTCAATCTACAATTTCTCGGATGTCTTTTACCACAGTGTTTACATTCAGGTTTTTCATATCACATTCCCAACACTTGTAATAGAAGTAGTAGGAGCTCTGGAATTCGAATGCGATCTAGCTCAATCTCTGTTCGAATATCTTACATCAGCCTTTGGACGGCTATGATCATCTCAGAATTTCTTTGACTCAGATTGAAATGATCTACCCGAAGATCTCTTTCTAACATCTCTTTACTTAATTCTTCGGCTTTACAAGCTCACTCAACGAGCACTACCATTTCTTTAATCTCTAAAATCCCCACTAATAGACAGATATCTTCGTTTAGTCCATCTTCAAACCTTTTGCACATTATTGCTTCATTTGACACACATTCCCGAGCATACTAGCTCAATCTCACAAATTCATGTTCGTATTCAGTAACAGACATATGACCTTGTTTAAGCTCGAGAAACTCTTTACATTTCTGATCAATGAATCTCCGACTAATGTATTTCTTTCAAAATTTAGCTTGAAAGAAATCCCAAGTAACCTATTTGCTCGGAACCACAGATATTAAAGTTTTCCACCAATGGTACACCGTATCTCTCAGAAGTGAAACGGCACATTTTACACACTCTTCCAAATTCAGAGACATTTCATCAAACACTCGTATCGTATTTTCTAACCAGAATTTGGCTCTTTCAGTATCATCATTCGTTGTAGCTCAGAACTCTTCAGCCCCATACTTTCTAATCTTATCAACTGGTGGTCTACTAGACTGAACCGGATTCACGGAGGGCATAACAGGAATTTGAGAACAGTTAACCGAGGGTGGAGGTTGTTGTACAGCCGGATTGGTTCTAATATACTGAGTGAACCAATCATTCATCATCTAATAGAATGCTTGCTTAGCCTTACTATCACGGCTACTCGTAGCCAGTCGAGAATCATCTTGCACCGTCCCTTGCGCAGGAGCAGGCGCATTACTTTCAACATCGTCAGCTACGGCTCTATTGGGAACCATTGCTATATAAAAGCACATTTCAATGTCAGGATTCACCACACTATCGCAGTTTCAGATATATGGCATGTAGAGCTAGACTCACATACGCTATGGTAGTTTTAGAACTGACTAAACCATAGCTCTGATACCAATAAAATGTAACACCCCTATCCCGTAACTATCGCCGGAATAGGTAAGGGGCAATACCAGACGGACAGAACATTACAGAACCATATAGAATCACAGATATCATATAACCTTAATACATATGAATTCATCAACAATTCATCCCTTAAGATGGTCTACGAGACCTAAAACATACAATTAAGAAAGGTCAGGACTAAACCGAACACATTTAGAATTTTTAAAACTTATACAAATCTTTCAAAACTGGGCGTGTGACTAGGCTGTGTCGCACACACGGACACCAAACACACCCATGTGATCCAACCGTGTCAAAAAGAGTTCCTATATTGAGTTTTTCACACGGCCAACAAACACGACCGTGTGCCATGACCGTGTGATACTTAGCTAGCCACTGACTTAAGCCCACGGCTACAAGGCACGCCTATGTTCCCTAACCGTGTGGCACAATAGAGGCGTGGTTTAAGCCAATTTAACACCACTTTTTGGGGCCAATCCCACAGGCAATAATGTACAATATTCATACCAAATTTTCAACGAATTTCATGCTTAAAGATGACCAAATCACATTAGAACATAGCATATTACAAATATACACCAAAGCTATGCACAAACTTATCATTTGCTAGGCAATTCACATGGCATAACTTATATACATATCAAACTTACATACTTAGACATCCTACCCTATACATGTCATACTTAAAAGAATTACACTTTCAAAAGTACCAAAATGAGTTTGACAGTATGGTGACAATCCTCGACTATCCCGAGCCTTCAGTAGCTACGATAACTATAATACAGACAGAAATCACACAGAGTAAGCTACAAAGAGCTTAGTAAGTCAAATACAATTACCCAAACTAATATAGCATATAAGTAAAAGTCAATAACCATAATTCACAGCAGTCTCATGGAATATTTCATTACTTTATAGAAATAGAGTCTTTTCTATTCAGAAATCTAGTACGATGCAGACGTACCTGTATAAATTATACATTTCATATATTGATTTCCATATCTCATATTTTATCATCAAATAATTCAAAAACGGAATAGATGTTCATAGGTAGGTACAATGCCGACGTCCTAGACATGGTTTTACATGTAATTCAATATCAAGGCCTCTGTCCCAGACAGGGTCTTACACGAGATCTCAAATCGAGGCCTGTGTCCTAGACACGGTCTTACACGATATCTCAGATCAATGTCAACATTCTTTTAGGAACATACAAAACTTCTCAGACACCAACATATTATCAGAGTTTATTCATCAGGCTCTCAAGGCCGTCCAATACAGATCAAAGTTTCTATACGCAGAATTTAGTCAACTTAACACGTAAGTGTAGTTCGACTTACCTCGTACAGATTTCAAACAAAACGAGTCAACTATTCAACTATTTTAGACTTCCCTCGATCTAAGTTTGATTTTCTTTGTTCTTGATCTAATACAATTCAAATTCAACCATTTAATCATTTATTTCATTCAATTTAATCCATATACACACATTTAAGGCACTGTGCATTTTAGCCTCTATATTTTCAGACTTTGATAATTTAGTCCAATTTTCACACAATCAAAAATATGTCAAATTCACCAAGACTATAGTTTAGCCAAATATACATAGCTTTCATACAAGCCCATTTAACATTTTTAATTCACAATTTAGTCCTCCAAAACCTCATTTTCACAAATTAGCCCAAATAACTCTATTTCATCAAAATTCAAAAACAAAACATATAAATCATCTACTAAGCTTTCAAAATTCATCCAAGAACATCACAAAACTCATGTTATCAACAATAGCATTTCATGAAATCTTTAACAGAAACAGAAATTCAGACATGGGCTTTAAAGAACACAAAGCAACGATTACAGAAACGTAGAAATTATCAAAAATTGATCAAAAACACATACCTAATTGATGCTTGCAAGTGCCAAAACCTTAAAGCTCTTTTTCTTTTATTTTGCTTGGAATTTTCGACAAGAACACATAGAAAATAGCTTATTTTCATACTTTGTTTAATTATACATCATTTAATACACCATTTACTATTTTATCCTTTATAAAATAACCATATTGTCCACTCAATGGTTCCATGGGTTATTAACCACATAAGGACCTATTAGTCCAAAGCCATTTCAAAAACATACATTGAACATGTAGCATGCTAATTTCTCCTTTTATGTGATTAAATCCTTTTTCATAATTAAGCACAGAAACAGACAAATTAAATCACAGAAACTTCACAGATATAAATTCGTATATAACAGACATAAAAAATAATATTAAAATATTTTTCAGACTAGGATTTGTGGTTCCAAAACTACTATTCCAACTAGGGTCTAAACCAGACTATTACAAAAAATATCTGCCTTTAGTCGAATTTGCTTACAACAACAGTTTTTAGTCGAGTATAAAGATGGCACTGTATGAGGCATTGTATGGCCGCAAGTGTCGAACTCCGTTGTACTGGACCGAGCTCAGTGAGAGACAAATTCACGGGGTTGATTTGGTTAGAGAAACCGAAGAAAAAGTGAAAGTAATTTGTGATTGTTTGAATGCAGTTTCGGGTAGACAGAAATCGTATGCGGATCTAAAACAAAAGGAAATTGAATTTCAAGTCGATGATAAGGCATTTCTAAAAGTGTCTCTACAGAAGAAAATTTTTAGATTCGATCGCAAGGGGAAACTGAGTCCTCGTTTTATTGGTCCGTATGAGGTTATCGAAAGAATAGGGCTGGTGGCATATCGGTTAGTTTTACCAATAGAGTTAGAAAGGATCCAAAATGTGTTTCATGTATCGATGTTGCGCCGTTATCGATCAGATCCTTCGTACATAATTTCACCGACAGAGGTTGAGATTCAACCCGATATGAGATATGGTGAAGAATCGATTAAAGTGTTAGCTCGAGAATTTAAATAGTTGAGAAATAAAAGCATAGCCCTAGAGAAAGTCTTATGGCAAAGACATGGGGTAGAAGTAGCTACGTGGGAAACCGAGGAAGCTATGAGAAAATAGTACCCAAACCTCTTTTTTGTAAGATTTTCGGAGATGAAAATCCCTAAAGAGGGGAGAGTTGTAACAGCCCGTTTTAAGGTCAAATCAGAACAGTGATTACAGGACTACAAATTTGAAGTAGAAATATTTATTTTTATTATTTCTTTAAGGTCTACAGTATGATTGAATGATTGTGTGAAAATTTTGTTAAGAAATTTTATCGATAGAGTGTCCAATTTGACTAATAGGACTAAATTGCAATAGGTGCAAAATGTGTGTTCTAGAAGCTAGAGGTCTCTAATTGCTATGAAATTTTAAATTGGAGGCCTTAAATGGTAATTAGACCATTGTACTTTAAGTTGGACAAAAATAGACATGGTTAGATAATAAGTGAAGGGAATTTTAGTCATTGGGTAAATAAAGACAAAAATAGCTAATAAAAAGATGTCATCTTCCCCAATTTAGTCCCCCCGGCTGAAAATCACTAAGGGAGACATAGCTAGGGTTTGGCCAACTTCCAAGCTTGATTGTAAGTCCGTCTTTATCCCGTTTCTAATGATTTTTACGTTTTTGTGAATGTTGTAACTTGATTTAGCTATTCTAAGGACTAATTTGAAAGAAAATCAAAGTCTAAAATTTTACCCATGTTGCAACTATGTGATATGAGACTTGGGTAGCTTTAGCTACATATGTGGCACTTAGTGTGCAAATTTCTCGAGTATCCGAACTTATTATTCCGAGTGGTTCACGGGTATGTCAAAGATGAGAATATGTGTAAGTTCATTTCGAGATGGTTCAGGTATGCACGTAAAGTTCAGGTTTATTAATTGTTTGAAGTGATGAAAATAAGGTAAGTTTTGTGGTGGAATGAATTTTGATCATGAGACTATGGTAAATTTACATTTAATTATGTTATATATTATTTGAATGTTATTTGCATGGTAAGGTTGCTTATTTCTTGTATACAGGCTTACTCAGCTATATAGCTTACTCCATTTAAATTCCATGTTTTTATAATGTCGCCAAGCTAGCTCGGATAAGAGATCATCAGAGATTCGAATCACACTATCAAACTCTTATTTTTAGGTATTGATGATCTTAGTGTTTTGGAAGTATGGCATGTATAAGGACTTGGTCATTTTGTTGTATGTGTCATTTGATTTGGCCAAATGTATTGGCTTATATTTATTTAAGGTGATTTAGTATTTAGCCATGTAATTGGCTTATTTTGGCTAAAATGGTTGTAAGCCCATTTATCTAAATATATGTGCTAATGCCTTTTGTTTATATGTTTTGCATTGGGTTGCAATATGTCTATTATGGTTAAATGATTTGTTGTGAAATGGATGAGATTAGTCCTTTGGTGTGCTAGGAAATCTAGGTAGAATTATGCATGATGGAGGTATTCATGTTGACATTTGAGAATGTGAGCTTGGTATGAATTGATTTGGTAAAACATGCTATAGTAAATATGTTAAGTGTTGGTAATGAATGACATGATATAGTTTTGATTATGGATGTTTTGGTTGCTTAAACATGCCATGGTTTGTACCATTGGATTGGTGTATGTGTACGTGTGAATAAGGGTGGCAAATGGCTTGTTAAATAACCTTTATTTTGTCTACTCGGGTAGACACAGGAGCATGTGTCTAGGCCGTGTGTGACACACAGTCTGCCCCATGGGCATGTGTCTTGGCCGTGTCCCTTACACCATAATTTTTGAGAAATAGAATGCTCAAAATTGAGCACATGGGCAAAGACACGGGCATGTGTCTTAGCCGTATGGATAACACAACCTCAGGCACGGGCGTGTATCCTGGGCGTGTGTAACACCCCAAACCCGGCCTAGACATTATGGCTGAATCTGGCAATGTCACATTGAAGTATTTTTCGTAAATCATGATATCGTTTTAAAAGCCCAATGTTTATTTAACCTCTTTGTATGATCTAGAAAGTAATTTTAAAACTTGAGTCACTATCAAAATTATTTACTTTATGACATTATTAATTTCAAAATCTCATTTATCGCAGAATCTTTTGAAACTATTTTACGTATTCCTGGTATTTTGGTAAATCATGCATACCTTTTCAAAACCTACATCCTACTACTAGCAGATAAAAATCAAAATAATTAAAACCCCAAAATTAAAAATTATAAAAGCCTCAATACATAAAATACCCAATTAAAACTACTTATAAAAGAAAATCCATTGAGGAAGCAAGAGTGATTGTGTGGCCACTTTTAAGTCCCTCGCAGCACCAATCTGCCTTAGATTCGGGATTACCTGTACTGTTAAAATAGATGGGTGTGTTTACGAAAACTCAGTGTGTAATCCCATATAAGCACATAATCAGAGTAAACACAATTTGGGCCCTAAGCCCTCAGTTTCAGTTAGGGCCTTAGCCCATTTCGATCATCAAAATGGTGTGGGGTAGCCCAATCCGATGCTTGATATGATGGGGCCTAACCCATTTCGAATCGATGTCGATGTAGTATGCAAGCAGAAAATCCTACCCAATCCAGCCTCTACACACCATCTCCATACCAACCCTACACACCATGTGGGGATAAAATCGACCCACCCAGCCATACACCAAGTAGCACCGATGCGGCAAAGACTAAAAGCGATGTTGTAGCAAAGCGCGATTATAGTATGCTTAAAGCCATCAGTAGGTCCACAGTCGTCTTGCGCAACCCGTGCGACCATATCAGTACAGTACACTTCCTCCAAAATCATATATCCCCCCATGCAATGCAACATAATATCAAACATGGATGCAGCATACATATAACGTGGCATGCTCAAATATAGTCATACACATCGTAGAGCAAACCAATCATTTTACCTTACAGGGATATTACAGTCATTTTACCCTATAGGGGTATTACAGTCATTTTACCCTTTAGGGGTATATTAGTCATTTTTATCGATTACCATCCCAACAGAAGGTCACAGTCGTCTCGGGGGACCTGTGCAACCTTAACAGTCAAATAGTAATAATGGGCCCAAAGCCCATAACACAGCCCATGTGGGCCCACACGCTCGTGTGGCCCACTAAGCCCAAAATAGCCTTGGTCGTGCATACCATAAAGCCTGGCCTAATATTAGCCACACTTTTGTGTGATTCTTTCGTGTGGGGCCCACATGCCCATTGGGCCTACGTGGCCCAGTTCGGTCGAAAATGGCCCAATAGCATTTCGGCCCATGAAAACGCTCATGGCCATCTCGTCAACCACACGACCATACTTTACTACACGGCCTGCCACACGGGCGCTACACGCCTGTGTGGTGTCGACAACCCACTTTTCGACTTTTCAACCTTTTGACTTTTCGACTTTTCAGCCCTTACAGTTTCACATCCAATGGCAGTGTTACACACACCTGTTTATGAGAACGCACTGAAATCCACGACCACCGACCTATATTCAATCAAGACCCTTGATTAGTCCTATAATCAATCAAGGTTAAACACCCCCCAGTTAAACACTCATTTCAAAGACATACCGATACTCACCTTGATTGAATGAGTGTAGTTTCAGCCCACCCAAATCACTGACAAAGATTGCTAACAAACTTATTGATGGTTATCTGCATATTAAGCGGATTTATTACTTAAGACTGTTTATACATATGGTTTGAATCCATGAATATCAGCCTATAGAAAATGCAAACCCCAAACAAGGAAAAAGCATATTCAACCAGTACCAACTCAAGCCAACATATTCCAGTTCAGATCAACCACTACGAACAGTATTACCTTCGGTCAAGAATAGATGAAAAGGTTCCAATCGTTTCCGCAGCGTTAGAGAACTCCACTCCTTGCAAATTACCTAAACCCGAAAGAACACCATAACAAAAGAAAAAGAAAATAAGAATCGGAATCTAGAGAAATAGAGGAGAAAAGCAAAAGAGCAGAGATACAGGGACTTACCAATTGATATTCAGCCAATAGAAACTATTGCGTGAAAGGGAAGAGAGGTTTGAATCGAGAGAGAGATGAGATGGTAATCAACCACAGCTTGAAAGAGTGGGAGAATATAAGAGAATCGGCAATGAAGGACAAGGGAGAGGATTAATGGAACAAAACAATATTCGGCTAACAAGGGAGGAAATATTCAGCTACCCAAAACCGAAAATAAGTAAAGGCAAAGTACCAATTATTCAAAAAGAGAAAAGTGAGGGAGAGAAAATAAGTTGGTCAAGCAAAGCACGATATTGAAGAGTAAAAACCCAATTACCCGAATGGACACTAATGGTATTCGGCTACCAAACACACAATACTCAAAAGGAAGAAAAGGACAACAAGTGGTAAACGTTTCTGAAATGGAGTGCAAAACCACAATTTGACAAAATCCCGAAATGAAAATGACCAATTACCAATACATAGCCAAATTTTACCTCAAAAGAACTCCCCAATTTCGTTCAGCCTTCCACACATTAAACACCTTCCCCAACATCCCTACACAACCGAAACACTAAGTGCTAGAGTTCAAACCCGACAAGACTCTTCTCCAAATTCAAATTTTCTCCTTAATTTCTTCCCATCCATCTCTTCAAATTTGGCTAACAACAACCCCATTCAAACTCATTCAAACTCCTCGGTGTTTCAGTCAAACACAACTTCCTCCCAAGGCCAACAGCAAAAATAACCTCCATTTTCACAAGCAGGGATTCGAACCTCAGTGTAACAGCCCGATTTAGGGCCAAAACGGAACAGTGGTTTCGAAACCATGAATCTGAGATTTTTAAAAAATAAAAATATAAAATAATAATAATAATATATTATGATTAATTTTTAGCGTTTATATTATGATTTCCTAATTGTGTGAAAATTTCTTTGCGAAATTTTATCGATTGGATGTTTAATTTGACGGTTAGGACTAACTTGAAATAGGTGAAAAATGTGTGTCTAATTCATAAAGTACTAGATTGAAATGGGGGTTTTAAGTAGAGGTCCTTAAATGGAAATTAGACCATTATCTTTTATATGGACAAAAATTAGGACATGGATGGAATTTTTAGAAAGTTTAGTAGTAAGGGCATTTTGGTCATTTGCATATAAAATGAAATAAAATGGGAAAAATAACACAAAAATGTGTTCATCTTCATCAAGCTTGGCCGAAACTTGCATGTTCTCCATAGCTAAGGTTTTTCCCAAGCTTTCAAGCTCAATAGTAAGTGCATTTAAGCCCCGTTTTTAATGTTCTTTACATTGTTGAAATCCTCGTAACTCGGTCTACCTATTTCTACCATTATTTCGAGTTAGGGTTTATGTTTAAAAATTTACCCATGAATGATATGTATGTAATTTGATGTTTGATGGTAGAATATGAATGTTTGAAGTTAGGAGAACGATCTTTTCTAAGTGATTTTTAGCGAAAACGAGAAAAACGGCATAATCGGTAAAAATACCTATTGTTCATAACTATGTGTTAGAGTGAGAATTTGATGTTGCCATAGAAGATAAAAATGATCAGCATGTCATTAAACATAAGAATAAGGGCTGAAATTAAATTTCCAAGCCTAGCGGCAAAATCATAATTTTGTAAAAGTTAGGGGGCAAAAATGTAATTTTTCCATAATGTTATTTTTGGATTGAAATAAATATTATGAGTGTTAAATGAGCTAAATGTGTTGTTATAGATCAAGAAAGGCGTGGAATCTATCTCGAACGGGGGAAGGAAAAGGTTTTGGACTAAATTGCAAAATTTCCATATTTTGCACCGAGGTAAGTTTGTATGTAAATAATACATTAAGTTCATTTACATTTTTATATTTCAGCCCATTATATATATATTAGCTGATGTTGAAGCAGAAATCGACTATTGGAAGAATGGAAATAAGTAATAGACAGAGAAATCCCGGTTGAACATTCGGAAAGATTGAATAAAATAGATGGAGTACAAGAAAGCTACGAGATACTATGTAGTGGCTAGGTCACATGTGTGATACGGGATGTATCCCATGTGCACAAGAGAGCTACGGGAGAGATAAATGTAGCTAGGTCGCATGTGTGATTCCAAGTGAAGGATACCATGTAGACAAGAGAGCTACGAGATAAATTGGCTAGGTCACATGGGTGGTACTAAGTGTTCACCATGTGTACAAGAGAGCCGAATTATATGAAATATGATGGTGGAGTGTGTCTGAAACCATCAAGTATCGAGAATTGATCCGAATTGTTCAACGGGATTGCTTTATGGTGACATTGTAATCATGGACCTATACTTGTTATGTATGAAATGTGGTGAAAATGAATTGCGATATGCATGTTAAAATGAGATTAATATAAAGAAAGTGTGAAAGAGTGAATTAGCAATAATACTGTTTTGGATAGACACAGTGTCGTGAATTTGAAAAATCACCAAAAATAATGTCAATCTAATTAGAGGCTGAATGAGATATGAATTTAAAGCTTAATGAGTCTATTTTCATGTAAAAGAAATAGAACAAGTAAAGGAATCTTATATTTTGAGAAATTTATATTTTTGTGAGACCTGTTCAAAATGACTGCATGATCCTCTGTTCAGACTTTAAAAATTTACCATAAATTGTAAAGAAACAATTAGGAGTTGCATCTTACATTTATGGAATCCTTATTGACTCTAGTTTTATAAGAAACAAACGAAATAGTCATTGAAACTCTGAATAGAGAGATATATAAATCGTAATATACAGGGGTCAGAGTGGCCGAACCCTGAAATATGGGAGATTTTAACTAATAAATTGTACTAATTGGCTTGACCAAAAATTATAGAAAACAATTAGTAAGTATATATATGATTCTAGTTTCAAGGAAAATTTACGGAATTGGATTTTGAGTTTCGTAACACAAGTTATGATTTATTTAGTGAACATGACGCAGGAGGGACAACTTGATCAAATTGGAGTAAATAGTGAAATAAAAAATAAATATGATTGAGTTACTTTGTAAACATATTAGATTCCTTATTTATTATTTATATACTTACTTACTAAGCAATAAGCTTACTTTCTTTTCTCTCTTTTTTGTTTTATAGCGTCATCCAGCTAGCACGGGAGTTAGAGATCGTTGAAGATCTGTCCGCACTATCAATACTTTTGGTATTTGAACTAAACATTTTGAATTATGGCATGTATAGTAGGCTTAGTCATTTTTGTTACGTGTCATAATTGCCTAGGCTTAAAATATAGGCTACAGTATGTGATCGACTTTTTTGTACAAAGCCATTGAATTTGGCTAATATTGTTAAAGACATATGTTATAATGTTTCATGATCCAATTGGATGCCATATTTTGTCTCGGTTTTATTTAATGGTATGTGTTATGTTCTGGTAATATCTCGTACACTGTTTCCGTGTGGAATGCGTGTAAGGCGCGTTACATTTAATGGTATCAGAGCTATGGTTTAGTCAGTTCTCAGACCAATAAAGTGTGTGTAAAAGTCTAGCTATACATGTCATAAAAATACTGTGATAGTGTGGTGACTCCTGATTATTCTAAACTGTGTTTTGTTTTAATATAGTAATGGATCCTGACGGAACTGCGGCTGATGATGCTGTTAGTAATGCACCAGCTCCCGTACAAGGGACTGCCCCTATAGAAAGTAGACCTGAGACATTGAGACAGGGAGATGAGGCTCGAGATGCCTTTCTCCAAATGATGAACAATTGGTATACTGAGTTTATTCGAGCAAACCCAAATGCTCAACCTCCTCCACCCCCTCCCATACCTCAGACGGTTCTTGTAGCTACTCAAGGCATAGATTTGGTAAGAATGAACAAGCCTCTGGTTGACAAGATTCGAAAATAAGGGGCCAAAGAGTTTAGAGCAAAGATCGATGATGATCCCGAGAAAGCGGAGTTCTGGCTTGAAAATTCTACCCGTGTATTTGATGAGCTCTCATGTACACCCGAGGAGTACTTAAAGTGTGTTGTATCACTTTTGAGAGATTCAGCCTACCACTGGTAGAAGACTTTGGTAGCAGTGGTGCCAAAAGAAAGAGTTACTTGGGATTTCTTCCAGGAAGAATTCAAAAAGAAATACATAAGTCAGCGATTTATTGATCAAAAATGGAAGGAGTTCCTTGAATTGAAACAGGGTAAGATGTTTGTGGCAGAGTATGAACGTGAATTTGTAAGACTTAGTAAGTATGCCTAGGAATGTGTGTCCACCGAGGCTATTATGTGCAAAAGATTTGAGGATGGGCTTAATGAGGACATTAAAGTGCTTGTGGGAATTATGGAGCCGAAAGAATTTGTAGTATTGGTTGACCGAGCTCTTAAAGCTGAAGAATTGAATAAAGAAAGAAGAAAAGTTGTTATTGAGGCCCAAGATGCCAGAAAGAGGCCGATAAGCAAGTCATTTCAATCTCAGTCAAAGAGGTTCAAAGAGACAAACCCTCGAATGACAGTTTCAGCTGGAGATTCACACCGAGATCGTGGTAAGGCATATTCGGGGTCTAAAGCTCAAGCTACTTCAGTGGCAAGTGTGGGAAATGTGCAGTCTAGAAAACCCGAATGTCAGCAATGTGGCAAGCAACATTTTGGTGAGTGCTGGGGGAACGAGCGAGCTTGTTTTAGGTGTGGTTCTCGCAAGCATTTTATCAGAGACTGCCCGGAGAAAGTTAAAGAAGAAAAATTTCAGAGCGCTAGACAGAGTACTACAGCCAGCAGAGGTAGACCCCCGAGAAATACTGGAAGTGGAGCTAGCAGTAAAACTGTGATGAAAGATTCAGCAGCGAGATCAAAAGCTAGAGCGCCTGCTAGAGCTTATACCATACGTGCCCGAGAGGATGCATCAACTCCCGATGTGATTACTGGTACATTTTTTCTTTATGATACTATTGTTGTTGCATTGATTGATCTCGGGTCTACTCATTCCTATATTTGTGCGAATTTATGTCTAATAAGAAGTTTCCTGTTGAGTTTATTGAGTATGCGATTAAAGTATCGAACCCCTTAGGCCAACATGTGCTAGTTGATAAGGTTTGCAAGAATTGCCCATTAATGATTTAAGGTCACTGTTTTCTGGCTAATTTGATGCTGTTACCATTTGATAGTTTAATGTTATCTTGGGAATGGACTGGTCGACATTGTATGATGCCAAGGTAAATTGTAAACAGAAAAAATTAGAGTTGAAATGTGAAAACGGTGAAATTCTGTGGGTTGAAACAGATGAATCAAATAAATTGCCTATGGTGATTTCGCGCATGTCTGCATAGAAATACATAAGGGAAGGGTGAGAAGTTTATATTGCCTATGTAATGAATACTGAAATGTCTGAATCGAAGCTTGAATCAGTGCCGATAGTCTGTGAATTTCCAGATTTATTTCCAGAGGAATTGCTTGGGTTGCCTCCGAACAGAAAGATAGAGTTTGCCATTGATTTGTTGCCGGGGACTGCACCGATCTCGATTGCTCCATATAGAATGGCTCTGACTGAATTAAGAGAATTGAAGGCTCAGTTGCAAGAGTTAACAGACAAGGGATTTGTGAGACCGAGTTGCTCTCATTGGGGTGCTCCTGTACTGTTCGTAAAGAAGAAAGATGGCTCAATGAGGCTTTACATTGATTACCGTCAGCTCAATAAGGTGACTATAAAGAACAAGTACCCGTTATCAAGGATTGACGATTTATTCGATCAGTTGAAGGGGGCAACAGTGTTTTCAAAGATCGATTTGAGGTCCGGTTACTACCAGTTGAAAGTTAAGGAGTCGGATGTGTCGAAAACTGCCTTTAGGACAAGGTATGGACATTATGAGTTCCTTGTAATGCCTTTCAGCTTAACAAATGCTCCAGCTATATTTATGGACTTGATGAACCGAATCTTTCGGCTATATTTAGATAAGTTTGTAGTAGTATTTATAGATGACATTCTAATTTATTCTAGGGATGAGTCTGAACACGCCGAACACTTGAGAACCATATTGCAAATCTTGAGGGAAAATAAACTGTTTGCTAAGTTTAGTAAAAGTGAGTTCTGGCTTCGTGAAGTCAGATTTTTGGGACATATAGTCTCGGGTGATGGTATTCGGGTGGATCCGAGCAAGATTTTCGCGATCGTTGATTGGAAACCGCCAAAGAATGTATCCGAGGTTAGAAGCTTTTTAGGCTTGGCCGGGTATTATAGACGTTTTGTCAAAGGATTTTCGATGATTACCTCTCCTATGACTAAGTTGCTGCAAAAGAATGTTAAGTTTGAATGGACTGATAAATGTCAGCAGAGTTTTGAAAAACTGAAAGCACGATTGACTG
Organism: Gossypium anomalum; assembly: GCA_025698475.1. Lineage (NCBI taxonomy): Eukaryota > Viridiplantae > Streptophyta > Magnoliopsida > Malvales > Malvaceae > Gossypium > Gossypium anomalum. The sequence goes on along the minus strand of CM046961.1, from coordinate 40,343,780 downwards.
AAGCACCAATTTTAGTACAGCCCGAGCCCGGGAAGGAGTTCGTAATTTATAGTGATGCATCATTGGCAGGCCTTAGATGTGTGCTGATGCAGGAGGGTAAAGTGGTAGCTTATGCCTCGAGACAGTTAAAACCGCATGAGAAGAACTATCCTACGCATGATTTGGAATTAGCCGCTATTGTATTTGCCTTGAAGATCTGGCATCATTATTTGTACGGTGAAAAATGCCGAATTTTTACTGATCACAAAAGTTTGAAATACTTGATGAATCAAAAGGATTTGAATCTGCGACAACGGAGATGGCTTGAATTATTGAAGGATTATGAGCTAGTGATTGATTATCATCCGGGAAAAGCGAATGTAGTTGCTGATGCCTTGAGCAGGAAATCTCTTTTTACTTTGAGAGCCATGAATACGAGGTTAGCATTGTCTGATGATGGGTCAATCTTGGCAGAGATGAGGGTTAAACCGTTATTTCTCCAGCTAATTTGTGATGCTCAAAAGAACGATAGTGAGTTGCGAACCAAGAGAACTCAGTGCGAATCGAGTTATGACTTAGATTTCTGAGTTGGACCAGATGACTGTTTAATGTTTCGAGATAGGATTTGAGTACCAAAAAATGATGAATTGATTCAGAAAATACTACATGAGGCACATAGTGGCTGTTTGTCAGTTCACCGTGATAGCACAAAAATGTATAATGATTTAAATAAGTTATATTGGTAGCCAGGCATGAAAAGAGACATTTCTGAATTTGTAACCAAGTGTTTGATCTGTCAACAAGTAAAAGCTAAGCATTAGGTGCCTTTAGGATTACTCCAACCGGTAATGGTGCCTGAATGGAAACGGGATAGGATTACCATGGATTTTGTAACCGGGTTGCCTCTAACTCCTAAAAAGATGGATACTGTCTGGGTAATGGTTGATAGGTTAACAAAGTCGGCTCACTTTATACCGGTACATACCGATTACTCACTTGATAAATTAGCTGAATTATATATTGCTGAAATTGTAAGGTTGTACAGGGTACCTATGTCGATAATATCAGATAGAGATCTGAGATTTACCTCGAGATTCTGGAAAAAGTTACAAGAAGCTTTGGGCACAAAATTGAACTTTAGTACCGCGTTTCATCCACAAACAGATGGTCAGTCAAAAAGAGTAATCCAGGTACTCGAAGATATGCTTAGATGCTATGTTTTAGAATTTGAAGGTAGTTGGGAGAAATATCTATCTTTGGTTGGATTTGCCTACAATAACAGTTTTCAGTCAAGTATACCGATGGCACCGTACGAAGCCTTGTATGGTCGCAAGTGTCAGACTCCTTTATATTGGACTGAACTTAGTGAGAAACAGATTCATGGGGTTGATCTAGTTAAAGAAACCGAAGAGAAAGTAAAAGTAATTCGTGATTGCCTGAAAGCTGCTTCAGATTGACAAAAGTCCTATGCAGATTTAAAAAGAAAAGAGATTGAATTTAAGGTGGGTGATAAAGTGTTCTTGAAGGTATCACCACGGAAAAAGATTCTAAGATTTGGCCGGAAAGGCAAGTTGAGTCCGCATTTTATTGGGCCGTACGAGATTACTGAGAGGATTGGACTAGTGGCATATCGGTTGGCCTTACCGACAGAGTTAGAAAGAATTCATAATGTGTTTCATGTATCAATGTTGCGACGTTATCGTTCTGATTCTTTACATGTGATTTCTCCAACAAAAATTGAGATTCGATCAAACTTGACCTATGATGAGGAACCGATTAAGATTTTGGCTCGAGAAGTAAAACAGTTGAGAAAGAAAAGTATAGCTTTAGTAAAAGTGTTATGGCAAAGACATGTAGTAGAAGAAGCTACGTGGGAACCGGAGGAAGCCATGAGAAAACAGTACCCAAATCTCTTTACCGGTAAGATTTTCAGGGACGAAAATCCGTAAAGGGGGGAGAGTTGCAACAGCCCGATTTAAGGCCAAAATGGAACAGTGGTTTCGAAACCACGAATCTGAGATTTTTAAAAAATAAAAAATAAAAAATAATAATAATAATTTATTATGATTAAGTTTTAGCGTTTATATTATGATTTCCTAATTGTGTGAAAATTTCGTTGCGAAATTTTATCGATTGGATGTTTAATTTAACGGTTAGGACTAAATTAAAATAGGTGAAAAATGTGTGTGTCTATTTTATAAAGTACTAGACCATTATCTTTTATATGGACAAAAATTAGGACATGGATGGAATTTTTAGGAAGTTTAGTAGTAAGGGCATTTTGGTCATTTGCATATAAAATGAAATAAAATGGGAAAAATAACACAAAAATATGTTCATCTTCATCAAGCTTGGCCGAAACTTGCATGTTCTCCATAGCTAGGGTTTTTCCCAAGCTTTCAAGCTCAATAGTAAGTGCATTTAAGCCCCGTTTTTAATGTTCTTTACATTGTTGAAATCCTTGTAACTCGGTCTACCTATTTCTACCATTATTTTGAGTTAGGGTTTATATTTAAAAATTTACCCATGAATGATATGTATGTAATTTGATGTTTGATGGTAGAATATGAATGTTTGAAGTTAGGAGAACGATCTTTTCTAAGTGATTTTTAGCGAAAACGAGAAAAACGGTATAATCGGTAAAAATACCTATTGTTCATAACTATGTGTTAGAGTGAGAATTTGATGTTGCCATAGAAGATAAAAATGATCAGCATATCATTAAAAATAAGAATAAGGGCTGAAATTAAATTTCCGAGCCTAGGGGAAAAATCGTAATTTTGTAAAAGTTAGGGGGCAAAAATGTAATTTTTCCATAATGTGAATAATACATTAAGTTCATTTACATTTTTATATTTCAGCCCATTATATATATATTAGCATGATGTTGAAGCAGAATCGACTATTGGAAGAATGGAAATAAGTAATGAAATAAGTAATAGAAGAGAAATCCCGTTGAACATTCGGAAAGATTGAATAAAATAGATGGAGCGTAGCTAGGTCACATGTATGGTGAAGTGCACATCATGTGTACAAGAAAGCTACGAGATACTATGTAGTGGCTAGGTCACATGTGTGATACGGGATGTATCCCATGTGCACAAGAGAGCTACGGGAGAGATAAATGTAGCTAGGTCGCATGTGTGATTCCAAGTGAAGGATACCATGTAGACAAGAGAGCTACGAGATAAATTGGCTAGGTCACATGGGTGGTACTAAGTGTTCACCATGTGTACAAGAGAGCCGAATTATATGAAATATGATGGTGGAGCTGTGTGCTGAAACCATCAAGTATCGAGAATTGATCCGAATTGTTCAACGGGATTGCTTTATGGTGACATTGTAATCATGGACCTATACTTGTTATGTATGAAATGTGGTGAAAATGAATTGCGATATGCATGTTAAAATGAGATTAATATAAAGAAAGTGTGAAAGAGTGAATTAGCAATAATACTGTTTTGGATAGACACAGTGTCGTGAATTTGAAAAATCACCAAAAATAATGTCAATCTAATTAGAGGCTGAATGAGATATGAATTTAAAGCTTAATGAGTCTATTTTCATGTAAAAGAAATAGAACAAGTAAAGGAATCTTATATTTTGAGAAATTTATATTTTTGTGAGACCTGTTCAAAATGACTGCATGATCCTCTGTTCAGACTTTAAAAATTTACCATAAATTGTAAAGAAACAATTAGGAGTTGCATCTTACATGTATGGAATACTTATTGAGTCTAGTTTTATAAGAAACAAACGGAATAGTCATTGAAACTCTGAATAGAGAGATATATGAATCGTAATATACAGGGGTCAGAGTGGCCGAACCCTGAAACAGGGGAGACTTTAACTAATAAACTGTACTAATTGGTTTGACCAAAAATTCTAGAAAAAAATTAGTAAGTAGATATATGAGTCTAGTTTAAATGAAAATTTACGGAATTGGATTTCAAGTTTTGTAACTCGAGTTATGATTTATTTAGTGAAACGCAGGAGGGACAGCTTGATCAAATTGGAGTAAATAGTGAAATTAAAAATAAATATGATTGAGTTACTTTGTAAACATATTAGATTCCTTATTTATTATTTATGTACTTACTTACTAAGTAATAAGCTTACTTTCTTTTCTTTTCTTTTTTTGTTTTATAGCGTCATCCAGCTAGCACTGGAGTTAGAGATCGTTGAAGATCTGTCCGCACTATCAATACTTTTGGTATTTGAACTAAACATTTTGAATTATGGCATGTATAGTAGGCTTAGTCATTTTTGTTACATGTCATAATTGCCTAGGCTTAAAATATAGGCTACAGTATGTGATCGACTATTTTGTACAAAGCCATTGAAGTTGGCTAATATTGTTAAAGACATATGTTATAATGTTTCATGATCCAATTGGATGCCATATTTTTGTCTCAATTTTATTTAATGGTATGTGTTATGTTCTGGTAATATCTCATACATTGTTTCGGTGTGGAATGCGTGTAAGGGGTGTTACACTCAGACCACTAGCACACTCCACACGCCACTATCCACTAGACCAGCAAGCTTTCTATGTCATACTTTACCAAATTTTACTTAAGAGCCCTACTAGCCAGAGACATGTGTTTTATCCTTAAAAACCAAAATTTTGTGGAAGCGAAGGCTTGAACCCATGACTTCCCTGACACTCTCAAAACATTCAAAACACTTAACCACTGAAGCAGATACACAATTGTGTTATTTTCTTGCACAAGCAAATATTTATGAGTAACTTCCCAACTACTCCCACGCTCAAGACCTAATACTTCTAGGCCCAAAATTTGGGGCGTTACAGCGTGTGAAGTCTGCACTTAATTTTGTGAAAAATTTAATTACCCATACGGCCTGGCACACGGGCATGCGACTTGGCCATGTGACATCAATTTGTTCATGCATTGCAAAACAGAGAGTTACACGAGTTAGGGAAACGGGCGTGTGTAGCCACACGACCTGCCCACATGGGCGTGTCCCAAGTCACACGGGCCTGTGACCCTTGTTCATAACAAAAATTTCCTAAGTTTTGTAAAATTTTATCGAGTTCTTGGTTTAGTCCTGAACCACTTTCAAAGCATATTTTAGGCCTCATAGGCTCATATTAGGGACTTTATAATTGAATGCAAATGGTTTTAATTTGGATGCAAATTTTTGACTCAAAATTGTATGATTGTTTGTGTGATAAGTCCAGTAACGTCTCGTACCCTGTTTCGACGTCGAATACGGGTAGGGGTGTTACAAAGGTAGCATTAGTAAAAGTTCTTTGGCAATGACACGGCATAGAAGAGGCTACCTGGGAACCGGAGGATTATATAAGGAAGCAATACCCAAACTTTTTTGCTGGTAAGATTTTCGAAGACGAAAATCCTTAAAGGGGAGAGTTGTAACAACCCATTTTTCAGTGAAATCAGAACAGTGGTTTTGGGACCACAAATTCGATCCAAAAATAATTTTTTTTATTTTATTACATGGTCTGTATTATGTTAGAAATGTAATGTGAAAATCTGGTAATAAAATTTTATCGATTTAGTGCTTAATTACGGAATGGACTAAATCCCATAAAATACAAAAGTTGAATTCTAGTAGTTAGAAGGATTAAATAGCTACGGAATTCAAAACTTGAGGTCCTTATATGGTAATTAGACCATTAAAAAAAAGTATGTAGATATTTTGGTGACTTGTCCATGGAAATTTAAAAAAAGAGAAGGACTAAATTAAAAATTGAAAAATATTTAATTAATTAAAATATGATAAAAGATATCATCTTATTTTTATGTCATCTTCAACCTAAAATACATGGAAACCCTAGGACAGAGAGAAAAAACTTTCATGGCTTAATTGGGTAAGTTTCCTTGTCCTGTTTTTAGTAATTTTGATATTTTTGAAACTGGGATAGCTTAATCTACCTATTTGGGGAATCAATTTCAAAATTTATCAAATTATGGAAATTAGGTCATGGATGAATATGCTGCAAACTAGAAATTTATGGTAGAAAATGAAAGGTTGTTGATAGATAAATAACTTTTCTAAAGTGATTTTTGATGAAAACATGATTTAGGGACTAAAATGTAAAGTTGTAAAATTTGATGATGGGATTTTGGTTAGGCTTGGAATAGGGAGTAAATTGCACAAATTTTATTTTTCAAACCTAGGGACGAAATTAGAATTTATGAAAAAATTAGGGGCAAAATGTTAATTTTACCTAAGACGTAAATTGAGTCCAAATAAATATGGAATGTGTGAAATTGATGATTAAAGTTATTTATATAGATCCGGACAACACAAATTCGAGGTTAGATAAAAGAAAAGAAAAGATTTAGGATTAGTAGATTTTATACGCGAACCATTGTCGAGGTAAGTTCGAGTAACTTAATCGAGCATGTAAATAGGTTAAATTGAATGTTGTGTTTATATGGAATGTGACTTATATTGATGTGAATTATTTGATTGTTATGATGAAGAATTGAATACATGTTCAGAAATGCTGGAAAAAGGGTAAAGTCTCGTTTGAATATTTAATTTCGATGAATATATATGTTTTCCCAAAATAAATTAGGTTCTGCATTTGTTGCTGATGGGATTTAGCTCGGACGAGTAATCCTATTGACCTCGTTATGGAAAGAATTTAGCCTGAACAGGTAATCCTGATATAATCCCTCTCGAGCATATATTACAATTAGGATTTAGCCTGGACTAGTAATCTTAATTGAGCTCTTCTGAGCATACGTTACATAAAGGATTTAGCCTGAACTGGTAATCCTGTAATATGATATGTGGCTCAAGAGTGTGTTCTTTGGTTAAGTGCCCTAATGGGTGCCTCCGAATTAGAATTGACGGGTTATTAAATTGTACACCTTGAGTGTACTGCTCGAGTATCCATCGAAATTTCAATTATTCAACGGACACAACTCTTGACATGATAAGAGAATTACAAGATGAAATGATAATGTCTTGAAAGAATATTACATGATGAGTTCATATATGTTTACTTGATGTATATGTAAATTTTGTGACTAACATGTTTGATTGAATGCATGTGTTTAGGCAATTTTGCCAAATGAATAAAAAACATGATATTGTATGCTTAGATTTAATAAACAGGATTGGTAAGTTTAGTTTCCGTTATACGAACTTACTAAGCATGTAATGCTTACTCTATTTTATTTTCCCCTGTTTTATAGTGCTTAGAAGCTCGCGAAGGTTGGAGATCATTGGAGCGTCATCACACTATCTACTAGCTTATTTTGGGTATATATAGTAAAATTATTTTGGTATAATGGCATGTATAGGCTAACTTGGCCATAGATGGCTTAAGTATGTGGTTTGTAATATAGCCATTGGAATGGCCAGTAATTGTTGTTTCTGATATACTTGTAATGTCACACTATGGTAGTTATATACATGTTAAAAGGTTGTTCAAATTATGCCTATCATATGGAATATACCAAGGTAAGATTATAAACATGTATGCATGTAATGATATGCCATGTTGAATGATAGAGTTTGTTTAATTTGAACGCTTGAAATAGCTAGTATTTGGATGTGAGTTTAAGTGCAGGTCATTAATGTGATATTGGGTGAGAAATGAAGCTAGAAACGATTTTATTTTGTCCACACGGGCAGACACACGGGAGTGTGTCTAGGCCGTATGTGACACACGACCTAGTACATGGAGTGTGTTGTTAAGTTGTGTGTCCCCTACACTTTAAATTTGAGAAACAGAATGCTCAGAATTGAGTACACAGGCAGAGACAAGGGCGTGTATCTCAGCCGTGTGTGCTAGACGGCCTAGAACATGGGCATGTGTCTTGGCCGTATGAACCCTGCACCTAAATTCGAAAAGTAAATTAACCACACAACCTAGCACACAGGCATGTGGCATGGCCGTGTGCACAAGTCAGAGAGTTACATAGGGTCGAACACGGCCTACAGCACGGGCGTGTCCTAGAGTCAACGGGCATGTCCCTTGGACCACACGAGCGTGCGAGCCTTGTAACTTAGAAAATTGTTGAAATTTTGCGAAAAATTCTTAGAGTTTTCGATTAAGTCCTGACTTGATTCTAATGCTCGTTTTGGGCCTCGAGGGTCTATTTAAGGGACGATATCAATAATCTCGGTTAATGAGTAGTAATTTATGTGAATTATATGAAAATATTCTTAAAGTTTTAGTAATGCTCCATAACCCTTTTTCGGCAATAGATACGGGTTAATGGGTGTTACAACTACACCTGGAGTACCGAGGGGATTGGCGATTTTATCACATATTATATGTTATTGGCGATTGTATCGCATTATTTGATATATGGCAGATTTTCTGTATTATTGATTATTTGGTGGTTTTACCACATTGAGCTATACTTATAATGTTTTGGAGTTTGGCAGACGGGTTCTGGGAAACTCGTGATGTGTAGCGGATGGTATGGGTAGGAACCTTTTTGCATTGCATCATGTGCACGACATATTTAAATGTTATTGATTTATGCTACTCATTGTATTTTGTTGTATTGAACGGTATCGAAATTAATTATTGTTACTCGAATGAATAATGACCTATACTCATACACCGTTTGACATCAATTTGATAATGGTTATGTAATGACATGAAATTCCTATAATAGTTCTATTTTCTTCTGTTAATACTAATATGTTTCACTGTATTTGATGTTTTTGCCCGTTTAAATAATTATTCGACTCACACTGAGCTTTTCATAAGCTCACCCCAAATAGTGTTTAACTTTTCAAGTAAACCTCAAAATTAGGACTAGACTCGGCGTTCGAAGAATCAACTTGGACCTCGAATTATTTTATTTAATTAAGTATTATTAAATCTATTAGTTTTGGCTCATAATTTTTAATTATTTCTAGTTTGTGGCTTGATAACTTTACTTTTGGGGATTTTTGCATGCATGAATTACTCAAGCATAATAACTGGATAATGCATTTTATCGGGCTTAAGTAAAATTTGATATTGTTCCCTAGTTTCCACTACATTGCTAAGGAACTTTTTTTGAAAAACAAATCGATAAGACAACTAATTTTCCAAAATGACTTGAAAAATAGTTTTTTCCGCTGCATTAGTTTAACGTCGAGTTTTTTTATTAAAGAAGAGCGACAAGCAAACAGTTTTTCTAAAACAACGCTGTCAACAATAAAATGAATCCTAAGCACACATGACCTAATGAATGAATGCTTTTGAGCTAATTCAAAGTACAAATATGGTTTTCTCAAAAATGAGTTTATTTAAAGTCTTAAAAAGTAACATAAGTTAGCTTAGCCATTTCGGTGGCTAATGTAGCCTTCTCAATCTAGCCATAACGTCTAGGCCGAGTTTGGGAGGTTACAATGATGCCTTCGCTGATATGCAAATCGGACTAGTATATCACGACATGAAGATATGTATAAGTCCTTGAGGGTGAAATCAGGGCACTTTCTATGAAAGTTTGCCGGGACAACAAACACGTGATTCTGTCTGTTGCTTGGGTGGCGTGATCTACTAAGTCTTATTGGTATACTTTGTGTTGCCTTTGTGGAAAATTCTGAAATGCCTATATGGCATATTCAAGGACACCTATGTAGCCGAATTTGGTTATCTACCTTTGTGATAAGATCTGCGTAAGTTCTGAGATTTCTTCGATAGATAATTCTATGATAAGGATCTGATATGTCTAAAGTTAACTTGGTTTGGTTAGTCTTGTGATAAAATTGAGTGAGTCTTAAGGGGCATTTCCTGAAAGAAAGTATGTATCTATATTTATAAAGAGGGAATCCTGTCATAGTAGTCTGCCAGTATAGGATATGGGCGTACTCATAGTTGTGAAAGGTATAAGTGTTCATTGGATTGAGTTCGTTTACACTATATAGGGTTGAAATCTAAGTTATCTAGTATCCGCCATATCTAAATAGTATCATGTCTTGTTTCAGGGTTATTTAGAGTCTGAGTCGTTTGTTAATTTGGGCATTTTTGTAATTTTTAAATTCTTCTGAATGATCTAGAATGTTTCATCAGTAGTATGTGTTTGTTTTGGGTTTGAATCAAGATATGATCTGATTGGTAGTCAGATAGTTATCAAACTCAGCATGGGAATCTACCCAATTTAAGATCAGTTAGTAGGTATCTATCGAGTAATAATATCTATGAACAACCATTTTGGGAAAAGATGTTAAATATTTATTTGAAGAGGAAATCTGATTGAAAAAGGGTTCTATATAGATATTCTTTTGATAAGCACCTTCATTGTTCCAATATAAAAGAGTACATATATGTATATCATTTGGTAAGATCTGGAGTCAGCCAAGGAGTGGAATGAGAGTTGATACGTAAAGTATGATAGTTGGCGTATAAGTATATATCTATATTATCAATGTATCCGCCAAAGATAGAGTGGTAATCCAAAATCTTCAGGATGATGAATTCAACTAGAAAGGCTCCAAGTTATTTTCTGCTAACCTTACTAAGTTCGCGTAAACTTACAAGTGTTTTGTTCATATTTCAGGTGTTGCTGTAAGAGTGAGTTCGCTAGGAGAGACCAAGCCAGGAATGCGCCATGAAAACGGCAAGTTAGGTTATTATGCATACAGAGGACATTCTAGAAATATGACATATAGTACATTACGCTAAGAAAAGTTTGTCTTTAACGAACTTGTATGTTGTAATGTATTAAAAAAATTATTCTTCAAAGTCTAATGTATTCTTGATTGTTTTTCCTTATTTCTTTTGTTCAGAAACCTTTATTAAAATAATATGAAGTATGTTGAAAAAGGATTATGTGCAGATAGTTTAGAATTTTTGCTAAATGTTTGTAGGATGTAACATCCACATCTTAATCAGGTAGAGGGTGTTAAAAAAGGTCGTGATCGTCAATCAGTGGACCTTGAGATTCATAAAATCTCGAAAGTAGAAGGTCGTGATCATATATCAACAGACCGTGAGAATCGTAAAATCTCAAAAGTAGAAGGTCATGATTGTAAATCAACAGACTGTGAAATTCGTAAAATCTCAAAAGTGAAAGGTCATGATCATAAATCGGTGGACCATAAGATTCATAAAATCTCAAAAGTAGAAGGTGGTGATCATAAATCAACAAACTGTAGAATTCGTAAAATCTCAAAAGCAAAAGGTCGTGATCGTAAATCAGCGAATCGCGAGATTCGTAAAATCTCAAAAATAGAAGGTTGTGATCGTAAATTAGCAGATTGCGAGATTCATAAAATCTTGAAAGTGACCAGGTCTAATAAACGACAATAATAATAAAGCCTTACATAATTAAGAAAGGTCCACATGCTTTTGATTTCAAAAGAGAGATATTGTCAAACAAATGAATTTTTAGGTTGAGACAACATTTGCCGAAATGTTAATAAACCTCCATCATTGGCCGGAGTTAAATAATGAATTGATAAATAACTATGAACCACTGACAGGAATAGACAAACTCTTCCAAGCATAAGCTATAATTTAAGCTAAGCTAGAAAATGGTCTAAAATTGTTCAAATGCCCACGTCAAATATACCAAACTTCTTGTAGAGAGAAAAATGATAAAACATGGCAAAGTAACATAGACGACAATGCTAAAATAAGAATCATTAAGTCAATTTTCTTCTCCCAGTCAAAAGCAAAGTGTAATAATTTGTAAAGTGCTTATTAAAGCATCAAGTACATAAAAATAAAAGTTATAAAAGATTTCAATTTAAAAATATTAACTAATAATTAATTGGCATATTTCATCACTATAAATTTAACTATCAGAGTAGCCATTAGGACACCAACCAATGGCGTAAAAATCATGGAAGTAATCACATTTGAATAAACTAACAAAAGTTTTAAAATTTAAAAATGATTCAAGTATATCTCCTATAAAATGAGTTGTTCTTACCTAAGAATTTGTTGAGCAATAAAATAAGAAAATTAAAAAAACCAAGAAATAGAAAATTGTTATGAAATATTTATGTGGATGTCATTATCAACCCCATAAGTTATAAAAATCTTCCTATACCCCATAAGTTATGAGACTTTTCCTATACCCCATTAATATGGGAGATAAAAGGTCATGACCCTTTACATGCCCTATAATAATTAGAGAGTTACTTTTAACCTCTATATATATGGGGCTCATGTACTCATGAAAAAAAAGAAATACACTCTCTCTTTTACATTCTCTCTACACTCTTTCTTCTATCACATTTTAGTTTATTCTTTCTTTATTATTTCACAACACGTTATCAGCACGAGTCTCTAATACAAGAAATCAAGGCCAACAAATTTTTCCTTAAAGATTGTCGAAGGACGTTTAGGTGAAGTAAGGGTAACAAGTTGATCTATTTCATTTTCATATGTGTTATTTCATTTGCATATTAACATGCTTTATTTTACATTATTGACTTGTACATTTTGTATTATAGTTTTATAATGTCAAATCTTACAAAACTCGAATTTTTGGCTCTGGACATCACTGGAAATAACTATTTATCATGGGTACTAGATGCTGAAATTCACTTAGATGCAAAGGGTCTTGATGAGACTATTAAAGAGAGAAATGAAGAAAGTACACAAGATAAGGCCAAGGCCATGATTTTCCTTCGCCATCACCTCCATGAAGGTCTAAAGACCGAATATTTGACTGTTAAGGACCCTCAAATTCTTTGGGCCAATTTAAAGGAAAGATATGACCACCAAAAAATTGTAATTTTGCCTAAAGCTCGTTATGAGTGGCTGAATTTAAGATTGCAAGACTTTAAGTCTGTTAGTGATTATAACTCGGCCATGTTCAGAATCACTTCACAATTGAATTTATGTGGAGAGAAGATTACTGATGCAGAAATGTTAGAAAAAACATACTCAACTTTCCATGCAAATAATGTTGTCCTGCAGACACAATATCGTGAAAAAGGCTTCCAGAAATATTCTGAATTAATTTCTTATCTCCTAATGGCGGAGCAAAACAACGAGCTGCTAATGAAAAACCATGAATTACGCCCAACTGGCTCTGCTCCATTCCCTGAAGCGAATGTGAGTTTACACAATGGGCAGGAATTAAAAGAAACACACCATGCAAATAGTAGTGTACGGGCCATGGTCGTGGCCGAGGGCGTGGCCGCGAACATAGATATAGATATGGTCGAGGTGGTCGTTTTAAAAATTCACATTCCTACCAGAAGTGGGATCGAAAAAATGGTAACAGGGAAGAGAAAAAAAGGTGAAAATGTGACTAATGTATGCTATCGTTGTGGAGGAAAAGGATATTGGTCTCGTGTGTGTCGCACACAAAAGCATCTAGTTGATCTTTATCAGCAATCCATAAAACAAAAGGGAAAGAAAGTATAAACCAATCTTGTGTATAAAGATGGCGAAGGTGATTTTGATGATGGCAATGCAACCCACTTAGAAGTGGCTGATTTTCTTTCTACCCCTGAAGGAAATTATTAAGGCCAGAAATTTCGATAAATAATAAAATAAACCTCTACTACTCTATGTTTCATTTAGCAACTTTAATAATGATGTTATGACCTTTACTAGTGCTATGTTTTATGTGATAATTTTGTTTTATAGACCTTTTAGTAATTTGAACTTTGAATACCTGTTTTCACCATTATGTGTGACATTTTGTGGTTATTTTGTTTCTTTGAAGAACATTATCTTGCACAGGCAATCAGCTATGAATGGTGAAAATATATGTCTAGCAGACAGTGCAACTACTCACACCATATTGAAAGACAAGAGATATTTTTCTCATTTAATAATGAAAGAAGAAAGTGTGAGCACTATATCCGTAGTACAACTATTATAGAAGGCTCCTAAGAGCAATTATTTTATTACCAAGGGGAACAAAAATTGAAATTATTAATGCATTATACTCCCCTAAGTCTCAAAGAAATTTATTGATTTTTAAAGATATTCTCCAAAATGGATATCATATTGCGACTTTAAACGAAGGAAATTGTGAATTCCTTCAAATTACGAGTATTGCTCAAGGAAATAAACAAATTGTTGAGAAATTGCCTGCATTCTTTACTGGTTTGTACTACACAAAGATCAGTTCTATAAAAACACATGCTATAGTAAACCAGAAGTTTACTAATGACTTTGTTCTTTGGCATGACCGGTTAGGCCATCCCGGTTTAATAATGATGCGAAAAATAATTGAAAATTCATGTGGACATTCATTGAAGAGCCAGCAGATTCTTCAAAACATTACATGTGTTGCATGTTCACTTGGGAAATTAATAATCCGACTATCACCAGCTAAGATAAATAACGAACCACTTACTTTTCTTGAGCGAATTCAAGGGGATATATGTAGGCCTATACATCCCCCATGTGGACCATTTAGGTACTTTATGGTTTTAATCGATGCATCGAGTAGATGGTCTCATGTATCTTTGTTATCAACTCGCAACCTGGCATTTGCGAGATTGCTTGCTCAATTGATTCGATTACGAACCCATTTCCCATATTTTCCTATTAAGACCATTCGTCTTGATAATGCTGGTGAATTTACTTCTCAGCCTTTTAATAACTATTGCATGTCCCTTGGAATAAGTGTTGAACATCCTGTAGCTCATGTTTACACACAAAATGGTCTAGCAGAATCTTTAATAAAACGACTTCAATTGATAGCAAGGCCATTACTTATGAAGTCAAAACTCCCAATCACTACTTAGAGGCATGCAATTTTACATGCAGCTTAATTAATTCACATCAGGCCAACAAGTTATCATAAAGTCTCCCCCTTACAAATAGTTCATGGTCAAGAACCAAATATTTCCTATCTAAGAACATTTGGATGTGCCGTATATGTTCCAATTGCTCCACCACATAGAACTAAGATGGGACCTCAAAGAAGGTTGGGTATATATGTTGGATTTGAATCCCTGTCCATAATTAAATATCTAGAACCATCTGCAGGGAATCTATTTATAGCTCGTTTTGCAGATTGTCATTTCGACGAGTCAATTTTTCCAACATTAGGGGGAGAAATCAAACAGTTGGATCAAAAAATTAGTTGGAAAGAGTTGTCATTAGCTCATCTTGATCCTCGAACTAAGCAATGTGATTTAGAAGTTCAAAAGATTATTCATTTACAAAGTTTAGCTAATGAATTGCCAGACGCATTTTCTGACCCAAAGAAAGTGACTAAGTCACATATACCAGCTGTGAATGCTCCAATAAAACTTGATGTCCCAGAAGGACAAAATCTAGTTGCTACTGAGTCTAATACACGCCTGAAGCGTGGTAGACCAATTGGTTCCAAAGATAAGAATCCTCGAAAAAAGAAAGGAGCAAAGATTAATGATGGCAAAATTAAAGAAAAAATGATTATACTAGGATCTCCTGAAGAGACTATAGACATGACTGGAAGCATAGTTTCAGAAGAATATCAGGTACCTGACAATGAAGAGATCTCTATTGATTATGTCATGTCCGGTATAAAATGGAACCAAAATCAAATCGACGTCGATGATATTTTTGCATGCAATGTAGCACTAGATGTTATAAATAATAAAGAGGATTATGAACCAAAATCGATTAAGGAATGTAAACAAAGAGATGATTGGCCAAAATGGAAAGAAGCAATTGAAAATGAATTGAAATCGCTAGCGAAAAGAGAAGTGTTTGGACCTGTAGTCCATATACCTACAGGTGTGAAACCAGTGGGATACAAATGGGTTTTTGTGCGTAAAAGAAATGAAAAGAGTGAAATTGTAAGGTATAAAGCACGTTTAGTTGCACAAGGATTCTCACAAAGACCTGGAATTGATTATGAGGAGACATATTCTCCTGTGGTGGATGCAACTACATTTAGATTTTTGATAAGTCTGGCTATAAGAGAAGGGCTTGATTTACGCCTAATGGATGTAGTAACAGCTTATCTGTATGGCCCACTGGATACTAACATTTATATGAAACTCCCTGAAGGATTTAAACTGTCTGAAGCAGTGAGTTCAAGTTCTAGAGAACATTATTCGATCAAGTTGCACAAATCCCTTTATGGATTGAAACAATCCAGAAACATGTGGTATAATCGCCTAAGCGAGTATTTGTTGAAAGAAGGATACAAGAATGATCCAATTTGCCCATGCATTTTCATTAAGAAGTTTGGATCTGGATATGTAATTATTGCAGTATATGTTGATGATTTAAATATCATTGGAACTCCTGAAGAGATCCAAAAGACTGTTGAGTGTTTGAAGAAAGAATTTAAAATGAAAGACCTTGGAAGAACGAAATTTTGTTTGGGGTTACAAATTGAGCACCTAAAAGAAGGAATCCTTATGCATCAATCAACGTATATTGAAAAGGTGCTAAAGAGATTTTATATGGATAATGCACATCCAATAACTACCCCGATGGTTGTAAGATCACTTGATCCAAGTAAAGACCTTTTCCGTCCTCAGGAAGATAGTAAAGATTTTCTTAGTCCTGAAGTGTTATACCTCAGTGCAATTGGGGCATTAATGTATCTTGCTAGCCATACCCGACCTGATATATCTTTTTTTGTAAATTTGCTAGCAAGATTTAGCTCATGCCCAACTCGGAGACATTGGACTGGAGTAAAACAGATATTTCGTTATCTCCAAGGCACAAAGAATATGGGTCTATTTTTCCCTAATAAATCCAAGACGGAGTTGATTGGTTTTGCAGATGCAGGATTTATGTCAGACCCTCATAATGGAAAATCACAAACTAGATATGTTTTTACATATGGAGGTACTACAATCTCTTGGCGCTCAATGAAGCAAACAATTGCAGCAACCTCGTCTAATCATGCAGAAATCTTAGCAATCCATGAAGCAAGTCGTGAATGTGTATGGCTAAGATCTATGATCTAGCATATAAGGAATAATTGTGGTTTATCATCTGGAAAGGAAGGTATAACTGTCTTGTTTGAAGACCACACAATATGCATTGATCAGCTTGATAGTGGATACATCAAAGGTGACAGAACAAAACACATTGCAGCAAAATTCTTCTTCACTCATGACCTCCAGAAGATTAAGGAGATAAAAGTTAAGCAGATCAGTTCAAGTGAGAATTTAACAGATTTATTTACTAAGGCGCTTCCTACATCAATGTTTCAGAAGCTTGTTTACTACATTGGAATGCGTCACCTTCGAGATCTCAAGTGATGTAGCCATTAGGAGGAGTTAATACGTGCTGTACTCTTTTTCCCTTAACCTTGGTTTTATCCCACTGGGTTTTCCAGGTAAGGTTTTTAATGAGGCAGCATATCAAGCGTATAATTATGTACTCTTTTTCCTTCACTAAGTTTTTGTCCCACTGGATTTTTCTTAGTAAGGTTTTAACGAGGCATAATTAGACAATGAACATCCAAGGGAGAGTGTTAAGAAATATTTATGTGGATGTCATTATCAACCCCATAAGTTATAAAACTCTTCTCATACCCCATAAGTTATGAGACTTTTCCTATACCCCATTAATATGGGAGATAAAAGGTCATGACCCTTTACATGCCCTATAATAATTTAAGAGTTACTTTTAACCCCTATATATATGGGGCTCATGTACTCATGAAAAAAAAAGAAATACACTCTCTCTTTTACATTCTCTCTACACTCTTTCTTCTATCACATTTTAGTTTATTCTTTCTTTATTATTTCACAACAAAAATAAAAATTAATGAATTGAAAAAAAATGAAATTATGCTTTTAAAAATATTAAAAGAGTCAAATCAAGAAAAATCAAAATTCAAGCTCAAGCTTTTTCAGTTGAAGTAGGTATAAACATAAGCAAACAAATATTATGAATTTGAGAACAATTCTATTTTTGCAAATCCAAACAATACACCATGCAAAAGTTATTTACTATCAAACACTTTTCTATTACCAAAAAGTAAGTTAATGTAGCAATTTTTGAAAAAAGGGTTGGGGAAGATCGACAAGGGTGAAGTTCTTAATTAGGTGACAAGAAACAGACCAGACGTCAAAATTATCAGCAGATAAAATCCAAATAAACATGTAAGAGTACAAACAAATGGTCAGATGTAGCAGGCTACCAAATTAAAAATGGTTAGATGTAGTTGGTTTATACAACTTTGTGCTAGATTTGATAATAGTTTAGTTGATGCAATGGAGATAATTGAGTTTTTATTTCAACAAATATAATTCAATTCTTAATGTAACCAACAGATGCATTCATGGCCTTAACCTCTAGAAATTAATAAGCAATTCATAATTCAATTATTAGCAAACAACATAGGAGTCTCCAGTAATGACAATACAATGCAACTAGTTTCAAGGTTAGCAACAAACCAATTATACACAATTACACATCTCCAACAACAATCCTCTTGGATTTATTCAACCAGCTTTATAAAGCCTAATATTTTGACAATTTGTTGATAGGTCATGCAAATTAACTGTTCACAACATATGCTACACCAAACATCATCTTGGGAATTATTGATTATAAAGGATTTTTTTGTTATGTATTGCTTGCTAATTTCCTCACGCATACATCTATGTACTCTTTCATCTCAATACACAAGTGTTCTCAGTTTGTTGATGCCGCTCGCTTCCTCTCAGTATCTACCATCGCCATTGAGTATTGTTGCCACTCAACTATTGCTTTTGCACCAGACCCAGAAAACCCAAAGAGCTTGCCAGTTTTGGAGAAAATGATGACAACAACCTCAGCATCACAGAGAATGGTGGGTTCAATCCATGCTCAACGTACCATAGTTGAATATCAAATTTAGTTGGTCAGTTTCCCCTCTTTAAGTTCTCAAAGGAAAAGGGTTTTTTTATGAAGATGGAAAATACGAAGTTTTTGAGAGAGCAAATCCCCCCCTTTTAGGTCCTTAGAAGTGTATATAAAGGTACTTTATTCTTGATTGGATTGGATTTCGAGTTGCCCGAGCAAGTTGAATTTCGAATTGAGTTATAATATATTTTATAATAATTCTATAAGATAAAGCATTTTCCATCTTCCTCAAATTGCCTTAGAAAAGACAGCCGACAGCCAACAGCCGCCCAGTACAACCCTTTTGTTTATTTATAGCAACGATAACCTGGTTTTGAGTTGGTTTATTATACAAATCACAAATTTATTATAAACCAATTCGAATCGTTTTATAACACCGAGGGAAACAATTTCACAACTGCTCATGCAATGGATAAAATAAACAAAGAGAATAAATTCAATTGATGGTAAATATTAACTTTAAATAAATATCCAGAGATTGTTGCTAAATTTATTTTTAAGGAAGATACATCTAAACCAAATAGCTGAGTTTATTTGAAAATAAATAAATGGAAGCGTTGGAAGGCAGCAGTTTAGGATTTGGGAGCGATGCTACGTCGAATTTTTAAATATCCAAACTTGCCTACACCAGGGGATGAACCTTCAAAAATGAAGGGCAAATATCCTGTTGCTTTTTTGTACCTTTGCTGAATCTGGAAATATAGTAATCAGATTTGTTAGATACCATCCTTTTAACACTTAACAATTAATGTACCATATATGAACGTCTAGCTAGCTATATGTTTTCACTTCAACTCACCTCTAGAATGTGTTGGCTGCTTCGGAGACAATTTCTTCCAACTACACAAACTGTCCCACCAGAGCCGCCACCAGTAATTTTAGCTCCATATAGAGTTCCATCATCAACTCTAGAGGCTTTACCATGCTGCATCTCCTGCACCAACTGTACCAGTCTATCTGTCCCATCAGAACCGAGACCACATGCACTATAGCTGTAGTGGCACTGCAAAAGTTGTTTGCAACTACATTTCATCTCTTCTTTCTTTTCACGGAAACATCATAATTGCATTGTTTCATTTAGTCTATAGTGCTACCATCATCATAAAACCAAAATAAAGAAAAACATCACCAAATGTGTTTACCAAAGATGAATACTCTAAATCAGGATATATTTTGATAGGACTACTACGTCTTGATATTATATAGGTTATCAATGGTTCAGCTCCTTTCTTCTTGTTTTCTTGAGAGAGTTGTGTTTGATAAATTTGTACTCTTGATATTAGTTATTCATAGAGTTGAAGCACTAGTCTCTCAATAACTAATATGAATTCAATTGCAATTAAAACATACTGTATCCATTAAACAAATAATATTCTCTCTTTTGTTTCCTTTTCATTAAAAAGTCAATCTAACAGACCCCAAGATTTGGCCCATTGGCCAAGGGTGTTCACCCAATACCTATGTCATGGGATTGAATTGCCTGCTAGTGAAGCGTGTGACATTGATTTGATCCTACCAATGGAGCTTGAATTGTACCCAGAAGAAAATCTAACTAACCTATCAATTACAACAAACCTATTAAAAGACCTTTAGCATATACCTGATACAACAGCTCTCCAAGTGCCGTAAGTTGCTCATTTGAACTCGCAGATGTCAGTAGTGCCTTAAAGGCCTACACATAAATTCACAAAAATAAATAGAAAAAATGTAACCAAGGAAATTCAGCAAATAATTACCAAGGGAAACATACATGTCTACATGTGTCTGGTAATTTGGAGGCCCAGAATAAGAACATTAATGGATAAAAATTAACTATTGGTAATCAACAACTAGATTCAAAGCTCAGCCACCTTCGAGTACTCCAGGATTGATTTTCAATAGGAGCAGAATATGCATGTAAAGAGCGGAGGAGGAAATAGAAAGGTTTGAAGAAAACTTACAACAGAAAATTTAAACAGGACCCTGAAGATAGGAAGAGTAAGACCAATGCATCAAAAATATTCATAGTGAAGAACACATATTTTACAGTTGGAAGAAAATAAACATGCAAGTGATTAGAAAATTTTATCTTGCAAAGACACAGTAATTCAATCAATATAAATCAAAATTCAAATGGAAAGCAAATCGATTGTAATCCAATAAGCCGCCAGATCAAAAACCTACCTTGACCCTAAAATTTTCATATACAGGATGTTTAGCAGCAGCTGTTACACTATATGTTCGTTTCTTATCGATTACTGTAACTGTATCACCATGATCAACATATTTCTCCAAAAACACCTCACCAAGCATTGATTGAGGAAGTAGATTGGCATAAAGAGCTTCGTATCTGTAGCACAAGACCAAATGAAAAGGAAGAACTTACCAGTAAAAGAAACACAGATCTTCAGAGATCATACTAACAGTTACAGTAATCCAAAAAAAAAAAAGGGCTGTCAACTCTTGAGTTAACTAGGCTAAGTAAAATCTAGAAAAGATGAAAGGAGAAAGCCTCATAAAAGACAGTTACCTGTGAGGTGACAAGTTGCATAAATAATCTAATGAAGCTTCGGCTTCAAGTAATTCTAGTCCATCATTGTCCACTTCATCGGGGGATGCCCCATTAGCAGTAGACATTGATTGAGACAACCTAGTTGATGCTGTAGCTTTTATAATCTTTCGACCCATGAAGGCTCCTATTCGAACAGATCCATAGTCTGCACCTCCAACACTGCATATTTGGAAAAAAAAAAAAAAATACTAAGGAATGGGAATTTCTGTAACAAGGGAAGGTCAATCCAAATAACGGAAGGTACTGGCAATTATAAATGCATTTGAGTAAGCAATATTTCAAAGATCATGGATGACCATAAGGTATTGAATTTAAGCACGTTTAAGAGATATATATGGAAGGTAACAGACTTTAAATTATATTTCTTTTAGGGATAATATAATTTGACCCCTGAACTTGGCAACTAGGTCCACTTTAGTACTTGAAATTTTTTTTTTTTTGCTCACTTTGGTACCTAAACTTGGCAACTAGATCCATTTTTCTCCTTAAACTTAGATTCCGTCAAGATTTGATGTTGTGACAAGTGTTCTTAGAATAAGACTGGACTGGTCGGTCAGACCAATTGGACCGAGAACCAACCAGTATACTGATCCGAAAAAAGGGGTTGAACCAATTGAATAAAAAACTACTTGAAACCAATAAAAAATCAAAATTGGGATGAAAACCAATAGATTTTTTTCAGAAATTGGGACAAACCAATAGTTGAACTAGTTTAATAATTTCTTTTTTTAATTTTTATGAATTTTTAATTAATTATTTAATTATTATTCGTCTAACAGTTGGACTGATCAAACCAATTGATTTGAGAACTGGTGGTCTGACCAGTTCAACCATTCCTTCAGTTATTTGAACACTATATGTGACACACTCAGATTGTATGTCATCACCTGAAAATTTATATAATTTTTTTTAAATTTTCAAGTGATGATGTGGTAACTTTTATATTTTTCAAAGAATAAAATGAATCTAGTTGCGAAGTTCAGGTACCAAAATAGATAAAAAGAAAGTATAGGAGCTAAAGTGGACCACTTGCCAAGTTCATGGACCAAAAATTATATTATCCCTTTATTTTAATATAGTCATTTCTGATTTTACAATAAAAAACTAATTAATGCAAGGAAGTTCAACTTAGCATAACTATCCCAGAAAACAAGCGTGCAACGTAACAATGTTCATTGCTAGTACAGGCTAACCATAATGATGATGATGGACCTAGTACCTGTGTCGTATTCCTGAATCGATTCCCCAAAATCGGATATGACTTGGAATTGTTACAAGACCAATTATCTCAGCAGGCTGCATAAGACAACCATTGATTTTGAATGTCACTTAAGCAAAAACACAACTTCAGCATCAATTATTCTGCAGAGGTAAAATCGCTTACCTGACAAACCATTGCAAGTAGTTTATTTGCCTCACCACATGCTGAAGTCATTTGGTCCATAACACCACATGGGGCTCCTACAATGTGATTCTCCACCTAATAAACAACCCAAAAGAATAAGCAAATCAACTAAATGCTTGAAACACGTCTGTCGAATGTAAGATGAAAATATTTATGTCATACCTTTTGGCAGAGTAGGGCAAGCTCTCTTGGACTAATGCTCAATCCTGCAAAGCAAGTATAAGATGGTCTAAATAAGTTACCGCTCAAAATAAAGACCAACTTTATCTGTTACGAAAGGCCTAACCCTTAGAAAGCTGCATTGTATATGATCTAAACACGACAAAGATGATCATGCTTAGAAGTTCAACAGGAAAGCATCAAATGTTCAAAATACTTCACAAATTCAACTGAAAGCATGATCATCTCCTCGTGCATCAAAATGAAATCAAATGACGCAATTCAACAACCAGAGCATTACGAGGCATTTCTACACCAAAATCTACTAATTAGTAGCCTTCTTCTCTTCAAAGATAATGCCTCCCAAATTATGTCTTCCAGCAGATGGCGGCATTCATAAATGATTAATCTGTTTATCTCTATGTAGATTTAATCATGTCTAAAATACAAATTATCCATAAGAAATTACTGTTCTTCGAGTAAAATAATGAGAACAATCTTTATCATGTATAGAAAAAAGAGGAAATGTAATAAATATCAAAGTAGTTTCATGTTGAAAATGAGAACTTTAGAAATACCATGAGCAGCTGCTATAGCTGACATGCTAGCAACTTCCACGGCGGCGGAAGACGATACTCCTTTACCCTCTGGGACTGCAGAAGAAACCTGTATGTAGCTGAAAAGTAATTATCTAGATACTAGCAGCAGCATATGTGACTACAACAGAGAAAAGTCAGAACTTATCAGATTAAGTGACTCGTAATATCAATTTCATACAAACACAGAGCCAATTCACACTTCATGAATAAACATACAAACTTTAGTAGCAAAGTGCCTCTGTAAACCATTATGATATATGATTAAACATGACATATAAGCAGCCCCATCAATAGTCGAATCAAAATCAGACCTACTGTTAAGCTCAGTTCCCTGCCCATTATACAAGCAAAAAGTTTACCCCCATGCAGTTCTTTTCCATTGAACTCAAAGTACAGTGCTATAAATCTCAAGTAAATTAAATTAAATGCTATGACTAAGAAGCCCTGTCAAATATAAATAGAAAATGGAGAATAAAAGAAAGAAAAGGTGCAAGCGGAAGCATAAGAAATGGAGGGTGGATACTATTCAACAACAGCATAAACAACAAAGAAATACCCTCTTACCAGCATGCTAATACTATCTTCAAAGCGTACACCTAATTCTTTCATCAAAACCAAAATTGTCCCAGCAACATATGCCGCCCACCTGATACATGATAAACATAATTAGCATCTAGCATATAGAGTAACAGAGGAAAAATCTTGCATGGACAAGGACCCACTTTTGGGATGGATCTTGGGCAAAGTATTTGTTTGCCTTTTCATATGAAATTGGTTGCTCTCCTTCCATGAAGTCGGATAAATCCATGTCAAAAGTTGGGCCACGGTTGCTCAACTCTGAACCATATGATACCTGTCACAACAGTAGGAGCTTAGAATGTATTTCAGAATATGCAACAAAGTGGGTCATTTCTAACTAAAAATGCATGTATATTACTTTTCTAATCAGAGATTTGTTTGATTAGGATTTAAGAAGAACATGAAGAATTACAGCACACATATTTGCTATCAATTTTGAAGGGAAATAAAATTATGCAATCAACATTAGTAAGAAACAAATTAATGATATAATACAATTTGCAAAACAGGCATTGGTCCTTGTCCTTTAGCATTCTGCCGTGCAAGTGCATGTTTCCAGAGCCTGTGTTTACTTGGATGATTCCGTTGCACGGCTACATGGCAGGCTTCCCTTATAGGCATCTGTTAGAGCAGGCATGATTGGTCAAGAGGAGAAAGATTAGAATTAATTTCATTGAGATACATTGATAAATCAAGCTGAAAGTAATAATTTTTTTAATTTATTATGAAATTTGACTTGAAGAGAAGGAAAATGGGGAGAAAAAAAAAGGAAAGAAACCAACTGAAATTCTACAGAACTATTCAGATAACAGAGCAACAGAAAGAAAAACCTAACCTGCAATACTAGGCTGCCTGAGTAATCAGCAATGCCTCCCATAACATCCAACCTTCCAGGTGCCCTTGTCACAAAGATGTCCTCCTGTACAAAAAATTAACCCAAAGCAATCAACCTATAAACAGGACTGAAGCCAGAAGCAGGACCCAGTTTCAAAATATCAGGATAGTAAAACGGTTACCAAGCCAAATATATATTTATCAGCAGGCATTTCACACTGAATGATTCAAAGTAAGAAGAGTGTTAACTGGTGTTATCCCACATCTAGAACTCTTAGGTTTTCCTGTGGTCCTATATTCGAGTTGTGCCAATTTACGTATGGTTGATTGGTTTTTAGATTGGATCCTTAATGGTAATAGATTCTTTTGAATTGCAAAAAAGAACAAATTTTGTTAGAATTAGCATACCTCCCAATTAAAAAGCCCAGCAGCAGCCTTACGCTCACGCATCTGACGCTTCTCATTATTCTTTTCTGAATCAGAAACATTATTAAGTTCTACCAAAGAATTTAGGAAACTCCTTGTATCGGAAAGACCTTGAAGATCCCCATGAAGAATTTCAAAGTCGTCAGTGCAACTAGAATAGAAATGGAAATGTGTCAAAAAACGACATAATTGAATCCATCACTATCATCATTGATTAAGATAAATGAAACTCACAATTCTGTAATCGCATTGCTCTCACTCATTTCAGAAGTTGGTGATCCGGTACTTAGACCAAGTTCGTTTTCAGCATTTGTGTACCATTCAGGGATACTGACATCTCTGCCTGGGACCCTTTGCAGTTGATACCCAAGAACTATAGCATCACGTAACCTTCTAACACCACTCAACTATATAAGGAAATATATGAATCAGATAGCAACCGAAGGAACTAAAAGTTGCTTGAATAAATTTTAAAATATTGGTGTAGATGGCTTTTCTGAGCAGCAATTTAAAACCTGTAAGAACTTATCCAGCAGTGCATTTATCTATCTGCATTTCGTATTAAAATCACTAACCTATACCGTAACATGCAAATTTTCCATTAAAGACAACCTCATTCTAGAAGGACCGCTTATTGTCAAGATGATTTGATTTCCGCCTACTTTCTTAGCATTATATGCATAAGGGGCCACTTAAATCACCATAAAAGAAAAACCCAACATGCATGCATGATCTCATAGGTGTCTCCTTTAAAACAATATGATGAAGAAAAACAACTCAACGGTAGGTAACAATTCCGAGTATTTGACAATTCCTCCAATCCAAAATATAAACATAAGAAAATCTTTCAACTAGTGCATCAAGCCAATACACCTCCTGATAGAACTAATAAATTCTGTGATAGCACTACACAAACCATTGTTATAGACACTTACAAAAGAGCAGAACTTTGCTCCTTCCATGGTTAGGAATTTATGTAATACATCTCCAAGACATATAGGCAGGAAGTTTCTGTTTCGCGCTACAACAAGATTCAGAGTTCAAGCAACACCATGAAAAAATCAGTTACCTTGTCTGAAGCATAATTCTTGCCAATAGCAGTCTCTTGCAAGATGTGAGCTGCCACCTAGATGTTTATCATGATATCAGCATGTTATCAATAAAAACTAAAATACATGTTGAGACTCTTAGAACATAAAACTGACAAGAAATGACATCAAATATTTATACAAACTAGACTCTTCATTGAGCACTACTAGAAATACCTCCAACCCACGTTTTAACAACCAACACAATTAAAATATTGAATAATGAATAAGAACTTCATATTTCCAAAAATACAATATATTTATAATTACGACAATTGGCATGTTTTCTTTTATCAATTCAATATTTTTACAGTATACAAAAGCTTCAAATTTTTCCCCATTCAAATGCACCCCAAAAAAAAAAAAAAAAAAAAGTGCAATGATGTCAAGGGTAAAAGGCTCACTCTAGGAACTAGAAGCCTTATAATGCCCAAGGGACAAGAAGTTAAGTGCAATATGTATATGTGCATATTTTTGTATGTGTCTGTAGATATGTACATATATGTGTGTATAAATATAATTATGACAATAAACTGTAAAGATTGATTCAGTTTATCTACAAAACATGAAAAACTTTTGTTTAACTTTGTTCAAATTGACAAAAAAGGTGCGCCTACGTGCACCAGGCATATGCCTTATCAAATGGGCCAGGCCTGAAGATGTTTGACGCGCATGCCTTGACAACACCATGCTCGCCCATGATTGTTAAGGTACACATTCAAATTCTGGTGAAGCTTAATTTGGTTCAAATTTCACATCGCCATCTGATATGTCTAAGTGAGTAGCACCCATCAATAATTGTCATAACTAAAAAAGCATATATATATGTAAGTATATACATTTATATACATATGCACTGATCTTCTTGGTTGTAATAGCATAACACAAACCATTAAGATTCATACGCAAAAAGTTTATAGAATTAATAGAAACCAAGAAATGTTAAAATATACCTCACCACCATTAATTCCTCCCTCATAACATGGTTTCAAACTGATTGCACGTTCAAGATAGGGTTTCCAATGGCCAGTGAGTAAATCCCTTCTAATCATCTCAACACCACTTTGATAAAACTGTAAAGAAAATAATGACATCTTAACCAATCCTTGATTATTTAGTCTATATATTCAAATTTCTTAATAATAAATTAGGATATGAAAGAGAAGAGATGATTGAAACAAATAAAATAGATGAAAGGAAGGGAACCTCAAGCATATTTCTTAAGAAGGGTTCTTCATTGAAATAATCTCTTCGAACAAAGACAAAAGGTAATTTATATGCCAAGGCTTCACTAACAGTGCCGTACCCAATTTTTCCTGAAACAGTGGATATACCATTGAATATTACTTCTCTCACTCATCTAATGCAGTTTTGCATGTTGAAAAATTTCAAACTAACCAAGCATACAGTCAGATGCTGCTATAAGGTCAGGTGTATATGCATCTTTTGGAAGCTTCAAAAAATTAGGTGGAAGCTCCTGAGTATCAGAGGCACCGCAAACCTGTATAGTAAAACAATATTCAGGATTGGCACATAATGCCAGACAGTAAGATTATGCTAAAGCAACCTCTAAGGACAATTGGACGTGCTATAAAAGATACCAGGCACAGCCAACCAGAAGGTAAGTAATCTTCCTTCAACTTCCACCCTGCAGGCTGTAAATAAGCAAACCAAGTGATTAAGTGCACTTTAAAATGGATAAATATCTTAAAAGTCTCGGTACAATTGTGGAATTGTCTAACAGATTGACATAATAAGTCCAACAACAATGTGGATATATATCTGGTAAATATTTTGTCAAATAAAAAAAAAGGAATGTGAAACTTCAGTGAAACAGTCACCTGTCAATACATAACATTCACGATGACATGCAATACATTAAAACATTTCACTTTTTACTCTAGTTTTAAGTTTTAACATGATAATGCAATCTCCGTTAACTGATGGTTAGGTTATTAGATGAACTCTCAAGATTAGTATACTTGGCCAGCAAATAGCAAGTTAATATGTTCAGCTGTTAAACTATTTGCACAAATTATCAGTATCTGAACAGCCACCAACTACTTCAACAGTATATATATTTGGAAATAATCATTCACAAACAATACTCCATGTATATGGGATCTCACCAGCAAAGTTGCAACAAAATAATGATGAACAAATACCATAAGAATAAAAAGGAATTTAGTCCCAGTCCCAAGAGAAAAGGGAAAGCCCGTAGACATTTAAAACATACGATCCAAATAAAACTTAGAGAAAAATCCATATGATCAAGGCAATCTTGAATGGTTTAGGTAATTTACCTGTCCACCAAAGTTGAGAATAACTAGCTTCACATCCTCACCAATTCCGAGTTCCTTTCTCACCTAGAGCCAACAGGATGAGGGAAACAGCAATATATTGAAAACACTGATCAAGATGTAAATTAAATATTGTAAAAGATACAGATACTGCCTTGTTCTAACCTCCTTGCGAGATTTATGCAATCTCCTTACAACTAGAGGTACATCAATAACATCACGGAAAGCAGGCACTGTGAAAACAAATGACATTCAGATTAGACTTTAACAAATTTATAATCAACAATGAAAACATAGGAATGACATCTCTATACATACTTGGACAGTATCCTGGGAGACGGATGAGAAACTCAGAATGTGAATAATCCTCTGCTATCTGTATCAGAGTTTAAAGAGACTAACAAAATTACAAACATTGGAATAACTGATACAGAAACTTACACTTGAATGTGTTGCCTGGAAATGATCGCTTAATACTATTAGTGAGCCTCAGAGTTTTAAAGATGTTATTGAACTCAAAGCCAACAACTGTACACAAATATAGGACTCAAACAACACCTGGCATGCTTAAGCATGTGATATAGAATTTTTTTTTAAATAATCTCATTATAGGTTTTGACCATATCTGCTCTTTTTGACACAATACCTAGAACTACACATAGCCCCTCCCCAACTAATAATAGAAGGATAATGCGCTTCAACGCACTCAAACCCACATCCTCTTGCATTGGCAACAATGCCAAACCAATCGAGCTAAGACTCAATCAGCATATGATAAAGATTTCTCTACTAACAACCTTCACCAGGTATTAATCACTTAATAGACATATATTTGTGAAGAACTAAAGCCTAAAAGTTCATTAGAAAAATGCCTACTAAGCAGCTAAGTACATCCATAGAATACATGAATCAATGGATTATAAATATTACCTGCCAAACTATTGAACGATGATGATATCCAGCAGCCATCACATACTCAGCATAAATGAAGTCCCAGCTGCAATCATAGATGAATATAGATCAAATAATTACAAATAAACTTTTGGCTTCTGACAATTTCACAGGGTTCATAAAGGTACCGAAAACAGTATGGTATGAAGGGTTTGAGAACAGATTAAATTCTTATAAAGGTGCACTTCTTCCTTGAAATGGTCATGATAATAAATTACCTGAAGTTGGTAACACAGACTGAGCGAATTCCAGCTTCAGCAGCGGCTCGGCATGCAACTGGAACAACATCTGAAACCTGTTTTCATTCACAGCAAACTTCGTTTTAATTTGGAAGACATGTTAAATACGATACAATTCTACGCCTCTTTTCCTTTTATTTTTATTAAAAGGTTAAATCAAAGACTCAGTGTCCCAATTTGATTCAAACACTTGAAGGAAAACCAGAATACAAACCACTAAGTCAGCTTTGATGGAGTGGAGCCACTCTACTTCTGTTGCCAAAATAGAATCCCGAGGTCGGACAGCTGTTTCAGAATACTAATATATATATAGAAATTAGAAAATATCCAACTAAAAAAGTACAAACAAGGGGGAGAAGGGGAAGGCAATAATAGCACGTAAATTTAAGTAGGTAGATACGGTAGAAACTTTTCAGATAATATGGAACTGAACTCAAGCTATAATATGGTTATGTTGGGAATATGACAATGTTGTAAAAATAAAATAAAATAATTAGAAGTTATAACTACAAAAGGGCTTGAAATACCTTCTGCAGGGAGGCAAGACGATCCACGGTCAGTGCATCTGCCTGAACTGCTCCACAGTCTAAAACTAGCTGATAATGTCATAGAGAGAAATATGGTTTAGTAAAACAGATTCGACCATAATTTTGCAGCACAGATAAAGACAACTGTTGAAGTTCTTTAACCCCTAACACATTCACCACTATTATGTTTAATTAAATGAAAAAGGAGAGAACCTTGCGAAGGAAGAGGCGAGGGGACTGAATTTCAGAAGTGTAAACGAAGTCAGGTGCACCGGTAACAACATGCACATCATGCCCCGCTGCAATCAGATTTCGAACAACCTATAACAATCAATAGGCAGAAATGATAATCGGATCTAAAGGTTTCGAGGGATTAGAAAGAATTAAGGACAAAAAGAAAAACCTCTACAACACGAGTGGCGTGGCCGAAGCCATGACCGGTGACATAATAGGCAAAGATGAGGTGATTGATGGATGCAGATTCTCCTCCATTCTCTTCGATCCTCATATCTACCACCACTTTTTTTTTTTTTTTTTAATCACTTCCTTTGTTTTTTGATCAAAATTTCGAGGGAAGTTTGTTTCAATTTAATAGGGAGAGGGGGGCCTAATACAAATATGATGACCAATTATTAATAATAGTAATAAATAAAAAGAATTTTTCTTTCCTTAATTAGTTAGATCAAATTTCTCAACTCACAAGGAAGTTTGTTTCAATTTAATAGTGAGAGTGATGCACACAAACATGTGAGACGGCTACACAGAGACAGAGTTGAGACGCAAACAAATTCAGAGACAAATCGACTACCGGATAAAGATGATGTCAATTATTAATAATAGTAATAAGAAAAGGTATAACCAAAGTTTAGTCCCTAAATTTGACAACTTTTTTAATTTTGTCTTTGAATTTCTTTTCACTCCATATTAGTTCAGGAATAACTATTCTCAAATAATTTTTTTAAAGATCAAAATGTATTTTTACTATAATATTAACTTGTGATTTCATAAATTTTTAAAGTTATTATGTTGCAGAGGCAAAGTTCGTGTGTGCCTTTCTTTGCCTTCTATCTATTTTTTAGAATGTGCTACATATAATCTAAACATTTTATAAAAACATAATAATATTTTAGGTGATGACGTACCATAATATTAAAGTATCATGTCACCATATGGATCAAAATTAAAAAAATATATACCAAATTCCATATCGATAAATAAAATATTCTGAGACTAAATTGAAAAATTATCAAATTTAAAGGTCCAATGTTACTTTACCCCATAAATAAAAGATAAAAGATGATGAGAAAAAGACAAAACGTTTTTTTTTTTTGATGGAAAAACTAAAAGTTTATTTATATTGTTATTAACTTTTTGGTTATAAAGTTTGATAAACTATCCCAATCAACTAAAAAACCATACAAATTATTGCTACTGTACTAGTAGCTTTCTGTTTTTGAAATTATTATTTATATTAATATTTTGTTGAGCTTTTAATAATTTTATATAAATATTGATTATATTTTTTTTTATTCTAAAACGTTTAATATGAAAATTGATTTGTTAATTTGTAAAAGACCTGGCCATGATGACCTTCGATTTCTTTCTCATACGTTAATGCGTTTTATCCAAATTCGAACATTCAATCAATTAACGGAAGTTTTTTATAAATGAACCATCCTTTTAGAATAGTACGTTTAATAATAAATATATATATATATATAATATTATAGCAGCCACTTTTTCTTTTTTTGAAAAGAAATATCCTAGTAGCCCCTTTGACTATTTTTTATTAAAACATTTTTACTCAAATTTTAATTATAGAATTTGTTTTCATGATTTTAATACCAAATAATTTATTTGATTGAGTTATTGATATACTAAGAGACTTAATACTGTTATAAATTTTGCATCCTTCCAATTTTTTATATAAAAATCAAATAAATATTAAGTTGAAACTATTGAATTTAAATTTTCGACAATCTCTCTTCGCCTCTTTTTTATTAAAAATAAAATTTTGAAGTTTTCTTAGCCTTATAAATCTTAATTTGTCAAATTCTAAAATTTTCATAAAATTAAAATAGAGTATTTATAAAAGAAATAATTCTGCACCGTTTGAACTGTATCTGTTTTGTATTTTTTTTCTCTTTTTTTTTTTTTTTTTTTTTTTATAAAAATCTGTTTTGTTTCTTTGTTTTCCCAACTTGGAGACATTTATTGCATTAGCGGATAGATGTCAAATAACTACATATCTGGCACGCAACCCAATTCATCCAAACAACATATTTTCTTTTATTTTTGGATTAATTTCATCAAACATCCTTAAACTATAGTTTAGATTTCAAATTAATCTCTAAATTTTAAAACACTTTTGTTGATGCGGCTCAATCCAAAAAAATATATAGTTTAGATTTTAAATTCATCTTGAAACTTTAAAATGCTTTAATGAAATTAATGACGTGGCTTAATAAAAAAAAGAGAACAAGACAAAAATGAAAAGCTAAGGAAAAGAGAAGTTTCCTGTAAATGGTTAAATGGGGAAATAACAACCATATTCCCTTTTTCATTTTAACTAATTCAAATATTTTGTTACATTATTAACAAAGCAACCTTATATCACTAATGCCTTTTATTTAAACTATATTGTTTCATCTTCATTCAATTAACCCCCTCCAAACTTAACAAATAATAAAAATTAATACAATTTAACACACAACAATACTCCCTGCAATAGAGAATCCTCATCCTTAAGGATGAAGAGCAAGAAACCTTTTTTGCAAATCATGAAGCACCTTCCAGGAAGCATTTTTAATAAAGGCGTTTCTCAACTAAACTAACACTATAATCATTGCCCTATTGTCACGTTTGGTGTAACACCCTTTACCCGTATTCAATGCCGGAATAGGGTTAAGGAGCATTACCAAACTTACAACACAATTATACATACTTTTAGCATACATTTTCTTAATTCAAACATTCATCATATAATCTCATTCAATATGTCCCTAATACAAGCCTATGAGGCCCTAAACATGCATTGAATAGGTTCGGGACTAAACCGATAACTTTTAAAACATTTGGAACACTTAGAAAATTTTTCTCAAAATAGGGGACACACGCCCGTGTGGCTAAGCTGTGTGGCTAGGCTGTGTGTCTCACATGGCCACCAGACACGCCCTATCACAGGCTGTGTGAACATTCGAAATGGAAGCACATGGCCGTGTCCCAGCCCGTGTCCTACCCCATGTCCAAACAAGTGAGCTTACTGACTTGGGTCACACGGCCAACCACACGCCCGTGTGTCTGGCCACACACGCCGGTGTGCCAGGCCATGTGCTAAGTCGTGCCAAACCTGTAGGGTATACTGACTTACGCATCACACGCCCGTGTGCTAGGCTGTGTGCAAATTAGGGGGTATACTGACTTATGCCACACGGCCGATCACACGCTCGTGTGTGAGACCGTGTGGAGCATACTGACTTCATTTCAATTTCAACACCAAGGGACACATGGCCGTGTAACTTGACTATGTGTCACACATGGCTAAGACACACACCAGTGTCTCTGCCCGTGTCGACAAAGATAGGCTATTTACCAAGCCATTTTGCCACCCAATTTTTTTGTGCATACCTACACAATTCAAATGGTACATAAATGGTCATCCAATTCAACCAAAGATCAAGACTAAAACATACCATTTCAATTCCAACAACTAGCATGCTTACTATCTCATGTTTTACTCATTCAAATCATACCAACTTTACATATTCAAATCATCTAATTAAACATTTTCCAAACATGCATCATCGTACATCAATCCACAAGCACATAGCTTCTCAATTATCAACCATTTGACATCTATAATACCAACTATCAATAACATTACAAACCACCCTCAATCACTCAATATAAACCATATGCACACTTATATATACATAACCAAACTAGCAAATTAAGCCAAGTCTCATGGCTATATATACAAATCAAAACATAACAATTCATAAGCCATCTCAAATGGCAAAACTCACTACCAAGATATATATCAAAATGACCATAATCCTATACATGCCATATGACCAAACTATAAGCTCAAAAGTACCAAAGTGATGGTTGGATACTATGACGTAGTCTCTGATGATCCCCGAATCCGAGCTAGCTTTGAAATCACTATAAAATATGGGAAAAATAAACAAAGTAAGCTTTATAGCTTAGTAAGCTCGTATGAAATAAACTCAACAAATCATAAATACACAATTTATCAATTTGAACTTGTTAATTCGTAATTCATAAATACTAACAAACCTTCCACATTCTTAATCATATACTTATATGCAAACTTTATAACTTCTTCAATTTAGAGCTCGTATGATTCATATACATACCTGAACCAATCCGTAACAAACTCATACTCAAACGAAAAAATGTCGAATACTCGAATTCTCGCACATTAAGTGCCAATACATAGCCGAAACTATTTTAATCTAGCACACTAAGTGCCAATACATAGCCGAAGCTATTTTAATCTCACACACTAAATGCCATACATAGCCAAATTATCGTCAAATATGACTGTAGTCTCATATACACAATTTATGCAATATCAAAGCATTTAAAGTATAATTATAACAATGCTTATTACATATGACTTACCTTGATTCAAAAACGATGAAATTATCGATTAATCGAGTACTTTATCTTTTCTGCGATCCAAGTCCGTATTTCTCCTTTCTTGCTCTAAATATATTCAAAATTAATTATTTTATCAACTATTTATTCAATTCAATCCAAAATATACATTAGGGCTATTTTACACATTTACCTCTAAACTTTCACATTTTTTTTTATAATTTAGTCCTTATTTCATAAAATCACAAATTAATGAAATTCCAAATATACCCATGCTAGCCGAATTACTATTATACCCCTAGCAGCCCATATTTTTCATCTATTTCACATTTTAACCACTAACTTTACACATTTCTCAATTTAATCCCTATTTTGCATTGTCACTAAAACCACTTTACAAAACTTGCATAATTCATAGTAAATATTCATAATCTATCATCAAACATCAAAACTCATACATATTCATCAATGGCATCATTCAAAATCTTTAACATTTTTACAAAATAGTCCCTGCGCTAGCTAGTACTAGATGCAACAATCTCAAAAACACAGAAATCATTAAAAACCGAGCAAAAACGGACTTACAATTAGACAATGAAGGGACTGAATGTTTGAACACCAAAAATGGTTTCCCTTAGCCCTATTTTTCGGTTCCAAGAAGATGAATGAAACAAATATTTCATTTTTTTATTTAATTTTATTTATTAATTATCATTTACCATTTTAACCTTAACTATAATTCATTAAAATCATGTAATGCATGCTCATCTTTGTCCACTCACAATTAAAATGGTCTAATTACAACATAAGGACCTTAACTTTAAGGTTCTATAGCTATTAGACACCTTTAGCTATTAGAACTCAAGTTTTACGCTTTACGCGATTTAGTCCTTTTTATCAAATTGACTAATCAAACGATAAAATTTCTTAACGAAAATTTCACACAATCATATGTTCATGTTGTAGACATTAAAATAATAATAAAATAAATATTTTGACTTCAAATTTGTGCTTTCAAAACCATTGTTTCGATTTGACCAAAAATGGGCTGTTACATTTGGCCATCCTCAAGTCTAAGATTACAATTAGTTTTTTAAATTAGCTTGGTATGGAGCCTTGCCAATATACTTTTCAACTACGATGCATGAAATGTATGATGCACATGCCACTAGTAAATGTTGTTTATAAGCAATTTTCCCCACTTTAGCCACCAATAGGAAAAAGGCCAAAAAAAAAAAAACATGTGGTAACATCTAGTAGGTTTTCCTTTTCATAGAATGTTGCCTATAAAGACGTAACTTTAAGTACACAAGATCCCCTACCCCAATTTTCCTTTTACTGTTTTTATCAGACATAGTCTTGATTGAAACACCTCATACCTGACTCGACCATTGGGTTCGATTTATGAAATGTCATGACCATTGTCAGTGAATCTAACATTACATAAACATCATATTATCATTCATACACACAATTTATTATAATCACATTCTTATTATGCTACATAGTTGCTTCCAGGTCCCACACGAGCTTACGAAAGCTCTTTTGCCAACTCAAGCATGAATGAGGACCAAATTGTGAAGTTTTCAAAGTTTCAGATCAACGTCGTGGCATCGTCAAATAGTGAGTCACACCAACTTCAAACATCTCAACATCACAAAGTCACTTATTAGTGACCCATGTTGTGACGTTAGAGCCTCGAGGTCGAGACATTGCCCTTATTTTACCAACTTAACACTTTGGTACCTATTCATTTGCTTCCACACCAACAACAAAATGATTTCGTTCAACCTTTCACAATTATAATGTTATTAAACCATGTTAATCTAAACCAATTCAAGCATTAAATCATCCAATTAAACCATCCAACATTTGGCATATGCAATTCCATATCAACTATCCATTTCCAAAACACATCATTTACCTATTCAAACATGTTTTATTATGCAAATTTAGAAGCAAAACAACCCAATGGACTTGGCTTGAACTAGCCATACATACACTAAACTATGCATCATGTTTAACATTCAACTTACCTTTTCTAATTCATTAACCAATTTAGTTATTTCAAATAGTCTAATTGCAAACTTTAGCATGCCAAACCATTCAAGAGCAAGATTATCATTCTCATGGTATTAACAAGACCAAAATATGAATCAATAAGTCAATAAGTTATATAACATGCTAAGCATTCAAAATCAATCATCACCACATTTACCATTTAACTATCAACTCCAAATGACAATTTGCACACTAAAGAGCCCTTATATACATGCCACAATGTCTAGACTCAAAGTGAATTTATTTTTAACATCTCGTTGATAGTATGTGCTTCGTGATAACTCGACTCAGCAAATTTCGCAAGGTGATGATCTACAAGGAAAGGAAACAACTAGAGTAAGTATTACGATTGCTTAGTAAGTTCAAATGGAAATACTATGCTTACCTTAATCAATTATAAGTATAGTAACTACCAAACACTTTGACATGTAATTTGGCTATCTTTGGCACATAATGCCTTAACTAGTCATTTTCCAACATCAACATTCAAATAAGTTAGGCTTGCCTATCCATCATGAATAACAACAGTTAATACCAAAGTAATTTCATGTCACATAACAAGTTACAACATATACCATTTCATATTCAATACATTTTTAAGTTTTTCTATTCCAATTACGATAATTATCGCTCGATGGAACTATAGTAAAACAAACTCGGATACACGAGCAAACTATGTTGCTCACACAAGCTGACTTATATTAAGTTACTTGTCCAGGCTAAACCTAAGTTACATATAACCTAAGAATTTGCAACAAATGTTAGATCTCATTATAACATGTAAAATCTCTGATCAAGCGCTTGTATAACCTATTGGAATGGCAAGCGTATCCTAACCTTTTACTAAGTTCACATGGGCATTATTTCCATATATATATATATATATATATATGTATCATTATCAATCCCTGTAATCATCTGTAATTCATATTTTACCCTGTACTATCTCAGAAGAGCCAATAATCACATAACATTTCAATTCAGTCATTTATTAGCCAAACATGATAATTCCACTAGTATTTTAATTATATCTAAACTTATATATGAGATCAAACAAAAACTTACACATAATATAAAATAAGATAGTAAGTTCCATATGAACTTACCTGATCAAAATGTGAAAAGAGTGGATACTTCGGGACTTATCTGTAATTTTTGTTTTTCCCTATTAGCTCCACCTTAATCCAAATCTTGATCTATACAATTATTTTATATAGAAATCAATATCAATAACTTTCATACAATTCTATGATATGCATGAACCTAAATAAATTCATTTTTTGATTCCCTCATATTTTATATTTTATTCAATTTAGTCCCTGAACTCGAGATAAGCATAATTTTTAATTCCTAGATTCGGATTAAAATCTGATTTCATATATTCTCATTAAGGAACTTATACTTTCTATTTTTAACATAATTTTATGACAATTTTTACCGTTATTCAATTTGGTCCCTAATGTAACAAAGTTAACAACAAGCTAAATTAACTTTACAATCTAGTCCTTTTCATATTCTAAGCTTAAAAACTATCAATTTCACACCTAATTCTTCAAGAAATCAACAATGAAAACTTTCCAAAACTTTAAAAATTTTACAAATTGGTATATAGC
Organism: Gossypium anomalum; assembly: GCA_025698475.1. Classification (NCBI taxonomy): domain Eukaryota; kingdom Viridiplantae; phylum Streptophyta; class Magnoliopsida; order Malvales; family Malvaceae; genus Gossypium; species Gossypium anomalum. Next base: position 40,305,119 of record CM046961.1, on the reverse strand, counting down.
CTAGCTAAATTAAGCTCCTATGACCTCAAATTTATAAAAATTACAAGAAATGACTTGAAATCACTTACTAATTGATGGTGGAATATGGATGCTTAAAAAATGGTTTCTTCCTTAAGTTTTCTATGTTTTTACGATTAAGAAAAGTGAAGAAGATGATAACATTTCACTATCATTTGTCTTTTATACCATAATTAATTCTTAATTACTTAATTTAATCATGTTTTAATTAAAGTAATCCATCTTTAATCGAGTTTAGTGGAATCTTCCATCATCATTAGCTAATTCCTATTTTAAAATGGTTTAATTACCATTTTAAACCTTTGACTAATTACTATTTAAGTCCTTAAACCTTTGGCCAATTAAAAATCTATAACGATTAGACTTTTACAATTTAGTCCCTGAACCTTAATTAACTATTTAATTGACAAATTTGCTTAACCAATATTCAATATTTATTATATTATTCATGTAAATATTCATATTTAATATTTACGGGCTCAATTTACGGAAATAGGGTTTCAAAACTACATTTTCCAGTACGACAAAAAATTAGGTCGTTACATTAATTTTCTTATGAGCTCTCTCCAAATAAAATTTTAACATTACTATAGCTACCTTCCTCTATGGTAAACTGTTATCAGTTATGGCTATCATTTAGTCTCTAGCCAAATATGAGAAATGCAATGGTCGAGGTTGTCCATAAAGAGCTTAGTAAGGTGTGGCATGCATGGTTGATTGGTAGGATGTTTTATACCACCACTTAGCAACAGCAAATCAGTTGCTCCAGTCACTAGGCCTCTCCCCACATATGCATCTAAAATAGCTTTTAAACTCTTATTGACCACCTCTATTTGACCATCGGTCACGGGGTGGTAAGTAGTGGATAACATGAGGTTAGTCTTTAATCTTCTAAACAACTGCCAAAAAGAGCTTATAGAAACACTATCTCTATCAGAAAAATACATTTTAAAGCCCTATGCAACTTAAATACATTTTAAAGATACTCCTAAGCTATTATCAAGGTAAAATAAGGGTGAGAAAGTGCCACAAAAATGGACATAGTTAACTGATCCATAACTACGATAATAGAACTCTTACCCTTAGATAAAGGTAACCCATTTATGAAATCTACACTCATATCAGTTCAAAATCCATTACGAACAAGAAAAGGCTGTGGTAATCCTAGTTTGTTGATGTGTTAGCTATGTATATTTGAAACACCATAAATTCACTCACCTATTTCTCCACCTCTTTACTTAAGCCTTTCTAATATAGAATACTAAACGTCCTATTTTTGGTAATATACATCCCTTAATGACCACCAATAAGGCTGTTGTGAAAATAATAAAAATCTCCTTCCTCGAATCATCATTATTTCCAAACAAAAATTTCTCTTTCTTCTAAAATTCTTGCCATCCTATGAAAATTTAGGATATGATGTAATATTACCCTACAATTATGTAACCCCCCAAAATTTTGGTGTCGAAAATTCATGACATTTCGGGTTGAAAGCTATGAGATTCCAAGAACTTAGTCGGTGTTATATGGATAAAACCATTAAAACAATTTTTTTTTGCATTGATAATATTATCAATTTATTTTTAATTAGATTTTTAGTTGGGTTATGGACTAAATTGATAGGTTAGCAAAATTGAATGGTTATTGGATAGTTAAAAGGTTAGTCTACAATATTTATATAGTTATTCAGTAAGTTTTTTATTTAGAATTATTAATTAGAGAATTTTAGACTAAACTTGTAAGTTAAATTATTTTAATTTACAATGTTTTAAGATTAGTATTATAGATTAGACATATTTTATGTTTTGGTATAATTTAAATATAGGATTAAGATTGGATATAGAAATCGATTAATTTGACTTAGAATAAATAAAAATTTGTTTAAGATTAAAATTCAGTTAATTGCCATGGAGTTTATAACTTAGATTTAGTTTTAATAAATTCGTATGTTTTTCTACATTGAAGGGAAAATTGTAGGCAAATCATCGAAAGTGAATGCCATTGAGGATTGCTCACTTCTGAAAAATGATGGCTTAGAATATTCAATTTTTTATCCCTATATTTTAATTTTCCTTATATTGTAGTTATTTTAAATGCTTGGTTTGATTGTGCCTATTATTTGTTTTTATGATTGTGCCTATTATTTGTTTTTATGACTATTTAAATGCTAGGTAAAATGTGTTAGAATTCTTTCTGGTTTAACCAACATGCCATAGAATATAGGGGTTCACATATTGTTTATTATATTGTGTGGATTGCATTGTGTATTTGGGAGTATGGCTATTGTTGCACTTTGTGTATTGGTTTTTGGTTGGTACTGATTAGATCTAGTATAACGCACATCGAAGTATTATTATGGTTATAAAAACTGTCTTACACCTTCTGCATTGATTGCTTGTGTAGCACCCCACACCTGACCCAAACAATAGATCCAAATGTGAAATATCACATCTATTGTCGGAACAACTTAGACTATTATCGTTTCATCAAATCTAAACTAATACACACGACATGAATACAAAATTACATGTGGTGTAGGTGTAGGTGTAGGTGTAGTCTACTTGATCAAGGTCAATTAGATCCACTTATAATGTCTCGGGGTCATACGAGGTCAAACACAAAGTCAAGATATTAATCCTAGCTCAACTTATCAAAATAGAGGATTGTGTCTCGAGAAAATGGTGCCATGTCTTGAGACACACCTCCTCTATTTCTAAATGTTTGCTTCGAAATATGATGTCTTGAGACAATGGAACTCATGTCTCAAGAAAATGACCCTTTATCTCGAGAATTGTCTCCTCTATTTCAAACCCTTAGCTTTGATGTTTTTGGTCTCGAGGCACAACATGTAAGTTTAAATTTTCTACGACGCCCTCGATTTTTTTTTTCAAAAGAAGAAATTAATAATTTTTGAAAACTCAAATTAGAGAAGTTAAAAAGGGAAAACCACTTATCTTTGGATTGTGACAATAACACCATCAAGTTTTTGTAACTTTGGCTTTTTTTTTTTAAGATTTTGTGCCACACTCCAAATTTTTGAATTTGTATTTTGGATGGTTTAAGTGGATTTAGTAAGGAACTTGTAAGTGAGCCCATATAATTAGCAAGATTAGACTAGTTTTATCCAAGTGCATCCTCTAATGAATTGTTTTGTTATGTTCCGCCATCTTGCAGACTCCCATTTTGCGTTTGGCAAACTATTGTGTTTTGGCGAGTTCAATGGTTGCGAATTTAATCATTTGATTATTAACCTGTGATAAGTGAGACATGTACCAATTACGTGTCAAACCTTAAGAAAGAAACAGGCCACTATGCATGACACCTGGAGAGTCTTGATAGTTGTGCTTAATTAGTTAAATCGTGTGTGCATGTAATGTGATTAGGGATCCTGTTTAGAGTGGGAAGAGCTTAGTTTTATATTAAAAATAGAGGTATAAAAGAGGAAAGACTTTAATTGTCCTTTTCCTAGTTCTTCTTTGTTGTCACCAAAGAAAATTAGAAGTGTTCTTCGTTGTTTGAAGGAAGAACCTGCAATTATAACCTGTTTAGTGCTACCTTTTTAGTCAATTGCTAGTAGTTTCTTGAGTCCTCCTTTAGTTAAAATATTAGGAAATGAAAGAGTAGTTGAAGTTATATATATAAGTTTTCATTAGAAGTTTTGGAAGGAAGGAAACTTCCTTCTAGTTATTGTTGCATGTTGCTGATTCTTATTTTATGTAATAGTCACAGTTGCTTCTGTATTTAATAGAGATGTTTGATTGTATTTAGTTAAAGAGGAGGGAAAGGGCCCCAATAAAAAAGGGAAAGAACCCATTGAGTAGATAAAGCTTTCTTGGAAATTTCTTGTGAGTTTTTTTCACTTTTGTACTTGATAAATAACGAACTAGCTCAAAAATAATGTTTTCTTTTTAGGTATAGTTTGTATTATCTTAGAAGTTTCATGTGCATTCTTGTGTTAATAAGATAAAAATACGAAATCTAAATAAATTTGTATGAATGATTGAAATGGATACTCCTTCCTTGGTCCACAAGCTCAACATCTAGAAAAGAGGAAAGGGGGTAATAGAGGTCTATTGAATTGTGGTTGTGACAGGAGTAGTAAACATATAATATGCTATGTTATACATTTGCCTCCGGTAGGGCATGTGAATGCAAATCGAGATTGGTGAAGGACCCCTTCCTTGCGGGGAAACACGCATGTTTTCAAATTAACGAGGATTTGCGAAGGTTCAATTGGTATAAATGTAACACTAGCTCTACGGAACAATATCATGGAAATGGAACATTAGCTCTTCGGAGTGTTGTAAGGATTCGAAGCTAGCACAAGGAAGGGTGTAAAAATGTTTTTAAGTGTACCCCATGTGAACTGTACTTGAATATATCAATATCCAACAGTGAACTATACTTTTGTAAATGTTCTTAGATGGGAGCAGTATCCGCCCATGCACTAAACTTAGTCATAATATGTGTTAGCTTTTAAATTGTATTTAGATGCGGTCAATATCCACCAAGGATGTAACACCCTTAAACCGTCCCCGTCGCCGGAAGGATTAAGGAGTAATCACAAACAAGCACAAGAATTCATTTAACAAAATTATACTTTTTCACGGTTCGATTCTCATAAAAACATTTAAAGTCCTAATCTAATATCAACCATACATAAACATTAACCATATGGAATACATATAATAATTAAACAAGCCATTTTCGCATGGCTATACATATATACATTACTAAAAGATATTTAATTAACAACAAAAGTCAACCCTATACATGCCATTAGCAAAGTTCAACCAAAAGAGTACCAAAAGGGTTTAGATAGTGTGGATGACTTCGACTTTGACACTCCCGAGTCTGATAGCTGACGAACAAAATCTATAAAACAGAGAAATTAAAGCAAAAGATTAAGCACTTCGATGCTTAGTAAGTTTGAGTAATGAAATCATTTAAAAGAGTGGCATAATAATACTATCAAAGTTTACTTGTTCCATCCTATGGCCGAGTAGTAACATAATTAAGGTACCATTTTTAGCATTCATATCACAAAGATAAAATCAATACATCCAAATAAATTCCATCTATAGCCGAACCCATTCATCTAAATTTTCCATGTCAATCTCATGCATACACATATACATCTCATATTTGTGAAATTTAACTCTCTAATTTGGCACTCATGCATCATGATCAACTTGTAAACATTTGAATGATTTTAACAATGGTCTAAGCATACTTACCGAATTTCGTAGTCATAATTTAAAATCAATCGTATTCTCAACGAGAGTAAGTTACTTACCCGTTTATCTTACGGTAAGTAGCGTATGTGTTTAAAATTGTTTCGCATGTATTATATAATTTCTCGTACAAACCCTATTGGGTCTTCATCCTCAATTATTATGTTTGCATAACCATTCTTCTAATCAAGCCCGACTCTTAGCACTGGCTCAAAAGCCCTTCGAGACCAAGCTCGGATTAACCCACCGCTCAAGGCCCTTCGAACTAAGTCCTGGTTATAACACTGCTCAAAAGCCCTTCAAACTAAGTTCGGTTATTCGCACTGGCTCAAAAGCCCTTCGAGACCAAGTTCGGATTTAAACCCCATTAGCAGTCACGCATATATGCATATATATATATATATCATATAACATCTGGATATCATTCCTGTTACTCGAATACAATTACAGCATGTTTACTAACCATACATCGTTCAGTTCATTAATCCTAAACAAATAACAAGATCCCGTTTCATTAATCCACAAGGTTTCCATAACCATTCGGCCACAAGTGAATACCTTACTTAATTATTTTGTCATGTAATTCAAGTAGAATCATTATGTCACAAGTTAATTATTATGCTTATAGATAAATAATTGCCTTATTAAATCATAAGCTAAATTTCAATACTCAAAGACTTACCTCGGATATTTTGAATAGTTGCGGATGGACTACTCGATTGCTTTTTCTTTTCCTTTATCCGATTTTGACCCTCTTAGCTCTTGAGCTTGATTCAACAAATAAATCTTATTAATTGAGCTATTCGATTTAATACATGTATATCATACAATTTAGTACGAATGATGTTATTAGCTAGTTATTTAACATCATACATATATCTACTCTCATACACCATTGAACATAATACTAATTTAATACCATGCATATTCGAATTTCTTAAACATCATTTAGTTTTCATAATAAAAAACATATATTGACTCAACCGACACAAGAGTTAAATGCATCACTCAAAATGCCGAAATCCAACTAAGTTTACCATTATAGCATTCTCAAATTTATATACTTAGTCAATCACCTTCAAACACATTCGGCAATATGTATCGGCTCAAGTATTTCTTTTAACATTGAATTCAACTTATAACCTTCTCCAAATCCGAATGCTAATTAAGCATTAAGCTCATATTCTTTTCATTTTTAAGCAAGGGTTATAACTCATGCCAAGACCGTAATCGAAACAACCATAAGAATCACCCAATCATCAACTATTTTAACACACATAACTACTCAAAATCAACCTTTCATACACTCATATCTAATATCATAGGTAATGCCGAAAACTCAAATTCAACTAAATTTAAAGATTTAATCCTTCATCATTTTAATTAATCACTACCTATTCTTCAAAACTTCAAATACAAGGTAATTAACACATATACTCATTTTATTCGAAATTATACCCTTAATTCCTATACAATGCCGAACCTTTTATTACTTAATTCTCTATTTATTTTTTTTTTTAATCTTCCAATCGGTATTTGCTCCCCATTTGGCATTTAAACACAACATCACTCAAGGATATTCTTAACTCAAATTCGGTAATTACACTAGTACACAAAATGGTTAAATTATTATTCTTAATTCATCCAATTTTAACAAAATATAGCTAATGGCCGAATATAAATACCTTGCCCCACACCAACTAATTCACCTATTCTAAGCTCAATTTGAAAATTAAGTAAATAACACTAATGTTGAGCATCATTTGACAAATTCGTCATGAGTAGCCGACTAAATTCATGTTCTAAATTCAAAATTTCAAGTATTCCATTCACAAGTTACACACATTATGCCCAAAACCTCCACCTCAAATTTGGTGAGACACAAACATATTAGCCAAAGTTTCCCAAAGTACCTAAATCATTACTAAGTATATTTAACAAATTTTAAACCTCATTTATCTACCATTACTCTTAAAAGCATAAAACAACCACCATATTTTACCATCCATATCATGGTCGAATGCCCAAAGCTCCATAGAATTCAAAATTTCAAAATGGGTTAAGTCAATTACTTAACTATCAACCACACACAAGGAATAATCAAGAAAATAGCATGAAGTTTTACCTTAATCAAGCAAAATCCAAGAGTGACCGAAAGCCTAGTTTTCTCTCCTACTTTCGGTAATGAAGAACAAAAGATGAACCAAGCCTTGTTCTTTTCATCTTTTAATATTTTATTTATCTTATTATAATACCAATAACATATATAATTATAATTATTTTATATTGCAATTATATGTATAATTTACATGCTTTTCAATTATTACACCACATGGCCAGCCACTACATATTAAAAATGTCAATTTGACATGCAAGTCCTTAGGTTTTAAAGTCACTTAATACAAAGCCATTTCAAAATTTACCTAACACATTCTTAAAATTTTCACACAAGTCCATTTCAATAAATTTCATATTAATTTGCAACAATTAGAACATTTAAAAATTCACACATGCATAAACACATATTTTAAACAATAAATATTATATTCAAATATTTCGGTGACTCGGTTTAGCGGTCCCGAAACCACTTCCCGACTAGGGTCAAAATAGGGCTGTCACAAAGGAGCTATACTTAGTTGTGAAGTACATTTATAAGTGAACGATACTTTGTTTTGATTTGTATCCGTATGCGAGTTGTTTATTTCCTCCTAAAGATGGATATTCATTTTAATATCCTCTAAAGTGCTATATGCACGGACTTAAATGGGGAAACTATATTATATGCTAGTTAGTATGGTTTATTGTGACCTCATTGACTGCTTCTCCCTCTCTCTCTCCGTCCTCGCGATCAAAAAGAGAGAGATATGAAGATCAACACTCAAGAATTAAAATACAATATAAAAATCGCAGCTTTACTGCAAGTGTGACAAGTTAGTTGTAATATTTGTAATGTTACAATGAAACACTTGAGTAATCCAAGGATCGAACCAAAAAGAATCTTGGATTGAAAATTTCTACATAACATGTATGTAAAATAAAGATTCTAACCAACTAATCACAAAAAGTTATATTACGACAAATAAAAAAGTCAAGATAAATTAATCTAATTTATTATCTAGCTAGTAAGGACTGAATTGTAAAACATGCAAAGTTACGAAATTAACAATTAAATAAAAAACGGTGGTTGGTTGACATTGATGTGGTTCAGTAATCCTTGAATTAAGGATCCAAATCACTTAAACTCCTAAAATGACTCCATTTTAGCTCTCAGTCTCCATTTTACCAAGTTAGACAAATTAATTCGGATTATCTCTCGATCTCACCGATTAACTTGAAACTAATGAATTGGTGCCCAACAAGATCTCCTCTCAGTTTCACTTGCCTAAATGTTCCCTGAGGGTCATCAATTCTAAGTTTTTAAGTTCATTCAAATTAGTCCAATTTATTACGATTTGCTCCTTCATCCAAAAAACCAGCTCACTACATTTCCATCAACCAACCCCCTTAAAGGTTTAGCTACTTATGCTGGAAATAAAATTAAAGGTTTAGCTACTTATGCTGGAAATAAAAATAACAACCATGAAAATGAAAATCAAAGAAGCCATTAAAGTAAAGCTTGAAAATAATTCAACAAGAAAATCTAAAGTAATAAACATAAAAGGAATAAACTTTAACTAGTGCAAAGTAAAAGGAATTGAAATATAGTAAACTAAATTTGAAATGTCTTATGTGACAACCCGAATTAGGGCCTAATCGGAATAGTGGTTTTGTGACCACAAATCCGAGATAGAAATAATTATTTTATAATTATTTTATATTTATTTTGAGGTTTATGATATGATTTCATGATTTCGTGAAAATTCCGTAATGAAATTCTATGCATTAAGCGCTTAAGTTGAGATTAGGGACTAAACCGAATAAATTGCAAAACTTGTGTTCTAGAAGTTTTTAGTATGAAATTCCTAAGTTATGGACAAAATTTGGACATGGAGGGAATTTTTAGAAAGTTTAGTAGTAAGGGCATTTTGGTCATTTGCATATTAAATGAAATAAAATGGGAAAAATAACACAAAATTTGGTCATCTTCATCACTAGTTGCTGCCAAAATTTGCTCTCCTCCATAGCTAGGGTTTCTTCAACTTTCAAGCTTCATAGTAAGTGATTTCAAGCCCCGTTTTTAATGTTCTTTACATTTTTGAAATCCTCGTAGCTTGGTTTACCTATTTCTACTATTATTTCGAGTTAGGGTTTATGTTTAAAAATTTACCCATGAATGATAGACATGTATTTTGATGTTTGATGGTAGAATATGAATGTTTGAAGTTAGGAGCACGATCTTTTCTAAGCGATTTTTAGCGAAAACGAGCAAAACGGCATAATCGATAAAAATACCTATTGTTCATAATTATGTGTTAGAATGAGAATTTGATGATACCATAGAAGAGAAAAATGATCAGAATGTCATTAAACATAAGAATAAGGGCTGAAATTAAATTTTCGAGCCTTGGGGAAAAATCGTAATTTTGTAAAAGTTAGGGGGCAAAAATGTAATTTTTGCATATTGTGATTTTTGGATTGAAACAAATAGTTCGAGTGTTAAATGAACTAAATGTGTTGTTATAGATCAAGAAAGGCGTGGAATCGACCTCGAACGGGAGAAAGAAAAAGCTTTGGACTAAACTGCAAAATTTCTATATTTTGCACCGAGGTAAGTTTGTACGTAAATAAATCATCGATTTCTTTTATGTTATTGTATTTTGATAACATGTGGAATATTGCTGCCTATCAAATGGTTATTTGATGTAAGTTATGAATTTAAATTGATTTGGACAATTTAGTAAAATGTTGGAAAAGTGAGAAATTTCTGTTGAACCTTCTAATAAAAACGATACAAATGAACTATTGTGTGGTCACGTGTGTAGTACTAAGTGCAGGCTACTACGTGTACCGTTATTGGTCGCATGTGTAGTACTAAGTGCAGGCTACTATGTGTACCCGAAAACTGTGGTCACGTGTGTAGTACTAAGTGCGAGCTACTACGTATACGATTATTGGTCGCATGTGTAGTACTAAGTGCAAAGCTACTATGCGTATCATATAGCTTCGCTACAAGTGTGGAAATGGGAAAATGTTCGTAGTTGTGTATCATTGTTATTCCGAGAGAGTTCAACGGGCAATCGATTAAATGAAGATACATGTGAAAGTGATTATGTGATGAATAAGTGCAAGTATATGTTTATTTGAATTTATGAGCAATATGCTCGATATGTGAGCGAACCTCGGTAAAATGGAAAGGATTGAGCGAATTATGTAAGAGTGAATTTTTGTAGTAAAACAATGTTGGACAGCAGCAGTTGCATAATTTTGAAAATTCACCAAAAATCATGGAAGTAGAATTAAATCTCAAATAAATTATGGAATTAAAGCTTAATGGGTCTACTTTCATATAAAAGAAACAGGGGAAACAAAAGACTTCTATATTATGTGATAATTGAATTCTTGTGAAACAGGTTCTGAATGAATTTAGGATCCCCTGTTCTGACTTTATAAATTCACCATAAATTGTACAAATATTATTAAGAGTCATACCATACATCCATGGATTCCTTATTGAGTCTATTTTTAAGGGAAACAAACGGCATGGTCGTTGGAATCTTGTACAGGGAGAAATTTTGTTCGTAATGCACAGGTGTCAGGGTAGTCATACCCTGAAATAGGGGAGACTTTAACTAATAAACTGTACTAATTGGCCCGACCAAAAATTATAGAAAAAAATTAGTAAATAGAATTATGAGTCTAGTTTCAAGGAAAATTTAAGGAATTGAATTTTGAGATATGTAGCTCAAGATATGATTTTTCTTTTAACCGGGACTCTAGAAAACAGCCTGTCATCAATATATGTAACCATATACTAGTATGATTATTTTACTTTGACAAATTATATATCAATTTAGTACTTACTTACTAAGCTATATGCTTACCATCTTTTCTTTTTCTTGTTTTATAGAATTTTCAAGCCAGCTCGGGATTTTGGAGATCGTCGGAGACTCATCTACACTATCAATACTTTTTGGTATTTTGTAATCACTACTTTGGAATTATGGCATGTATAGAGAGAGACGAATCATTTTGTTATATGTCATAATTAATTTTTTTTAAAGTATCACTTTTCTAAATTTTAAAATCTACATGTATCTATGTATATCGGTTAATGCTATCAACTTTAGTCTAAGCTAAAGTAAGTAAATTGAGTAAGGTCAGGTTAATGTGTGAATTCATGTTTTCGTGAACGGTAATGCTCCGTACCTTATTTCGGTCTAGAATATGGGTATGGGGTGTTACATCTTACAACCAAGGTATAGGGACTAAAGGTGAAAATAAACCTAAGCTATAGTGATAACTAACTTAACTAACACTAACAACAATTAAAACAAGAAGAAAAGTTTCTTGGAAATTTAAAATCTACAGTTAAGGAAATGAAAATAAGAAACCCTAAAAAAAGAAAGAAAAACTAAGAGAAACCCTAAGGAAAACTAAGCCTAAACTAAGGTAATGTGACCCTTTTTTCTCTCATCCAAATTTTGGTTGTTATAGCAGCTATTTTGACCCAATTTGTGTGCCTAAAATACCTTTGAATGAACTTCAATAATTGGTGTTTCAAGTGGACAAAGACTACCTTTTTTGTCCAATCTTGTCCCCTCACGATATCGATATTGTGATACCAAGGAAGAGGATATAGCAATACCTTAGAAAATTTTAAACTTGGGGTTTTCTTAGAGGGTGGATATTGTGATACCCAAAGTGGATATCATGATACCAGTGAAGGGTGGTCTCTAGTCTTGAGTCTGTTGGAGGTATATCGATTCCAAGGTTTGGATATGGCAATATCCTCTCTTTTGGTGCCATTCTTACTCGTTTTTAGCCTCTAACACATCCCTACATCAGTCAACCATACATTAGGGCTCTAGTGGCTTTATTGGCCAATTTGGTTCTCAAAATGAGTAAAAGGAATTTACACTTATTAACTTAAAATCTAAAAATTACAAAAAAAACTACGAAAAATATACTATTTTGCTTGAGAATAAGTTCCTTAAATACGCCGAGAAAGTCTAATTTGCAATATCAAACTTCCTCACACTTAAGTCTTTGCTTGTCCTCAAGAAAACATACTAAACATGCAAAAGAAAAGGCGACTCTTGGACTAAATCAGACAATTAAGTCACAACGGTAAGAAATTGAACTCGTACGAGAACTACCTCACATGCAACTTAAGAGTGATATCTAGCTAACTTATTTATTCCTAGTGCAAACATAGTTAGTTCACAATGTTAAGATGTCAATAAATGTAGAGGAAATGGAAATGAACATATGTAAAAGTATTTTATCCATCAAAATAAATTATGTGGATCGCTCATAGATTCTAATGACCTGAAAGTCATTGGTATTAAAAGTGCGGTTTTGGAACCCTGTTTCTGTAAAAAAAACTATAAATATTTTTATTTAATATTTATGAAGTTATATTATAAGTGAATTGGATTTCAGACAGGTAATTTTGTCAAAATAGTGCTTAATTGGGGTACAAGGACTAAATCGTAAAAGTGTCAAAAGTTCAATACTTAAGGAATCTACAATTACAATTTAATGTGAGGGTCTTGTATAGTAATTATACCACTAAAGTGAGGATAGTGGACGGTTGTGTTAGATGTTGGATATATTTAAAGTTAAACTTGTAATTTAATAATTATATCATAAAACATTAACATAAAATTTTAGCATAAGAAATAAAACATTAGTGAATTGAAAGAGAAAATTTTTTTTTCATCTTTCATCAAAACAGAATTGTACAAGAAGGAGAAGAGAATAGTGTCAACTAGGGGTTTAAACTTTTCAAGCTTCAATTGGTTAGTTAATTTTGTCCATTTTCTTGTAATTTTTATGTTTTCGGAATCCTGGGAACTTAAGCTAGTTGACCCATGTAGTATTTTTTGGTACTGTTAAAGATTGATGATGTTACCATTGTTAGATAGTTGAATTTTTTTGTTCTAGTTTGATAGATTTTAAGTTTGGAGTTGAAAAAAAACTAAATTGTAAAGTCAATTAATGGTTTTCTTTACTAGGGACTAAATTGAAAATTTTTCAAAATTTGTGGTAGAAATGAGAAAGAGGGAGTTCAATTAGGCCTAGAGTCAAATCAACATCAAAATTGGAGGTTACATTTGAAAGTTAAGATAGTCTCGGTTTTAGGGACTAAATTGAATAAAATGCAAAAGTTTTATAAAATAACAATTGAATTTGAAAATGGTTGTGTATTGATAATGTTATATGTTTGTTTTAATTCGTATCTAACGTCGACTTGGATTCCTTGAAAAAGAACGGAAAAGACAAAGTCGTCGACGAATAGCTCGAAGTTTATGGTTTGTGTTTCTATAATCCGAACTATCTTGTAATTGTTGCATGGTAAGAATTTAAGGTGAGACGCTTTGTTAAAATGAGATGTTTTGGATTGATTTGATTGATTGATGATTATGAGGACTAAATTAAATATATGTAAAAAATGTGTATGTTCATACAAATCTGAAATTGAGATGATTTATTGCTGCCATATGTTGGATAAGAATGAAATATTTATATCGAAATGGTAAAAGGATAAGAAATGAAAGTGAAATGTGAAATGGAATATGAAATTATAGATTAAGTTGGGAACATTGATAAATTGTGTTCATTGAACTCATGAATTTTGAAATTGAGATGGAATGTGCCATTATAGGAATTGAGATATCAAATCACATATGAAATGTGATTTCCATGTTTAAATATTAGTAAAATGTGTTAGTTGTGAATAAAAACCTTGTGATTGGTATAATTGACATGTTAATTTCATATAATCACTCATTTTAACTTAGGCATATTAAATGACTTATGTTATGTTTTAATGTTTAGATTATAGAAATACCACTAAGTTATACTTAACGTATGATTTTGTTTTTCGTGCCAAGCTAGGTACTTTTCGATTCAATCAACAACTCAGCATCCAGCAACAATCCCGAACTTAAGCATTGGAGATGTTTTCATTTTGGTCATGGCATGTACCTAAGGTGTCATTTGGACATATAATGTTTTATTTTGGATTCTTGTTGGCATTTTGAGAATCATGTATATAAATATATATGGATGTGTTGGGTATGGTCATGCTAATGTTATATTGTTGAAGTAATTTGGCATTTATGCTTAATGGTCTAATTGGTAGTGGATAATATGCTAGGTGATGTGTTTGGTTGGTACATGGTTATGAAAGTGATGGTTCATGTTTTTGTGGTTGAAGTTGAGTTGTTTCAATATGTCTTAAAGGTTAAATGATGTATGCCAGGTTGAATATGTTGAGGTGCCAATGAAGGCATATTAGTATGGTTTGAATGTGATATTTTGGTTGATTTCGAATTGTTGATTGAGGTACCGGTTGAGGCATATTGGTTACGGAAATAGGATGGTTGTTATAAGTTATGTTTTTGGTATGATTTTGATGCTTTTGAATTGATTGAGATATGGTGTAATGTTCGCTTGAGGCATATGTGATCTAAGAATAGAAAACTTGCTTTGATAGGTTTCTTTAGGTACACACGACCTGACAAACGGCAGCGTGTCGTACATGTGCATATGGCATGACCGTGTGGTCTGTAGGTTTTGGATGATATTTGGAGCATGCAACCACAATCTGTTACACGGCCCAGTGACACGGCTATCTGACATATTTTGAATATTTACAGTTTTGACCTATATGAATCAGTGAGTTACATGGTTGTTTGTATGACCATGTGACTCCAGCCTCACATGGCATCAGGCTATTAGACGGCTTTCCCACATGGCTGTGTGTCTCATCCTATAAGGCCTTAGCCTTCCACACGGTCAGGGGACACGGACGTGTGACCACTGTTTGCAGAATTTTCTTAACTTTTTATTTTTGTTTTAATTTGAACCCTGTTTAGTGCCGGGTTGATTTTAAGCTTTTGTAAGCTTGATATAAACCTGAATTTGGTTGTAATGTTTGTTATGCTTGGTTATATGTGATGTAGTGGTGTTTAATTGGAAATGTAAATGATTTGTATTTGTCTGTAGCATTCTATTACTTGAGTTCAGCGATCGGATCGAGTAAAGGGTATTACATAGATATTTAAAAAGAATTGGTCATATTTGTTCAAACAAATGCAAGCTATTTACGAATTATTGTGTTGGTGAATCATTTGGGTCCCAGAGGTCTTCTAGGGTTGTGGCGTTTTGAGGCTTAAGATGGCTCAGAACAGACACAATGGGCACTCAAAACAGGTTCAAGCACTAGAAATGGTTAAGCACATGACATTATTCCCTATTCGCCCCCGATTGATTTATGAGCTCACCTTGTTGTTTCTCCTTCCCTTACCTACCTTATTTCTCCAAAATGTTAGAATGTATTACGTGATATTAGTATGTACAAAATTAACCACATTTAACATGTAATATGACATTCAAGCAATAATACTTTTCATGCATTCTCAATCAATCACGTCAATAAATTAAATGAATGCACATTAATTATATTCTAAACATTTAAGGTTTATTCGAGGTTTAAAACGTAGTTAGGATTCAAATCCAAACCTTTACTAACAAAATTCAACATTATGTCTTGAGACAGGGAACTCCATGTCTTAAGACAAGCCTGTCTTTACTTTAGGTATTTTTAATTCGATGTGGTTATGTGTCTAAACATTAGGGTTTATGTCTTGAGATTGGTCTTGAGATGTACTTCCCCCTATTTTCTTAAATTAGCTTCAATATTTGGCTATCATAAAGGGTTCTTCCTTGAGACTTGATAAAGGGAAAATCTATTTTAGCTTCAAAATGCCCTTTTCTTAAGACAAAGGCCACTTTGTCTCGAGACCTAAGCTAGATTGCCTTAACTTATATGGCTAGTCTCAAGACCAAATCTAATGCAATGCACTAAAGGGTAAAATTTTTTCTTGAGGTCACGAGACATGTTGTAACACCCCTAACCCTTATTTGTCACTAGATCAGGGTTACAAAGCATTACCAGACTTTTTAGGTCAAATGTGAACCTTTCATAACATTTAATACACATATCAAAACCCAATAATAAATCACTCATATTATCCCTTGTATGAGCCTTCGATGCCCAATATACTCATTAGAAGTAAATCGGGTCTAAACCGAAAGCTTAGAATATTTTTCCCAAAATTTCAAAATTTTCCTTAGGTGTAGGGGACACACGGCCCTGTGGCCAGATCGTGTGGCTCACACGGCCAAGAGACATGCTTGTGTCTTAGGCCGTGTGGGCATTCGATGTGAGGCACACGACCGTGTCCCAGCCCATGTCCAAGTTAGGGTGCTTATTGACTTGGGTCACACAGCCAAGCCACACGCCCATGTAACACCCCTATCCCGTAACCGTCGCCGGAATAGGTGGGCATTACCAGACTTGTAACTCATGCCAGATCAGTAAAATTTTGAACATTTTCTTGAAGTAAAGATCATTCAATTGGATAATTACTAGACAAAACCAGGGATAAAATTTAAAAACTTATAAAAGTAAACATTCAAAGGATGTCATATTCGCATGGCTTATATACATTAACCAAAATATCCTCCCACCACTAGTCTATTCTATACATGCCATAAGATAATCCAAAACATAGCAATACCAAACAGTGGATAGTGATAGTGTGACAAGTTGCTGACGATCCCCGAGCAAAAAGGCCAGAATCAACAATCTACAACACAGAGAAACATAACAACAGAGTAAGCTTTTGTAAGCTTAGTAAGTCTTAAGCAATTTAAAACCAGTGAACTCAAATATAACCAATTTGTTTATTTGATTCACATATAACATTTCATTTTATATCTATAGTTATCCTCATCGGACAAATAAAAATGTATATCTCCCAATATCCTATAGTATTTCTCCATAACCGAATACTCACATATTCATATGGCATTTTCATATTTGCTTTTCACTTTACAATCATGATTTAATTCTGATGGGTCTAACATGTACAAGTATTTATCACATACCTGACCAACCAAATTAAAAGTCGATCTTACAATTCTCATATAACCTCTTTCTAGGTATACTACCCTTTTTGGCCGAATATACACAATTATGTAATACACAATAAGCAGATAAATTCTCACTTGATAGTGATCTCTTATAAACATAGGTACATTACATATTTTCACCTAACTTTTCACATTGACCAAATGCACAATAATCATAGAACAGTCTTATTGCTTTACTCACATATGCATCACATAACAACCTTGTGATTTAATCCAAATCAAGCTTAAATATAATCTCAAAATACATACCTGGCCAACTTAACGCATTGAACGTATTTATTACCAATTGTTACTGTGAAGTCGTATAATCTTATGCTTTACTCGAATCTTTAGCGAGACCTTTAGCTCGAATAATCCCCACACGTAGTTATCGGGTCTTACCCGGACAAAATCTCCACACGTAGTCATCGGGTCTTACCCAGACATAATCTCTACACGTAGTCATCGGGTCTTACCCGGAATATATTTCCAAGTTTCATGTACATTTAATCACATGTTACAATATTCACATCGAATGTCATATTTGTAATTCATTTGCCTCATCAAATATCTAATAATACACACCTATCACATTAGGTCATTCGGCCACAATATATACACATCTCATACATATTTCACATTAGCCATTCGGATTTACCACATATATATCTCATACATATTTCATGTTAGCCATTCGGCTTTATCACATATATATATCTCATACATATTTCATGTTAGCCATTCGGCTTTATCACATATATATATTTATCTTGTATATTAATTTTAGCAATAGCTTATAAGCAACTCAAATAGTTTCATCAATGTTTACAACAAAATCACATATTCACTGCAAGCTGTTTTCCTGAGCAACAGTCATTTAATTATTTGTAACTGGAGCTACAAAACTGCAAACGAAGTGCTGTTAATTTTTCCTGAAAACAGACTCATATATCTTCTATCCATAAAATTTTCAGAATTTTTGGTTTGACCAATCAATACCAGAATTTTTCTTAAAGTTTCCCCTATTTCACTGTTTGACTATACTGACCACTCTTCACTACGAATCAACTTTCTCATTGTACAGAATTCAAAATATGTTCTTGTTTATTTCATTTGAAACTAGACTCATTAAGGAGTCTAAGCATATAAATTTTATCTTATAACAATTTTTTTGTGATTTATAATGATTTTCTAAAAAAAGAGGGGATTTCGGAGTCATTCTGACACTGTCTCACATAACTTTAAATATCTCTTTATAGGAAATTCCTTTGCTTACACGGTTTCTTTTATAAGAAACTAGACTAATTAAGCTTTGATTACATATTTTATTCAGCCTATAATTCCACACCAACAATTTATGGTGATTTTCTAAAATCACGTTACTGCTGCTGTCCTAAGCAAATTATTACAATTTGCTCTTAAATTTCCAAGTCCAAACACTTATGAACTTACCATTTGAGTTTAAAACATATCATGGCCACATCATATCTTATTAAATCAACTCATTATGTCCTATTATGATTGAATTTACTCAACGTTTAATCACTTAAAACTTACCTCGGAAGTGGTCGACGACTAGATATCCACGGCTATTCGTTTACTTTCTCTTTTCCCCTATCCGACTTTGATCCTCTTTGCTCTTAAGCTTAAGTAAAACAATAGATTTGCTTAAGTACTTAACTAATATTATTCACTTAACAATCACATTTGGCAATCACATATCATTTAATCTATATCTAAAACAATAGATTTCAATATGTATCATATTTAATAAAACATGCCATGACTCGATTTCATGCTCATTTAATTTATATCTAATTCACATTCACAAGCAAAGAGTCACTTAATTTATCATGCTTTCTTATACATGAATTTAATCATATTGCCGAATGTCCTTATGTGTACATGGTACATACATAAGGCATATATATATATATATATATATATATATATATACCTATATATGACCATTACAATTTAAACATTTAATCATAATCGGCAAGCTTTATTTCAACTATTTAAGGTGCAAACCAATTATGTTATTCATTAACATTTCGTCATATTAAATCTTTGATTAACCAATTTAACACATACCAAAATCCAATCATACATCTAACCTTTATCTCAATACCAAACCGAGTTATAAGATTATACATTACACTAAGCATATCATTAAACATACCTATTCAATTTAGCTAATTTCAAAGCCGATTAATCACCTTACCCCACATTACTCAATGCCGAATATTAACCCAACATCACAAGCATAATCACCATGAAACTTACCTTAATACACATTTTATCCCATTGCCGAATACATATATATATCATCAAATAAATATTTATTCACATAACAACAATTCATTCACATCTCTATAGATGATCATAATCGGACATTATAAACAAATCAACTAGTTTAGCATTCAAATTCTTCTTAAATTCAAAAATAAATGCATGGGCTAACTTCAAAATCTATTTAACAACTCAACTTTACCAAAATTATCAAGAAATTAAGCCAAACATACCTCCAATTGCTAATATAATTGCCATATGTCTAAGGGCCCCTTTTTGTTCTTCTTTGATCCTAAGAATCGGCTATTGAGAGAAAGAATGGATAAAACTTTGTTTTCATCCCTTTTTTTTTTTCCATTATAAAAACTTTATTTCATATTTTATAAGTCTTTATTTAATTCTTTAACAAAATGTATATAATATCATTTATTAGCTATCATTACAACAAATAAAATACATATTTTCTCACCTAAATCTATCATGGTCGGCCATTATCATGAAAAATGGGGACTTTGACATGCAAGTCCCCATATTTAATCCATGCAACAATTTGGCCATTTTAAAAATTAACCAACACATTTTCAATGTTTCTCACATAAGCCCTTTTGATTAATTTTGCATTCAATTGACAAAATCAAAGCATCAAAATTTCACACATAAATTGTAACATAAAATAGACATGAAATTTAACAATCAATTATTTGTGTGACTCGGTTTTGTAGTCTCGAAACCACTTCCTGACTAGGGTCAAATTAGGGATGTCACAACTCTCCCCTCTTTAGGGATTTTCGTCCCTGAAAATCTTACTAGCGACTAGGTTAGGATAACGTCCTCTTATTGAATTATGTCCATATAAACATTAACTCATCGATAACAATTGTAATTCATTACCGATTCCACATCGACCTATAAAATCATCCTCTTATCTTAAAACAAATACATAACATCAACTCACATATTCATAACCCACATGTTCATTCATATATATATATATAAGCCGTAACATGGCCGAAAGTATACATGTTCTTAAACATCCCAATGAATATCTTTTATAACTTTATCACATCTCAATATTCAACTTAACTCATTTCCAAAAGAAAAGTCAACTTCCACATACCTGAACATTTAGCTCATTTAGCACATTCAATCATAGTTAACGTTACCCGTATACAATCGATTAGGCATAAAGCTTAATATAATACACTTGCATGAGATTTATTCTAGCGCATAACTCGTATATCCAAAATTATCAGCATTCATCAAAAATTCTTACAAACTTTCGAATGTCGAAACTTAATCAAAGTAATTTCTTGAACAAGATTAAGAAAATAGTGTCCATTCAGCAATAGCACATATAATTTCATATACCGAGAATCTCATAGACTAAATCCATAACACATTTTCAACTAAGCACTTAGGTGTACATATAACGTAAATCCATTCCTTAACAACATATCCACATTTTTTTTATGTATCCACTTATAACAAAATTACAGCCGAAACAATAATTAATCGTCAATTTATATCTATTAATCCCCAATTCAAACTCAAATACCGAATATCAGTATCTAATTAAAATTCAACATCTAACTTCAATTCTACTTCCTAACATTTGTCAATTTAAAGAGTGTCGTACTTATCTGAGTAAGTCGTTTACTTAAAGCCATAGTCCAACCATGTTCTTACATGTTATCACATATCGAGTCGATGCCATGTCCTAGACATGGTCTTACACAACATCTCAAATCAATGCCTTCGTCCCAGATGAGGTCTTACATGAATCTCATTTCACACACTTAGTGCCCACTGACCGATCTCGCACACATAGTGCTCGGTTGAAGAACTCGCACACACAAAGGCCTCAATTCATCGATCTCGCACACATAGTGCTCGGTTAACGGAATTTGCACACACAGTGCCTCTAATCATTCGCACACATAATGCCCATATTCATTCGTTATTACACATTGAAATGACTTAACCAAGTCTATAAAACATCATATATGTACACTTTAAACGTATTCTTTCATTTAACTTTGAATTCATATAGTAATGAACACTTAAACCTTGCTCGAATCACTGGCATTAAGCCTGCTAGGCACGAAGACCCGAATACATATCACCGGCACGAAGCCTGCTAGGCACGAAGGCCCGAATACATATCACCGAGTTTCATGCATATTTATTCACATTTTAATACATTTCATATAGCATATCATTTACATGTAGGCTCATTCCAAATACATTATTTTCTCTTCAAAGTTCTCATTCACATATTTAAAACATAACATCATATATAACATTAACAAAGCATAAACTACACAGCAATTCCATCTCTAATAGATGACATATATATGTATATATTTTGCCCATTTACATAAAGTCCTGAACCAAAATATAACTTCTCATGCATACAATATACATCACTATTATCCTAATATACGTTTCCCTATTTATTTCATAACACGTTCAGCAAAATTACTTTGCATTTCAATACTTCAAATGTATATCATACTTCTATTCATACCTTTCTCAATTTTGACACATCATAAGTATGTTTCAATCCTCTCAATACCATCTGCTACAACTTGATCGGGATTGGAATTTCATTATATTACGAAAAACACATTTTAACTGTCAGAAATCATCACACTATCATTTTATCACTTTATGGCATGTATAGCTAGACTCACACGTGCTACGTTAGTCCTAGAATCGACTAAACCGTAGCTCTGATACCACTAAATGTAACACCCCTATCCCGTAACCGTCGCCGGAATAGGTAAGGGGCATTACCGGACTTGTAACTCATGCCAGATCAGTAAAATTTTGAACATTTTCTTGAAGTAAAGATCATTCAATTGGATAATTGCTAGACACAACCAGGGATAAAATTTAAAAACTTATAAAAGTAAACATTCAAAGGATGTCATATTCGCATGGCTTATATACATTAACCAAAATATCCTCCCACCACTAGTCTATTCTATACATGCCATAAGATAATCCAAAACATAGCAATACCAAACAGTGGATAGTGATAGTGTGACAAGTTGCTGATGATCCCCGAGCAAAAAGGCCAGAATCAACAATCTACAAAACAGAGAAACATAACAACAGAGTAAGCTTTTGTAAGCTTAGTAAGTCTTAAGCAATTTAAAACCAGTGAACTCAAATATAACCAATTTGTTTATTTGATTCACATATAACATTTCATTTCATATCTATAGTTATCCTCATCGGACAAATCAAAATGTATATCTCCCAATATCCTATAGTATTTCTCCATAACCGAATACTCACATATTCATATGGCATTTTCATATTTGCTTTTCACTTTACAATCATGATTTAATTCTGATGGGTCTAACATGTACAAGTATTTATCACATACCTGACCAACCAAATTAAAAGTCGATCTTACAATTCTCATATAACCTCTTTCTAGGTATACTACCCTTTTGGCCGAATATACACAATTACGTAATACACAATAAGCAGATAAATTCTCACTTGATAGTGATCTCTTATAAACATAGGTACATTACATATTTTCACCTAACTTTTCACATTGACCAAATGCACAATAATCATAGAACAGTCTTATTACTTTACTCACATATGCATCACATAACAACCTTGTGATTTAATCCAAATCAAGCTTAAATATAATCTCAAAATACATACCTGACCAACTTAACGCATTGAACGTATTTATTACCAATTGTTACTGTGAAGTCGTGTAATCTTATGCTTTACTCGAATCTTCAGCGAGACCTTTAGCTCGAATAATCCCCACACGTAGTTATCGGGTCTTACCCGACAAAATCTCCACACGTAGTCATCGGTCTTACCGGACATAATCTCCACACGTAGTCATCGGGTCTTACCTTAATATATTTCAAGTTTCATGTACATTTAATCACATGTTACAATATTCACATCGACTGTCATATTTGTAATTCATTTGCCTCATCAAATATCTAATAATACACACCTTTCACATTAGGTCATTCGGCCACAATATATACACATCTCATACATATTTCACATTAGCCATTCGGATTTACCACATATATATCTCATACATATTTCATGTTAGCCATTCGGCTTTATCACATATATATATCTCATACATATTTCATGTTAGCCATTCGGCTTTATCACATATATATATTTATCTTGTATATTAATTTTAGCAATAGCTTATAAGCAACTCAAATAGTTTCATCAATGTTTACAACAAAATCACATATTCACTACAAGCTGTTTTCCTGAGCAACAGTCATTTAATTATTTGTAACTGGAGCTACAAAACTGCAAACGAAGTGCTGTTAATTTTCCTGAAAAAAGACTCATATATCTTCTATCCATAAAATTTTCAGAATTTTTGGTTTGACCAATCAATACCAGAATTTTTCTTAAAGTTTCCCTATTTCACTGTTTGACTATACTGACCACTCTTCACTCACTACGAATCAACTTTTTCATTGTACAGAATTCAAAATATGTTCTTGTTTATTTCATTTGAAACTAGACTCATTAAGGAGTCTAAGCATATAAATTTTATCTTATAACAATTTTTTTTTGTGATTTATAATGATTTTCTAAAAAAAAACAGGGGATTTTGGAGTCATTCTGACACTGTCTCACATAAATTTAAATATCTCTTTATAGGAAATTCCTTGCTTACACGGTTTCTTTTATAAGAAACCAGACTAATTAAGCTTTGATTACATATTTTATTCAGCCTATAATTCCACACCAACAATTTATGGTGATTTTCTAAAATCATGTTACTGCTGCTGTCCTAAGCAAATTATTACAATTTGCTCTTAAATTTCCAAGTCCAAACACTTATGAACTTACCATTTGAGTTTAAAACATATCATGGCTACATCATATCTTATTAAATCAACTCATTATGTCCTATTATGATTGAATTTACTCAACGTTTAATCACTTAAAACTTACCTCGGAAGTGGTCGACGACTAGATATCCACGGCTATTCGTTTACTTTCTCTTTTCCCCTATCCGACTTTGATCCTCTTTGCTCTTAAGCTTAAGTAAAACAATAGATTTGCTTAAGTACTTAACTAATATTATTCACTTAACAATCACATTTGGCAATCACATATCATTTAATCTATATCTAAAACAATAGATTTCAATATGTATCATATTTAATAAAACATGCCATGACTCGATTTCATGCTCATTTAATTTATATCTAATTCACATTCACAAGCAAAGAGTCACTTAATTTATCATGCTTTCTTATACATGAATTTAATCATATTGCCGAATGTCCTTATGTGTACATGGTACATACATAAGGCATATATATATATATATATATATATATATATATATATACTATATATGACCATTACAATTTAAACATTTAATCATAATCTAAGTAAGCTTTATTTCAACTATTTAAGGTGCAAACCAATTATGTTATTCATTAACATTTCGTCA
The DNA here is from genome assembly GCA_025698475.1 of Gossypium anomalum. NCBI lineage: Eukaryota > Viridiplantae > Streptophyta > Magnoliopsida > Malvales > Malvaceae > Gossypium > Gossypium anomalum. The sequence goes on along the minus strand of CM046961.1, from coordinate 40,280,009 downwards.
TATTAAATCTTTGATTAACCAATTTAACACATACCAAAATCCAATCATACATCTAACCTTTATCTCAATACCAAACCGAGTTATAAGATTATACATTACACTAAGCATATCATTAAACATACCTATTCAATTTAGCTAATTTCAAAGCCGATTAATCACCTTACCCCACATTACTCAATGCCGAATATTAACCCAACATCACAAGCATAATCACCATGAAACTTACCTTAATACACATTTTATCCCATTGCCGAATACATATATATATCATCAAATAAATATTTATTCACATAACAACAATTCATTCACATCTCTATAAATGATGATAATCGGACATTATAAACAAATCAACTAGTTTAGCATTCAAATTCTTCTTAAATTCAAAAATAAATGCATAGGCTAACTTCAAAATCTATTTAACAACTCAACTTTACCAAAATTATCAAGAAATTAAGCCAAACATACCTCCAATTGCTAATATAATTGCCATATGTCTAAGGCCCCCCTTTTGTTCTTCTTTGATCCTAAGAATCGGCTATTGAGAGAAAGAATGGATAAAACTTTGTTTTCATCACTTTTTTTTTTTCCATTATAAAAACTTTATTTCATATTTTATAAGTCTTTATTTAATTCTTTAACAAAATGTATATAATATCATTTATTAGCCATCATTATAACAAATAAAATACATATTTTCTCACCTAAATCCATCATGGTCGGCCATTTTCATGAAAAATGGGGACTTTGACATGCAAGTCCCCATATTTAATCCATGCAACAATTTGGCCATTTTAAAAATTAACCAACACATTTTCAATGTTTCTCACATAAGCCCTATTGATTAATTTCGCATTCAATTGACAAAATCAAAGCATCAAAATTTCACACATAAATTGTAACATAAAATAGACATGAAATTTAACAATCAATTATTTGTGTGACTCGATTTTGTGGTCTCGAAACCACTTCCCAACTAGGGTCAAATTAGGGATGTCACAGCCCATGTGCTAGGCCGTGTGCAAAAACCTGGGCATTCTGTTTCTCAATTTTAAAGATGCAGGGGACACACGGTCGAAACACATGCCTATGTGTTAGGCCATGTGTCTCACACGGCTGAGACACACGCCCGTGTCTCTACCCATGTGGTCGAAAATAGGCCATTTTAAGGCCACTTTTCTCACCTATTTTGGTATCAAGCTATACACAACATTTTAATACATCAATACAATCCAAACAAGCAATCAACGCAAGCCAAAATCATGTTTTAAGCATGACATAATGTCACAAATACTCAAATACTTAAACTTACCTATTTAATCCATCTCATCAATTTATCAAATTCTACTACTAATTACAAAGATACAAGCATATATCATTCACAACCACATTTCAATTTATTTCATTTCCAAACCAACCCTATACATTCCATATAAACCATAATATACATTGCAAAAACTATCAGAGTGAGTTGGATAGTGTGGCTTGCTGTGTGGATCCAATCTCCCGACTTCAAGTTAATCTATAAAAACATTAAATAATACAAGTAAGCTTAATGAATCTTAGTAAGTTCGATAGGTTAAATATAAATCTTACCAAACATAATATAACAATTTAAATAGTAAATTATTCATGCGCTCTCCCTGTCAAATCACAACATAAATCGATAAACACACTTCTTTCAAATCAATATCAATAATAGACAATAAATATTTCAATTTCAATCACATAAGTCATTTACCAAATCTAACCAAATCGGAGAATGGCTTACGAATATGAGTACATCATTTTCAGAAGCCTGAAGGCTAAACAAAAGCACATAAGTGCTAAACAGAAACCCATTAGGGTTGAAAGGAAACTCATATGAGTTAAATAGATGATCATGAGAGCTAAACGGAAAGTAAACACGACAGTTTGTGACAAATGCTGAACCTTAGTTTACTTGGATAATTTTCCGTCAATTCTTCCTTTGCTGTCTTTCACCACACAACGATTGTACTCAATCCCGCGTTCCATTTAAACGGGGCATTCACTTCAAATTTATAATTTTAGAATATTTCATTTTTCAAAAATATACTAAATACATAATATCATTCATCAATTAAATATAATTATTGAATTTTAACCATACGAACTTACCTAGGTTAAATTGTAAAATATGTAGAAGTTCAAGGACTATTCTGCTAATTTCCTTTTTTCACGATTATCTACTGGCTCTTGATCTAAAATATAAAATTATTCATTTATTAACATATATTTCAGTTTCAATTCACTTCACAATTAATACCCCTTAATTTTTGAAATTACACATTTACCCTAACTTTTATAATTTTTACAATTTAGTCCCTTACTAATTAATCTATCAAATAAGCTAATTTTTCACAATTGGCAATTTATCTAAGTATTCTAGGCTATCTTACAACCCTTGATACTTAAAAATTTAATAGCAAACCCTAATTCTTTAATTCTTCACAATTTAGTCCTAAAATCAATATCTATCAATTTTTTTTATAAAATTATCATATAACAAAATTAAAGTTCTAAATCCATGTTATTTCATCAAAAACGTCTAGCATTCATCAATGGTAACTTTCAAAATTTCCAATAAAATCAAAAACTAATGAAATAGATAGTTGGACCTAATTGTAAAAGTCTTAAAAACACAAGAATTACAAGAAAAAGGCAAGAATTAAACTTACATGAAGCTAATATATAAAAAACCAGCTTAAGAAACTCTTCTATTGCTATTTTTGGCTAAAGATTGATGAAGAAATGTCTATAAAATCTTTTAAATACTATTTTATTTGTTTAATTTTACAAAATTTACCATTTTGCCCTTAGTTCACACTAATTTTGTTATTTCTTCTGCACTTATGCCGCCCAACCAATTTCCTTAGGCTAAATTACTCCTTAAGTCCTCCCTATTTACCATTTAAGCCATTTAATCATTATTTCTTTTAATGAGCAAGTTTTGCACCTTTTCAATTTAGTCCTTTTTAATTAATTAACTATTAAAACATTAAAATTTTCTAACGAAAATTTAATACTAACTTAATGACACTTTATAAATATTTATAAAAATATTTACGACTCAGTTTATAGAATCGAGGTCTCGATACCTCATTTTCAGAACCACTTGACTTAAGATTTTGTTACCCGAACCTAATAATTCATTGTAAACTTAAATTACCAATTCAAAAATCTTTCTAAAATAACATATAACTTGTACTTACTAAATAATAAAATTTATGAGCTTACTCATTGGATTTGGTGGTCCCAAACCACTATTTCTGACACCACTGAAAATTAGGCTGTTACAACTCTCCCCCCTTTAGAAAATTTCATCCTCGAAATTTGTTACTTGTAAATAGGTTTGGATATTGTGATCTCTTCGATTCTTCTGTTTCCCCAGTAGCCTTATCTAAACCATGACGATGCCACAATACTTTTAATGACGGTACTCGTTTATTTCGTAATTCTTTAACCTCTCGAGCCAAAATTTTCACTGGTTCCTCCAAGTATATCATATCTAGTTGCAGCTCAATCTCATTATGAGGAATCACGTGTGAAGGATCAGATCTGTACCGTCTCAGCATCGATACATGGAACACGTTATGAATTTTCTCAAGTTTCGAAGGCAAAACTAATCTATAAGCTACTGGGTCGATTCTTTCGATAATTTCATACGGTCCGATAAATCTTGGGCTTAATTTTCCTTTCCTACCGAACCGTAACACTTTTTTCCACAGAGAGACCTTCAAGAATACTCGATCACCAATAGCAAACTCTGTATCTCTTCTTTTCAAATCTGCATATGATTCCTGACGGTCAGAAGTAGCTTTCAATCTGTCCTAGATAATCCAAACTTTATCTTCAGTCTCTCGAATCAAGTTAACTCCTACTAGCTTGGATTCACTCAATTTGGACCAATACAATGGTGTCTTACATTTCCTCCCATAAAGAGCTTCAAACGGTGCCATTTTTATACTGGATTGATAATTGTTGTTATATGCAAATTCAGCCAACGATAAATACCTTTCCCAGCTACCTCCAAACTCGAGTATACAACATCTCAAAATATTTTCCAGAATCTGAATCACTTGTTCTGATTGTCTGTTGGTTTGAGGATGAAACGTTGTGCTGAAATTTAACTTTGTACCCAAAAACTCTTACAATTTACTCCAAAATCTCGATCTGAAATAATGGATGTTGGAATCCCATGTAACCTCACAATATCTGATATATATAATTTCGCTAACTTCTCAAGTGAAAAATCTGTTCTGACTGGGATAAAATGTGCCGACTTAGTCAATCTGTCAATAATCACCTATATAGAATTTTTCTTTCCCGGAGTCACAGGTAAACCGGGTACAAAGTCCATCGTGACATGCTCCCACTTCCATTTTGGTATCATAACAGGTTGTAACAATCTCGTTAGTACCTGATGTTCTGCTTTTACTTGTTGACAAATCAAACACTTAGCTACGAACTCACAAATTTCCTGTTTCATACCCAGCCACCAATACATCAGTTTCAAATCACAATACATCTTCGTACTACCTAGATGAATGGAGTATATGCTATTGTAAGCTTCAGAAAGAATATCATTTTTCAAATCTAAATTGTTCAGAACACAAATTCTATTATGATAGTGTAACATACCACTTTCATCAATGCTATACTCTGAACTCAGATCGTCCTGAACCATGTGTCGTTTTAGCATCAACTTTGGATTATCATCTTGCAATTCTTGAATTTGTTGAAGGAATAGAGGCTTTGTTCTCAACTCTGCTAATATAAACCATCTCCATTAAGAGATAAATGAGCGTTCAATGCTCGGAGTGCAAACAATGATGACTTCTGACTAAGTGCATCCACAACCACATTAGCCTTTCCCGGGTGGAAGTCAATAATTAAATCATAATCTTTTAGTAACTCTAGCCACAACCTCTGTCTCAAATTCAGCTCTTTCTGAGTCATCAAATATTTCAAACTTTTGTGATCTGTAACCACGTAACATTACTCACCTTATAAATAATGTCTCAAAATTCTTCTCGTGCGATTTTAATTGTCGAGAAGCATAAGCCATTACCTTTCCTTATTGCATCAATACACAACCTAAACCATTTAGAGATGCATCACTACAAATAACATACGGTATACCAGATTCTGGCTGAGTCAAGATTGGAGCTTCCGTTAACATCTTCTTCAGTTGATCAAAACTCTACTGACACTCATCAGACAAAAAAAATTCAACATTTTTCTATAATAATTGGGTCAAAGACGAAGCAGTCATCGAAAAGTTTTTGACAACACGTAGGTAGTAACCTGTTAGACCCCAAAAAATTCACACTTTTGTAACATTTCTCGAAATTTTCCAATTTACTACAGTAAAAACTTTACACAGATCAAATCGAATCCCATCAGCTGGTACAATATGACCCAAAAATCCAACCTCGTGAAGCCATAATTCACATTTGCTAAACTTTGCATACAACTACTTTTCTCTCAAAGTCTGTAGCGTAATTCAAAAATGTTGTGCATGCTCAGATTCTGTCTTGGAATAGATCAGTATATAATCGATAAACACAACTACAAATCTATCAAAATAAGGTTGAAAAATCTGATTCATTAAATCCATGAAAGCAGCAGGGGCATTAGTTAAGCCAAATGGCATTACCAAAAATTCATAGTGACCTATCGAGTTCTGAAAGTAGTCTTTGGCACATCACACTCTTTAACCTTCAACTGGTAATACGCGGATCTAATGTCTATCTTCGAAAACACTGCGGCACCTTTTAGTTGATCAAACAAATCATCGATACGTGGCAAAGGGTATTTATTTTTAATTGTGACCCTGTTCAACTGTCTGTAGTCTATACATAATCTCAAATAACCGTCTTTCTTTTTCACAAATAGAACAGGTGCACCCCAGGGAGATATACTCGGTCTGATAAACCCTCAGTCGAATAACTCTTGCAACTATGCCTTTAACTCCTTTAATTTAGCTGATGCCATTCGGTATGGTGTTATTGATATCAGAGCCGTTCCAGGAATCACATTAATTACAAACTCAACTTCACAATCAGGTGGTAAACCCGATAATTTTTTAGGAAATACATCAGTAAACTCATGAACAACTGGTAACTGATCTAACTTCAATTCTGAACTCCAGGTATCAAGAATGTAAGCTAGAAATGCTTCAATACCTTTTTGCATCAATCTCTGAGCAGAAAAAGCTGAAATGATTCTAACACTATCTTTTGGATTCTCAGACTCAACTGAAATCATCTCTCCTGTCCTACATTTCAAATCAATCTGTTTCTATGTACAATTTACCACAGCATCATGTAAAAACAACCAATCCATTCCCAGAATAACATCAAATTCTTGAAAGGGTAGCAACATCAAATCAGCAGGGAATTCGCAGCCTTTCACTTTTAGTGGACAATTGCGACACATTAAATTAACTATCATACTTCGACCTAATGGATTAGTAACTTGAATATCATAATCGGTAGACTCAACAGGCAATTTCACTTCTGTTACTAATGCAATGCAAATATAAGAATGAGTAGACCCGGGGTCAATCAATACATACACAGTAACATCAAAGAGATAAAATGTACCGGCAATCACATCTGGAGTCGTAACCTCTTTTCTAGCTCAGATGGTATAAGTACGTGCAGGTGCTCTAGCCTCTGAACGAGCAGCAGTATCTTTCATACCCGAGCGAGCAGTCCTAGTGGCACTATTTTGGCCTGAACGCCTACTTCTTTAAGAAGTAGCCAATTGTTTTTCTTTCTGCTCTTCATCTTCTTTTTGTAATTGAGGATAGTTTTAGATAAAATGATTAGTTGCTTCACATTTATAACAAGCCCCCACTTTGCTTCTACACTCACCAAGGTGGGATTTCCCACAGTATCTGCATTTGGGCTTAGAAGTATTTTGCACACTACCCATACTAACAGCGAGTCAGTAGTTCCTCCAAAATCTTTTTGAATCGTCTTGTTTTTATTCGAACATTTTGACATTGCGGTGGCTTGACTGAAATCATCTTTAGACTTTTTCATAGGTAATGCCGAAAATGATTTAGAGGAACCTCTTTTGTAAGATTTTTTATTCTGCCTATCTCGTTGCTCTTTTCTGTTATACACCTCTTCCATCTTTTGTGCATGATTTGACAAAACAATAAATTCTCATATTTTAGTGCCTCCAATCATCATTCAGATTTCATCATTCAACCTTTCTTCAAATTGGATACACATTTCTTCTTCGGTTGGCACAATTTTCGGGCATATTTACTGAGGTATACAAATTCCCTTTCATACTCAGCTACTGATATGTTCCCTTGGCGCAACTTAAGGAATTCCCTTTTTTTTTCTTATTTAGATACCTTTTACTGACATATTTCTTTTTAAATTCACTCTGGAAGAATTCCCAAGAAATTTTCTCCTTTGGCACAACCGCCATTATTGTCGACCACTAGTTATATGCTTTCTCTTTTAGTAATGAAACAACATATCTAAAATAATCATCAGAGGAGCAAGCCATTTCTTCAAAAACTCTTACTATATTCTGGAGCCAATACTCAACTTTAACTGGATCATTATCTGATCTACCCCGAAATTCCTTGGCCCCATATTTTTTGAGTTTCTTAATCAGAGTACGTTTACTAGGTTCAGTCACTCGAGCAGGTGGAGGTGTAACCAGGGGCACTACAGGTGGTACAGTAGGGGGAAGAGGTTGTTGAGCTGGGTTTCTTCCCTGCATGAACTCACTAAACCATTGGTTCATATATCCAAAGAAGATGTTTTTAAGTTCTTGTTCTTGAGCTTGAGGAATCAGGACATTACTACTCTTCTTATGTTTAGAAGTCAGTGCTCTACTATTGACCTCATCATGGTCAGCATGTTTAGATCCATCTGACATCTTTACAATTTATAAGAAAACAAAGGTTAGATCAGATCATACACATCACACTATCATAGATTTATATGACATGTATTTCTAGACATTTTACACACTACGTTCATTCCAAGAATCGGCTAATTTAAAGCTCTGATACCACTAAATGTAACACCCCTAACCCTTATCCGTCGCCAAAATAGGGTTACGGAGCATTACTAGACTTTTTAGGTTAAATGCGAACTTTTCATAACATTTAACACACATATCAAAACCCAATCATAAATCACTCAAATTGTCCCTTCTATGAGCCCTCGAGGCCTAATATACTTATTAGAAGTAAATCGGGACTAAACCGGAAGCTCAAAATTTTTTTCCCAAAATTTTAAAAATTTCCTTAAGTGCAGGGGACACACGCCCGTGTGGCCAGGCCATGTGGCTCACAAAGGCCAAGAGACATGCCTGTGCCTTAGGTCGTATGGGCATTCGATGTGAGGCACACGGTTGTGTCCCAGCCCATGCCAATTTAGGGTGCTTACTGACTTGGGTCACACGGCCAAGCCACACGCCCGTGTGCTAGGCCGTGTGCAAAAACCTGAGCATTATGTTTCTCAATTTTAAAGATGCAGGGGACACACAACCGAAACACACACTTATGTGTTAGGCCATGTGTCACACATGGCTGAGACACACGCTCGTGTCTCTGCCCATGTGGACAAAAATTAGCCATTTTAGGGCAATTTTTCTCACCCATTTTGATATCAACCTATGCACAACATTTTAATACATCAATACATCCCAAACAAGCAATCAATGCAAGACAAAATCATGTTTTAAGCATGACATAATATCACAAATACTTAAATACTTAAACTTATCTATTTAATCCATCTCATTGATTTATCAGATTCTACTACTAATTATATATATACAAGCATATATCATTCACATCCACATTTCAGTTTATTTCATTTCTAAACCAACCCTATACATGCCATATAAACCATAATATACATTACAAAAACTACCGGAGTGAGTTGGATAGTGTGGCTTGATGTGTGGATCCGATCTCCCGACCTCAAGTTAATCTACAAGAACATTAAACAACACAAGTAAGCATCATGAAGCTTAGTAAGTTCAATAGGTTAAACATAAATCTTACCAAAATTAATATAACAATTTAAATAGTAAATTATTCATGCACTCTCCCTGTCAAATCACAACATAAATCGATAAACACATTTATTTCAAATCAATATCAATAATAAATAATAAATATTTCAATTTCAATCACATAAGTCATTTACCAAATCTTACCGAATCGGAAAACAACTTACGGATATGAGTACATCGTTTCAGAAGCCTGAAGGCTAAACAAAAGCATATAAGTGCTAAACATAAACCCAAAAGGGTTGAACGAAAGCTCATAAAAGCTGAACAGAAACCTATTAGGGTTGAACGGAAACTCATATGAGTTAAACAGAAGCTCATGAGAGCTAAACGAAAAGTAAACATGAAATTTTGCAACAAACACTGAATCTTGGTTTACTTGGACAATTTTCTGTCAATTCTTCCTTTACTGTCTTTCACACACAACGATTGCACTCAATCCTGTGTTCCATTCAAACCGGATATTCACTTCAAATTTATAATTTAACAATATTTCATTTTTGACCAATATACTAAATACATAATATCATTCATCAATTCAATATAATTATTAAAGTTTAACCATACAAACTTGCCTGAGTTAAATTGTAAAATGTGTAGAAGTTCAGAGACTATTCTGCTAATTTCCCTTTTTCACGATTGTCTACAGGCTCTTGATCTAAAATATAAAATTATTCATTCATTAGCATATATTTCAGTTTCAATTCACTTCACAATTAATACCCCTCAATTTTTGAAATTACACATTTACCCTAACTTTTATAATTTTTACAATTTAGTCCCTTACCAATTAATCTATCAAATGAGCTAATTTTTTTCAATTGAAAATTTATCTAAATATTCTAGGCTATCTTATAGCCCTTGATACTTAAAAATTTAATAGCATACCCTAATTCTTTAATTCTTCACAATTTAGTCCTAAAATCAATATCTATCAAATTCTCTTTATAAAATTATCATATAACAAAATTAAAGTTCTAAACCCATGTTATCTCATCAAAAACATCTAGCATTCATCAATGGTAACTTTCAAAATTTCCAATAAAATCAAAAACTAATGAAATAGATAGTTGGACCTAATTGTAAAAGTCTTAAAAACACAAGAATTACAAGAAAAAGGCAAGAATTAAATTTACATGAATCTAATATATGAAAAACCAGCTTAAAAAAACTCTTCTATGGCTATTTTTGGCCGAAGATTGATGAAGAAATGTCTAGAAAATCTTTTTATTGCTGTTTTATTTGTTTAATTTTACAAAATTTACTATTTTGCCCTTAGTTCTCACTAATTTTGTTATTTCTTCTACACTTATGCCGCCCAACCAATTTGCTTAGGCTAATTACTCTTTAACTGCTCCCTATTTACCATTTAGGTCATTTAATCACTATTTCTTTTAATTAGCAAGTTTTGCACCTTTTTCAATTTAATTAAAATTTTCTAACAAAAATTTAATACTAACTTAATGACACTCCGTAAAGATTTATAAAAATATTTACGGCTCGATTTATAGAACCGAGGTCTCGATACCTCGTTTTTTGAACCACTTGACCTAAGATTTTATTACTTGAACCTAATAATTCATTCTAAACTTAAATTACCAATTCAAAAATCTTTCTAAAATCACATATAATTTGTAATTACTAAATAATAAAATTTACAAGCTTACTCATTGGATTTGGTGGTCTTAAACCACTGTTTCCGACACCACTGAAAATTAGGCTGTTACACATGTTCTGATTGTCTCAAGACTCTAAGGTAAAATGACCTAAAATGTACGTTTCTATGCATTCAAACCTTAACCGAAACATATCTAAAATTTATGCCAAACTTAATTTCATCAATATAAAATATAATAACACATTTCAAACACAAACCAAACATAAATTCAATGCATCGCCACCTAGCAAAGTAACTTTCATACATAAACACATATAATTATGCATAATATTCAACTAATCAAGTGTTGAAATTCATCACATAAAACATTATAGGTTCATATTACCAAAACAAGTAAAAAACACATCCAACCATAGGACTCAACTTAGATACATGCCATTAAACCATATATACAAACAAAAGAGGCACAAACTTGATTCCAAGCTGAGATGCTAAGTTGGATGATTTAAAAAATTCTGATCTACTCTAGAACCTAACTGAGACCTATGATGGAAAGAAACATATATAGTACGTTGAGTAAGGTATACTTAGTAGTGCTAACATAATTTGAATTCAATTAAAAACAAATTAGAAATCATTTAACTAAACTAAGTATTATTAATTATACATGTTAATAAAAAACCATATCATCATCAATATACACAAATCATTAAAACCTCATCATGCTCTTACAAATATAATGCCTACTTACACATATTGAAGTTTCAATGCACCCAGAGTATTTGCATTTGTTTAATCATCTCAAAACCATATCTTATATTGTCATTATAGCCATATTTCAATAGCACATATACTTATCATATAATTTTATATTTTAATATCTGCTAACAAAATCAGACTCAAGGAAGGATACTCAAATAGATCCACCAACACACCAATATATGCACTGAAGTGCTAGTCGAGCATAGATGCACCAATCCCACCAACCATACCAGAATATGCTTGTGACCCTAGGGTATTTGGGTTGATGATACATTTTTGAGCCCCAAGGTATTAGAGAACTATTACAATATAATTTTTGCTCAACGTTGAATCTCCCACCTATCAAAATGGACTCTGTGGCATTCCAACTATACATGTAACTTTATCCAAAAACATTAATAAGCATTTTTTCCCATTATCAATAATCACAGAGCAAATTTACAATAGAATAACAATAAAAAACACTCAAAAATCATTTACATATTCAATTAACATATCTAATAATCGTGTTTAAACGTAATCATTTGCGATACCTCAAATATATCAAATAGTGAAGGATATACATACCTCTTAACCATGTACAAAATTAATATCTTTTCATTTATATTTACTTATTGAATTATGCATATATATAAATATTGAAAGCAAATTATGAAAGCAAAAACTAGATTAGCTACTCTTGTAACAACCCGTTTTCAATCAAATCAGAACAGTGGTTTTGGAACCACAAATCTGAAGTTAAAAAAATATTTTATTATTATTTTGATGTCTATAGCATGATAGTATGATTGCATGAAAATTTCGTTAAGGAATTTTATCGTTTTCATGCTTAATTTGTGAAAAAGGACTAAATCGCGTAAAGTGCAAAAGTGGTGTTCTAATAGCTAAAGGTGTCTAATAGATATGGAACTTTAAAGTGGAGGTCCTTATGTTGTAATCAAACCATCCATAATGTGAGTGGACATATATTGTCACATTAATAAGTGTTTTAAAGGTTTTATATTAAGGTTTAAAATGTAAATTTATAAAATAAACTAAGCAAAATAAAGAAAAACAAATTGTCATCTTCCAAAATACACCTATCCACCGAAATTTAGACTTGAAAACTCCATGGAAGGAGCTTGAAGTTCGACCAAGAGTATATTGTGCATATAAGTGCAATTTGCTCGGTTTTTAATTATTTCTATGCTTTTGGAGTCGTTGTAGCTTAATCTAGCTAGCCCAGGGACTAAATTATGAAATTGTTACAGTATTAGGGTTTTACCATTAATGAATATGTATGTGTTTTGATGTTTGATGATAGAAAATGTTTAGGGGAAAAATAGTAATTTTGCCATAACATGAATTTTTGGATTGAATTGAATAGAATGAGATTTAAAGTAGTTAAATTTGACTATATAGAACAAGAAAAGCTACGTATGGAATTAGATTGGGGAAAAAAATAAAGTTTTGGATTGAACGATTGTTTTTCTTCTTCGTATATCAATAAGCTTTAAATTATATGTGTGTATATGCTTAATTAATACAATGGAGATGATACGATACTACGAAAATTATCTACGAGATATCATCAATTATTTGGATCCCGTTTGAAACTTAGGAATAGATAGGACGCAAATGAAATGTCATTAGGGGTTATCATGTTTTGGGTGCTGGTCCCGTACATTTTACTGGTGGCTGAGTTTTCGGCATGTGTTGCGGTTGCTCGTCAGCTTGTGTGAGCATCACCGTGTAGCTACTTCTTGACCGTCAGCTTGTGTGAGCAGATCTGGTGATAGCTCAAGAGTGATTATATATATATGAGATATGAGATAAAGATAGTTTCGACCATGTATCGGCACTTAGTATGCGAGATACCCGAGTATCCAATATTATTCCAAATGGTTTAACGGGTACAGTAATATTACGAGAGTGTATGAGTTTGATATGAACCAGTACAGGTATGTACGTGAATCATGTAGAAATTGAATTTATGAGATTTGTGATTTCATAATTAACTTTGTTCCTGATTATATGTTAAGCTATTGACATCGAATTGAAATGTATTATGATTTAAGTTACTTGTTTTATTGTGGTTGATTGGTAAGTTATGTTTGCAGTTATACGAACTTACTAAGCTTAATTGCTTACTTTAGTTTTTCGTGTTTTATAGTGATTCGGAAGCTCGCTCATTTTGAAAGTTATTAGAGATTGCATCACACTATCGAACTCCTATTTTGGTACTTTTGGACTTAATGTATTTTGGTTATATGGCATGTATAGGTTAATTGGTTAATGAAAGCCTATATGTTTTATTTTGTTTTAGCCATTGATGTGGCTTGATAGTGGTATATGCTTTGATATGTAAATATGTGTAAATGACCTTTAGATATGTGGTTTATAATTGTTATGTGAATGCCTTGTTGTGAACTGGTATTTAAAGTAGCAAATGGTTGAAAATGAGAATGTATTAGCATGCTAAGTATTAGGCAAGATAGTGTAAATATGAAATTGACCATTTAGGTGAATTCTTAAAAGTGATATTGGTATGTTTTGAAATGGCAAATTGTGATGTTTATGAGCATTATGGTTGTTGGTATTGGTATGACATGATTTGGACTTGGTTGAGATTGGTTTGAATGCTTATTGATGATATGGTCATATGCTATTTGGTATGTGTAGGTTGGTGCCACTTTGGGTGAGAAATAAGGCTTGGAAAATGACCTATTTTTGTCCACATGAACAGAGACACGGGCATGTGTCTCAGCCGTGTGTGAAAGACGGTCAAGTGGGGCACGACCATGTTTCCCCTGATACTTCTTCAGAAATCAAGTCAGTAGCTTCACACGGCCTAGCACACGGGCATATGGCTTGGCCGTTTGGCACAATTCAGTATACTCAGCAGTTTTTGCATGGCCTAGCACACAACCTGGCACACGGGTGTGTGAGGCCACTTTGAAGGGTACACGGCTTGACACACGGGCGTGTGGTCTGGCTGTGTAGCCCAAGCCAGTGAGTTACACGGGGTCAGGCACAGGCTGGGACATAGCATGTGATCCCATTTTGAATGTCCACATGGCCTGTGACACGGGCGTGTCTCTTGGCCATGTGAGACACACGGCCTGGCCACACAGGCGTGTGTTCCCTGTACTTTGAAAATTTTTTATGTTTTTCTAAAAATTTCTTAAGCATTCAATTTAGTCTCATACCACTTGTAATTCTTGTTTTAAGCCCCGAGGGCTCGTGTTAGGGATTATATGACTGAATTTGAATGACTTTTATTTGGATATGAGAAATGGATATGAATTGTATGATTGTTTAAAGGATTAGTCTGGTAATGCTTCGTAACCCTATTACAGCGACAGATACGGGTTATGGGTGTTACATTTATTGGTATCAGAGCTATGGTGTAGTCGATTCTACAACTAACGTAACGTGTGTGAGTCTAGCTATATATGCCATATTTAACCTGTGATAGTATGATATCTCCTGATAATTTTTAACCATGTTTTCATATAGTAATGGATTCCAATCGAGTAGACTCCGATGATGTAGAAAGTAATGCTCCAGCCTCTATTTATAGAGTAGCACCGTCTGGTTCGAGACAGTATCTGAGGGTCGGGGAGGAGAGGCCAAGGAAGCCTTCTTCCAAATGATGAATGAGTGATTTTCTGAGTTTGTCAGAATGAATCCAACTACTCAACAACCTCCACACCAAACTATTCCCTAATCAATTCTGGTAGCTTTTCAAGTTCGAAAACTCGTACGTTTACCACCTGTTGAGAAAATTCGAAAGTATGGGGCTGAAGAGTTTAGAGCTACAGTTGATGATGATATTGAGAGAGCTGAGTTTTGGCTTGAGAATATGATCTGAGTTTTTAATGAATTGTCTTGTACACCATCTGAGTGTGTTAAGTGTGCTGTGTCTCTTCTAAGAGATACAGCTTATCAGTGGTGGAATACCTTGATATCTATTGTACCAAGAGAACGGATCACGTAGGGATTCTTTCAGACTGAGTTCAGGAAAAAAGTACATAAGCTGGCGGTTTCTCAATAAAAAACGTAAGGAATTTCTAGAATTGAAATAGGGTCGTATGATAGTAACTGATTATGAAATAGAATTCGTGAGACTAAGTAAATATACTTGAGAATGCCTCTCTATTGAAGAAATTATGTGTAAGCGATTCGAAGACGGGTTGAATGAGGATATCAAGCTTTTAGTCAGAATTTTGGAACTGGAAGAATTTGTTGTTTTGGTACATAGAGCCTGCAAAGCCAAGGAGCTTAGTAAAGAAAAGAGAAGAGTCGATTCTGAGGCTAGAGATTCAAGAAAGAAGTCAATGGGTAAATCATATCATTCATCGTCAAAGAAATTAAATGATTTTTATAATTGTTCGACTGTTTCAGTGGAGTATTCCAACAGAGATCGTAGAAAGCAACACACGAGTCTAAAAGCTCAAGTCACTTCAGTATCAAGCATTGGAAGTATCAAAGTTAACAAACCTGAGTGTCAACAATGTGGAAAACGACATTTTGGAAATTGTTTGATGAATAATAATGCTTGTTTCAGTTGTGGCTCGCAAGAGCATGTTACTAATGATTATCCTGAGTTATCCGAAAAAGACAAATTTTTGACTACAAGGCCGAGTAATATAGTTTCCAGGGGGAGACCACCTCGAAATACTGGTAATGTGAATAGTAGTAAAGGTGCAACAAAAGATTCTACTCTGAGACCCGAAGCCCGAGTGCCAGCCAAAGCTTATGCTATTCGTGTTCGTGAGGATGCATCGGCACCAGATGTTATCACAGGTACTTTTTCTCTTTATGACACTGATGTAATTGCTTTGATTGATCCTAGATCGACCCATCCATAAGTCTGTATGAATTTAGTGTCTGGTAAGATTTTACCTGTTGAGTCCACTAAATTCGTGATTAAAGTATCGAACACCTTAGGCCAGCATGTTTTAGTTGATAAAGTTTGTAAGAATTGTCCCTTGATGACTCGAGGTTACTATTTTTTGGTCGATTAGATGCTTTTACCGTTTGATAAATTTGATGTGATCTTGGGTATGAATTGGTTACTTTGCATGATGCTGTTGTAAACTGTAGACTAAAGACTATTGAATTGAAATGTCAGAATAGTGAAATTATTCATATTGAATCCGATGATTCAAGTGGGTTACCTATTGTGATATTGGCTATACTAGCTCAGAATTATGTGAGGAAAGGTTGCGATGCTTACCTTGCTTATGTAATGGATACAAAAGTGTCTAAATCGAAGATTGAATTAGTGCCAGTGGTTTGTAAATATCTAGATGTGTTTCCAGAAGAGTTACCTGGGTTGCTACCAGTTAGAAAAGTTGAATTTGCTATTGAGTTAGTACCGAGAACATCACCGAATATCAATAGCTCCATACAGAATGGCTCTGACAGAGTTGAAAGAGTTGAAAGTGCAGTTGCAAGAGTTAACGGATAAAGGTTTTGCATGACTGAGTTTCTCGCCTTGGGGTGCACCAGCTCTGTTCATCAAGAAGAAAGATGGATCGATGAGATTATGTATAGATTATCAACAGCTTAATAAAGTTACGATCAAGAAAAAGTATCCATTGTCGAGAATTGATGATTTGTTTGATTAGCTAAAAGGTGCCACCATATTTTCTAAAATTGATTTGCGATCTGGTTATTATCAATTGCAAAAGTTAGATTTTTGGCTCTGGGAAGTTGGATTTTTGGGACACATAGTATCGGTGGATAGCATCCAAGTTGATCCGAGTAAGATTTTAGCTGCTGTTGATTGGAAACCACCAAGAAATATATTCGAGATCAGAAGTTTTCTGGAATTAGTTGGCTATTATTGGTGTTTTGTAAAAGGTTTCTCGATGGTTGCTACACCAATGACTCAGTTATTACAAAAAGATGTAAAGTTTGAGAGGTCTGAGAAATGTCAATAGAGTTTTAATAAGTTGAAAGTACTGTTAATTAAAGCACTAGTTTTGGTTCAGCCTAAGCGGGGTAAAGAGTTTGTGATTTTTGGTGATCCGTCCTTGAACGGTTTGGGATGTGTTTTAATGCAAGAAAGCAAAGTGATAACGTATGCTTCTAGACAGTTAAAGACGCATGAGAAGAATTATCCGACAAATGACTTAGAGTTGGTTGCGATCGTGTTTGCATTGAAGATTTGGCAACACCATTTGTTCAGTGAAAAATGCCATATTTTTACTGGTCATAAGAGTTTGAAGTATTTGATGTCTCAGAATGGTTTGAATTTGCGACAACAAAGATGGCTTGAATTGTTGAAAGACTATAAGTTAGTAATCCATTATCATCTGGGAAAAGCAAATGTAGTCGCGGATGCTTTGAGTAGAAAATCTCTGTTTGCTCTGAGAGTGATGAATACAACATTAAGCTTGTCTAATGATGGTTCGATTTTATTTGAATTAAAAGCTAAATCGATGTTTTTACAGCAAATATGCGAGGCTCAGAAATGTGATAATGAATTGCAAGCTAGAAGAATACAGTGTGAGTCAACTACTAATTCAGAGTTTCAGATCAGATCTAATGATTGTTTGTTGTTTCGAGGTAGAGTTTGTGTACCAAAGAATACTAAGCTTATATAGAAAATTTTATACGAAGCACACAGTGGTTGCTTATCTGTTCATCTGGGGAGTACTAAGATGTACAGTGATCTGAAACAGATGTACTGGTGGTTGGGGATGAAACGTGACATTTCTAAATTTGTGTCGAGATGCTTGATTTGTCAATAGGTTAAGCTGAACATCAAGTGCCTTCAGGACTATTACAACCAGTAATGATACCTGAGTGGAAGTGGGATAGAGTTATGATAGATTTCGTACCGGGATACCCCTATCTTCAAAAAAGAAAGATGCTATCTAAGTTGTTTTTGATCGTTTGATGAAATCTGCACATTTCACTCCAGTACGTACAAATTTTTCACTTGATAGATTAGTTGAATTGTACATTTCAGAGATTGTCAGCTTGTATGGTATGTC
The DNA here is from genome assembly GCA_025698475.1 of Gossypium anomalum. Classification (NCBI taxonomy): domain Eukaryota; kingdom Viridiplantae; phylum Streptophyta; class Magnoliopsida; order Malvales; family Malvaceae; genus Gossypium; species Gossypium anomalum. Next base: position 40,261,565 of record CM046961.1, on the reverse strand, counting down.
GGTCTCTATTATTTTGGATAGTGATCCGCGGTTTATATCACGATTTGAAAAGAAATTGCAAGAGGATTTGGGTACACGATTACATTTTAGCACTGCATTTCATCCTCAAACGGTGGTCAGTTTGAGAGAGTGATTCAAATGCTCGAAGATATGCTTCGTTGCTGTGTTTTAGAATTTGAAGGCAACTGGGAAAAATATTTACCATTGGTGGAATTTGCGTATAACAGTAGTTTTCAATCGAGTATAAAGATGGCACTGTATGAAGCTATAGTTTGAAAGTAGCTTCAGATCGACAGAAATCGTATGCAGATTTGAAACGTAAAGATATTGAATTTCAAATTGGCGACAGGGTATTTTTGAAAGTATCATCGTGGAAGAAGATTCTTTGATTTGGTCGCAAAAGGAAATTGAGTCCGCGGTTTATTGAGCCGTATGAGATTATAGAAAGAATAGGACCAGTTGCATATCTACTTAAATTACCATTAGAGTTGGAAAAGATTCATAATGTGTTCTATGTATCTATGTTACGATGGTATCGATCTAATCCTTCGCATATAATTTCTCCGTTAGAAGTTGAAATTCAGCCCGACATGTCGTATAATGAAGAACCGATCAAAATTTTGGCTCGAGAGATTAAAGAATTAAGAAACAAAAGCATAGCTCTAGTGAAGGTACATTGGCAACGTCATGGAATAGAAGAAGCTACATGGGAACCCGAAGAAATTTTTAGAAAACAGTACCCTAATCTATTTTTTAGTAAGATTTTTGGGATGAAAATTCCTAATGGGGGAGAGTTGTAACAACTAGTTTTTAGTCAAATCGGAACCATGGTTTCAGAACCACAAATCTGAATTAAAAAATATTTTATTATTATTTTGAGGTCTATAGCATGATAGTATGATTGCATGAAAATTTCGTTAAGAAATTTTATCGTTTGCATGCTTAATTTGTGAAAAAGGACTAAATCGCGTAAAGTACAAAAGCCGTGTTCTAATAGCTAAAGGTGTCTAATAGATATGGATCTTTAAAGTGGAGGTACTTATGTTGTAATTAAACCATCCACAATGTGGGTGGACATATATAGACACATTAATAAGTGTTTTAAAGGTTTTATATTAAGGTTTAAAATGTAAGTTTATAAAATAAACTAAGTAAAATAAAGAAAAACAAATTATCATCCTCCAAAATACACCTATCCACTGAAATTTAGACTTGAAAACTCCATGGAAGGAGCTTGAAGGTTCGGCCAAGAGTATATTGCGCCTGTAAGTACAATTTTGCTCGGTTTTTAATTATTTCTATGTTTTTGGAGTCGTTGTAGCTTAATCTAGCTAGCCCAGGGACTAAATTGCGAAACTGTTAAAGTATTAGGGTTTCACCATTGATGAATGTGTATGTGTTTTTATGTTTGATGATAGAAAATGAATGGTTATTATTAGATAAACAAGTTTTGTAAAGTGATTTTTGTTGAAAATGTCAAATAGGGATTTATTTGTATAATGTGAAAATTATGTGGTGAAATGTGTGAAATAATAAAATGTATGGGCTGCTATGGGTATATATAGAATTTGAATAGCATGGGTGTGGATTAAATTGCATGAATTTTCATTTTTATGAGCTATGGACTAAATTGTAAAGAAGTTAAATGTTTAGGGGCAAAATATTAATTTTGCCATAACATGAATTTTTGGTTTGAATTGAATAGAATGAGATTTAAAGTAGTTAATTTTTGATTATATAGAACAAGAAAAGCTACGTACGAATTTAGATCAGGGAAAAGATAATGTTTTGGGCTGAACGATCGTTTTTCTTCATACGAGTTCGAGGTAAGTTCGTATATCGATAAGCTTTAAATTATGTGTGTATATGCTTAATTAATACAATTGAGATGATAAGATACTATGGAAATTATCTACGAGATATCGTCAATTATTTGGATCCCGGTTGAACCTTAGGAATAGATAGAATACAAATGACATGTCATTAGTGGTTACCGTGCTTTGGGTGCTAGTCCCATACGTTCTACCGGTGGCTGAGTTTTTTGGCAATGTGTCGCGGTTACTCATCAGCTTGTGTGAGTAGCACTGTGTAGCTACGTCTTGATCGTCAGCTTGTCTGAGTAAACCCAGTGATGGATCGAGAGTGAGCATATATATATGATATTTGAGATAAAGATAGTTTCGACCATGTATCTGCACTTAGTGTGTGTGATACCCGAGGATTCGATATTATTCCAAATAGTTCAACGGTACAGTAATATTACGAGAGTGTATGAGTTCAATATCAACCAGTACAGGTATGTACGTGAATCATGTAGAAATTGAATCTATGAGACTTGTGATTTCATAATTAACTTTGTTGGTGATTATATGTTAAGCTATTGACATCAAATTGAAATGCATTATGATTTAAATTACTTATTTTATTGTGGTTGATTGGTAAGTTATATTTGTTGTTATACAAACTTGCTAAGTTTAATTGCTTACTTTGTTTTTTTTTTTTTTTGTGTTTTATAGTGATTCGGAAGCTCGGTCGTTTTGGAAGTTGTCAGAGATTGCATCACACTATTGAACTCTTATTTTGGTACTTTTGGACTTATGTATTTTGGTTATATGGCATGTATAGGTTAATTGGTTAATGGAAGCCTATATATTTTGTTATGTTTTAGCCATTGATGTGGCTTGACAGTGATATATGCTTTGATATGTAAATATGTGTAAATGGGCCTTAGATATGTGGTTTATAATTGCTATGTGAATGCCTTGTTGTGAATTGGTATTTAAAGCAGAAAATGGTTGAAAATGAGAATGTATTAGCATGCTAAGTATTAGGCAAGATAGTACATATATGAAATTGACCATTTAGGTGAATTCTTAAAAGTGATATTGGTATGTTTTTAAATGGAAAATTGTGATGTTTATGAGCATTATGGCTGTTGGTATTGGTATGGCATGATTTGGACTTGGTTAAGATTAGTTTGAATGCCTATTGATGATATGGTCATATGCTATTTGGTATGTATAGGTTGGTGCCACTTTGGGTGAGAAATAAAACTTGAAAAATGGCCTACTTTTGTCTACATGGGTAGAGAGACACGGGCATGTGTCTCAGCCGTGTGTGACAGACGGTCAAGTGACACGACTGTGTGTCCCCTGATACTTCTTCAGAAATCAAGTCAGTAGCTTCACACGGCCTAGCATACGGGCTTGTGGCTTAGCTGTGTGGCACAAGTCAGTATACTCATCAGTTTTTGCACGGCCTAGCACACACCCTGGCACACGGGTGTGTGAGGCCACTTCGAAGGGTACACGGCTTGACACACGGGCGTGTGGTCTAGCCATGTGGCCCAAGCCAGTGAGTTACACGGTGTCAGACACGGGCTGGGTCACGACGTTGTGATCCCATTTCGAATGTCCACACGGCCTGTGACACGGGCGTGTCTCTTGGCTATGTGAGACACACGGCCTGGCCATACGGGCATGTGTCCCCTAAACTTTGAAAATTTTCCATGTTTTTCTAAAAGTTTCTTAAGTATTCGACTAAGTCCCATACCACTTGTAATGCTTATTTTAAGTCCCGAGGGCTCGTGTTAGGGATTATATGACTGAATTTGAGTGACTTTTATTTGGATATGAGAAATGGATATGAATTGTATGATTGTTTAAAAGATTAGTTCGATAATGTTTCAAAACCCTATTCCGGCAAAGGATACGGGTTAGGGGTGTTACAACTCTTCAACAACTTTGGCTTTTCCTTTATCTTTCGATGTCTCGACATTGTTTTTAGTTATGTTCAATAAATTCAATTTGTTAAAACACATTAGTTTCACATATTAAATATAAAAACACACAAATTAATATGAAATGCATTTTATTCAACTTAGTCCCTCAAGACCCTAATACCCGAAATGCTTGTATCTCACGATTTACCTGATCAGATCTAATTCCAACTACATCAATATAGTACACGGACCTCCAACTATCATTCTACAATATAAATTTTAATTTGGTCCTTAATGCTCAATAATAACTTCAATGCTTTTAGGCTTAAATCAAGCTTATTCATATAACACCAGTTACCTTACCAACATTATAGCATAATTTCATCTAAAGTTCTAATGCTCTCTCACTAATTTATCATAAAATCAACCATTAAAATTTAACTAAACTTTAATAATCAAGAATTCAAATATTTGATCTTTACGAAGCTAAGATCACAAGCTAAGAATTTATCAAAAATCAAATGAAAATATTCTTTACCTTAGAAAATTTGGTGGACGAAAATAGTGAAGGAACAAAACCATTTTCTTTCTTTATTCCTCCTTTAGCTAAATATAGAAGAAGAAATGAGTTTTTCTCTTTCCTCCCATTACCATACTTTAACATATTAAATTATTATTAATTAAAATAATTATATCATCAAATGGATAAGATTAACTTAAGAAATTATTAATGCTAATGGATGCTAACGATCATGTCTCTCCACTAATGTGAATTAATTAAGGTTTAATTACCTTTTAGGTCCTTGGTTTTATTGCACATTAAGGGCTTGTTCACAATTAAATCAAATTCACTCATTTAACTACTTTGCAATTTAATCCATGTACTATAATAACTAATCATTTCTAGTTTAATTTAATTTACTAATTCAACCCTACAATTTCATAATTGACACAAAATTATTCAACTCTAATTACTAACTAACTCATTTTAAGAAATTTGGCCTTAAAAACTGAATTTGTTTGATGCCATTGAAAATTGGATCATTACAAAAGAAGGTCAATTTCTATTGCCGATAAAGACGGGTAATAAGGGTTAAAGAAGGAATAAGAAAAGAATAAACGAAGAAACAACATAAAGAGGAAAAAAAGAAAAAAAAAGTATAAAGTATTTTATGTTTTTATTAACAAAATGAAATTCACTTTTAGGATTATAAATTTATTAATGTTTTTTTCATTATTTTGCCTTTTAAAATATGAAAAAGGTATAATTGTTTTTGGAGCTCCTTGCTTTGACTTATTAAATTTTTTCACAAACACATTGCCACGTGGCAACCCATGATTAGGCTATATGTCAAAGATGTCAGTATTTAGCACCGTTAGAAGGAAGTACCAAATTGATAGACAAAAATCAAACTTCAACTACCACATTAGACATTTTGAAAGTAAAAGTGTCACATTGAAAGATAATGTAACAACTCATTTTTGGTGATATCAAAAATGGTGGTTTCAAAACCCTATTTTTCGAAGATCGAGTCTGTAAATATTATTAAATAATATCTACAAGTTTATTATAGTGCCATCTTAATTTTTGACTTGGTAATTTTATTGAATGATTAGTAATTAAGGTACAAGGACTAAATCATAAAAATCATGAAAGTTAATTGTTATGAATTTTAGTTACTTAAAGACTAAAATTATATTAATGAGGGCTTCAAATGGCAATTTAGCCATTAGAAAAACATGGCAGACGGTTGGTAGGAAGATGAATTAAAACGATGATACATGAATAGTATATTGTTATATTTATTATGTTAAAACAATTAAAAAAGAAAGAAAGCCAACCCTTGTTCCTATTCATCATCTCTCCCATGAAAGTAAGAGAAGAAAAAGAGAGTTTGAAACCTTCAAACATTCAGCCTTGCATCTAAGTGTAACCAAAGTTTGTTTTTCATAAATTTTAAGTTTTTGAGATCGTTGTAACTTGATTTAGCTAAATCATGTTTTATTTTTTGAATTTGCTAAAGTTTCAAAATGTTGCCATTATTGATTTTTTTGAAGCTTTTGGTAGTAATATGTTAGTTTATAATCTTAGAAATGAAAAAGGGATTAAATTGTAAAGCTAAATGTTTGTTTTTGAGATAGGGACTAAAATGAAAATATTGTAAAACTTTCATGAGATTTTGATAGAAATTGATAGTTGAGGATTGTAGAAGGGTACAATTGAAATCAAATTGAAAAAAAAAATTTAATTGTGAAAGTTATAGTTGTTTTGCTTTTAAGGACTAAATTGAATACAATGAAAAAAATTAGAGGTTTTATAAAAATAAAATAAAATAGGTCCATGCATATCATATTATGTTATTGTCAAGATACAAGATAGAGTTCGAATCTCATACGAACATAATGCGGCAGAAAATAAAATTGATATCCTATAAACTACCAAGGATCTTATACAATACATACAAATTGAAAAGGGAATAACGAAAATTACCTTTGTTTCATTAAAGTTCCAGATACTAAGACTTGATTTGAATCGGATCTCCGAAAGTGCTGCCTTGTTGGAAGATGACCACCCTCTACAAGTATCCACACTCGAACGAAAGAAAAATGGTCTAGTGGAATGCTAGTTCCAACTTTATTTTCTGAAAACGTTTTTGGTTTATTCTCTCAAACGGCTGATAGCCAAAAACTTGAGTTATTGGAGAAGTGTACATATATCACATATATATAATGTTGGGTAAAACTGGATTTGAGGTTGTATATATATTTAAAACTCTTTTAAATAATTTAAAATCTCTTTCCTTATTTGATAAGGAGTATGAGATTTTATCTAGAATCTTAAAAATTCTTTTAAATAATAATTTAAATTCTTTTTTAATTATTATTCATCTAAAACTCTTTTAAATATATAATTAAATTCTATTTGCTTGTTTGATAAGTAATATATCAAATCCCCTTTTTTATCTCGTTTATTATTACTTTTTGAGTTTAACAAGAAATAGTTACAAAACTACTATTTGTTATCATTTTGACTACGAATTTAAATTTCCAAGAATTAAATTCGAATAAAAATAATAACTAATTATTACTCGTAATTTAAAATAATCTTATCATTTTAAATTACTTAAAGAGAGTGATAAGCTTAACCATTCTTGTTCATTCTTAAAGTGTGACCTTATAGGTTCAATTAATGTTGGCAATAGACCCAAATCATATTTGGTCCTACAAGTCATAAGTGGCCTCTAGCAAGACATTATGACTACCCAAGTTAAATGAAAGCTCATGATCCGAGACAACCTAAATACAACTAATGAAAAAAAATCCTTTTGTCTCATGATATCTAGATAGAGTATAAGGCATGGATAAAGTCAACCTGATATCGTTCTATTTTTAATTTCTCGATACCCAATTAGACTGACAAAACGAATGGCATTGATCTCCATCAATCCATTCGAGCATGGTCATGCATTTTTTAGTCTCAATCGTCAAAGGGCCCAGAGATATCTCTCTTATAATAAAGAGACAAATTCCATCTTAATCACTCACATCTCACTATGTGATTCTAATTATGTTCAAGCATCACATTTATAGTTGTCCAGTTAAAGACAATGTTTGATTATGTCAAAACAAAAACGTCCTCATGTTGAGAACTATAGTGATTCCAGGTCTAATGATTTAATGACACAACCGTTTAGAGATTTAATTTATGACTTTGATCCATGTATTAATCTCAAAATGGGTCAATCCAATATTCATTCTCAACAAATACATATGAATATGATTTGTTTCTCAAACACATATTCATCACATGAATATCTATCATAGTCCATACTAATCTTAATTCATTGTTGTTCCTACAACAACAACTGATTAGAGACATTTAGAATATAATTATTCAAGGATATTATTATATATTAAACATCCAAATTATAATAACAAATTCATTTAATCAAAATAAAGCGTCTATACAATAGGCTTAGGGCATTATTAATAACAATCTCCCACTTGCAGTAGGCCCAATTATTCATGTATCACAAACCTATGAACCTAGAATGATGATCATGCTTTGCTTATGGCAAAGGCTTAGTTAATGGATCAGCAACTTTGTCATCTGTTGGAACTTTGCATATCTTAACATCACCTCTCTCAACGATTTCTCGGATAAGATGATAACGTCTTAAATGTGTTTGGATCGCTGATGTGATCTAGGTTCCTTAGCTTGTGCAATAGCACCATTATTGTCACAATAAACATCAATAGGATTTGTTATTCTGGGAACCACTCCAAGGTCACTAATGAACTTCTTGATCCAAACTGCTTCCTTTGTTGCATCAAATGTTGCTATGTATTTAGCTTCAGCTGTAGAATTAGCAACAGTGTTTTATTTTAAACTTTTCCAGCTGAAAACACCACTATTTAAACAAAACACATATCCTGACTATGATTGAAAATCATCTTTGTCGGTTTGAAAGCTTGCATCTGTGTAACCGCTTATAACTATATCATCTTCCAAACTGCCATATACCAAGACATATCTTTGGATCTTCTTAAGTACTTAAGTATGTTTTTTACAGATGACCAGTGACTCTCACCGGGATATGATTGGTATTTACTTGTTATGATTAAAGCATTAGAGACATCTAGTCTAGTGCATAACATGACATACATGATGGATCCTATTGCTGAAGCATAAGGAATTTTAGTCATGTGGTCTCGCTCATCTTTTGTGTTAGGACACTGAGTCTTGCTAAGATTAATACCATGAGATAGGTAAGAATCGTCTCTTGGAATATTGCATACTGAACCTTTTTGGTACTTTGTCTATGTAAGCACTTTCACTTAGACCAATCAACCTTCTAGATCTATCTCTATGGATCTTTATCCCAAGGATGTAGGCTACTTCGCCTAAGTCTTTCATTGAGAAGCACTTCCCTAACCAAGACTTGATATTCAGCAAGGTAGGAATGTAATTCCCAATGAGTAAAATGTCATCAACATATAAGCCTAGAAATGCAACTGCGCTCCCACCAATTTTCTTGTAAACACAAGGTTCATCTTCAGTTTTGATAAATCGGGAAGTTCCAGATAGCCATATATCAGGAAGTTCAAGTGAGACATTATTGGGAATCAGGAAGCTCACGAAGAGCCTTTAATCGGGAAGTTCCATAGAACCATATATCGGGACGCTCATAAGAGCTGTAGTGTGTCCACGGCACATGTAGGATCACAACCGATCGAGATGCTCCGAAGAGATATTAACGGGAAGCTTGCAAGAACTATATAATGGGAAGATCGAGAGGGATAATAACGAGATGCTCTTTCGAGCTGTGATGTATCCGCAACATATGCAGGACCAAAACCAATACGGGAAACTTGTATCCATCGAATTTCATCTTATTCAAATGAAACTTAAAATTTATTAGGCATGTCAGATATATAAATATTTTCATATATATAACAAATTCATAATTCACATATACAACATTTAATCTAAACATGTAAATATACACAATTTAGTTACATGGACTTACCTCAACACTTGCTCTTGTATGAAAATCTACTAATCCGACACTTTTTCCTTTCCTCGATCTAACTCCTTATTTGGTATTTTTGGATCTATATAAATGAATTTAACATCAATTTAATACAATTTACATTCAATTCAATCCAATTCACATCGTAGGAAAAATTACCATTTTGCCCCTATACTTTTAATGAATTTTGATTTTGTCCCTAGGCTCGAAAAATGAAATTCATGCAATTTAATCTTTATTCCAAGCCTTGCTGATTTTACATATAACATTTACAACTCAATTATTTTAAAAAAATCAATAATTTTTCATGAATTTTATATCTTTTCAATTTAGTCCCTAAATCACAACTTCATGAAATTTTCCTATACAAAAGTTGTTTATCTATCAAAAACCTTTCATTTTCCACCATAAATTTCAAAATTTCAGCATATTCATCCATGAAAAAATTTTAACTTGATAACTTTGCAAATTGATCCCCAAAATAGATAGATTAGGTTATTACGATTTTGGAAATGTAAAAATTTCTAGAAAGTGGACATGATTACTTACCCAATTAAGCTTGCTTGAAGTTTTCTCTCTTAGCTAGGGTTTCCCTAGAAATTTTGGGGAAGATGATGATTTTATTCATTTAATTAACTTATTATCTATTAATTTTTTAACTTTCCAATTTAGTCATTTTCTTTTTCTAATTTTCCATGGATGAATCATCATAAATATCTACTAACCCTTCTTAATGGTCAATTTACCATATAGGGACCTTAAATTTTGAATTCGATAGCTATTTGATCCTTCTAGCTACTAGAATTGAAATTTTTTACTTTATACAATTTGGTCCTTTCCACCTAATTAAACATGAAATCAGTAAAATTTTCTTAACAAAATTTTCATACATTATTCCTATCATAATGCAAACCATGCAATAATATTAAAATAATTTTTCTTTCTGACTCACATTTGTGGTCCCGAAACCACTAGTCTGATTTTACTAAAAACGGGCTGTTAGATTACGTCATAGCTATCAGTCACAAGAAATCCATATCTCTCGGGCTCATGACATGTCTTATCAGATCTACGTAATACTTGTGTTACTAGAGGAGTGTCAACAATAGTTTATTGACTCTGAGTATCCAAAGGCGGTTCAATGTAATTTTTTAGTTCTCGAACTTCTTCGAGTTGTATCTTGCTCCCATTGGTTCCTTTAGTAACAAATTCCGTTTATAGAAAAACGTCATTCCGAGCAATAAACACTTTGTTCTTAGTGGGATTGTAAAAGTGGTATCCTTTAGTTTCTCTAGGATACCCCACAAAAAGATATTTTTTTGATTTGGGCTCCAGCTTATTAGAAACTTGACGTTCAAATAAGCCTCACAATCCCAAATCTTAAGAAAAGAAAAGCTGGGCTTCTTACCAGTCCACATCTCATATGGTGTCTTTTCAACTTGAAAGGAACTCAATTTAGCGTGAATACAGCTGTTTGAAGTGCATAACCCTAAAAGGTAAGAGAAAGATATGTTAGACTCATCATAGATTAAACCATATCTAATAAGGTTCGATTCATCCTTTCCAACACACCATTCTATTGTGGTGTTCTAGGAGGAGTTAATTGTGAAATAATTCCACAATTTCTAAGATGGGCATCAAACTCTTGGCTCAAATATTCTCCACCTCGATTAGATCAAAGGGCTTTTATTGTCTTGCCAAGTTGGTTTTGTGCTTCATTTTGGAAGGATTTGAACACTTCAAATGATTCAAATTTAGAGGTTCAAAAGATAACTCTTTTCAAGAGCTATCAAAGAATTTTTGAGAAGGTGTCCTCATCATGGACTACCTTAGTGGCTCTAAGCTTAAACTTTTTATAATGGTTTGAATCCCTAAACTAGACAGATGATTGATGCAAGCTGGTGGAAAGTTGAATAACAAAACACCTGAGGTAGCTCAAGAGTTTATTGAGGAGATGACACTAAATAATTATCAGTGGCAAGTTATGAGAGTAAAACCTACTAAAGCAGCCAAAGTTTTTTATATTGATGCAGTTTCTATGTTGGCAAATCAGGTTGAGGCTCTTGGTAACAAAATTGATGGTTTAAATTTTTCTAAGTAGGTGAATACGGTGATGCAATGTGATGCGAATGGAGCAGGGGTAATTAATTTGGAATATTCACCCTTCAAGTATAATATGAAGCATGAGTAAGTCTACTTTATGGGTAATAATTCTAGACCTCAAAAAAACCCATACAGCAATAATTATAATCCAGGATGGAGGATTCATCCAATTTTTCTTGGGGTGGTCAAGGAAATCAAAGGTCACAACCCCCTCTAGGTTTTCAGCAACCTTATTAGCAGGAAAAGAAACCAAACCTTGAGGAGATGTTAGATAAATTTATTTTGATGTTAGAAACTTGATTTCAAAACACTGAGTTAGTTTTGAAAAATCCGCAAGCATCAATTCATGAACTCAAAAATTAGATTGGATAGCTTGCTAAACTGGTCTCAGAAAGATAGTAAAGTGGCTTACCTAGTAACACTGAACCTAACCCAAAAGAGCATGTGAAGGCTATTACCTAGTAACACTGTACGAACCACCGATCCCATACCCAGCAAAGTTGAAAAAAGACTGCATGGATGAACAATTTGGTAAATTTCTTGAACTTTTGAAACAATTATATATTAACTTACCTTTTTTTGAAGCTCCTTCGTAGATGCCCAAATATGAAAATATTTTAAAAGAGCTATTGACAAATAAAAGGAAGTTAGAATAGCTATCCACTATGGAACTGAATGAGAAGTGTTTAGTCATTCTCTAAAATAAATTGCCCATTAAGCTGAAAGATCCAAGAAGTTTTACTACCCCTTGTTTTATTGGTAGTGTAAAAATTGAAAAAGCACTGATTGATTTGGGTGCTAGTATAAATTTAATGCCTTATAAAATGTTCAAGCAACTTGGTCTTGGGGAACCAAAACCCACTAGGACGAGTATTCAATTAGCTGACAGATCTGTTAAGTATCCTAGGGGCATTATTGAAGATGTACTTGTAAAAGTAGATAAATTCATATTCCCTATTGATTTGTTATACTTGACATAGATGAGGATATTGAGGTGCCTTTAATTTTAGGTCGACCCTTTTTAGTCACTGCTAGAGCTATTATTGACTTGGGTAATGGTAAACTAGTGCTTAAGATAGGTGATGATGAGATCGTTTTTCAAATATATGATGCCATGCGACTTTCTAGTGAGCAAGATGATTCTTGTTATTTTATTGATTCTATTGATCATGCTATTCAAAAGTCATTACAGGAAATTGTTCATAAGGACACATTGGAACTGTGTATTGTTCAAGGAGAGGAGGTTGATGGAGATAATTTTGTGTTAAGTGAAATGAAAACTGATCTATATGCTAATGAGTCTCTACTGAGACAGAAAGATTTTAAGACCATTGAGGTAAGTAAGGAACTGAAGTTGAAACCCTCTATTGAAGAACCTCCCAAATTGGAATTGAAGCAATTTCCAAGTCATTTGGAGTATGCCTTCTTTAGAAAAAATTCTACATTGCCAGTGATTATTGCTTTGGATTTAAAGCTAAATGAGAAGGATGAGTTACTGCAAGTGCTGAAGGAACACAAAAGAGCTATAGCCTGGAAAATATCTAATATCAGAGGGATCAGTCCTTCTTTTTGCACCCACAAAATTTTAATGTAAGACGAATATAAACCATGTTTGCAAGCTCAAAGGAAGTTAAACCCCAACATGAAGGAAGTTGTCAAGGTTGAGGTAATTAAACTTCTAGATGCTAGAGTTATTTACCCTATTTCTGTTAGTACTTGGGTAAGTCTTATGCAGGTTGTTCCTAAGAAAGGAGTTATGACTGTTGTGGCTAATAAGAAGAAAGAGTTAATTCCAACAAGAATAGTCACGGGATGGAAAGTTTGTATTGATTACAAGAAGTTGAATGATGTTACAAGGAAAGATCATTTTTCTCTTTTATTTGTGGATCAAATGTTGGAGAGGTTAGCTAGCAACATGTATTACTACTTTTTGGACAGACTCTCTAGTTACTTCCACATCCCGATTGCAATAGCCCATTTTTGAGTCAAATCAGAATAGTGGTTTCAAGACCACAAATCAGAGGTTAAAATATTTATTTTATTATTTTATTAAAGTTTACAGCATGATAGAATTATTGTGTGAAAGTTTCGTAAAGAAATTTTACCTTTTGAATGCTTAATTCGGTAAAAAGGACTAAATTGCGTAAAGTGTAAAATACACATTTTATTATTTAAAGGTATTAAATAGCTATGAATCATTAAAGTAGAAGTCCTTATGTTGTAATTAGACCATAATTAAATTGAATGGACATTAATGGGCTTAATAACATGATATTTGGTGGTTTTTAATTAAGGTTATTTTGGTAAAATGTTTATTAATGTTAATATTAATAAAAAAACCAATTTCAGCCAAAAATTAGAGGTAGAAGAAGCTAAAATATGGTTCTTCATTCGGCATTGATAAATTCTTCAATTAAGTTATGGTTTTTGCTCGGTTTTTAATGATTTCTACATTTTTTAGATCGTTGCTTCATATTCAAGCTAGCCCGTACCTTAGATTTTGAAATTTTTAAAGAATTGTTATGTTTCCATTGTTGAATGTTTGAGTCATTGGATGTTTGATGATGGATTTTGAATATTTGTTAATAGTTAAACTAGTTTTGTAAAGTGATTTTTGATAAAAATGTCAAAAATGGATTAAATTGTGAAATGTGAAATTTTATGTGGTAAAAGTGTATAATAATGAAAGATATGGGTTGCTAGGAGTCCCTATGAAATTTGGCTAAGCATGGGTAGTACTAAATTGCATGAATTTGCAATTTTATGTAAAAAGGACTAAATTGTAAACAATGTGAAAAGTATAGAGTCAAATGTGTAATTTGCCAAAATTATGTATTAATGGGCTAAATTGAATTGATTGAATACTGAATGTACTGAATTTGATAATATATAGATCAAGATAAGCTGAGATCGAGTTTAGATCGGGGAAAAGGAAAAGTTGACGATTAGTCAATAATTTCTATCCGAGCAACTCGAGGTAAGTTCGTATAATTAGAATAAATACTTGAAATAATTGTAATGAATGTGTGTAATTGAATAGTTGATTTATTTGGAATGTGAATGCCTTATCGATATAGTTTATTTGTTACGAGTCCCGTTTGAACCGTAAGAATTCGTAGGATACAAGTGACATGTCACTAGGGTTACCATTTTGGTTGAGATCCTGCATGTATTGCGGACTCATCGCAGCTCGTATGAGCTTACTGATAGCTTACTATTCTCAGCTCATATGAGCTTACTATTCAGCTCGTCAGAGCTTACTGTTTCAGCTCAATAAAGCTTACTGTTAATAAACTCAGGAGGAGCTTACCATTCATAGCTCGAAAGAGCAGAAAATGACAAGGAATTAATGGATTACTGATCTATATGTACTGTATATCACCCGAGTATCCCTCGAGATTCTAATAGGTACAACAGGCATAAATTTTGTGATATGGTAAAGTACTGTTGATACGAATGAATTACTGTTTATACGATTGAAAGTAAAATGTTTCAAATGATGTACATGATGTATGTGAATTTGTATATATATTGAGTATTGACTTGAGATAATGGATGATTTCATGTATTTATAAGACTAACCTATTGATGAATGCTTGTGTTAGGCATTTGGAAATTGTAATGAGTTTACCTTATTTATCTAATTTGATTTGGTATAAATGGTAAGATTAATTCTGAATTATACGGGCTTACTAAGCTATAAAACTTAATCTGTTTCTTTTCCTATGTTTTATAGAGGTTCGTTAGCTCGCTCGTTTTGGACAAGTCAGAGTTTCACATCACACTATCCAATTGTCGATTAGTACTTTTGAATTTGTGGATAATTATAAATATGACATGTATAGGCTAGTTTTAAAGATGATAAATATGGTTACTTGAGATCATGATTTTGGTATATGTTGTGTATAAGTTAAGCCATGTGATTTGGCTAAATTTGATAGTATGTTTTCGTATGTTTTGACTTATTGTTGATGGAATGGAAATTATGCAAATGATGTATTGTTATTTGGTGGGCATATGAATGGAAGATGCATGTTATTTATTAGGTAATGAATACTATGTTGAATTGGTACTATAAGTGTATGAAATGTTATGGAATGGCTGCCTATTGGGTTATAAAATGTTGTTATTTATACTTGTGCATGTATATGAAATTAGGGTGGCAAAATGGCTTTGCAAATAGCCTATTTTTGTCTACACGGGCAGAGATACGGGCGTATGTCTCAGTCGTGTGTGACACACGGTTGTGACACACGGTTAAGTACATGGCTGTGTGTCCCCTAGTGTTGAAATGGAATTGAAGTCAGTATGCTCTATACGGCCTCACACACGGGCGTGTGATAGGCTGTGTGGTACAAGTCAGTATACCCCCTAAATGGCACACAACCTAGCATACGGGCGTGTGACTTGGCCGTGTTGATAAGTCAGTATACCCTACAGTTTTGGCACGGCCTGGCACACGGGCGTGTCCTTGGCCGTGTGATGCAAGTTAGTATGTATGCCCTGTTTCCACACAATCTATGATATGGGCATGTCTACTAGCCGTGTGAGGCACACGGCCTGTTCACACGAGCGTGTGACACTTGAAATGTTAAAATTTTTCTAAGTTTCCCAAATTTCCATATGTTATCGGTTTAGTCCCGAACCGCTTCTAAAGCATGTTCAAGGCCTCGTAGGCCCTTATTAGGGACAATATGATTGTATTGAATGATATTTGTATATGAATGTATGAATGTATAAGATTTGGATATTAAATGATGTGTATTGATCAGTAATACCCCGTAACCCTACTCTGGCGATGGATACGAGTTAGAGGTGTTACACCGATAGCTCTCGAGGATCAAGAAAAGATGACATTTACATGTCCATATAGTATGTTTGCTTACCGAAGAATGCCTTTTGAATTATGTAATGCCTCTGGTACTTTTCAGCGTTGTATGTTGGCCATTTTTGATGAACTCGTAGAAGACATTATGGAGGTATTTATGGAAGACTTCTCAGTATTTGGTAATTATTTCCATCTTTTCCTTAAAAAAATTAAAATGAGTTTTAATGAGATATGAGGAAATGAACCTTGTGCTTAATTGGGAAAAGTGTCATTTCATGGTTAAGGAAGGGATTATTTTGGGCCATAAAATTTCTAGTAAAGGGATTAAGGTCGATAGAGCGAAAATTGAAACTATCAAAAAATTACCTCTCCCTAATTTAGTTAAGGCTATCAGAAGTTTCCTAGAACATGTTGGGTTCTATAGGAGATTTATTAAAGATTTTTCTAAAATAGCGAAGCCTTTAACTAATTGACAAGAAAAAGATGTGCCATTTAATTTCAGTCACGAATGTTTAGAGGCATTTAACGTTCTTAAGGAAAAATTAATTAGTGTCCCGATTATGGTTGCACCTGATTGGAATTTACCTTTGAACTAATTCATGATGCAAGTGATTTTGTAGTAGGTGCAGTTCTTGGATAGTGAAGAGATAAACATTTTCAACCGATTATTAGGCTAGCAAGACTTTGACATATGCACAAAAGAATTACACCACTACATAAAAGAATTGCTAGCTGTGGTTTTTGTATTTAATAAATTTATACCTTATTTAATATTGTCTAAAGTTATTGTGTACACTAATCACTCTGCTCTTCGCTACCGTATTACTCAACCAGATGCAAAACCTCGACTTATGAGGTGGATTTTATTGTTGCGGGAATTCAACTTGGAGATTAAAGATAAGAAAGGAGCTAAAAATCTTACAACAAACCACCTTTTAAGGCTCAAGAATCCCCATCTTCAGAAGCTTAATGAAAAAGAGATAAATGACTCGTTTCCTGAAGAATGACTCTTTACATTAACTGATTCTGAAGGCCCTTCATTTACAGATATTGCAAATTACTTGGTTGTTAATGCTTTACCAAAAAGTTTAACTCATCATCAAAAGATGCAAGTCTTTGCTAATATGACAAACTATTTTTGAGACAATTCTTTCTTTTTTGTGTGTGTGCAGATCAAGTAATTCGAAGATGTGTTATGGTACTAGAAGGGAATAAAATTTTGGAGCATTATCATTTAGGACCAATGAGAGGAAACTATAGTGGGATTAGAATAGCACATAAAGTCCCCGAACCAAGTTTTTATTGGGCCACATTGTTTAAAGATGCTAACATGTATGTTTCTTTTTATGATAGATGTTAAGGGACAGATAAATTATGTGTTGAAATAAGTTGAAGCTCAAGCTTTACCAACTAATGATACTAGAGTGGTAGCCAAATTTTTTAAGAAACTTTACTCTCATTTTGGAACACTTAGAGCAACCATTAATGATATACACATTTTTGTAACACTTAATTTGATAAAATTCTTAAGAAAAATGGTGTACATCATAGAATAGATACCCCATATCACCCTCAAACTAGTTGTCAAGTTGAAGTGTCAAACTGAAAATTGAAACGCATCCTAGAAAAGATCGTAGAGACAAATAGGAAGGACTGGGCATTAAAATTAGATGATGCTTTATGGGCTTATAGAACTACGTATAAAACACCAATAAGAACATCTTCCCACAGACTTGTTTTTGGGAAGGATTGTCACTTACCATTAGAAGTCAAACATAAAGCATTTTGGGCAATAAAATTTCTAAATTATGATCCTAAACTTGCAAGTGAAAATAGAATCTTGCAACTAAATGAGATAGATGAATGGCAAGCTAATGCTTATGAGAGCTCGAGATTGTACAAAGAATCAACAAAGAGATGCCATGACACTCGTTTAAAGCAGCCCAAGCAATTGACAGTTGGATATCGAGTACTTTTATATAATTCAAGGCTCAATTGTTTCTTAGAAAGCTAAAATTGAGACGGTCAGGCCCATTTGTGGTAAAAATTGTTTTTCCATATGGTACAATAGAGGTAAGACATCCTGAATATGACACATTCAAGGTAAACGGTCATCGACACAAATTTTATCTTGGTGGTGATATTAATAATGAGAGAGAGGAGCTTCGACTCCAAAATTCGCATTAATCGTATGCGTGAAAGGGAAAGTCGAGCTTAGACTCTAAATAAGCGCTTCTCGAGAGGTAACCCAAGTGTTTTTATTTTATTTTATTTATTTTACTTCCATTTTATTAAATTTTTTTTTAAAAACTTACATTCATTTTTATTTTTATTACTTAAAAAATTACTAACTTAAAAAAAAAAAAAAGCCACACGGGTGTGTCCTAGGCCTTGTGCATACTAGAGCTAATTTTTCCAATTTTTTTTACACACACGGGAACAAAGAGTTACATAGTCTAGAGACATGACCATGTGAGCCACATAGCCTGGTATGCGAGTGTGTGGTGGACCGTGTGCCCCACACAGCCTCGCACACGGGTGTGGGAGAAGCGAAGGATCATCGTACACAATTGTGTATGACACACGGGTGTGTCCCAGGCCATGTGGATACTGGGTGCATTTTTATTTTCTTTTTGAAGTATCACATGAGGTAAGATGACCCACACAACCTAGCGACATAGCCATATAAGTCCTGAAGCTTAATTTCTTTTAGATTTGGATTTGCACACGGGCTATGAGCACTCACACGGGCCAATACATGACCTTGTCTTTTATTAGTTTTAGGTTTCAAAAACATTCCCTGTCACGCCACTTAGCAACAAACAAAATCCCCATTCACTGATTTTCCCTTCCCAAAGATTTCAGCCCCAATTTCTCCTTTGCGTAGTTGTTCCTCATCGATGTTCCTCCCTTTCCTCGGCTTCCACGCATACCACCACCTTCCTATTCCCTACCCCTCGCACAATAGCTCGCGCATACCTAGGTTTGTTTACCCTCTGTTCTTCGCACCATCTGAGGCCACGTCAAACACCCTCCAACTACCCATTCTGTTCACCACCGCTGCGTGTGCCACCGACATCCAACCTAAGAATATAGTATTTGTTTTATTTTATAACGGTTGTAGTTTATTCTGCATAATATTTATTTTTCCTTTCGTCTTTGGATTAGATTTTAGGTATAGTAGTTAAGTTATTTGGTGTCTTCTTGAGATAAATTGCTTGTTAATTTGTGTTATTTAATATGCCAATTTGTTTATGTGCTCGACCAGTTATTGGTGATATCAATTTTTCTGGTCTGCTAATATATGTGGTCTTTATTGTTATTTTAGGTACACCATGACAAACACGAGAGGTAAATCTAAGGTTTTTGTCCCGGCTACGAAAAAGTGAAAGACATCGAGGGTGACCTCATCCTCAGTTCCTTCCCCAATCATAAGACATTTGTGTCTCCAATCTTTCTCGGGTCCACATAAGGACCAATATCATCATCTGAAGGAGCAACCTTTGGGTTTGGGTCATTGCATGGACTTGGAGGCGCTATAGGTGATTAACTTAGCTAATCAGGTTCGGGCACTCATCAACACAGCTCTATGGGATCGTTCTTCTCCATCGTCTAGTCGACTTATTCAGAACTCATACAAATCTTTCATTCTACATTCTTCTTTCAACACACGATGTCACAATAGGATTAGCCACATACGGTATCATTTAGAATCAGGGGTGTTACACACTATCTGAGCATCCCAGACTTCGGAGTCACCCTTGGACTTTATTCGAAGGAGTTCATGAGTATTCCGATGTTCTCCACATTATCTCACCACATCCCTTCACTCTGTTGGTCGGATATCGATGTGATAGGGGCACTGTATAACCCAATTTAGTTGAAGGCAACTTCTCAACCTCCGCCACTGTGATATATCCATACCATTCTGGCACACACCTTGACCTGTCGGAGGGAGAGTAACAGGGTCGTTAGCACATATAATGCCTATTTTCTTTGGAGCATAACGATACAACACCCCATCGATCTTGCGCACTTCATCACCTTATCTTTTCGCCACCAGTTTGACCGCAGTAGGAAGGGTCCTATCTGTTTGGGCCTTTATGTGACTCGCCTAGTGAGGTATTTTGGCCTTCTTGATACTCCAGAGCAGACATAGTCATTTATACTGGTTGGATAGATGATCCCGCAGGGATTATCTATTATGAGTCATATGAGGATGACCGAGTGACAGCTTGGAGTGGGCCCTTGTTGATACAAATTTCTCATTTAGATCCTCAGAATAAGCACGAGGAGTTTCTTGATGATAATCCTCCTCGGCATGAAGACCCACCTCATTTGCCTCAACCTCTGATCACCCTACGGTTGCTTCCGTTGTTACACGTAATGCTTTGATCCTGGAACACCCCTAACCCATATTCGTCACCGGAACAGGGTTACAAAATATTACCAAACAAATACAATTAATGCATGTCTTTTACTATTCATATCTAAAACAAATCTCAATTCAATCATGTTGTCCCTAAAATAGACCCTCGAGATCCTATTTATACATTAGAAACAAGTTGAGACTAAATCGAGAACTTAGAGAATTTTTCGTAAAATTTCAAAATTTTTCTTAGGTGTAGGGGACACACGCTTGTGTGGTCAGGCCGTGTGACTTACACGGCCAAGTGACATGCTGGTGTCTTAGGCCGTATGGGCATTCGATGTGAGGTACATAGCCATGTCCCAGCCCTTGTTCAAATTAAGGTAGCTACTGACTTGGGTCACACGACCAGCCACACGCCCGTGCGGACAATTTAATTTTCAAAAATAAGTATAGGATTCATACGGCCAAGACACATGCCCTTATGTTGGGCCGTGTGTTTCACACGACTGAGACACACGCCCTTGTCTCTGCCCGTGTGGCCAATTCTGAGCATTCTATTTCTCAATTTTTTAGATGTAGGGGACACACGGGTAAACCACACGCCCATGCGTATGGCCGTGTGTCACACACGGTTGAGACACATGCCCGTGTGTCTACCCGTGTGAACAAAATAAGGCCATTTCCAAGCCTTATTTCTCACTCAAATTTTGCCTTGTACCTACATTAATACTTGCATGCATATACCAACTGATTCAAGATGTTAAAACCAAGCCAACGTTAACATTATTATTGATATTCATGACAGGTATTCAAACTTACCTTTTGAAAGACATATATGTTTACCATAATTCAGTCTAACCATACCAAGCACACATATATTAACCATATTATAACCTTTAGTATATATTCACTAAATATACCATAACTAGCCTTTCCAACGGCTAGATTACAAACAATGATTTACATGCCAACATTGGCCAAGTTATCCTATACATGCCATTATACCAAAATAAGTTTGCTATTTATACCAAAACATGCTAAAGGATAGTGTGATGATGCTCCGACCGATTCCAACCTTTACGTGCTTCTGAGCACTATAAAAAAGAGAAACGAAATTCGAGTAAGCATTTCAAATGCTTAATAAGTTTGTATGACAAGAATTTAACTTACCAATCATGTACATTCAAAATAAGTATACAAACATGCATTTAAATCATTATGGCCATTTTCCTAAACACATATGATCTCAAGAAACTAGTTAGTCATGTATATTATGTAAACATCAAAAATCAAAGATAAGCTCATCATGTAATAACTTACATAAACATGTGCTTTTCATGTCATATTTCCATATAACATGTGCATTTCTATAATTAATCATCTTAAGTTCAATTCAACCATGTCAAAACTATTCCCATTGAATTTATTTGAAAAATCGATGGGTATACATGTAGTACACTCAAAGTGTACAAAACTGCTCATATTAAGGGGTACCCGATTAGGGCACATAATCAGGAATCACTCTCTTGAGCCATATAACAGGATGCTCATGTGAGCCATGTAACATGAAGCTTATCCGGGCTAAATCAGGAAACTCATAAGGGTTTAGAATAGGAAGCTCACTGAGTTTAACAAGTAAATCCGAAGAGCTATTATCAGAGAGCTCTAGATAGCCATATAATAGGATGTTCAAGCGAGCCATGTCAGGAAGCTCACAAAGAGCCTATATGAGGACGCTCATAAAGAGCTGCGTTTGTGTCCGCAATATATGTAAGATCACAACTGATCATATAACAGGATGCTCACAAAGAGTTGCGGTAGTCTGCAACACATGCAGGATTACTACCAATCAGGATGCTCACAAGAACCATATAACGAGAAGCTCAAGAGGGCTTATAACAGGATGCTCGTAGGAGCTGTGGTGTGTCCGCAACATATGCAAGACCATAACCAATCGGGAAATCCTGTATCCATCGAATTTGGTTATTCAAATGGGACTTATCATACATCGAGCTTTTTCGGATATAAGATTAATTTCATATTAATGAAAATGATACAATTCACATACATATCATCCAATTTAAAGCATATAAATACACAATTTAATTACACGAACTTACCTCAATAAACGTTTGTATACAAGGATCTACTAGTCCGATACCTTTTCTTTTCCTCGATCTAACTTCGTATTTAGTTATCCAGATCTATATAAATGAATTTAACATTAATTTGATAAAATTCACATTCAGTTTCATTCAATTCATATAGTAGGAAAAATTACTATTTTGCCCTTATACTTTTGATAAATTCTAATTTCGTCCTTAGGCTCGAAAAATAAAATTCATGTAATTTAATCCTTATTCCAAGCCTAATCAATTTGTACATATAAAATTTACAGCCTATGTATTTCACAAAAATCAAAAATTTTTCATGAATTTTACATCTTTACAATTTAGTCCCTAAATCATAATTCCATGGAAATTTCCTTTACAAAAGTTGTTTATCTATTAATAATCTTTCATGTTCTACCATAAATTTCAAAATTTCAGCATACTCATACATGGAAAAATTTTAACACTTTGATATCTTTACAAATTGATCCCCAAAATAGCTAGGTTAGGTTATTTCGACCTCAAAAATATAAAAATTACTAAAAATGGGACAAGATTACTTACGCAATTAAGCTTGTTTAATTTTCTTTCTCTTTCCTAGGGTTTCCATAGAATTTGGTGAAGAAGATGATATAAAATGATGATATTAGTTATTTATTTAATTTATCATCTTTTATTTATTTTAATTTTTAATTTAGTCCTTTTCTTTTTCTAATTTTCCATCGATGAATCATCAAAGATATCTACTAACTTTTCTTAATGGTATAAGTACCAAGTAAGAACCTCAAATTTTTGAATTCCATAGATATTTAATCCTTCTAGCTAATAGAATTCAACTTTTGCACTTTATGCAATTTGGTTCTTTCTTTCTAATTAAACACAAAATCGATAAAGTTTTCTTATCGAAATTTTCATACGTCTTTCCTATCATGACGCAGACCATGTAATAATATTAAAATAGATTTTGTTTCTAACTCAGATTTGTGGTCCCGAAACCACTGTTTCGATTTCACTAAAAACGGGATGTTGCAACTTTCTCCTCTTAAAGAATTTTCGTCCTCGAAAATCTGACCAGTAAAAAGATTCGTATATTATTTTCTAATGATATCCTCTGGTTCCCAGGTAGCTTCTTCAATCCCATGTCATTGCCAAAGAACTTTTACTAAGGCTACCTTATTATTTATTAGTTCTTTTATCTCTCGTGCTAAAATTTTGATCGATTTCTCACTGTAAGTCATATCAAGCTAAATTTCAACTTCTGTCAAAGAAATAACATGTGAAGGATCTGACCGATACTGTTGTAACATGGTCACATGGAAAACATTATAAATTCTGTCAAGCTCCAGCGATAATGCCAATTTGTATGCAATAGGTCTGATTCTTTCAGTGATTCCATATGGTCCGATAAATCGTGGGCTCTGTTTTCCTTTACGGCCAAACCTGAGAACTTTCTTCCAAGATGATACTTTCAAGAATATATTATCACCGACCTGAAATTCCATTTCTTTTCGTTTATGATCGGCATAAGATTTTTGACAATCAGAGGCTGCTTTCAAGCTATCCCGAATTACTTTCACTTTTTCTTTAGTTTCACGGATCAAATCAACTCCGTGTATCTTCTTTTCACTGAGCTCTATCCAATACAATAGAGTTCTACATTTATGACCATGCAGAGCCTCGTACAATGCCATTTTAATACTTGACTGATAGTTATTATCGTATGCAAATTCAACTAAAGGTAATTTTTTTCCCAATTACCTTCAAATTCCAAAATACAACTCCGAAGCATATATTCCAAAATTTGTATAACACGTTCAGATTGTCCATTAGTCTGAGGATGGAATATGGTACTAAAATGTAACTGTGTACCCAAAGCGTCTTATAACTTGTTCCAGAATCGATATCTAAACCGAGGATCTCTGTCAGAAATAATAGAAACCGGTACCCCATGCAATCTAACAATCTCATAAATATATAATTCCGCCAATCTGTCCAGGGAAAAATCCATACATACCGGAATAAAATGTGCAGACTTCGTTAAACGGTAAACTATTACCTAAATGGTATTTTTCTTTTTCGGATATAAGGGTAACCTTGATACAAAGTCCATAGTGACTCTTTCCCATTTCCATTTCGGTATCATTACTGGTTGTAATAATCCTAAAGGTACCTGATGTTCAGCTTTAACCTGTTGACAAACCAAACACCTAGATGCAAATTCAGAAATATCACGTATCATTCCCGACCACTAGTAAATCTTTTTCAAATCATTGTACATTTTATTACTTCCTGGATGCATAGACATATTACCATTATGAGCTTTGTTCAAAATCTTCTGTACAAGTTCTGGATTATTCGGTACATATATTCTTCCTCTATATAGCAAACAACCATCAGACACAATCTGAAATTCTAAATCAGAATTTAACTCACATTGTACCCGTTTAGCTTGTATTTCATCATCACTCTTCTAAGTTTCACATATCTATTGCAGGAATATTGGTTTAGCTTTTAACTCAGCTATGATTGAACCATCATCAAACAAGGATAACTGGGTATTCATTACTCGCAAGGAAAATAAAGATTTTTTGCTCAAAGCATCTGTAACACATTGGCTTTTCCCGGATGATAATCGATAACTAGGTCATAATCTTTCAATAATTCAAGCCACCTGCCTTGTCTCAAGTTCAAATCTTTTTTCGACATCAGATATTTCAAACTTTTATGATTAGTGAATATATAACACTTTTCACCAAACAAATAATGTCGTCAAATTTTTAGTGCAAAAATAATGGCTGCCAACTCTAAATCATGTATCGGGTAATTCTTTTCATGTGGCTTTAGTTGTCTAGAAGCATAGGCTACTACTTTACCTTCTTGCATCAAGACACAACCTACACCATTCAATGATGCATCACTATAAATTACGAATTCCTTACCCGATTCAGGCTGAACTAGTACAGGTGCTTCAGTCAACAAGGCTTTCAATCTATCAAAACTCTATTGGTATTTATCAGTCCAGTCAAATTTTACATCTTTCTGCAATAAACGTGTCATCAAAGAAGCTATCATCGAAAATCCTTTTACAAACCTCCGATAATATCTAGAAAAGAATTCACCTAGATTTCATTTGTCATTATCAATCTAAATTACACAATTTCTTCACTTAGTATCTTAATCCGTAGAAACCTTAAATTATGTTGATATCTCTCTTCAAGAATAAGAACAACTGAATCTAGGTCGATTAATTGAAATTTCTTTCTAATTAAAACCCCTATTATCACATTAACTCGATCTATGGATTTCCCTATTAGATTTGACTCTAATCTGATAGGTTTTTGTTGTCCTATTTATAGAATTGCATGCAACTCCACTAATTGTGCTAGATCTATTCTTAAATAGAGTTTATTCCTCCTCTATTTTAAGCATATAAAATATGGATCAATAGTCTAGAAATATTAAACCAAAAATTAAGCACATATAATTGAGAATAAGATCTAAGTATGTATTGCGTAAAATAAAAATCAAACAACATTATTCATCACAGGTTTCATTTCCCCTAGGTATTTAGAAAATTTGTTCATGCTAGCTAATAAGAACATGCATTAATAGTATATCCATAAGAAATAAAGAAACTCATTATAATCTCATGAGAAATCAACTAGGAGTCTTCAATCTTGACGGAAACATGCTTTAGAATCGGCTTCAATGGTATTTTTCAAGTTGTTTTCTTGAGTATTCTATGACGGCCCTCTCCTATCTTATTTTCGTAACATCCCGATTTTGGGGCTAATCGATATAGTGTTTCAGAACCACTAATTCGAGGTTAGAGAAATTATTTTAATATTATTTTATGTGTTATAGTATGATTATATGAGTGCATGAAAATTTTGATGAACTAATTTTAGCGATTGTGAGCTTAATTGTGAAAAAGGACTAAATCACAAAAAGGACAAAACTTGTGTTTTACTAATTAGAAGTGTCATATAGCTAGAGAACCTTAAATTAGAGGTCCTTAATGTGAAATTAGGCCTATGGGAGAGTGATGGCCGGCCATAGGGACAAGAAAATGGGAATGTCAATGGTTAGGTGAAATTTGGTGACCAATTTGACTAGGAAATAAACAAAATAAAAAGAATAGGGATATCATCTTTTCTTCTTTCTTCATCCACCAAAAATACCAACCAAATAGGGGTCTTGAGAGCTCAAAAATTTCAGCAACTTCTAACCCTTGCAATTAAGTGGTTTAGATGGTCATTTTTGTTGATTTTTGTGTTTTTGGAACCCATATAGCTTAACCTAGCTAATGAGGGGACTATTTTGCAAAATGATTAAAATTTTAGGGTTTCAACATGAAATATTTTGAGTTTTTTTTGAAATGTTATGGAAGAAAATGAGTAATGGTGGTTAAATGAACAATTTTTGTGAAGTAGTTTCTATGAAAACACCTAAATGGACCATTTTGTGAAGTTTATAAAATAGGTTGTAAATGTGTGAAATAATTAGAATTGTGGGCTGCTTCTAGTATAAAAAGAATTTGGCTAGGCTTGATTAGTGAGAAAATTTGATGAAAATTGATTTATGAGCCTAGGGGTAAAATTGTAATTTTGTGAAAGCCTATGAGCAAAATGGTCATTTTGCAAAAATATGGTCTATAAAATGTATTAATTAATGTGATGATTGAACTAGTGAATTTTTATCATTATAGATCAACAAAAACAAGGAATGGACCTTGACCGGGGGAAAAATAAGGTGTACGAAGACTAGACTCGTTTTTACTAATTTTGTACCGAGGTAAGTTCACATGTAAATAATGCAATGTGAATCATGTATAAATGTTTAAAAATGTTGCATGAAATGTAATTTCCACACTTGAAGGTAAGTGACAATATTATTATCATCATGTGAGATTATGTGATAACCCTTTTATCATGAAATATGTGATTGCCTATGTGAACCAGTTCGTCGAAGGTGAGTCTATAAGAAAAGTCCCGTTTGAACTTTAGGAATAGACTAGGATACAATGTGACATGTCACTAGGAACTATGTGGTTATGAATTCATTTGTATATGTGATGTGTGATTATATAAATCTTGTGCTAGTCATGTACATTCTACTAGTGGCTGGATATCCTGGCATGTGTTGCGGGTACCTGTTAGCTTGTGTGAGCAACCCGTGTAGTTACGTCTTAACTGTCAGCTTGTGTGAGCATGCCCGTGATTAGCTCGAGAACGAGCAACATGTGATGTGTGAAATAAGGTAGCATGTGGCTACATATAATGCATTATGGGTAAGTTTTTCGAGTATCCAATAATATTCCTAGTGTTCAACGGGTAAGTCAGTAGATATTTGACGACTAAGTCAATGATGGGAATTATGCAATTGTGTTACGAGTTAGTACAGGTATGTACGTAAAACTCGAGTAAAGAATTTTATATGTTAAGTACTTGTGGTAAGAGTGTGTATAAGAAAGTTAAGCTTATGAAACCTTGCCTTATATTAATTATTGAGTTATGTTGGTTATTATTTGCATGTGAGCTTACTAAGATATATGCTTACCCCCTCTCTTTTCCATTTTCTTTTAGAACCACCAAGCTAGCTCAGGAATCAAAGGATGTTGGAGGCTCGCTCACATTATCATCTCAATCTTTTAGGGTATAGTTAGTCTTATTGTTATTTGAGTATGACATGTATAGAAAATTGGTCTTTTTGTTATCTGTCATATTAGTCTAGCCAAATATGTGTTGGCTTATAATGATAGTTGATTCCTTTTGTATATGGCCTGAGATATGGCTCATAGTGATTATTGGGTTGTAAACCTATTCGTGTATATATAAGTATGTGTCCATTTCTATTATGATATGGCCTACGATTATTGATGATTGGATGGTATGTGTGTTTATAAGTTGGAATGAAAAATGCATGCATGCAAGTCTAGCAAATATTGCTTATTTGTGTATGTGTATTGGTAAGATAGGGATTGTCATTTTGGGATGTCTCAAATCATTTATAATGTGATGAGAAGTTATTATGCATGAGCCAGGAATATGAGTGCTTAGGTGTCATTGAAGTTATATATGTGATTGTATAATTAAGGGTGGCAATTGGCTTGGAATATAGCCTTAAAGTTGTCTACACGGGTTGACACACGGGTGTGTGTCTAGGCTGTGTGTGACATATGGGTTGCCCCATGGGTATGTGGATCGGCCGTGTGTCCCCTACACCCTAATTAATACAAAACAGAATGCTCAGTAGTTAACACATGGGCAAAGACACGGCTGTGTGTCTCTACCGTGTGAGAGACACGACCATATGACATAGGCGTGGGCCCAGGCCATGTGAAGTCTGCACCTAATTTTGCAATTTAATTCGCCACACGGTCTAAGAACACGGGCGTGTGTCTTGGCTGTGTGACCACATTTTTTGCTGACGTCAGAAACAGAATGTCAAGGTTTTTGGACACGGGCTAAAGCACAGACGTGTCATGGCCATGTGAGGGACACGGGCCATGGACACGGGCATGTGCCAAGCCGTCTGAAAATCCCTATAGGTTTGAATTGAGAAATTAATCCACATGGGCTAGGGACATGGGCGTGTCCCAATATGCTCAGGCCGTGTGAACCACACGGTTCTTCAACATAGCCATGTTAAGAGGACACACGGGCGTGTCACTCTTCCACACGGGCGTGTGCCCTTGTTTTCAAGTGAAATCTTTTAAAGTTTTTTTAGTTCTCGGTTTAGTCCCGAACCATTTTTAAAGTATTCTATGGCCTCGTGGACTCATATTAGGGACTCAAAGATGAAGTTCGAAAGTTTTTTTTTATTTGAACGAACTTTTATAACTCAGAAATGTTTGTATGTTTGTGCTTAAGTCCGGTAATGCTTCGTACCCTGTTCCAGTGTCGGATACGGGTAGGGGTGTTACAATTTTTGTCATATACAAGTCTCATAATGCCAAGAAAACCCTAAAATTGAATTTTTTCGTTGTTTGGAGTGCAATTTGCAAAATCTACACTGCCTACCACATATGGCTCTTGTAACTCGCTCTGATTTTTTTATTTTTGCCCCTTTTTTGCTCGTTTTTCTCCCAAATGCTCTCCTAAGTACGGAAACATGAATTTATTAGGAGCATAAAATTCACCATTAACATTGAATAATCATCCAAAAATGTATTAAGAATGAGGCTAAAACATGTTACTTTTAGTACCTATCACCTGCATCACCATTGTCTTCTTCATTATCATTAGCTTTGATAATTAGTCTATTCATCACTTTAAGTGGTAACCTCAACACTTTGCGTACTAATTTATCCTCAGAAAAACAATCACGAAGACAGAAAGCCTCATTAGAAATCTCACATAATCTTTCATAAAACTAAAAATTAGTTTCATTTTAAAATTTTTGAACCTCGTAGTCAAAATTTTCAATTTTTACATTCGTACAAGAACATTCCCCCCATGTTGGTTTTGCAAAATAGTCTATGCTTCTTTTATTGATTCACAAGTAGAAACCATCTTAAATTGTTCCATGCCAACTCCATTAAATCTAGCATTTAGAGTTTGTGTGTTTCCGTGAGCAACCTTTCTTTCTTTAATAGTGTATTTATTTTTATATTTTGGACGTGTGGTGCCATCAACGTTCTCCAGAATGGGTTGAGTCCACCCTTCTTCAATAGCTTCCTAAGCAACTTCATTACTAGATATGATGAAAGCTTTCATACTTGCCTTCTAATATACATAGTTTTTTGAATCAGGTGGCAACGGGTGCCAAGTAACTTTCCCTCATGAATTCTAAACTTGAAAACCAAACACAAGATCACTTTCAAACAAATCTTAAAGCATGTTTTGATACCAATTGAAAAAAACCTTTGGTTTGCACTTGAAAATAATTTTGTTTTAATTTTTTTTGCAATAAACATGAACAGAACCGAACTAAATAGATTAGATGCAAAGTGCATAAGGATAAAAATAAGAAGAGACTTAACGTACGATATTTGGTAATGCAATTTAGATTCATCAATCCTACTCTACAGAGTCTCGCTCAGTGAATAATTTTATTCAACAATCGTCTGGATAACCTATTAGGTTAAGCCCAATCTACATTTACACAAAGAAGTAATTGCAGCCCCAATTGTTACAAATCACTCACCCCAATATCTCACAATACAATTAATAAACCTCTCCAAAGAACACTTAAAAGAGTGTTACAATTTTACCCAATAGACTATCAAAATACAAATGTTAAAGACATTAAAAATACCACACCTAACTGACACCACACTATTGCCTATTCATAAGCCTCTATAAGTGATCATCTAGCAGTGTTTGGATAAGCTTTAAACTCTCCTTTAAAAGTTAAAAATGTCCTCTTAATTATCTTCAGTATTTATCTCATAATAGCCTTCACAAAAATGTTCAACAACTTAAAATACTCTAAAATATAAGTATAAGGACAAGTATCAAACTTCTCTTCTACTTTTTCAAGGCTGTTAATTGAATTTTAATGATAATATTTAATTTATCATGAAATTCCCTTATCGTTTGTTGTTAATTAATGATAAAAGATAACTTATTAAAAGTCAAATATGCCAAATCAAAATTTTTGATTGCACCAAAGCTGTCATTCTATCTATTGTTCGAACAAGGCAATTAAAGTTTCTTACAAAAATTAAAAATAATGATAAAAGCTTTAAGAAACATAGAAAATGTGACAGCTTTAAGAAACTTAAAAAATGAAGAAAAAATGTGTTTGCAAAGCTTTAAGAAACCCACAAATAATGCCAAAAGTTGTTACATTTTTTTCGTTATGAATCACTCTTGGAGATGTCCTTTAGAAAGATGGGATGGATTCAGAACTCTTGGGGTTTTTGCAAGACGAACATGAGTTTTGGGTATCAAAGCTTATGCCACAAGTCGTTTTTTAATGCTTAAGTTAGTAAATGATGAATATTATGAAAAAAAATAGAGTTTTAGCTTAGAAAAGAAGATGAAGGAAAGAAGAGAAAGCCCATTTTAGAAGAAGTTACACATGAATATATGTTAGTCCAAAGACTATCCGTTCTTTATTCTTGGTTTGCCGAATGACATGATATAGTGGGCTAGCTTGAACAATATTTAGTTATATCATTAATGCTTAATAGTACTCGACAATAGGGGTGTAATTGAGCTAAGCCAAGCTAGAATAGTAGTAAGCTCAAGCTCAAACTCGAATTGAAATTCGAGGCCCGATACTTGACTTAAGCTTAATCAAAAATCAATTTATAAGCTCAAGTTTAGCTTAAGACATAATCAAGCTACTTGTGTAATGGGTCTCAGTTCAAAGCTTCTGACCAAAGCACAAATAGCATCCCATGGAAGTCTACATATTAAATAGGGCTCACTTGACCCATTTAAACTGACCCAATTTGAAGAACAAGTGACAAAGCCTATCAACTTGAAGCCTTGGTGGTCCAGCGAAACACTTATGGAAAATTAGAGCTACCTTGGTAAATAGGGAAAGTAATCTTAGAAAATTTCTAATCTGATAAGATTTGATTTTGTAATGTTGGGGATTGTGTAAATCCATTAACTGTAGATATACTTCGATCTCATCCACTGATGTAAGGCTAGTTGTACCGTTGGATTTGGGGGAGCTCAACTATAAATAGAGAGTCTGATGCCCACGAAACCAACTAAAAATATGACTAAGACAAGTACACCTATATATTAATAGTATAGTTATGGTGAGCAAAGATATAGTTCATACGAAGACTAAATGTACTAGTAATTAATCTTTCTATTATTTAACTGATAAATTTGAGTGATTAATTGATAACTAAAATTAACTAAATTAATTAACTACAAACGCGAAAAAGAACAAATCAGGAAAATAATCAAGTAAACAACCAAGAAGCGAAACAATACCCAGGAAAGAATTCACCTATATTTCATCTGTCATTATCAATCTAAATTACACAATTTCTTCACTTAGTATCTTGATCCATAGAAATCCCTAAATTGTGTTAATATCTCTCTTCAATAATAACAACAATTGACTCTAGGTTGTATAATTAAAATTTCTTTCTAATTAAAACCCCTATTATCGTATGAACTCAATCTATGGATTCCCCTATTAGATTTGAATCTAACCTGGTAGATTTATGTCATCTTATTTCTAGGATTGCATACAACCCTAGTCAATTACGCTAGATCTACTCTTAAACAGGGTCTATTCCTCATCTGATTTAAGCACATCAAACATGGATCAATAGTCTAAAAAATATGAAACTAAAAATTAAGCATACATAAATTGAGAATAAGATCTAAGTATTTACTGCATAAAACAAAAATCAAATGACAGAATCCATCATAAGGTTCATCTCCCCCAAGTATTTAGAAAATTAGATAATGCTTGAAAATAAAAACAACTAAGAGATAGTATAATCAAAAGAAATAAAGAAACTCATGATAATCTCCTAAGAAATCAACTAAGAGTCTTCAATCTTGAATGAAATCTACTTCAATGGTGTTTTCGAGTAGTTTCCCTAAGTATTCTATGACGACTCACTTCTATCTTCTTATTATCGTCATATATAGGTCTTAGAATGCCCAAAAAACCCTAAAAATCACCTTTCCCTATTGTTCAAAGTGAAATTCACGAAATCGACAAGGCCTGCCACGTGGCTGTATGGCAGCCCATGTGGCTGACACTCGCTCTAATTTTTTGATTTTCACTTGTTTTTCACTTCTTTTACTCCCAAATTCTTTCCTAAGTATAAAAACATGAATTTAAAAGATTATGAGCAGAAAATTCACTATTAACATCGAATAATCACCCAAAAATGTATTAAGAATAAGGCTAAAAACTATCAAGTATCCCCACACTTAAATGTTTGCTTGCCTCAAGCAAAATCCTCAACCCACATTCAAGTTAACTTCCATCAGTTTATTGTTCTCACCCATAGTGTCTTAGGATAATTTACAAATAGTCATGCATTGGAAATTCATACCAAAACAACACTAAACAACACAAGCAATCCAAGCAGGGATTTTAAAGCTTTAAAAACATTAGGCATTTCCCCTATCTCAAAAAATACTTGAAAATTCAAACTCAACAAGAAATAAAATCCTCACTAAAGATTCACTCCAAGCACTCAAAGTATTTAAGGTTAAAGTAATATGCACTCAATAATCAAACGAGAAATGTTATTATGATATACTTGCTTGAAAATCAAATCTCCACCACTATAAAATGAGATGATACACCAATCAAAAGGTTTTTATAAGATTGTAGCGGGGCTTAGGTTAAGGGATGGAAAACGTTAGAAATGTTGGTTAAAATCGAGAATCGAGTTGATAAGTTACCAAACTAGAAAAAATCAGTTGTTGAATTAAAGGAATTTACATCAACAAGAAATAAAAAATGAAAACAAGCTTTTCAACAGAATATGAAACTAACGATTCAAGCACAATTTTTTTTAATTCTTGATTTTTTTTTCTTCTTTTTTTTTTCTTTTTCTGTTTTTTTAAAAGAACAAAGTAAAATTCGACAATCAAATAATGAAATATAGTCATGCAACTAACCAAATCAAATCTTGACAAAAAAGAAAACAGTAAAAGGGATAATTTACAACATAGATATAGATTACGGGTTAACATTAACGGGTTAGAAGAAAAATACATTAGGATGACTAGAGTTTACTAAGGGATAATACAACATGTAAACTGGTTAAAGGTTAGGTGGGTTAAATCCTAAATGCCTCTATCATCTCAGTATATTAAATCAATAATGTGGTCTCAACATGTATAACCAAAGGAAGTTCTAGAATAACAAATCAAGTTGACATACTCACAACCAAAAATAAAATGAACACACAAAAAAAAAATGCTCTATAGGCTCAAAAGCTTACAAAAAAATTTATAGTTTTGATGTTAAACTTGCAAATTTAAAATTTCAAAACAATACTTCAATTTAGGGAGATAACCTAAAATTTTTCTGAAAAATAACTTATCATACTTGACTCTTTCGTGCCTTAAAATATAAATAAAACAATGCATAAAATTCCATAGATTATTCCAAAACAAAACCAATAAAAACTCAAAGTAAAAAAAATTAACTTTATTGGTAGGTGTACGAAAATTACTTAAACACAAAAAAATAATTCAGGAATTTTATCGCATAAACATATAAATAACCTCTCCACACTTAAGATCTGCATTGTCCTCCATGTACAAACAAATAGAAACATAATAAGCAAAATATCATAAGGGAGGGTGAGAACTGAAACTTCCTTGAATTTGGATGAATTCGTCGGAATAGTGAAAATCTAAATCATAGGCAATTCTAAATGAAGTACATGTTTCCAAGCAAACTAATAAGAAAATAGAAAAAAATAAATAAGATAGAGAGATTACAAACTAGAAAAAACAATTGAAAAAAAAACATAACATAAAAATCCATAATAAAATAAAATAAAAGATATAAATCTAGAAAATAAAAAAATAAAACTAGAGCTTGGGGTAGGGAGGAACAAAGGAATAAAAAGACAAGAAAAAAAACAAAAAAAATATATATATCTTTAAAGAGAAAAAAAATTACATGGTCATGTAAGCCACATGGTTGTGTGGTTAGACCATGTAAGCCACACGGCTGTGTGTCACACACGGCCATGTGCAATGCTCATTCGCTTCTCCCACGCCCTTATGTGAGGCTGTGTGAGTCACACGGTCTACCACATGCTAGTATGACAAGTCGCATGTCTCACACGACCATGTCTCCAGCTTGTGTAACTCTCTGCGCCCGTGTAAGTTAAACTAAAATTGAAAAAATTAGCTCCAGTATGCACACAGCTTGAGACATGTTTGTGTGTCCACCTGTGTCTCTAGGCCGTGTGGATCACCCTAGCCCGTGTGGTATTTTTTTTTTCAAATTTTTTCCAGAAATTTTTAATTAATAAAAAATAAAAATGAATGTATTTTTTTAATTTTTTTTCTATTTTTCAATAGTTTTTCTAAAAAAATTCATTTTTTTAAAATAGCATGAAATCAAAATGAATAAATAAGTAAAATAAAAACACTCGATTTGTCTCCCAAGAAGTGCTTATTTAGAGTCTAAGCTCAACTTCCCTTTTTAGCTAATAGTTAAGGCGGATCTTGGAGTCGAAGCTCCTCTCTCTCGTTGTCAATATTACCACCAAAATAAAGTTTGAGACAAAGACTATTTACCTTACATGTGCCATAATTAGGGTGTGTTACCTCAATGGTTCTGTATGGAAATATGTTTTGTACCACAAATGGGTTTAACCCTCTTGACTTAAGCTCTGAAGGGAACATTCGTGAACACCGATTTGTCTAGCAGCACTTTGTCCCCAACTTTGAATTGGTTCATCCTTCTTACATGCACACTATGGCGTTGCTTAGTTATTTCTTTGATCGTTCTTGGGTTTTCATCAATCTTTGTTCACCATTCATCTAATTCATCGAGCTGCACCATTCATTCTCCACTTGTCCCTTGATTTTTATCACCTTGAGATGGATACTGTTCAAACACATATTCGTTAGTGAATTCCTGTAAAGAATGTCGAGTCACATGATTACTAACATTAACAAAATAACGAGTATCATCTCACTCACTAGGAACTCTAATAAAATCATGTGCTTGAAGAGTAACCTTTTCATCATCTATACTCAGTACAAGCTAACCATTACCACATCAATAATAGTTCTAGCAGTGGTTAAAAAGGGTCTACCTAATATCATGGGTACCTCAATATCCTCATCTATCTCCAATATAACAAAATCAATAGGGAATATATATTTATAGAGTTTAACAAGTACATCTTCAATAATACCCCTAGGATATCTAATTGATCTATCAGCTAATTGAATATTCATCCTAGTGAGTTTTTGATACAAACTAGTTCTCGTGATTTGATTTGAGTAGTTTATTTGCCCAATCGTAAAATTAAGAAGTATGAATTGACATTTTCGAAATAGGCTGTAAAAGAGCAAGTTGGTTGGAAAACAAGAAAATGGTGTTAAGTGTTTAAAGATATAAGAAAGGTTTCAATTTCAAGGGTAAAGATAGAACCAATAATATAGACAATATTGACCCAAATCTTATAGTAGCTCGAAATGGAGTTGATAGCTAATCGTGACCCACTATCTATGGAAGATAGGAACCAATGATATAAGGTTAAACGCCACACTTTGGAGAAGTGATAAGTTCAAAAAATGACAGGATTGACGCCACAAGAAAGTCTTGATAAGTCAATAGAGTCAAGAGAGAACAAATGAAGTAGAACACTCACCAATATCATATAATTCATAAAATGATCAAAAGTTTTTTCCAAAATAATGTCTTCTTACAATCTATTTATAGGCACTATTATGACTATTCGAATGCCTATTTGTGACCTTTCACCTTTCAGCAATTAACTAAGGTTATTACAAGCTTTAATTTCGTTTTTAACTCATGTAGGAAATCTAATGGTCATGTCTCTTCATTTGATTCTGGTTTAGATGAAAAGGCATGACTCTATCCATTAATGAAGACTTAATGTGTTCTTACTATGTTTAGTTGATGTCCCTTCAGCTCCATTGTAACCGAATCATAAAGCTTATGTAACTTCCTCTTTTAATGGTGTCATAATGAAGGATAAAGACTCTAAAAACTGATCAAACTTGAAGAGTCACTCTTTGTCCATTTGAAAATCCACTATAATAAACATTGAGTGCTTCAATATCCGGCAAAAACGTTCCCTTAATGCACCAGCAAATAAGTGACCAAATGCACACTCTTTTATGCCAAAACTGAACAACTATTTGAATGTGGCAGCATTTGATTCTTCTTGGAAAATGAATAGCCCTATTGTAGCTTTAAAATATGTGACCAGCCTTTTGGACTTTCCTACAACAAACTATTAATCACACAATTAATTTATTTAAGAAAAATTAAACACACTATAACTTATGCATTAAAAAGTAACAGCCAAATTAAATAACATACTTATATAAACAAACTCAAACAACTAAGATGCTTAAATGTGTGGTTTAAGATGTAAACTAAATGAACAAATGAGTTACTTAATACATGACTTAATTTATTGATGCAAACTTTAACTAACATGGGAGTTACATAATGCATGCCATAATTTATGATGCAAACTTAAGTAACATGATGTTTTAATCTGGACACATTAAAATGTTGTACTAAATAACACATAGTAATAGACTTAAGACACATTAAAGACTCAAACTAGAATTAATTAAAATAAATTGTGGTTCTAATTCCAGCAACCAAACATAGCAAAGTTAAAACTAAAATTCAGCTTTGAGTAAGCTACATGGAAAGCATGAAGAAGTAGTCCATGACTGATCGATGAGGCCTCCAACTTTTTCTCCCCAAATTCGGTCAATAGAACACGAGATGGCTTCTTTAAATTTCTTGGCTCGTGCACAAGCGATCGTCCCTAGGGGAAGCTCAATAGGTTCGACAGCAACAGCCTTGGTCATGATCGCATCATTTTTGGTTCCTCGAGACCAAGTTGTTTGAGCATTTTATAAGGCATAACATTTATATTAGCCTCCAAATTAGCCAAAGCATTTTTCAACATTTAAACTACCAATAAGACAATGAATAATAAAATTTCCTGGATTTTTAAGCTTGTTGGGTAGTTTGATTTGGAGAATGACCAAACAATCCTCATTGAGCTCCATAGTTGATAACTCATCTAACTTCCTTTTATTTGTTAAAAACTCTTTTAAAAATTTTGCATATTTGGGCATCTGCGTAAGAGTTTCAAAAAAAGGTAAGTTAATATGTAATTTTTTTAAAAGCTCAAGAAATACCATATTGTTCTTTTATGCAGTCTTGTCTCAATGTTGCAGAATATGGAATTTGTGGCTTGTATTCTCTACCTACCGATTTATGCTCTTTTTTGCTTTCCTTAACCCTATCATTTTTCTCAACAACTTCTAGATTTACCTTCTTTTTAGGCTCAACTAACCTTTCCACGCTTCAAACAATGATTGCGTGGACTTGCTCCTTTGGGTTAGTTTCAGTGTTACTAGGTAAGCTACCTTACTGTCTCTCTTAAACTAGTTTAGCAAGCTGTCCAATCTGATTTTCAAGCCATCGAATCGATGTTTGTTGATTTTTTAGAGTTTTCTTAGTGTTTGGAAATTGATTTTCGGATGCCGAAATAAATTTAGCTAACATCTCCTTAAGGTTCAGTTTCTTTTATTACTGATAAAGTTGCTAAAAACCTAGAAGGGTTATGACCTTTGATTTCCTTGACCACCCCAAGAAAAATTTGGATGAGTCATTCATCTTGGATTATAGTTATTGCTATAGAGATTATTTTGAGGTCTAGATTTGTTACCCATAAATTTGATTTACTCATGCTCCATGCTAGAACCGAATGGTAAACATTCTGAATTAATTATCCCCACTCTATTCGCATCACATTGCACTATCGAATTCACCTACTTAGAAAAATTTAAACCATCAATTTTCTTACCAAAAACTTCAACCTGATTTGCTAACATAGAAACTGCATCAATATTAGAAACTCCGGTTGCTTTGACAGGTTTTATTCTCATAACTTTTCATTGATAATTATTCAGTGATGTCTTATAACAGCCAGTTTTTAGTCAAATCAGAACAGTGGTTTTGAGACCACAAATTTGAGGTTGAAATATTTATTTTATTATTATTTTAATGTTTACATCATAATTGAATGATTGTGTGAAAGTTTCGTGAAGTAATTTTATCGTTTTAATGCATAATTTGGTAACAAGGACTTAATCGCGTAAAGTGTAAAAGTGGAGTTTCATTAGCTAAAGGTATTCAATAACTATGGAATCTTAATTTAGAGGTCCTTATGTTTTAATTAAACCATTATTATAGGTAATGGAAATTTATGGACATAAAACAAGTGAATTTTAATGTTAAAAACCAAGGTTAATTTAGTAAATTATGAAATAAGTTAAAATAAATAAAAAAAAATCATAAAATGTGTCCATCTTTCATCTTCAACTGGTTATGAAAAGAAAAGAAGCCATATTATTTCATCTAGGGTTCGGTCATTTGAAAGTTAAATTGGTAAGTCATTTTGACTCGGTTTTTAATGATTTCTATGTTTTTGTGATCGTTGCAGCTTATTCTAGCTAGCCCAGGGACTAATTTCCAAAACTGCTAAAGATTTTGAATGATGCCATTGTTGAATACGTGTGTATTTTGAAGTTTCTTGATAGATTATGAATGCTTGTTGATAGATATACAAGTTTTGTAAAGTGATTTTTAGTAAAAATGCAAAATAGGGATTAAATTGAGAAATGTGTAAAGTTAGTGGTTAAAATGTGAAATAAATGAAAATTATGGGCTGCTAGGGGTATTATGGTAATTCGACTAGCATGGGTTTATTGTGAAAAATGTGAAATATGTGGGGAAAAAGTGTAAATGTGCTTTGAAGTGTGTTTTGGACTAAATTGAATGAATAGATGATTAAATAAGTTAATTTTAATTATATTTAGATCAAGAAAGGAGAAATACGGATTTGGATCGGGGAAAAGATAAAGTTATCAACTAATCAACTCGATTCGCCATTTTAACACCTGAGGTAAGTTCGTATGTGATAAATTTCAATACAAATGTATTTCATATTATTTGATGTTGCATAAATTGCAAATATGAGACTGTGGATATGAACAATAGTGATTTGACGATGATTCGACATTCGAAATCCTGATTGAACCTTAGGAATAGTTTAGGATGCTAGTGGCATGTCATTAGGGAATACACTGAGTTGGCTTCGGGCCATGATATAGCACTTCAGGTGCGAGTTATACTGATTTGGCTTCGGGCCATGCATATCGGCTGATTTGTCTTTGGGCCATGATATCAGAATTTCAGATAAGTTACCCTAATTTGTCTTCGGGCCATGGTATAGGTACTTATCGTATGAGACCTTGAGTATCCGATTTCTATTCCGAATAGCTCAATGGGAAAACGAAAGATGAGGTTGAGTATGAGATTGGTACGATATGGTATAGGTACATACGATTGAATTGAGTATTGAAACTATGGAATTGATAAGTTCTTTGGTAAGTTATGTGAATGATCATTTGATAGCTGAGATTTAATAGAATTATTGTATATTATTTTTTACTATTTGAATGATTAATGAATGATGATAGTTGCTTATTGTTAGCATACGAGCTTACTAAGCTATATTGCTTACTTTGTTGTTTTTCCATGTTTTATAGTGATCTCAAAGCTAGCTCGAACTCGGGGATCGTCAGAGACTTTATCACACTATCCATTGACACTTTGGTACCTTTGAAACTATGTTTTGGGTCGTATGGCATGTATAGGGACTTTGGTCATTTTGGTTATAGCTTGATAGTGAATTTGGCCATTTGTGTTGCCTATAAAAGTTATGTTATAATGTTGTATATGGCTATGTAAATTGACCTATTTGGTTTGGTTGGTGATGTATGTTTATAGGTATGTTAATGTCATTTTGTGATGTGTTTAATGTTTGCTTGGAAATGGTTGATGAATTGAGGATGTCTGTGATTGTGGTTTATGCTAAGAAATGCTTAGATGAAATTGTATTTAATTTGGTTGTTTTGGGTTACCTATTATGCTTTGTTTTTGTGCCATATGTGTAGGTGAAGGTGTGTACCAAATGGGATGGCAAATTGACTTGGTAAATAGCCTATTTTTGTCCACACGGGCACAGACACAGACGTGTGTCTCAGCCGTGTGTAACACACGGTTAAGTACACAGCCGTGTGTCCCCTGGTGTGGTTTCAGAAATCAAGTCAGTATACTCCACATGGCCTCACACACGGGCGTGTGAGTTGGTCGTGTGGCATAAGTCAGTATACCCTACAGATTTGGCATGATCTAGCACATGGCCTGGTACTCAGGCGTGTATGGCCATTTTTAGGGCACATGGGCTAGCCACACGAGCATGTGTGTTGGCTGTGTGACCCAAGTCAGAGAGTTACATGGGGTCAGACACGAGCTGGGACATAGCCATGTGCTCCCATTTCGAATGACCACACGGCTTGTGACATGGGCATGTCTGGTGGTCGTGTGAGACACACGGCCTGGCCACACAGGCGTGTGTCCCCTGTTTTGAGTAAAATTTTCAAAGTTTCATGAAAGTTTCTTAAGTTATCGATTTAATCCCAAACCATTTCCAAAGCATGTTTAGGGCCTAGTAGGCTTGTATTAGGGACAAATTGATTGAGATTAAATAATGATTATATGTACTGATTAAATGTATGTGAAAAGTTTGTGTAATTGTGTTGTAAGTTCGATAATGCTCTGTAACCCTATTCCGACATTGAATACGGGTGAGAGGTGTTACACATCTCCTCAATAAACTCTTGATCTGCCTTAGGTGTTTTGCCATTCAATGTTCTGCCAATTGCTGCATCAATCGTCTGTCTAGTTGAGGGATTCAAACCATTAAAAAAAGTTTAAACTTGGAGCCACAAAGGTAGTCCATGATGAGGATACCTTCTCCACAAATCCTTAAATCTCTCCCATGTATCATAAACTGCCTCAATATCAAACTAAACAAAAGAAGAGATGTTATTCCTCAACTTAGCTATTTTAGCC
The DNA here is from genome assembly GCA_025698475.1 of Gossypium anomalum. Classification (NCBI taxonomy): domain Eukaryota; kingdom Viridiplantae; phylum Streptophyta; class Magnoliopsida; order Malvales; family Malvaceae; genus Gossypium; species Gossypium anomalum. Next base: position 40,219,282 of record CM046961.1, on the reverse strand, counting down.
AGCGAAAAATATTTTAACAAAAACTTCTCAGTCATTTGAGCCCAAGTCGTGATAGAACCCCGTGGTAATGAATTTAACCACTGTTTTGTCTTGCTTCTCAATGAGAATTGGAACAACCATAAGCGTATGGCATCATCAGTAACACCATTGATCTTGAAAGTGTCTCAAATCACTAGAAAGTTAGTTAAATGAGCATTCGGATCTTCATTTTGCACACCATCAAACTAAACATATTGTTGCACCATCTGAACTGTGTTCGGCTTGATCTCAATATTATTTGCATTAATAGTCGATCTGGCAATACTCGATTCAGCCCCAGTCAGAGTAGGCTTAGCATAATCATACATAGTTCGAGGAGTAGGACATGCAGAAGGTAGCTGATTGTTTTAATTATCATCCAACTGCACAGTAATATCCTTTCCCTCTTGGCTGTCTATTAAAATCTATTGATCTTGCCTTGTTTCTCTAACTTCTCCCTAATTTCTACAAGCAGTTCTTTCAATCTCACTATAAAAAATTAACGGTTTCGACAGGTTTCCTCTAGTCATAAATCCAAAGAACCTATCAGAATCAGACAAATAAAAAATTAGAATGTAAAAATTAAATTAACAACAAAAATATTAAAATAAAAATAAAAAATGGCTAAATTAATAGAAATAAAATTTTCCTAATATTTTAATCCCCGGCAACGGTGCCAAAAATTTGATGTCCACGAAACCAGCTAAAAATGTGACTAAGGCAAGTGCACATATTAATTAATAATATAGCTACGGTGAGCAAAGATATTTTTCCCACAAAGAATAGAAGTACTAGTAATTACCGTCTTTCTATTATTTAACTGATAAAATCGAGTGTTGGATTAAAACTAAAATTAACTAAATTAATTAACTATGAACATGACAAAGAACAAATCAGGAAAATAATCGATTAAACAACCAAGAAGCAAAACAATATCCAGGAAATAATTCACCTAGATTTCGTCTGTTATTATCAATCTAAATTACGCAATTTCTTCACTTAGTATATTGATCCGTAGAAATCCCTAAATTATGCTAATATCTCTCTTCAAGAATAAGAACAACTGACTCTAGGTTAATTAATTGAAATTTATTTCTAATTAAAACTCCTATTATCACATTAACTCGATCTATGGATTCCCCTATTAGATTTGACTCTAATCAGATATATTTATGTCGTCCTATTTTTAGGATTGCATACAATTCCATTCAATTACACTAGATCTGTAACACCCCTTACCCGTATCCGTCGCCAGAACAGGGTACGAGGTATTAACAAATTATAATACATACTATTAAAGAAAACCGAGACAAAAATATGGCGTGCTATTTGATCATGAATCATTACAACATATGACATTAACAATACAAGCCAATTTCAAAGACTTCGTACAAAAAGATTTGTTTGATACTATAATTAATATTTTAGACCTAGGCAATTATGACACGTATCAAAATAACTAAGCCTACTATACATGCCATAATTCAAAATGTTGAGTTCAAATACCAAAAGTATTGATAGTGCAGACGGATCTTCAACGATCTCTAACTCCTGTGCTAGCTGGATGACACTATAAGACAAAAGAGGGAAAAGAAAGTAAGCTTATAGCTTAGTAAGTAAATATATAAATAACAAATAAGGAATCTAATATGTTCACAACATAACTCAATTATATCATATTCTTAAATTTTACTATTCACTCCAATTTGATCAAGCTGTCCCTCCTGCGTCATGATCACTAAATAAATCATAACTCGAGTTACGAAACTCGAAATTCAAATCCGTAAAATTTCCCTGAATCTAGACTAATAAAAATTCTTACTAATTTTTTTCTAAAATTTTTGGTCTAGCCAATTAGTACAGTTTATTAGTTAAAGTTTCCCCTATTACACAGCTTGACTAATCTGACCTCTGTTCACTACGAATTTAATTTCGCCCAGTATACAATTCAAATAACCATGAAATCTGTTTCATTTAAAAATAGACTCAGTAAGGAATTTATACATATAAACTATGTTTCTTAATTTGTTTTGTAAAATTTTTAATGATTTTTCAAAGTTGGAACAGGGGATCACATAGTCATTCTGAGCAAGTCACACACAATTATAAATATCTCAAAATATAGAATTTCTTTACTTGCTCCGTTTCTTTTATATGAAAATAGGCTCATTAAGCTTTAATTTCACATCTCATTCAGCCTCTAATTAAATTATTACTATTTTTGGTGATTTTTCAAAATCACGTTACTGCTACTGTCCCACAACAGTTTTAGTGCTAATTCACTCTTTCACACTTTCTTTGTATTAACCTCATTTTAACTTATATATATATATATATATATATATCACAAATCATTTTCACCACATTTCATACATCACAAGCATAGGTCCATAATTACAATGTCACCATAAAGCCATCCCGTTGAACAATTCGGATCAATTCCCGATACTTGATGGTTTCAAAGACACACTCCACCATCATATTTCATATAATTCGGCTCTCTTGTACACATGGTGAACACTTAGTACCACCCATGTGACCTAGCCAATTTATTCCGTAGCTCTCTTGCCCACATGGTGTCCTACACTTGGAATCACACATGCAACCTGGCTACATTTATCTCTCCCGTAGCTCTCTTGTCTACATGGGATACATCCTGTATCACACATGTGACCTAGCTACCACATAGTATCTCGTAGCTTTCTTGTACACATGATGTGCACTCAGCACCATACATGTGACCTAGCTACGCTCCATGTATTTTATTCGATCTTTTCGAATGTTCAACCGGGATTTCTCTCTCTATTACTTATTTCCATTCTTCCAATAGTCGATTTATGTTTCAACATTAGCTAATATATATAATGTAGGCTGAAATATAAAAATGTAAATGAAATTAATGTATTATTTACATACAAACTTACCTCGGTGCAAAATATGGGAATTTTGCAATTTAGTCCAAAACTTTTTCCTTCCCCCGTTCGAGGTCGATTCCACGCCTTTCTTGATCTATAACAACATATTTAGCTCATTTAACACCTGAACTATTTATTTCAATCCAAAAATCACATTATACAAAAATTACATTTTTGCCCCCTAACTTTTACAAAATTATGATTTTGCGCCAAGGTTCGAAAATTTAATTTTAGCCCTTATTCTTATGTTTAATAACATGCTGATCATTTTTATCTTCTATGGCAACATCAAATTCTCACTCTAACACATAGTTATGAACAATAGGTATTTTTATCGATTATGCTGCTTTTGCTCGTTTTTAAAAAATAGCTTAGAAAAGATCGTTCTCCTAACTTCAAACATTCATATTCTACCATCAAACATCAAAATAGATGCCTATCATTCATGGGTAAATTTTTAAACATAAACCCTAACTCGAAATAATGGTAGAAATAGGTAAACCGAGCTACGAGGATTTCAAAATGTAAAGAACATTAAAAACGGGCTTGAAATCACTTACTATGAAGCTTGAAAGTTGAAGAAACCTAGCTATGGAGGAGAGCAAATTTCGGCAGCAACTAATGAAGATGATGGCCAATTTTGTCTTATTTTTCCCATTTTATTTCATTTAATATACAAATGACCAAAATGCCCTTACTACTAAACTTTCCAAAAAATTCCCTCCATGTCCCACTTTTGTCCATAACTTAGGAATTGGTCAAGTTGCTATTTAAGACCTCCTAATTAATATCCCAAAGCAATTTCATACTAAAAACTTCTAAAACACGAGTTTTGAAATTTATTCGGTTTAGTCCCTAATCTCAACTTAAGCGCTCAATGCATAGAATTTCATCACGAAATTTTCACGAAATCATGAAATCATATAATAAACCTCAAAATAATCATAAAATAATTATTTTTATCTAGGATTTATGGTCACGAAACCACCATTCCGATTAGGCCCTAATTCAGGTTGTCACAATCCTCCCCCTTTAGGATTTTCGTCCCAAAAATCTTACCAGAAAGAGGTTCGGTACTATTTCCTCATAGTTTCCTCGGGTTTCCCACGTAGCCTCTTCTATCCCATGTCCAGCAACAATACTTTCACTAATGCTGCTATACTTTTATTTCTTAACTGCTTTAATTTCCCGAGCCAAAATCTTTATTGGTTCCTCCTCATAGGTCATATCCTGGTCGAATCTCAATTTCATTGGAGAAATCACATGTGAAGGATCCGAACGATAACCTCGCAAACATTGATACATGAAACACGTTATGAATTCTTTCTAACTCGATATGCCACCGTCCGATCCTCTCGATAATCTCATGCGGCCCAATAAAACGCGGACTTAATTTGCCTTTTCGGCTAAATCTCAAAATCTTCTTCCATGGTGACACCTTCAAGAACACTTTATCACCCACCTGAAATTCAATCTCTTTTCTTTTTAAATCTGCATATGACTTTTGTCGATCCAAGCGGCTTTTAAGCAATCACGAATTACGTTTACTTTCTCCTCGCTTTTTTAACTAGATCAACTCAGTGAATCTGCTTTCTCACTAAGTTCGGTCCAATATAAAGGAGTCCGACATTTGCGACCATACAAGGCTTTGTACGGTGCCATTTGTATACTTGATCAAAATCATTATTGTAGGCGAATTCAACCAAAGATTGATATTTCTCCCAACTACCTCTAAATTCTAAAACACAAAGATCTAAGCATATCCTCGAGTACTGGATTACTCTTTCCGATCGACCATCTATTTGTGGATGAAACGCAGTACTAAAGTTCAATTTTGTGCCCAAAGCTTCTTGTAACTTTTTCCAAAATCTCGAGGTAAACCTCGGATCTCTATCTGATATTATAGACATAGGTACCCCGTGCAACCTCACAATTTCAAAGAATATATAGTTCACTAATTTATCAAGTGAGTAATCGTGCACGCATCGGTATAAAATGGGCTGACTTTGTTAACCTATCAACCACTACCCAGACATAAAGATCCTTCTTTTTAGGAGTCAAAGGCAAACCGATTACAAAATCCATAGTAATTTTATCCCATTTCCACTCGTGCACCATTACCGTTGGAGTAATCTCAAGGCACTTGATGTTCACTTTTTACTTGTTGACAGATCAAACACTTGGTTACAAATTCGAAATGTCCCTTTTCATACCCAGCCACCCATATAACTTCTTTAAATCATTATACATTTTTGTGCTACTGTGGTGAATCGACAAACAACCATCATGCGCTTCATGTAATATTTTCTCGAATCAATTCATCATTTTTCTTACACATATCCTATCTCGAAACATCAAACGACCTATCCGGGTCCAACTCGAAAATTTGAGTCGTAACCCGATTCGCACTGAGTTCTCTTGGTTTGCAACTCACTATCATTCTTTTGAGCATCACAGATTAGCTGGAGAAACAACGGTTTAACCCTCATCTCTGCCAAAATTGACCCATCATCAAACAATGCTAACCTCGTATTCATGGCCCTCAAAGTAAAAAAAGAGATTTCTGCTCAAGGCGCTTCAAGAACTATATTCGCTTTTCCTAGATGATAATCAATCACTAGCTCATAATCCTTCAATAATTCAAGCCATCTCCGTTGTCGCAGATTCAAATCCTTTTGATTCATCAAATACTTCAAACTTTTGTGATCAGTAAAAATTCGGCATTTTTCACTATACAAATAATGTCGCCAAATCTTCAAGGCAAAGACAATAGCGGCCAACTCCAAATCATGTGTAGGATAGTTCTTCTCATGTGGTTTTAATCGTCTCTCGAGGCATAAGCTACCACTTTACCCTCTTGTATCAACACACACGCAAGGCCCACAAGGAAGCATCACTATAAATTACGAACTCCTTCCCTGGCTCGGGCTGTACTAAAATTGGTGCTTCAGTCAATCGTGCTTTCAGCTTTTCAAAACTCTGCTGGCATTTATCAGTCCATTCAAACTTAACATTCTTTTACAACAACTTAGTCATAGGAGAGGCAATCATCGAAAATCCCTCGACAAAACGTCTATAATACCCGGCCAAGCCTAAAAACTTCTAACCTCGTATACATTTTTGGCGGTTTCCAATCAACAATCGCGAAATCTTGCTCGGATCTACCCGAATACCATCACCGAGACTATATGTCCCAAAAATCCGACTTCACGAAGCCAAAACTCACTTTTACTAAACTTAGCAAATGCTTTCTTTTCTCTTAAAATCTGCAATACAGCTTTCAAGTGTTCGGCGTGTTCGACTCATCCCGAGAATAAATTAGAATGTCATCTATAAACACCACTACAAACTTATCTAAATATGGCCGAAAGATTCGGTTCATCAGGTCCATAAATATAGCTGGAGCATTTGTTAAGCCGAAAGGCATCACAAGGAACTCATAATGTCCATACCGTGTCCTAAAAGCAGTTTTCGGCACATCCGACTCCTTAACTCTCAACCGGTAGTAACTGCACCTCAAATCGATCTTTGAAAATATCAGGCCCCTTTAACTGATCGAATAAATCATCAATCCTCGGCAATGGGTACTTGTTCTTTATAGTCACCTTATTGAGCTGACGGTAATCAATACAAAGCCTCATTGAACCATCCTTCTTTTTTACGAACAATACAGGAGCACCCCAAGGAGAGAAACTCGGTCTCACAAACCCCTTGTCTGTTAACTCTTGCAATTGAGCCTTTAATTGTTTTAATTCAGTCGGGGTCATTCTATATGGAGCAATCGAGATCGGTGTAGTACCTGGTAACAAATCAATGGCAAACTCTATCTCTCTATTCGGAGGCAATCCAGGCAATTCCTTTGGAAATACATCTGGAAATTCACAGACTATCGGTACTAATTCAAACTTCAATTGAGGCAACTCAGTATTCATTACATAGGCCAAATAGGCTTCACATCCTTTTCTCATGTATTTCTGTGTAGACATGTGCGAAATCACCATAGGCAATTTATTTGATTCATCTGTTTCAACCCACAGAATTTCTCCACTTTCACATTTCAACTCCAGTGTTTTTTTTTTACAATCTACCTTGGCATCATACAATGTCAACCACCCATTCCCAAAATAACGCCAAACTCATCAAATGGTAACAAAGATCGATTAGTTAAAAAAACAGTGACCTTGAATCATTAATGGGCAATTCTTGCAAACCTTGTCAACTAGCACATATTGGCCTAAGGGTTCGACACTTTAATCGTAAACTCATAAACTCAACAGCAACTTTTTATTAGATACTAAATTCATGCAAATATAGGAATGAGTGGACCTGGATCAATCAATGCATTAACAATAGCATCATAGAGAGAAAATGTACCAAGAATCACATCGGGAGATGATGCATCCTCTCGCACGTATGGCATAAGCTCTAGCAGCACTCTAACTTCTCTATCTCGCCACTGAATCTTTCATTACGCTTTCTTTGCTAGCTCCACTTCTAGTATTTCTCGGTGGTCTACCCGCTAGCGGTGGTATTCTGCCTAGCACTCTCAAATTTTTCTTTTTTTAACTTCCTCCGATACCTCTCGATAAAATGCTCGCGAACCGCTTTTAAAACAAGCTCGCTCGCTTCCCCAACACTCACTATAATGTTGCTCGCCACATTGCGACACTCGGGCTTTCTAGATCGTACATTACCCACACTTGTCACCAAGTAGCTTTAGCTTTAGACCTCGAATATGTTCTACCACGATCTCTGTGAATCCCGAGTTGAAACTATCATTCGAGGGTTTGTCTCTTTGTACCTCTTTGATTGAGATTGAAATGACTTGCTTATCGGCCTCTTTCTCGGCATATCGAGCCTCAATAGCGACTTTTCTTCTTTCTTTATTCAATTCTTGGCTTTAAGAGCTCGATCAACCAATACTACAAATTCTTTCAACTCCAAAATTCCCACAAACACTTTAATATCCTCATTTAGCCCATCCTCAAACCTTTTGCACATAATGGCCTCTGGTGGACACACATTCCCGGCATACTTGCTTTGAGTCTTACAAATTCACGCTCATACTCTGCCACGGACATCTTGCCTGTTTCAATTCAAGGAACTCCTTCCATTTTTGATCAATAAATCACCGACTTATGTATTTCTTTCCGAATTCTTCCTTAAAAATCCCAAGTAACTCTTTCTTTTTTGGCACCATCTTTACAAAAGTCTTCCACCAGTGGTAGGCCGAATCTCTCAAAAGTGATACAAACACACTTTAAGCACTCCTCGGGTGTACATGAGAGCTCATCAAATACACGGCGCAATTTTCAAGCCAAAACTCCGCTTTCTGGGATCATCATCGATCTTTGCTCTAAACTCTTCAGCCCCTTGTTTTCGAATCTTATCAACTGGAGGCTTGTTCATTCTCACCAAATCTATGCCTTGAGCAAACACAGAATCGCTCGAGGTATAGGAGGGGGTGGAGGAGGTTGAGCATTTGGGTTTGCTCGAATAAACTCATTATACCAATTGTTCATCATTTGGAGAAAGGCATCCCGAGCCTCATCTCCTGTCTCAATGTCTCAGTCTACTTTCCACAAAGCGGTCCCTTGTGTGGGGAGGCGCATTAGCAAAGATCATCATCGCAGATTCGTCGGATCCATTACTATATCAAAACAAAACAAAGTTTAGAATAATCAGGAGTCACCACACTATCACAATATTTTTATGGCATGTATAGCTAGACTTTTACGCACTCTTTATTAGTTCGAGAACCGACTAAACCGTAGCTCTGATACCACTAAATGTAACACCCCTTACCCGTATCCGTCGTCAGAACAGGGTACGAGGTATTAACAAATTATAATACATACTATTAAACAAAACCGGGACAAAAATATGGCGTGCTATTTGATCATGAATCATTACAACATATTCCATTAACAATACAAGCCAATTTCAAAGACTTCGTACAAAAAGATTTGTTTGATACTATAATTAATATTTTAGACCTAGGCAATTATGACACGTAACAAAATAACTAAGTCTACTATACATGCCATAATTCAAAATGTTGAGTTCAAATACTAAAAGTATTGATAGTGCAAAGCGGATCTTCAACGATTTCTAACTCCATAAATAATGCTGGATGACACTATAAGACAAAAGAGGAAAAGAAAGTAAGCTTATAGCTTAGTAAGTAAGTATATAAATAACAAATAAGGAATCTAATATGTTTACAACATAACTCAATTATATCATATTCTTAAATTTTACTATTCACTCCAATTTGATCAAGCTGTCCCTCCTGCATCATGATCACTAAATAAATCATAACTCGAGTTACGAAACTCGAAATTCAAATCCGTAAAATTTCCCTGAATCTAGACTCATAAAAATTCTTACTAATTTTTTTCTAGAATTTTTTGTCCAGCCAATTAGTACAGTTTATTAGTTAAAGTTTCCCCTATTACACAGCTCGACTGATCTGACCTCTGTTCACTACGAATTTAATTTCTCCCAGTATACAATTCAAATAACCATGAAACCTGTTTCATTTAAAACTAGACTCAATAAGAAATTTATAAATATAAACTATGTTTCTTAATTTCTTTTGTAAAATTTTTAATGATTTTTCAAAGTTGGAACAGGGGATCACATAGTCATTCTGAGCAAGTCACACACAATTATAAATATCTCAAAATATAGAATTATTTTACTTGCTCCGTTTCTTTTATATGAAAATAGGCTCATTAAGCTTTAATTTCACATCTCATTCAGCCTCTAATTAAATTATTACTATTTTTGGTGATTTTTCAAAATCACGTTACTGCTACTGTCCCACAACAGTTTTAGTGCTAATTCACTCTTTCACACTTTGTTTGTATTAACCTCATTTTAACTTATATATATATATATATCACAAATCATTTTCACCACATTTCATACATCACAAGTATAGGTCCATAATTACAATGTCACCATAAAGCCATCCCGTTGAACAATTCGGATCAATTCCCGATACTTGATGGTTTCAGCACACAGCTCCACCATCATATTTCATATAATTCGGCTCTCTTGTACACATGGTGAACACTTAGTACCACCCATGTGACCTAGCCAACTTATTACGTAGCTCTCTTGTCCACATGGTGTCCTACGCTTGTAATCACACATGCGACCTAGCTACATTTATCTCTCCCGTAGCTCTCTTGTCTACATGGGATACATCCTGTATCACACATGTGACCTAGCTACTACATAGTATCTCATAGCTTTCTTGTACACATGATGTGCACTCAGCACCATACATGTGACCTAGCTACGCTCCATGTATTTTATTCGATCTTTCCGAATGTTCAACCGGGATTTCTCTCTCTATTACTTATTTCCATTCTTCCAATAGTCGATTTATGCTTCAACATTAGCTAATATATATAATGTAGGCTGAAATATAAAAATGTAAATGAAATTAATGTATTATTTACATACAAACTTACCTCGGTGCAAAATATGGGAATTTTGCAATTTAGTCCAAAACTTTTTCCTTCCCCCGTTCGAGGTCGATTCCACGCCTTTCTTGATCTATAACAACATATTTAGCTCATTTAACACCTGAACTATTTATTTCAATCCAAAAATCACATTATACAAAAATTACATTTTTGCCCCCTAACTTTTACAAAATTATGATTTTGCCCCAAGGTTCGGAAATTTAATTTCAGCCCTTATTCTTATGTTTAATAACATGCTGATCATTTTTATCTTCTATGGCAACATCAAATTCTCAGTCTAACACATAGTTATGAACAATAGGTATTTTTATCGATTATGCCGTTTTGCTCGTTTTCGCTAAAAATAACTTAGAAAAGATCGTTCTCCTAACTTCAAATATTCATATTCTACCATCAAACATCAAAATAGATGCCTATCATTCATGGGTAAATTTTTAAACATAAACCCTAACTCGAAATAATGGTAGAAATAGGTAAACCGAGCTACGAGGATTTCAAAAATGTAAAGAACATTAAAAACGGGGCTTGAAATCACTTACTATGAAGCTTGAAAGTTGAAGAAACCCTAGCTATGGAGGAGAGAAAATTTCGGCAGCAACTAATGAAGATGATGGCCAATTTTGTCTTATTTTTCCCATTTTATTTCATTTAATATACAAATGACCAAAATGCCCTTACTACTAAACTTTCCAAAAAATTCCCTCCATGTCCCACTTTTGTCCATAACTTAGGAATTGGTCAAGTTGCTATTTAAGACCTCCTAATTAATATCCCAAAGCAATTTCATACTAAAAACTTCTAAAACACGAGTTTTGCAATTTATTCGGTTTAGTCCCTAATCTCAACTTAAGTGCTCAATGCATAGAATTTCATCACGAAATTTTCACGAAATCATGAAATCATATCATAAACCTCAAAATAATCATAAAATAATTATTTCTATCTCAGATTTGTGGTCACGAAACCACCATTCCGATTAGGCCCTAATTCGGGTTGTCACAAGATCTACTCTTAAATCAGGTATATTCCTTCTTTGATTTAAGCACTTTAAACATGGATCAATAGTCTAGAAATATTAAACCAAGAATTAAGCACACATAATTGAGAACAAGATCTAAGTATTTATTGCGTAAAATAAAAATCAAACGACAGAATTCATCATAAGGTTCATCTCCCATTGGAATTTATAAAATTAGCTCATACTTGAAAATAAAAACAACCAATAGACGATATAACCGAAAGAAATAAAGAAACTCATGATAATGTCCTAAGAGTCTTCGATCTTGACGAAAATCTGCTTTAGAATCGACTTCAATGGTGTTTTTCAAGTAGTTTTCTTGAGTATTCTATGACGGCTCACTCTTATCTTCTTATTTTGTCATATAAATGTCTTCGAATGCCCGAAAAACCCTAAAAATCGTGTTTTTACGTTGTTCAGAATGCAATTTGCGAAATCAACATAGCCTGCCACATGGCCGTGTGTCTAGGTCGTGTGGAATGGTCCAACCTATATGGCTCCTGTTACTCGCTCTGATTTTTTTTATTTTCACTCCTTTTACTCCAAAATTCTCTCATAAATATAAAAACATGAATTTAAAGGAGTAGGAGCATAAAAGTCACCGTTAACATCAAATAATCACCCAAAAAATGCATTAAGAATGAGACTAAAAACATGTTACTTTTAGCACATATCAGAGTCTCCCACTCATTTATAATCATCCATTGTATTTCATTCTTTAGTAGTGAATACTAATTGAGAGCATTTACTCAAACACTTAGCGTGCTTTGCTTTTTTTGTGGTTATTCTATTCTTTCGAGCTTTCTTTTATCTTTGAATTGCTTCCGCTTTATAATTCGGTGCCTTAGAGAAATTTTGTGAGATTTCTCAGTTTGTGAGAGTTAGGCGTATTTGAATCGAAGAAATCGCCTAAGATCGCACGAATTGCGAGACGAAAGTTCTAACCATGTGACACTTGAGCTTGGTTAAGTTTGTTTATTAATTTTTGTACTTGAGTTTGATTAAACTAGTTTATATTCAAGCTTAAGCTCGTTCGTTCGTTTCTATATAATAAGGGTAGAAATGTTATTTATAGTATAAAAATATATTAAATGAAAATTTCGATTAGGCTCACAAGTTGTTCAAATAAAGTATTATGGTGCTTGAAATTGGCTAAATTAATAGCTCGAGTTAGTTAAACTTAGTTTGGTAATTATCAAATCCAATTTGATTTTTTTTTTCAAATTGTTCTTAAATAACTTGCAAGCACATAGATCTCATTTACGCCCTTACTTGAAAGGTAATTAACTGACTTTATTCAAAAGATATAACAACTACTAACTCATTTATATTATTAAATAAATTGAAGTTTCATTTTATGATTGGTATTGAAAACTTAAATTGATTTTTGGTTAATTATTAATAGCTTATAAGTATAAAAAGACCTTAAAAAAATCAATTAAGTTCAACTTAATTCATACCCAATTGAACCCTTGCTATTAACAACCAAAAAAAAAATAAAATTAAGCCACTGTATTAACAATTTCAATCTTTGAGCACATCGATAACTAAAATCAACTGACAAATAAATCAGATGGTGATATATGACAACCTCCGAATTATTATTTCATTTTACTAATAATTTTTTTTAAAAATCATAAAAATCATAAAAATATTAAATATTTATATAAACTTATATAATTTATAAAAAAACTTATAAAAATTCTAATAAATTTTAATAAATTATAAAAATATTAAAAAATATAAACTTATAAAAATATAAAAAGAATCATAAAAATTTATAATAAATTCTAATACATTATAAAAAAATTAAGAACATTTTTAAAAAATATAAACTATTAATATGTATAGTATAAAAGTCATTTGCCGATTCCTCATTTTAAAAATTAAACTCCTAAAATTAAAATGAATACATAGTATCAAACAAATCGTTGGATAATGAGAATAATCATTAAAATAATTTATGTTGACATATGCTAACATTTGCATCTATTGGATAATGAAAATTTGATTTGACAGTATTTAATTGTATCAAAAATATTTTATAACATACAATAATTAAGGAACAATTTTCAACTTTTCAAAATCCAAACTACTATACTATACCTAACAAAAACACTAGAGATATAAAAATAATAAATTATCAATAAAAAGAAGAAGATCTCACAATTCCTGTTTTATTCGTAAAAGATCAAAAACATTTGATTCAACATGAAAAAACCCGAACAATCTAATAATTATTTTTATTATCTATCAATTGGTTTGATGCCACTTGTTCCTTTTTATTTTAAGGGTTTAATTTCCAAAAGTGGGGAGCAATAAATGACTTTTTTAAAATAAATTTTATATTTTTTTTGAATTTTTTATATTTTATAAGTTTATATAATTTTTAAATAATTTTATAACTTTTATAAATTTTTTATAAATGATGAGAATTTTTAGGAATTTTTTAATTTTTATATAATTTATAATTTTAGAAGTTTAATAAAAAAATGAAAATCATTGACGAACGGATTTAATTGGTTTTTGTTTTCTTTGTTAACAGCAAGGTCTCGGGTGGGATTTAAGTTAGAAAAACTAAATTAGTTTTTTGACTAATTTTATATATGGTTGGCAGTAACTAGCAGAAAAAGGAGTGATGGCAAATCTGTTATTTTGTGGAAACTAGGTGCGATGTCTCTCATTTTATTATCCACACAATAATGGTTACGATAGTTGTGGCTTAGCTTGAATTGAATCTTGAAATGCAGAAATAAATAAAACAGACTTGTATGCTAATGCTTGTATAGTGTATTGAATCTATAATGGTGAATTGCATGACGAGACCGCCCTACATTCTGAAATTCCCAGGGATGATTGTGACGCCGCCAGCTACAGCTCCGGTGGCTTCAAGGACCACCTGGACCAGGCCTTTCTTCAAACCCCTGCATTGTGCACCTCTCCACCAACTCCAGCAACAGCAAGAGGTCAGCTTCATTTGCTTATTGATTGGAATTTTCATTTCTCCTTTGCTTCCTCAAACATGTGTTACATAATACTTTCCTCTGTCCTATGATTTGTTGTTTCTTCAATTTAATTTCCACCTTGTGGCTTCTTCCACTGTTTTCCCCACTCCAATTGTACTCAAGGTTGATGCTGGAGGAATCATGTGTGAACCTTGTAATGGGAAAGGATGGTTGCTTTGTGATTTTTGTAAAGGACAAAAAACCAACGTCACAGCGGACAACAAGCGGATCTACCGCCGGTGCCCATCTTGTAAAGCTGTACAGATTCCTGCTTTTCCAAATTTCAAATCCACTAAATTCCTTTTCCTACCAGTTTACGATGCATGCTTTCTGTGTTTTCTGCCAATTTTTATTTTCCACCACATACCCTGCAATCTAGATGTGCATAGGCACAGCTGATTTAACTGCTCGGTGGTATGTATGTATGTATGAAGATTTGGTTTAAGTATCATGCTTAAATGTTCATGGGAGAAAGAAAAACCACTATATGCTTGCTGAGAATGATACCGAGCAGGCTTACACATAAGGTATAAGACTAGCACATCACAACAAGTGGCTGCTCTGTTCAGAATTCAGTATACAGTGCCCCGTATTGCCTTCCACATTACATGTTATTCTGGCTTCGTCCCCTGCAAATGATGAATCAAAAACTAAAACCCCATATTTAAAATTGAAATGCAGATTGGTTATTTGTTATGTTCCAAATGTAAAGTCTTCAAATGTGTCACCTTCCCAAATGTTAGCGATGGTGAAGAGCTGACGTTCTGAGAACACCTTGCTGGTTTATTTGGGGGCAAAACAAGTTGCTGGCTTATTCATTAAAGACTGCAGAGAAGCCCTTCGACTAGTGTGCTTGTGGAGTTATTCTCAATGTTCTGGAGGAGAATGATTTCAGGTTCCTCCTTGTCCTTCTATGTATTTTTCATAATCAATCAAGAAGGAATTCTTTGTGAGGCATCTAGTATACTATTTTGCATTTCCATGAGCTGTGGAAACTGTTAGATGGTTGACTAGTATTTCCTTGTTGATTTGATTTTCCTAGCAATCAGCTAAGTCCTTTAAGGTTCTCAGAATATGGTTTTAATAAGTTACTTCAGGGACTGTCTTTGAATTGCCCGGTTGGGTGGCTGTCAAACGTCAATAGCCTAGACCATAGAGTACAGGTTTATCTTGGAACTACGCCAGAGTATTGACAATGATTCATATATATATGTGTGTGTGTGTGTGTGTGTGTGTGTGTGTGTTTCAGAGCCGAAAGTGTTGACACTGGCAGGTGCTGATGTTGACCACTTTGTACTCAAGGTGTTAGCAAATGTTTATCTAATTCACAAGTTACATCAGTAGCCAGAATAAATCCAAAGACGGTTGCACCCGTGTAGATGCTATTCAGTTCCATGGTAAGACAAGCAACCTTATGTGCACTGGCCAGTTTTCCAGTTATTTTCCTGATGTAATCTGCAAATTGTCTGTCAAGTTCCAAATAGCTATATTTTAAAGAAAGTTACAACAACTTGGGAACTTAATCTTTGTTTCTCTCCTCTTCCTTCAAAATTGAATCACAGTATATTGGCATATTTCATATGGTCTCTGGACTATGCAGCAGTAACACATCATAACAATGCTATCTGTTGAATCATATATACAGTAAAGGACTTCAAATGGTACATACCGTCGAAACTTAAAAATTAAAATGCTACATGTTATTAACTAAGGTTTACTGCTTAAATTAATATTGCAAATTTACAGTTAAGAATATTACTTCTAGTTCTAACTGTATGCTGGTTATCAGTTTGGGACTAAAATACCTTTAGGTAATGCATGTCCTTGTTTATTGGATCTTATACTTTGGCATTTTGAATTTGATTCAATATCTTGTACAAGAGCATATGATAAAGGCTGTGTTAAGTTGTTAGCAAAGGTTGACCACCACAAGCGTCATTGTTGCAATTACATGTGGCTATGCTTCCATGAGTAGTTTACAATCGATGAATGCGTGTATCTATGTGCTGAAGTATAAAGGAGCCAAAAATCCAAGATGATTCATCATGCAGCTCTCACTGATTTGATCTGTTATGATAAGCGCTAAAACAATAGGTATAGTATTAGAATAACGTTCAAATCATTGGTATTTTACTTAAAAGAAGATACACTGGATACTTCTAGATATTTGATTTTAGTTACTAATATTTTCTCTTTTTAAAGATATAAAAAATTATTTTAGACCTACTTTATTTTATTCTTCTATTTAATTTTTCTACAAGAATAACTCTTATTCAAAATAGTTGTAATTCAAAAACAACTACATTCATAAAATATTTGTCCCTACTTTATTTAATTTCTCCTCCAAGAAGTATTTCATAGAAATTGTTTCATTTGACCAAAATTGAAGAAGTGAAAATAACACGGGAATATAACAAAGTTATTGTGTTACCTTTACTCTTAAAATATTTTGGAGAGTTTAACTTTGCGAATGGATGTTTCAGTAGTTATTGATTCTCCTAACCTTTGTCGCATTCTTTCAGAACATAGAAAACTCTTGTCCACTATTCTTCATTAATCCTTATAGTAGGAAATCCACTCCAATATTCCTATTCAATGTCCACTTTTGTTACTCCTATAATTGGAATGTCCACAGCTTATGAAAAGTCTTTTGACATTTTTTTGGTAAATTCTTATTCTCTCAAAATCTCTCAAGAGGTCTCTTAATTTGGTTTTCTCCTCAAGCCTTATATTCAACTACACTTAGGCTTACTTTACCATCTCTTCACCTTATTAATCAATATCTAGAGCTGCGCATAGTGTTGCAAGATTTATTCCAGTCTCTCTCTGTAATCTCTTGATGTATCTTGGTTCATTTATTTGTAACGATTCCTCCGTTTACAAAGGACCCTATGCAACACTTTAAAGTACACAAATGAGTGAGCAGCTAAAAACAAATCATTTCAAAGGAAACAAATGATTGAGTAGTTGACAACTAATGATAAAGTTATAAAAACATCTTAAAGGCACAAATCGACTGTTAGGTCGTGGGATGAAAATAAATTTATAAGAAATTAATTAAAAGGCAACCATTTAAGGTTCTATTCGCTCACACCTATATTTTATTATGTAAAAGAGTTAATGACAAATGAACCTCAAAGATACAATAAAAATAACTCTCTATATTTTGCACTGACGGAAACAATCCATTAAACAGAGCATTGCATAGCAAAAATATCAAATTCTATAAAAAAATTTCTATAATAATTCTTTATAAATCAATCTTTGAATATTAGAAGATGGAGGAGAGTAAAGAAAATTTTGTTTCTTAATATTTTAGTGTCATGGTATTTCGTAGTATCCATGCAAATAAATTCCTCTCTTATTGTAGTTTTCATATTTTTTTCATAAGACATAACTATCCAATAAATATCTATATAGATAAGGGTTAGCATTCAATCGAATCGAGTGGAAAAATTTTGAGTTAATCGAGTTCATGAGTCCTATTTTCTTATTCTAACTCAATTTGAAATTTTTTCAAATCGAGTCGAGTGAAATGAAATTCGAGTCGTATCGAATCAAATCGAGTGAAATTGTTCGAGTTAAATTAAAAAGTTGAACATGTCAACTAAAAATGTTGTTATAGTATAACTAATTCTATATTAGAGCACATAAATTTGAAACCATAAATATTTGAAAAATTATTCAAAGCAAAAAATAAAAATAAAAACTTGAGTATGATAAATTTGAATCATTAATTAGGTGTTCAAATTTAGTATTTTAGAAAAATTTTAAAATTTTAACTTTTTTATATATATTTTAAAATTTTTATTTTTTTAAAATTTAAAATTTTGATTTTTTTATAAATATTTTGAATTTTAAAAATTATTTTGAATTATTTTATAATATTGGTTGAAAAAGACCAATTTGTTTATTTTCAAAGTTGATAGGACCAAAAGAGTATTTACACCAATTTGTTATTCGAATTATTATTCAAACTATGAAATTCAACTCGGCTCAAACTTGAAACTCAAATCAAGTTATTCGAATTGACTCGAATAATTCGAATAATTTGATTCAATTAACTTGAAATTTAAAAATTATTTTTAATTTTTTCGAATCGAATCAAGTTTTGCTCACCCATTGTATATAGATAGTCAAGTCTATTAAAAGTAAACATGATTATTCATTACAATATTACTTTAATAAACATAATTTTTTTTGTTAATAATCAAATAACATAACTTTTAGTAACAAAAGATATTATTCATTACTATAAATAGCGACAATTCTCAGTTAGTAATAATTTTATAGACCAATTTTACATTAAATACCAAAAAAATAAAATATTAAGGGAACTAGGTTGATTGAAAGAAAAATGACGAGAATGAACCAATTTTTGAAAAATGCTTCTAGCTCGAAACTTTTTTAGGTGATACGCAGAAAAGTGCTTCTAGCTAGAAGCTCTTTTTGCCATTTTTCAACAAAAAGCTTCCAGTAGGAAGCACTATGTAACACCCTAACCTGTTTCCGTCGCCGGAAGGGTTACGAGGTATTACCAGATGATAACTAACATTTATACATCGTTCAATTCAATCGTGATTAGTAATTCACTTCAGTTCTATAATAATAAAATGTAGATAAAGTAAATAAGTTCGGTTAAAAAGTAGCCATGACATTCGGCAATTTCAATCATTTTAATTGCAACTCCTCTAATCATTTAAACCAAACAAACATATGCATATATCATTTAAATTAACAAGATAAATAGCCATTAAAGAAAAACACATCACACATAATCATGAATCCATTAACATTAAAGTAAAAAAATATATATATAACCATTTTTCAAAATAACATTATCAAATAAGCAATCTTGGCCATTTTTGCATGGCTCAATTTACACACCATTCAAATTCGACTAAAAAACCAACTAGCCTATACAGGCCATAAGAACAATTTTAAACTTTCAAAAGTACCAAAAGTTAATGATAGTATGATGAGCTTCTCCAACGATCCCCGAGCACAAGACGATCACCAAGAAGTTTATAATCAAGAGCAAACAACCACACACAATGTAAGCTATTTTTAGCTTAGTAAGTTAAAAGCAATTAAATACATCTATCAATCAATCTCTTAATAATAATAATAACTTCAAGCATGTTTTAGACATGTTTTCACCAATTAAAAACTTACTTGCACAATCATAAACACGCATACTACTTCTAATCTCAATGCCGAACCAATAAGTAAATTCATTTTTAATGTATATCCACAATTCTAAGTACAAAGCCATTCAAATATATGACTTATGCTAAATTCCAAATAATCACCCTACACATAACATTTTCATATAATTCATAAGCAACCATATATAATTTATGTCTCAAATGCAAACATTTCATAATATCGAAATTTATCAAGCTCCATCTTTGATGCTTAAAGATAAACTCGCACACTTAGTGCTCATTAACCGATCTCGTACACTTAGTACTCGGTATAAATTCAATTTGCACACTTAGTACCAAATGACCAATTTTGTACACTTAGTACTCAGTACCAATTTCATTTCGCACACTTAGTGCTCATCTCAAGCTTACTACTCTTTTGATTATATATACACATACCTATACCACAATCGGCTAGATCAAATAAATGTATATATATATTCACCTTCGGTTATATCAAACCATACATATATATTCACTTTCGATTTTACCAAAATATACGTATATAATCACCTTCGATTATGCCAAGCCATACATATATATTTATGTACTTCCATTGAATTCATGAATTACATTATAATTAAATTCAATCAACTCAATTGCTTAAAAATTACCTCGATTATCGACGGATTAAGTTTCTCGGCTATTCAATTAATTTTGCTTTTCCCTTATCCACTTCCGATCTCTTCGTTTCTTGATCTAATTAAAATTTCAATTTCAACTCATTCAATTTAATTTATAAACAAATCAATTCTTAATGCATAATTAATAAGTTTACTTATTCGCTCGTCATGGTATTCAACATTTGCTAAATAGTCCAAAGTGTTTAATAATTAAAACACATCAATTCTTTATTTCAATGTACCATAACCGAATGCTCCATATGCCTATATGAATCCTTACGAATCTTCATTTCGCAATTAACTTCCCATTTAACAATTTATTTCAATTTCATACCATAAATACAAAACCACCTAACATCTAAATTTAAACCTCAATAATCAAACACCAACTTTTATTTTCTAACACATTCAACAAAGAACTAAAGCATTTCTTCATATCAACCTTATGACCGAACATTCAATGTTCAACAATTAGGAAAATAAATTCATGGGTTATGATCAAAAGACAACTTACATCTCAAAAATACAAACAATTTTCAAATTAAAGCTAAACACATACCTAAATTTTGAATCAAGGAGGGCCGAATGTCTTGTTTCTTTTCTATTTTCTTCTTCTTTTTATTTCGACAAGAACAAAGCAAGTGGTTTTATTTTATTCCTTTTCTTTATTTTTATTACTTTCATTTCATTTCATATAATAATACTAATAAGTAAAATACATATATTCATTATATAAAATTAATAACAATTAACAAGTGCCGTCCACTACACTTGGAAATGGAAAAATTTCCTGTGAAATCCCTCCACTAATAATAATCCTCATAATTTGCTTATCACCAAATAATTCATTAAGTTTTAATGTTATGCATTTAGACCCTATTCAATAAATCGGCATTCAAATGATACAAATTTTAAAACGAAATTTCATGCTAACCAAATTCATGCATTCAAAACATAGATAAATAATAAATAAATATTTTTTTGACTCAGATTCGTGGTCCCGAAACCACCGTTCCGACTAGGGTAAAAATCGGGCTGTTACACACTATCTGCTAAGTCAGCATTCCCCCAATAATCACCTACTTTCAATAGTTATTTAATTAGTCGTTGCCACCCCAACGGTAAAAAAAAAATTATCTTATAACCCCACATTTCATTTTTTTCCAATTCAATCTCAACTCTCTCTCATATTATCAATTCTCTCTCAAATTCCTTTCAAAACCCACTTAAATTCTCTAAATTTTTTCCTCTCTCAATTTTATTTATTTAAATTATCTTAACATTTTCCTAAAATATTTTTTCTAATAAAAAGTATTCATCTTCTTGGAAATTACCAATGGCAAGTTCTGTAATCCATCATGATAAGAACCACATTTCCATCAATCAATCGCAAATGGTAAAAATATTTCTTATAATATTTTAATGATGTCTAATTTTTATATTCTTTTTTATATTTAAATTTAATAGTTTGTAAATTTATTTCCTTCATTAGGTGGAAGATCGAATTTTGCAAACCAACATTCATAATCTACCCGCTCTTCCATCACCTTTGA
Organism: Gossypium anomalum; assembly: GCA_025698475.1. Taxonomy (NCBI): domain Eukaryota; kingdom Viridiplantae; phylum Streptophyta; class Magnoliopsida; order Malvales; family Malvaceae; genus Gossypium; species Gossypium anomalum. Next base: position 40,197,444 of record CM046961.1, on the reverse strand, counting down.
TCGAGCCCTACTTGAGAGAAGCTGATTTTCTGCACGTGGCCCTTATAGGTTGGGGTGTAAGTTGGACCCAACACTTGTAAGTTCGTCGGTGGAAAGGTGGAGACCCAAGACTCACACTTTCCATATTCTATGCAGCGAGTGTAATATCACTCTAGAGGACGTGCAATTACAGCTCAGGTTACAAATGAATGGGTTCGTAGTGATTGGGATTGTTCACGCTGATTGGAAAGCTATATATAAGGAACTTTTAGGGCTGGTTCTGGAGACAATTTTTAGAGGCTAGATAGAAATGGCTTGGTTAAGAAGAAATTTTGGTGAGCTCGATGAAGATTCAACGAAAGTCGAAAGAGAACAACATGTCCATGCTTACATCCTTATAGTAATCGGGGTATCCTAATGCTGGATAAGTTACAAAATTTCTTCCATATAAGGCGGCTATTGAAACTTGTCAACTTTAGAGAAGCGGGAGTGTAACACCCTAACCGTATCCGTTGTCAGAACAGGGTTTCAGAGCATTACCGAAACTTTAAGAAACATTTACGAATAAATGTTGCAAGTTACTATTCAAATTTCGAAATCATTCATAACGTCCCTTTAATAGACTCTCGAGGTCCAATACGAGCATTAGAATCGAGTCGAGACTTAATCGGAACCTTTAAGAATTTTTTGCGACATTTTAAAATTTTTCCAAGGTTTAGGGCTCACACGCTCATGTGGTCCATAGGACACACTCGTGCTACAGGCCATGTTCAGCCCCATGTGACTCTCTGACTTGTGCACACAGCTATACCACATGCCCGTGTGCTAGGTTATGTGGTTAATTAATTCAATTCGAAATTAGGTGTGGATGTCACACAGCCAAGACAAACGCTCGTGTTCTAGGCCATGTGGCACACACAATTGAGACACATGCCCGTATCTCTGCCCATGTGCTCAATTCTAAGCATTTTGTTTCTCAAAATTAAGGTACAGGGGACACACGGCCTAACCACATACCCATGTTACCAGGCCGTGTGTCACACACGGTCTAGACACACGTCCGTGTGTCTGCCTGTGTGGACAAAATGAAGTCATTCCTAGCTTCATTTCTCACCTAAAATTTCACCCAAGACCTGCACTTGAAACACTCAACCAATACCAACCATTCCAAGCATTCAAATTGAACAAATTCCATCATTCATCATGACACATGCATACATGCTTACAATCTTACCTTGGTTCAATCTATATAGTAGTCATAATTTGATCGAATACTTAACATATATTTAGCTAACATAACATGACATTATAAGTATATCAAAACAACCCTTACTAGTCATTCCAATGGCTAGATTACAAGCATCATTTACATTTACATGCCAATATGGCCAATATATCCTATACATGCCATTACAACCATAATTGATTTACTATATTGTACCGACATGGGCCGATGGGTAGTGTGAGTGATCTCCGCTGAGCTTCCAATCCAATGAGCTTTCGATTTACTCTAAAATAGGGAAACAAAACTAAATAAGCATAAAATGCTTAGTAATTTCGTATAACATGGTACTTAACTTGCCATTCGTTCTGTTCTGAGGTAACTATGTAAGGCATAATCAATCAGTTTGATCTCAAGCCCTACACACATTCTTATTGCCCTTGTTAGTCATATATTCCATATTAACATCAAAACATAAATGCGCTCAACAACAATCAAGTTTCCAAGCACATATGCTTTCCACAACATGTATTCATTCAACATGCATAATTCATCTTACTATTTCAAGTATAGTTTCATAATAGTTCATTTCGAGTTCAGATCATTTCATATCAGAACTTTACTCATATTAATCAGAACATCAAGGTCATGATTAGTACACTCAAGACGTACAAGTCTATAATTAAGAATGAATATATATTTATCAAATAAAGTCCATGTACAAATATCATCATCTCATGATTTCATATATCATATGTCATGTATTATCATTTACTTGTATTTCATCCGGATGCGTGTTATAACTCATTTCTTATTCATATCTTCTCATGTCAAGAACTTTTTCTCGTTGAATTTATCTGAAATATCGATGAATACACAGGTAGTACACTCATGGTGTACGAATCAGAATCCGTAAATTCATGTCCAATGGTACCCATAGGGTACTATATTGGAGAGTACACTCTCGAGCCACACATGTATACGACAGGATCACCAGTCCAGGCTAAATCCTTTTTATGACACATGCTCTAAAAAGCTTGATCTGGATTATCCGTCCAGGCTAAATCTAATTCATAACATATGCTCGAGAGGGTTTATATCAGAATTACCCGTCCGGGCTAAATCCTTTCATAAATGAGGTTAATAGGATTACTCGTCTGAGCTAAATCCCGTCAGCAACAAATGCAGGACCTCATTCATTTCGGGAAATCACATATCCATTGATTTTTCATTTCATTCAACCGGGATTTAAACATTTTTCTCAGGCATTGTCAGGCATGTGATTATTTCATACATCCACAACATTCATATAATTCAAATAAACACATTCCACATTCATTTCAAGAATATAATTAACATTCTCATCGTTTATCCTTTATCATCTATCGGACATTGTCATTTAATTTAAACATTTTTATTTATCGGGCTTGATCGAATATGTAATCATTTCACATATTTATGATATTTATAAAATTTACATAAATACAATCAATGCAAGCATGTAAATAAACACAATTTAGTTACACGAACTTACCTCAACAAAGGTTCGTGTACAAGCATCTACTAATCCGACATTTTCCTCGTTCTAGCTCTGAATTTGGTCTATCCGGATCTATACGAGTAAACATAACATCAATTTACCATATTGCACATTCAAGTAGACTAAATTTTCATCCTAGGCAAAGTTACCATTTTGCCCCTAACTTTTCTATAAATTCTTATTTTGTCCCTAGGCTCGGACAATGAAACTTGAGCAAATTAATCCCTATTCCAAGCCTAGCCAAAGCCTTATTACACATTTTATATCACATGCATTCATAAAATTTCAGAATTTTTCATCAAATTTTATAACTTTTCATTTTAGTCCCTAAATCATGTTTTTATTAAAAATTACTTTGTAAAAGTTGTTTATCTATCAATAATCTTTCATTTTCTACCATAAATTTCTAATTTCCAGCATATACATCCATGACCCATTTTTCATACCTTGATAACTTTTCAAATTAATTCCTCAAATAGATAGATTAGACTATCCTAGTTTCAAAAATATAAAAATTACTAAAAACGGGGCTTGATTACTTACCCAAATAAGCTTGATAAGTCTTCTTCCTCTCTCCTAGGGTTTCTATGGAAATATTGGGGAAAATGATATGAAATTGTTTCCTTTTTCATTTAATTAATTTGTCATTTAATAACTTTTCATCTTTCCAATTTAGTCGTTAGCCTTTTTTTATTTTTACATGGATGAGTCATACCAAAATATCTACATAGTTTCTTTAATGGTCTAATTACCATATAAGGACCTTAAGTTTTGAATTCCATAGCTATTTAATCCTTATAGCTACTAGAATTTAACTTTTACATTTTATGCAATTTAGTCCTTCTCGTAATTAAGCACATAATCGGTAAAATTTTTTAATAAAAAATTTCAAATGAAACTTCTATCATATTACGGACCATGTAATAAAATAAAAATAAATTTTATTTTCAGCTCGGATTTGTGGTCCTGAGACCACTATTTCGATTTCATCGAAATTGGGTTGTTACAGGGCGAACTCAATTGAGGGTCTGCTGTGTTGGTGACATTGTATTGGGAGATGTGTCAAGTGACACAACCACGAAAAATTAAAATTGGTGGTTTAATGCTACTACTGCAGTCATTGGCACGATATTGACTACCATTTTTACATCCTGAAGCAAACTACCGTTACACGTTCCCACTCGTAACAAGGTAAAATTCATTCAATAAACTATTAACTGTGATAAAATAATTTAAAGTTTAAATTATTTTGTTAATAAATTATTCCAATAGGTGGAATCATAGGCCGAGTTACGCGAGAGTACCAAAGGAGATGCGAGATATACAGCTTTTGTTAGACTAACAATCTGAAGCGGAGGTTAGTATATATATAACTAATTGATTTAAGATTAAGATTTAACGCGTTTGATTTAAAATTTAATAGTATATATATAACTAATTTTTATTATTTTAATATAGTTTGTATGGAAACCATACAAGGATCTGACAAATTGGGAATGCATCTCGTCAGAATTCCTGGTGAATCCCAACATCCAGCACGTGAATGTGTCATTGGTAGTGTACATTATCCTAGAGATGCATGAGTCGAATAGGGTGATGTGGCAATTAAGGTTCAGGCAATCGATTCCAGTGGTACCTCAGGATCTCGATGATCTCCATCCTATCGACTTGCGGAGGAGGCCAATGAAAATTGGATTAGATTCCACGGTGAATATATCAACATGTGGAACAATCGGTACAAGTTTTTACCTCCTCACGAGGTGATTGTCGCCTTAGAGTAAGCTTTCTATCCAGAGTATATGTCTTGGTTTAGGCTTGTTGGCAAGCCATACTTGCTAAGTGAAGAAAATAGAAGGGGGCAATTGTATACGAGGAGGCCACGATGATCACTGATACATCCGATATGTGACAAGGTGGGTTCGTTGTCTACACCTACGCAGGAGTCGACACCGATGCACATACCACCCCGTAGTTAGTATGTGTCGTCCTATTTTAGTACGTATTTGAACCCTGTCATTTTCAAACAAGCACTATATATTCCACCATATTTTGTTGCTTCTACTTCAATGCCAAGCTTTGCTTTTGGACCTCTGTCCCTAGTATATTACACGCCTATGCCATTGACATTTTCGATGATGATGTATAGGTAGTCCATGTTTCTGCCACTGACTGAGAGTCCATTCGATCGGCCACCATTGTATGGAACATAATATAGTTATACCCTTACACTGATGGTGACACAAACACCTATTAGGTCTTTGTTCTATCAAGGTGGGTTATCTTCCCAACCACTTATTCCTAGACTGAAAGATGCTCGATGGCAATCGAGGAGCACCCAATCGCAATCAACTACGGACGAAGGCGAAAAAGAGGTGAGGTTTGTACCACAAGCTCTGCCGAAAGCTTAACCAAGAAGGAATCTGGTTTGCAACTGTTGACCACCCCGGTGTGGCATACATTCTGACATGGGTTTGGATTGATTTACTTTATAATTGTACTTATCATGTTAACATTTCAATAAATATCAAACATGTTTATTGCATCGATGTCAAACATCCTTATTTATTAAAGTTAATAAAAGTCATTTTTCATTAAAGTTGGTTGTTGTTAACAAATTATTGATTTGTATCATATGGAAAAATCGTTAAAGTTAATAAAAATCTCTTTTTCATTAAAGTACAACAAGTTGATTGGAGCGAACAATTTAATAGATCTACTAATGAGGTGTTGTACTTATATAATCTTTTCGTTGTGGACATGAAAACATTGTATGGCCCAAGTTCCTACACCACCCACATAACCTTGGTTGGTTTTACTTCTCTCAGATATCCATGTTGTTGCGTATCTGAGTGGACGTCGATTAACCTTTTGGTTTATGATGTAATGATATATTGGGTAACAACTTGAATGGAGTGTTCGATATAGGTAGGCATCTACGTTTATCTGGGACCGGTGGGAATACGTTTCTCCACATGATGTATGTAACACCCCAAACCCGGCCTACACGTTATGGTCGAATCTGGCGATGTCACATGTAGTGTGTTTTGAAAACCGTAGCTTATGTTCGAAAACCATAACTGTGCATAAAACATTTACCATTTAGAACTCATCATTATCTTTTGTTCCAAAATCGTGAGTCCTTAATTTTTAAAACATTATACATTGTGGAAACTTTTAAAAAAACAGTTGCGTATTTGAGTGAATTTTATTAAAATGTTTGATTCTTTCTGAAAACTCGATTATCCCTACTATTTGTAGTTATAAATCAAGTAATAAAAATCCTAAAATAAAAATTTAAATCCAAAAGAGGCCATTATTATAGTAAAATACCCAAGTAAAACTTTAAGGAAAAAACTAATTAAGTACGAAACAGTAAAAAAGGGCCTGCGGCCACTGTTGAGTCCTCTGTCGCTTCGATCCGCCTAAGTCTGAAGATTACTTGTATAGATAAAACAGAAGGGGTGAGTTTATGTAAACTCAGTGTGTAATTTCCATGCAAACAAACCAATAGCATACAGGTAATCACAGTCTGGCCTAAGCCCTTTTTCAGTAATAGTATCAGTCCAGTTTGGGCCTTAGCCCATCTCAGTATAGTAACAGTATCAGATATGCAGTCACAGAAATCCTACCAACCAGCCTCTACACACTATCTCTGTCCAACCCTACACTCCATGTGGGGATATAATTAACCCACCCATCCCTACACTCCAAGTAGTACCGAATGCGGCAGTAGACAGTAGTTTGCAACTGAGCTACTAGTAAATTAGGCTCGAGGCCTTTCAGTGCACTTCCTCCGAACAATATAAACCCCAACCCAATGCAATGCAATATACCAATATGTCATGCCAAATCATGGTATTATACATGTATTTAGTACAGTTTTAACAACATGCTCAATATACAGTCATACAGATATCTATATCGTATATGGATATAATAGTCATTCAGTCAATCAGGGGTCTAAGTACGCTTACCCACCTTACAGTAGGTTCACAGTCGTCTTGGGCGACTCGTGCAACCTTAGCAATAAAATAGTGAAAATGGGCCCACATGCCTATAATGTCAACCCGTATGGGCCCACACGCTCGTGTGACCCACATGGCCCAAAATGGCCTTGGCTGTGTGGATCACACGACCTGGCCCAAAATTCCCACACACCTGTATGGTTCATCCGTGTAGGCCCATACGCCTGTGCGGCCTACACAGCCCAATTTGGCTGGTCCATGCGTCACACACGGCCTGCCTCGTCGATCACACGCCTATGTTCAGTCACACAGCCTGCCACACGGGCAGCCACACGCCCGTGTGGTGTCGACAACCTCACTTTTCGACTTCTTGCCAATTTCAGTTTTCAGCGTTATGGTTACACACTTGGTATTGGTTCTAAGGTAGCACAACCACGAGTACTCTAGCACCTATTATTGATCATTAGCACAACAGTTAAGGCATTTAAAACGTTATTCGATCGAAAAACTTAGCAAGGTATTTTAACCCTAAACCATTAAACCCCTTACCTTGAACGAACACTGGTGAATTCACACTTCAACAGCACTAGTTGAAATTCCTACAGTCGTCTAATGATCTCCTAAACAAAACACTTCGTTTAGTCAACGGTTTAACAACCCAAAAATAAAGATGTATTAACAGCACTTACCAATTTCTTGAACCATGGCTAAGTATCGCAATTGTTTTATTGGAACAAAGAAAATGAAGAAAAGGGTTGAAGAAAACCACTTGCCCGATAGAACAGAGCAGGATACGATTTAGCAAAGTAAACCGAACGAATCGAGAAAGGTAACCAGCAAGTGAAATGGTAAAAAAAATTGAGATGGAAAAAGCAAGGGTGGCGTTGGAAGAAAAAAAAGAAAACGGAAGGCAACACAAATGAAAAGGTAGAGAAAGGGGGTAGCGAGTCGCCAGAAAAGAGAGGAAAAACGGTGGTTTAGAGAAGAAGGGAAAGCCAAATTTTTCCCAAATGAATCCCAAATGAATTACTAACTCCCTTATCCCTCAATTTTGTCCCCCTATCCCTAATTTCACTCCTAAAACCGTCCATCACATCCCCTTAACAACCGAATTCATACTTCACTTAAACACTACAGTATTTTACTTCCATTCAAGCTCCCTCACGGCATAAATAGCAAAAAAAAAAAAACACTCCCTTGCACGCACAGGGACTTGAACTCACAACCACCAGCACTTTAACACTCCACCTAACCACCAGACCAGCAGCCCTATTCTGACATATTTTACCAGCATTTATTTATAAGCCTATTGATTAGTGATAGGGGTTTATTCACTTAAAAACAAATTTTGCCCAAGCTAAGGCTTAAACCTGGGACCTCACACACACACCCAGAACAGCTAACCACTGAAGCAGATGCACACTTGTGTCATAATTACATAGAAATAATTATACAAACTTTAGGGCATTACAATGTACATGTTTAAAAGTTTGTACACTTCGTCCACAAAGTTCATGGGATCCAAATGTGCACTGCTACATGCTGCAATTGCATGAGTGCATGAAAATCAAAGGGTGTCAAATCTCCCACAGTCATAGCTTTAGTTTTTTATGTGTACATGGCATGGTCCCCTGGCAATCCCTTGATCGAGTCAGTCAAACTCCGTTACTCAAAACCACAGGTCTTCACGCGAGTGATACACTGGATGCATATAGTTTGCTCGTGTTGTTCCCTTCCTAATTTCTTTTAGTGCGTCATTGCTCCAAACATGACCGCCTTACATCTGCCTAACATAAATCGCCACTCGCTTTGGAAAAAGTTCAGCTAAACAGAAGTATGTCTCTTTGACAATCGTGTAACACCCCTAACCCGTATCCTTCGCCGGAATGGGGTTACGAGACATTACTAAAACAAAGCACAGTTCCAAAAATTTTCATATTAATTCAAGATTTAAATCATATCAATGCTTAAGATTCAATCTAATATCTAATCATAAATTTATTATTGATAAACCGTAATTTATACATATTTTTACCCCATGCTTAACGCATTTTATGGATGATTTTTCCTTAGAATTAGTGAATCGATGCTCCTAATGCCTTAAATTCATGTTTTATACTTAGGTAAGCATAGGAGAGTGAAAGGAACGAGAAATGGGCCAAAAACGGAGAAAATGGGCCAAAGTACGAAATCAACACGGCCTGGACCTCCTCACACGGCCGTGTCAATTTGGCAGTATCAAAGCACGACTCACACGGGTAGAACATATGCCCATGTCAATCTAACAGGCTCGATAACGGCTTGAAGTAATCGCACACGGGCGTGTCCCTGCCGAGCCTAAGTTGAGTCCAATTCAGAAATGGCCACTTTTGAGGGTTCTTAGGCATTCCAAAGCCTATAAATACACCCTAGAGGAGAAAGAAAGGAGAAAGAGAATAGGGAGTAAGGAATTACTCCAAGGAAGCCAATTGATCCATCTCAGAAGCTGGATTCACCACCAAGACTGAAGATCTCTCCTCAATTTCCCTTCAAGAGTTTTAGGTTTTCTTTTTGTTTTGTATTCTTTATTATTCTGAGATGTTTTCTTATTTAGTTAGGAACTAAAACCCCTAAATACCTAAGGAGGATGAAACCTAAGACGAATCTTGTTATTAATTTCTGAATCGTATGATAAATATTTGGCTTGGTCTTAATTATGTGTTCTTAATTCTTGTTTTGGTATTTCAGGATATCACTTCAAGTTAATGCTCTTAGTTGGAGGAGGAATAGACCCTGGCTAAGAGTGAATTTGTCATAATTAAGCGGAGTTGATTGCGCACTTAGAGATAGGGTGACAAGATTTTGCCGGATTAGGGTGAAACCTAATAAGGGAGTCCATAGATCAAGTTAATGCAACCCTAGGGTGTTAATTAGAGAAAAGCCTCGGTTATTCAACCTAGGGATTAGACGTTATTAGTCTTGAATAGGGATAATAACATAACTTAGGGATTTCTACGGAACAAGTTAAATGAATCAATCGTCGGTTCGGAGCCAAAATAACAAGTAAAAGTCTAGGTAGATTTTTCCTTAGGTATTGTCCTAAATCAATCATTTTTCCCAAAAGTAATTTCCCAATTCTATATTCTGCAACTTATTAGTTTAATTAATTAGTTAGTTAAAACAAACCCCTTTATCCCTTAGGCTAGATAATAAAAAGACAGTCATTACTAGTACTTTTAGTCCTTTGGGTTCGACAATCCGATCTTGCTAAAGCTATACTACTGTTCGATAGGTACACTTGCCTACATCGTGATAATAGTTAGTTTCAAGAACGATTAATTATAAATTTATAAAACTTATCACGGAAAATCACGATCAAGTTTTTGGCGCCGTTGCCGGGGACTAAAATATTAGGAACACTAAATTTTTATTACTTTAGCCATTTATTTTTCTTGGAATTTAATTTAATTTTTATTTTCATTTTAATTTACTAACTTTGTTTTTCTTTCTTCTGGCAGGTTCTTATAGTTTATGACTAGAAGAAACCCGTCAGGACCATTGCTTTTTGACGAAAAAATTGATCGTATAGCTTGTAGAATCTGATAAGAGATAAGGCGAAGCCTAAGATACACAAAAGAAGAACATGAGGATGATATCTCAAGTACAACCGAGGAGATGGCTGAAAATCAAGACAATCAGCTACCTCCAGCAATACCCGCTGAATTAGCAAATTAGAATCCTGCTCCTCGTACTATGTATGCTTATGCTAAACCTAATTTAACAGGAACTGAGTCAAGTATAGTTAGGCCTGCTATTGCTGCAAATAATTTTGAACTAAAACCTAACACAATTCAAATGATACAACAATTTGTTCAGTTTGATGGTTTGCAGGATGAGAATCCCAACACTTACTTGGCGAATTTTCTAGAAATCTGCAACACTTTTAAAATTAATGGTGTCTCTGATAAAGCCGTTCATCTTCGGTTATTCCCTTTTTCACTGAGGAACAAGGCTAAACAGTGGTTGAACTCGTTACCACGAGGGTCCATCACTACTTGGGAACAAATGACTAAAATTTTTTTATTAAAGTATTTTCTGCCGGCTAAAACGACTAAGTTACGTAATGATATCTCTTCTTTTGTGCAGATGGACTTAGAAACTTTTTACGATCCATGGGAGAGATGCAAGGACCTACTGTGAAGGTGCCCTCACCATGGGTTACCCTTATGGCTGCAAGTTAAAACGTTCTACAATATTGTGAGTCCCTCGACAAGACAGATGATTGACGCAGCCACTGGTGGAACCATCAACAACAAAACACCTGAAGAGGCTCATGAATTTATTGAGGAAATGTCACTGAATAACTATCAGTGGCAAGTCATGAGGACCAAGCCAACCAAAACAACAAGCGTTTATAATGTTGGCTCGGTTACTATGCTGTTAAATCAGGTAGAACTTCTAAATAAAAAGATTGATGGTTTAGTTGGTTCTAAGCAGGTACATCCAGTGATGAGGTGTGATTCAAGTGGAGGAGGTGTGCATACAGAATATCAACCATTCAATCCTACAACCGAAGAGGAACAAGTTAACTATATGGGTACCAATAACTTTAGATCTCAAGATAACCCATATAGTAACACTTATAATGCAGGTTAGAAGAACCACCCAAATTTCTCTTGGGGTGGTCAAGGGAATCAAAGGCCACAAAATCCTCAGGGTTTTCAACAGCCACCTTATCAACAGGAAAAAAAACTAAACCTTGAGGAGATGCCATCCAAATTTATCTCGGTGTCAGAAACCCGTTTCCAGAATACCGAGACAGCACTTAAAAATCAACAAGCATCAATCCAAGGACTCAAAACTCAGATAGGCCAGCTATCCAAACTAATTTCCGAACGACCACAAGGTAGCTTGCCAAGTAATACTGAACCTAACCCCAGAGAACAGCTCAATGTAATTAATGTTCAAGATAAAGAAGGATTCATTGAGCCAGAGCCAGAATCGATGTAAGAAACTGTGGTGAGCAAAGGTAAAAGTGAGGTAAGTCATAATGAAAACAAAATGGTGAGTGTAGAATATAAACCTCATGTGCCATACCCTAACGCGACAAGGAAAGACCGCTCAGATGAACAATTCGGTAAATTCCTTAAACTTTTTTTAAAAAATAAATATTAACTTACATTTATTAAAGATATGTCGCAGATGCCAAATGCAATGAAATTCTTAAAAGAGCTTTTAGCAAACAAGCAGAAGTTGGACGAGGCATTGTATGTGGAACTAAACGCAGTTTGCTAAGCTATTCTACAGAATAAGCTACCCAAAAAATTAATAGATCCTGGGAGTTTTACAATTCCTTGCTTAATTGGTAGTTTAGATGTTAATAATGCATTAGCTGATTTAGGGGCAAACATTAACGTCATGCCTTACAAAATGTTTAAGCAACTAGGTCTTGGGAAACCCAAACAAACTAGGATGATCATTCAATTAGCAGATAAAACTATAAGATTTCCTAGGGGTATTATTGAAGATGTACTAGTTAAAATAGATAAATTTATATTTCCTGTTGACTTCGTTGTTCTAGACATAGAGGAGGATAACAACACCTTTTTAGCAACTGCTAAAATGATTATTGATGTTGGCACAGACGAGCTCACACTTCGTGTGGGAGACGAAATAATCACCCTTCAAGCCCGAAACTCTGGCATCACATCGAACATTGAAGGTAATTGTCTACACCATTCTACTAAAACTGACAATATGACACAACCTACTTTGTAGAAATTGAGTCTGAAAGAAGTACATGAGCCACGTTCAAACAATAATAGAGGACCCATTCATGAAGAACGAAGGCTACAAATCGAGGAGCTAGATGAATAGTGAGCACATAACCTGAGAAAACACGATAAACCAAAACTAAGTCAGAATGGGCTCGATACCTCCCCAAATCTATTTAAGGTTGGAGGACTTTACTAGATGCTGCAGATCCTTACATTGTCACTGCCAAATCAAATGAAGAAATCCCTCTTACGGTACTTAGTATTTTTCCATTCAGTACAGTCGAGGTAAATCATCCCAAGTTCGGCACTTTTAAGGTAAATAACACCCGTCTTAAAACCTTATTTTAATGAGATTGATAGCAGGAATGAGGAGTATGAACTCCTTAAACCACCATGACCATTCAAAGGAGAGGTAAGTCAAGCTTAGACTATAAATAAGAGCTTCTCGGGAGGCAACCCGAGCACTAATTGTATTAACTTTTTTAAATTTTAGTGTTTAAACACCTAACCTACTAACGAAGCTCTTGAAAACAAGTTCACCATAAAGACACGGCCAAGCACACGGTCGTGCTTATGACCGTGTAGAAACAAGGCAAAGATTTCCCCAAAACACGGGCTACGATAAATCGCCACGGCTGTGCGACATAGCCGTGGGTGAACCTATCAAAACAACATGGTCGTGCGACACGCCCGTGCCCTAGGACCGTGGTTGAAACTGAGAAACTAGCATGGGTGTGCGACACACCCATGTCTAACACCCGTGGTCGAACCTGTCAAATTAACACGGGCATGGGACATGCATACACGGGCGTGGGAGAAGCAAACAAAGCTAGACATGGTCGTGCGACACGGCCGTATGCACCAACACGCCCAAGGTACACGGGCATGTGTCAAATTTCAAACATGCCAAAATAGGAAAAACGTGAAACACCCGGGCTAGAATTAGGAAACACGGGCGTGTCCCCTGGTTGTGTAGCCCAAAATCTATAAATAGGCTGTACTATTCATTGTCTTCCCCATTCAAAAACCCTAACCCTAACCCCTGCAAGTCTACACGGCCTCCTTGCCACTCCCGTGCGCCGCCTCCAACTCCATTTTTGACGCCCATTCTCCCCTTTTTAGCGTTTATTCACTCTATTCTTATCTATTTCACTGATTTATAATGTTATTTATCATAGTAATCTATATTTTTCTTTCATACTATTTTTCATCTTCCTATTATAAGAACAAATATTAATCTTTTCCATGTTAAAAATTTTTACTCATTACATGAATTCTATACTCCATTTGATTAGTTAGAAGTAAATATGCATGATTAGGGTAGTTGAAATTTTCATGCCTTTTGTGTTGCCATTCTCTCATCCATATAATATGTTGCATTCTATTCTTTTTCATTTTTACTCATACCATAATGCTCATGCTACAAAAATATGCTATTGAACTTAGTGTTTTAGTTAAATTTAGTAATTGTGGCTGAACATATTCATGGCTTTTCCTTTTTGACTTTAGTTGCATTTTACCTTGTCCACTCATTAAGACGAATTAATGGTTCAAATTGTAGGTTCACTATGTCATATTCGCGAGGGAAGAAAACTACCATCCCCGCCTCAAAGAAAAGAAAGGGAGCATCATCTTCTTCGGGCCCTACCGCGAAAATTCACCATCCTTTCCTACAGTTCCCCAATGGGCCCCAAGAAGAACTTTTTTAAATACTACGGGCTCGACCTTTAACAGTGGGCCGCTGTATTGGCTGGGCTACTGTCGAACAAGTTTAGTTGGCTAATGCGATCCGGGCCCTCCTTACCATCGATCCTTGGGAGCTATTCTTTGGGATCATCGAGCCGACATACTTAGAGCTAACGATGGAACTATGCTTCACATTCCATCTTTAAACGGTAATGACGAACTACGATGATCCTGGCACAGTCTAGTTTCGCTTAGTCGGATTAGTCCGCCAACTAAGCGTCCCAGAATTCGACACTGCATTGGGTTTATATACCGAGAAGTTCAGAGAGGAGAATGACCTACATGCTCTCGACCGCCACATCCATCGTTCTCCCTCACGTTGTTGGGACGCCCTCGTCTCACGTTCAGCCAGCTACGACCCCAGTCGCACCAAGGCATCATCTCTCCCTCTGTCCTTAAGGTATCTCCATTCTATTCTATCTCACACTTTAACAGGGCGAGAGAGAGCACCGGCGTCGTCACTACCCACGACGTCTACTACTTATGGTGTACGTCAAACGGGCATGTTTTTGATCTCGCGAACTTTATAGCCCTTGCCATCCGCCATCAGACGGAGTGACATCGGAGGGAGTCATCTCCATTGGCCCCTACGTGACTCGACTGGCCCGACACTTCAGACTCCTCGACACCAGGGCCCAAGAATCATCCCTGACCCTCATTGGCCAGATGTCTCCACAAGGCATCTCGAGCATGCTTAGCATGAAGATGATCGAGAGGCACCAAAGAAGCTACCTTTCCCAATATCGTCTCGCCCAATCCACCAAGGAGGAGGCTCTAGAGGACATTACTGATGATGTCCCTACCCAGCACGAGGATCCACCTTTCCAGCCACCGCCACCCTCTCGTCCAGTTCATGCGGTGACTTCATATGCTGACATCTCTGAGCGCCTCACTCTATTTGAGCAGCAGTATTTTCAACGATTTGACAACATTGATGCTACTCTACAGCAGATTTTTCAGCACCTCCACATCTCATCACCAGTCCCACCTCGCGAACCATCCAGCGATGAAGATGTTTAAAAACTTTTATTTATTATTTTATGTTTCTACTTGTATTTTCATTTAAGACTACTTTTTATTTTTCTTTCATCTTATTTTTATTAGGATTTATAATTTTTATTCAACAAATTTAAATCTCGGCTATTTCTTTATGAGTAATTATTCTTCCTAATATTCCGTAAACAGTTCATGCTTTTATCATAGTTATAAAGAGCTCCAAAGCTGATAATCACTTAGGAACTTCAAACTCCATTGGAAAAGGTTTTTCACGATTGCCATGTCCTACTCAATGACAAAATATAATATTATTTTGGCACAGCACTTGGGGTGCCCAACCTCTACCACCACCAGAGTATCCTCCTCCACTTCCATAACTCCAAACTAGAGAATTCATTCATTCAACACTCAGGGAGTTTCAATTCTCTCCCTATCTTATGATTTTCCATTTTTCCATATATCTAACTTTGTACATTGAGGGCAATGTACATCTTAAGTGTAGGGGGTAATCATTTCATTATCTGAAAAATCCCTGAATATTGCTTTGTTCCCTTGTAAATCTCTCATATCATGTTTAGGATGAATTTTGATTGACTGATGATTTTTATTGATATATCTTGAATTAAAACATAGGCATTCCTGCATTGATTATTTCAACTTTAAGACATTAGAAAATTAAGCATGATAAGTTGATTTTTAAGAATTTAAAATTTTAGGTTGTTTCCCCAAGTTTTGGTATTATTTTGAATTGAATTCCACAGGTTTAAACATCAAAAAGCCATAATTTTTGTGAGATTTTTGAGCCTTTTGAGCATATATTAATTCTTTCATGTTCACTTTTATTATTGCTTTGAGTGCGTCAGTATTAAATTGTAACATCCTGATTTTCGGGGTTTTTTTCGCGATTCTCGATATTTTGGTAAAGTTTTTAAAATTTGATTTTTGGTTGTGGAATTCATAATTTGAGTGTGTAAATGGGCTTATGGAAGGCCCATGTGTTGGCCAAAACCCGGTAGAATTTTTAAATTTTGGACTTGTGAAGTTAGGCGCTTTGGATAGGTGGTCTTATTAAAATTTGTATGTAAAATGTATCACAAAAGAGCTTCTGGTAAAGTGGCTAAGTGACGCCACTAGGGAGCTATAAGGGTGGCGTGTAAGTGGTTTGGGAAGACATGGGATCGATTCCCTTGTTGGAAAATATGATGCTAATTTTTATGCTTTGTGCACGCTAGAGTTTAAAGCTGAATAGAACTCTGTTGAAGGGAGTTTGAATCAGTCAAGGGCATGGATTAAGGAGGGATAAGGGGAGAGATTTTAGGGATTTGAGAGGGGGATAGAGTTGGCTGAATATTGGGGTTTAGAGAGGGGATTTCGGCAGAGGGGTTTTAGTTGGGGATTTTCGGCATTTGGGTCTAGGTTGTGCCGTTTTCTTCCTTTGGTTTGGTCTTTTCTCTCCTTTTCCTTTTTCAGCCGAATCTACCATCCCTCCTCTCATCATTTCTTCCTTTTCCTCCTTCCAAACCAGCCCACTACTTCTCTCCATTCATCTGTTGTTTCTTTCCCTTACCTCCACTTCTGTCAAAATACCGCAAAAGCCGAAATCTGTGAAGCTAGGTGGTGCTGATTCTTTGTAGACCAGTAACCCTCTTTTTCTTTTCACTTGTTGGTGGTCAATTCCCTTATCTTCTAGGCATAAACGGATTCAAGAGGAAAAAGACTGTGGTAAGTGCTCGAACTCTACACGATTCCTATAGTAACTATTGACAAAAGCCGAAACCCCTATAGTTTAGGAGATGGCCGAATGTAGGTATAGGCTCTATTGGGCTTTTCTTTTAATCTTTTTATGGTTTGTTTAGTGGAGGAGCAGCAAGACGTAGGGTCGACTTGGCTTAGTTTGGATAATCGGAGTGGCTAGAGCTAGTCATCAAGTTCGGCAAAGGTAAGGTTCCTAAGGCCATCATGGAGGGTGGCTGAATGTGTAAGTGTTGATATTAGATGGTTCTCGATTTGGTTCAGTTATTGAGAGCTGATCTATTAACGGTTGATTATAGGAGAAATCGTGTAGGAGATCTCGTCAAGGAATATAGCAAAACAGGTGTGTAACGAACCCTTTTTCATAGCTTAAAACGATATATGCGGAAAAGCCAAAATGTCAAAATTCTGGCATTTCGAGGACTTGTGAGCAAGCAAACGCTCATTGGTTAGTTAGATTTGCTAAGTTGATGATCGGGATCGTTGGAACAGGTAAGAGCACGATTTTTGGCATTACGGTAAGTTGGGCCTCAAGGGGCTGAAATTGGGCCCAATGGGCTTTTGGGCCCATTTGGGCAAATTTGATAGAAAATGAAAACCTGTTAAATTGCGTGTTAAGACTATTGACACCATTATGGATTATGGGCTAAATGGGTCTAGATGACAAAATCGATGATGTAGGGCCCATTAGGGGTTTTTGGCCCAATAACTCGGTTTCACTAAAAATGGGCCAAAATCGCTGTTTAAACACTTGAACTGTTAGTAACTGATGATGAACATGGAAAACCCTAATATTTGGTACAATTACGGAATTATCCTTATAATATGAAAATGAGTATTTTGCCCCTAGGTAAAAATGACCATTATACCCCTAGGGTTTAGTTATGAATTTGATATGTGAGATTTTGATATACATGATTGATATGATATGCACATGATATGTATGATATGCACATGATAAGTATGATATGCACATGATGTATTCATAAATGCATTGGTTTGGGTTTTTATATGGATGGAGGAAGTCCAAAAGGGCTTATGCCCCAGTTTATTGAAAAGCGCTTATGCCCTAGTTTATTGAAAAGGGCTTATGCCCCGGTTTATTGAAAAGGGCTTACGCCCCAGTTCACTGAAAGGGCTTTTGCCCTAATTATAAAAAGAGGCTAGGCCTCTAGTTATATGATAAAGCAGTTATACTGCCAGTGGAGAGTTATGGTTGGGTAAGTTGAGTTATTCCCCACATAGAGAGCTTTGTTGGTACGGGTGGAGAGTAGCGGATGGTGGGTCGAGTAATCTCCCCAAATGGGCTTGCATTCATTCTTTCATTGACATTATACATGATATTGAAATGGGCCTACGGGTCATACCAGTTACAGTAAAGGCTTCGGCCCGGTGTTATGAAATATGAAATATGAAAAGGTTTCGGCCCAGTATATGTTGAGTTGGACTTGGGCTTAGGCCCAGCGGGCTGATATTGTTTTGGGCTCTGAAAGGGGCTTGTTGCACATTAAGTTTCCAAACTCACCCCTCTTTCTTTAACCTTGCAGGTGAGCCTTGATTTGGGGGACTTAGAGCCGGAGGGGATTTAGAGTGGCCACGGTGATCGCTTTTGGGCTTTTGAATAAGTGTTTGATTTTCATTAAGTGTGCTTTATTTATTATTGGGTTGTAATCAGGCCACTTTAACTTTATTTTCTTTCTTTTCTAGGATTATTTTATTTAAATTGGTTGATAATGATTGGGCTAGACTTAGGACGCGTTTCCAAAATGATACTTGTTTTCAAAATAACACCACGACACACATAATTGGAATAACAAAGATAACTACTTAAATGAATTTCAACTTGTTTTCCAAAGTGTGACAATGGTGGTGGGCATGTCTAGGATTGGATCCAATCAAGGGCTTGGTACTTAAGCAGCCTTCATGGCTCACCTCCTCTGTTTCGGATACCTACCTGGTGCGCAGCCTCCATTCACTCTGGTTAGCTCAACAATAGTCGATTTTTAGATAATAAAATGAAACATGGATTTTTAAACTTCGTGTGACACGTCAGATTCGGCCATAACGTCCAGGCCGAGTTTGGGGTGTTATATTTAATGGTATCAGAGCCAGGTTGCAATAACTAGGTTGTGGATCGGGTCCAAAATTTTTTCAAAAACTTAGGCCTAAGAAGGGTATTTTTAACGAGGTTAAAGTCAAGAGTTTCAAAATAAGGTGTTTTCAAATGAAATTCCTATTTTTTAGGATAAAAAAAAGTTAGGTTTTTGAGTTTTAAATGGATTAGAGAAAGAAGTGGCGCACTGAATCCCCTGCACCAGGTCTGTAAGTATATTTTCTTTACGTTAGGTGATAATGATATGATGCTATAAATAGAACTGAGACCCTACTATGATACTTTAGATAGGCGTAAATCAGAAAAAAAGAGGAATGAAACTGTAGCTAGGCTACGACGATGCAAAAACAATCCTTGAACTATTTCCATAAGACATCTCGTAATAAACAATTGAACATTATACTAATATCATAAAATTTATAATCAGACAAGTCGATATGAGTACAAGAGGAATAGTGGGCCGCGGACGTGGTCGCGGAAGGGTGCAAGCTGAATCTTCATCCTCAGGGCATAGGCCAACTGAGAAGGCATCCGTGCCACAGGCAACAAAGACTGGGTCTTATGATCGGGCCGCGGGGGATGATGCTTTGTCCCAAGCCATGTTAAGGGTTTTAGAAAGAGTTGCTGGAGCTAGCACTGGGACAGGGAATAGGGGATCCATATCGGAGCGACTCCGGGCCAACGGAGCAAAAGTTTTTAGGGGCGTATCTGGAGTAGCCCCAAATGTGGCTACATATTGGCTAGAGGCAACAGAGCGGATTATGGATGATCTAGATTGCTCTGTGGAGCAAAAGCTAAAGGGGGTTGTGTCGCTGCTACGTGAAGAGGCATACCGATGGTGGATCACTGTAAGGGAGAGTACCCCATTTGAGCGAGTAACTTGGGAATTGTTCAAAACTGCTTTTAAGGGAAGGTATGTTGGAGCTAGTTATGTGGATGCTCGTCGAAAGGAATTTTTGAATCTAAGTTAAGGTAATAAGACTGTCGGGGAGTATGAGGCAGAATTCTTGAAGCTGAGTCGATATGCCAGCGGGATAGTTGCAACTGAGTATGAGCGCAGTGTTTGATTTGATGATGGCCTTCGTGATGAGCTTAGGATATTGATAGCTCCACAGAGTGAGCGTGGTTTTGCTGCATTGGTAGAGAAGGCTAAGATAGCCGAGGAGGTAAAGTGGACTGAGCGGCAGAATCGTGAAAAGGATCGACCCAGATTTAAGAGGGATTTTAGACCCTCAAGTACTGCGAATCGAAATGTTAAAAGAGTAAAGATGGAGGAACCAGTTCGAGCAGTTCCAGTAAATACTTTTAGATCGCAGGCTTGCAGGGACTGTGGTAAGGTGCATATGGGGGAGTGCTGGAAATGAACTGGAGCATGTTTTCGATGTGGGTCCAAGGATCACAAGTTTAGAGAGTGTCCTCGGAGAACAGCTCAGGAACTAGCTACGAAACAAAGGGATGTCCAACCACAGCGAGGAGGACCACCACCACAGAGAGGTCGTGGGCAAGGTAGAGGTGGCAACAGAAATAGACGAGGACGTGGGGCACCTGGTAGGGGTGCTGGACATGCTGAAGCTCAACAGCCAGTGTTGGTTTATGCTGCACGACGTCGTGAGGAGGGTGACGCCCCTGATGTTATAACCGGTACGTTCTTCATTCATAGCACGCCTTACACTGCTTTGATTGATGTGGGTTCCACTCACTCGTATGTTACTTGTGATGTATCTGGGGCATTGGGTGTGCTTCCTGAGGAGACTATGAGTGGGGTATCAGTGATAAGCCCATTAGGACACTCGGTTAAGGTAGATAAACTCTTTAAGGAGGTGCCTTTAGAGATATAAGGTAAGATATTTGTAGGAGATTTGAGGGAGCTGCCTTTTGGGGATTTTGATCT
The DNA here is from genome assembly GCA_025698475.1 of Gossypium anomalum. Lineage (NCBI taxonomy): Eukaryota > Viridiplantae > Streptophyta > Magnoliopsida > Malvales > Malvaceae > Gossypium > Gossypium anomalum. Next base: position 40,176,484 of record CM046961.1, on the reverse strand, counting down.
TATCTTGGGAATGGATTGGCTAACTAAGCATAAGGCGACGTTGGATTGTGCTGCAAAGAGAATGGTACTAAGAACTGCCAAAGATGAGGAGATAATGGTCATAGGTGAACGAAGGAATTATTTGTCCAACGTTGTTTCGGCTTTAAGGGCCGAGAAGTTGATTCTGAAAGGTTGTGAGGTGTACTTGGCATTGGTAAGTCAAGCTGAACCTGAGGGAATAACTGTGGAATCGGTTAGGACGATTAAGGAATTTCAAGATGTATTTCGGAGGAACTTTCGGATTACATCCAAGCAGAAGTCGAGTTCGAATTGACTTGTTACCAGTGCGACTCCCCTGTGTCCATTGCGCCTTATAGGATGGCACCAAAGGAGTTGGTGGAACCAAAGCAGATTCAAGAACCGTTGGGACAGAGGGTTTATAAGACCCCAGTATTTCTCCGTGGGGTGCACCAGTGCTGTTCGTAAAGAAGAAAGATGGGACTATGCGAATGTGTATTGACTATCGATAGTTAAATAACTGACGATCAAGAACAAGTATCCATTGCCAAGAATCAACGATCTGTTCGACCAATTAAAAGGAGCCTAGGTATTTTCTAAGATTGACCTTCGGTTAGGATATCATCAGTTGAGAGTTAAAGAGGTGGATATTTATAAGACGGCATTTAGGACTCGATATGGTCATTACGAGTTTCTGGTAATGCCTTTTGGTTTGACTAATGCACCGACAGCATTCATGAATTTAATGAATTGGGTGTTCTATCCATACTTGGATCGGTTCGTAGCCGTTTTTATTAACGATATCTTGGTGTATTCAGAAACAGAAGAGAAGCATGATGAGCATCTTCGTGTTGTGCTGCAAGTGCTAAAAGAAAAGCAACTTTATGCAAAGTTTAGTAAGTGCGAGTTTTGGCTGAGGGAAGTCGCTTTCTTGGGGCATGTTATGTCTGCTGAGGGGATCAAGGTGGACCCTCGAAAGATTGAGGCAATTCTGGAATGGAAGCCACCAAAGTCGGTAACAGAGATTCGAAGTTTTCTGGGGTTGGCAGGTTATTATCGAAGATTCGTGGAAGGATTTTCGGTGTTGGCAGCACCGTTAACAAAACTTATAAGGAAGGGAGCACCTTTCGTGTGGACGAATAAGCAACAAGAGGCTATGGAGAAGCTGAAGAAGGTTTTGACAGAAGCGCCAGTGTTGATTCAGCCAGAGTTTGGTAAGGATTTCACTGTTTACGGCGACGTGTCACATATAGGTTTGGGCTGTGTGGTGATGCAAGAGGGTAAGGTGGTCACTTATGCTTCACGACAGCTTAAGCCTCACGAGGCAAACTATCCTACGCACGACTTGGACTTGGCAGCGGTGATTTTCGCGCTTAAGATATGGAGGCATTACTTGTATAGGGAGAAATGCATCATCTATACGGATCACAAGAGTCTTAAGTACTTGCTGACTCAAAAGGAGCTGAATCTTAGACAGCGAATGTGGATAGAGTTGTTAAAAGACTATGACTGTTCGATTGAGTACCATCCAGGTAAGGCAAATGTTGTGGCTGATGCGTTAAGCTGAAGGGCGGTGGCAGAGTTGAAGACAATGTTTGCTCGTCTAAGTTTGTATGACAATGGAAGCTTGTTGGCAGAGTTACAAGTGAGACCGACTTAGGTAGAACAGATTAAGAAGCAACAGTTGGAAGATGAGTCATTGGTTTCTCAGTTTCAACAAGTGGAGAAGGGGGAGAATCTAGACTTTGGGTTAAATAACGAGGGAGTTCTTTTTTTTCGAGGAAGAATTTGTATGCCGAAGGACTCTAACTTGAGATTGATGATTTTGAAAGAGGCACATAATGGACCTTGTGTTATGCATCCAGGAGGGAGTAAGTTGTATCGAGACTTGCGAGAGCTATATTGGTGGCCTGGGCTTAAGCGAGAAGTGACCAAATTTGTGGGGAAATGTTTGACATGTCAACAAGTGAAGGCCGAGCATCAACTGCCTTCAGGATTGTTACAGCCAGTAAGGATACCACTTTGGAAGTGGGAAAGGGTAACTATGGATTTTGTAAGTAGGTTGCCATTGACACCTTCTAAGAAGGATTAGGTTTGGGTAATTGTGGATAGGCTCACGAAATCTGCCCATTTCATACCTATCCGAACAGATTACTCACTTCAGAAGCTGGCCAAGTTGTATGTGGCAGAGATAGTACGGTTGCATGGAGTGTCAGTATCGATAATTTCTGACTGAGACCCAAGGTTTACATCTTGGTTTTGGCAGAAGTTGCATGAAGCGTTGGGAACGCGATTGGATTTCAGTACGGCTTTCCACCCTCAGTCGGATGGGCAGTCAGAGAGGGTCATTCAGATTTTAGAAGACATGTTGAGAGGTTGTGTTATTGAGTTTAGGGGTAGCTGGGAGGACAATTTGCCATTGGCGGAGTTCGCGTATAGCAACAGTTACCAAGCAAGTATTCAGATGGCTCCTTATGAGGCACTATATGGGCGAAGGTGTCGTTCGCCTACTTGTTGGGCAGAATTGGGGGAAAGGCAGGTACTTGGGCCAGAGTTGGTAGCAGATACTGAAGACAAGATTAAGGTGATCAAGAATCGGTTAAAGTAGGCAGCGGATCGACAAAAGTCTTATGCCGATCTGAAACATAAGGATATTGAATATGCTGTAGGGGACATGGTCTTCTTGAAAGTTTCACTTTGGAAGAAGATATTGAGATTTGGTAGGAAGGGAAAGTTGAGTCCACGGTTTATTGGGCCTTATTGAATTGTTAAACGGATAGGGCCAGTGGCTTATCAGCTAGAGTTACCACCAGAACTACATCGTATTCACGACATTTTTCATGTGTCCATGCTAAGGCGATGTCGTTCTGACCCAACTCATATCGTGCCAGTTTAAGAAATCGAAGTACAGTTAAATTTGACTTTCGAAGAAGAACTGGTGCAAATACTTGATCGCGACGTCAAGGTGTTGAGAAAGAAGTCAGTTCCATTAGTGAAAGTACTTTGGAGGAACCATGGCAAGGAAGAAGCTACTTGGGAGACCGAAGAGGCGATGCATCAGCAATACCCTCAACTGTTTGGATCAGGTAAATTTCGAGGCTGAAATTTCTTTAAAGAGGGTAGAGTTGTAACATCTTGATTTTCGGGTTTTTTTTCACGACTCTCGATATTTTGGTAAAGTTTTTAAAATTTGGTTTTTGGTTATGGAATTCATAATTTGAGTGTGTAAATGGGCTTATGGAAGGCCCATGTATTGGCCAAAACCCGGTAGAATTTTTGAATTTTGGACTTGTGAAGTTAGGGGCCTTAGATAGGTGGTCTTATTAAAATTTGAGGGTAAAATGTACCACAAAAGAGCCTTTGGTAAAGTGGCTAAGTGGTGCCACTAGGGAGCTATAAGGGTGGCGTGTAAGTGGTTTGGGAAGACATGGGATCGATTCCCTGTGTTGGCAAATATGATGCTAATTTTTATGATTTGTGCACGCTAGAGTTTAAAGCTGAATGGAACTCTGTTGAAGGGAGTTTGAATCAGTCAAGGGCATGGATTAAAGACATATAAGGGGAGAGATTTTAGGGATTTGAGAAGGGGATAGAGTTGGCCAAATATTGGGGTTTAGAGAGGGGATTTCGGCAGAAGGGTTTTAGTTAGGGATTTTTGGCATTAGGGTCTAGGTTGTGCCGTTTTCTTCCTTTGGTTTGGTCTTTTCTATCCTTTTTCTTTTTCATCCGAATCTACCATCCCTCCTCTCATATTTTATTCCTTTTCCTCCTTCCAAACTAGCCCACTACTTCTCTCCATTCATCTGTTGTTTCTTTCCCTTACCTCCACTTCTGTCGAAATACCGCAAAAGCCGAAATCTGTGAAGCTAGGTGGTACCGATTCTTTGTTGACCAGCAACCCTATTTTTCTTTTCACTTGTTGGTGGTCAATTCCCTTATCTTCTAGGCATAAACAGATTCAAGAGGAAAAAGACTGTGGTAAGTGCTCGAACTCTAAACGATTCCTATAGTAACTGTTGACAAAAGTCGAAACCCCTATAGTTTAGGAGATGGCCGAATGTGGGTATAGGCTCTATTAGGTTTTTCTTTTAATATTTTTATGGTTTGTTTAGTGGAGGAGCAGCAAGGCATAGGGTCAACTTAGGTTAGTTTGGATCATCGGAGTGGCTAGAACTAGTCATCAATTTCGGCAAAGGTAAGGTTCCTAAGGCCATCATGGAGGTTGGCTGAATGTTTAAGTATTGATATTAGATGGTTCTCGATTTGGTTCAGTTATTGAGAGCTGATCTATTAACAGTTGATTATAGGAGAAATCGTGTAGGAGATCTCATCGAGGAATATCACAAAACAGGTGTGTAACGAACCCTTTTTCATAGCTTAAAACGATATTTGCCAAAAAGCTGAAATACCAAAATTTTGGCATTTCGAGGACTTGTGAGCAAGCGAACGCTCATTAGTTAGTTAGATTCACAAAGTTGATGATCGGGATTGTTGGAACAGGTAAGAGCACGATTTTTGGCATTACGGTAAGTTGGGCCTCGAGGGGCTGAAATTGGGCCCAATGGGCTTTCGGGCCGATTTGGGCAAATTTGATAGAAAATGAAAACCTGTTAAATTGCATGTTAAGACTGTTGACACCATTATGGATTATGGGATAAATGGGCCTAGATGACAAAATCGGCGATGTAGGGCCCATTAGGGGTTTTTGGCCCAATAACTCGGTTTCGCTAAAAATGGGCCAGAATCGCTGTTTAAACACTTGAACTGTTAGTAACTGATGATAAACATGGAAAACCCTAATATTTGGTAAAATTACGGAATTTCCCTTATAATATGAAAATGACTATTTTGCCCCTAGGTAAAAATGACCATTATACCCCTAGGGTTTAGTTATGAATTTGATATATGAGATTTTGATATACATGATTGATATAATATGCACATGATATGTATGATATGCACATGATATGTATGATATGCGCATGATAAGTATGATATGCACATGATGTATTCATAAATGCATTGGGTTGGGTTTTTATATGGATGGAGGAAGTGCTAAAGGGCTTATGCCCCAGTTTATTGAAAAGGGCTTATGCCCCAGTTTATTGAAAAGGGCTTACGCCCCAGTTCATCGAAAGGGCTTTTTCCCTAGTTATAAAAAGAGGCTAGGCCTCCAGTTATATGATAAAGCAGTTATACTGCCAGTGGAGAGTTATGGTTGGGTAGGTTGAGTTATTCCCCACATGGAGAGCTTGGTTGGTACAGGTGGAGAGTAGCGGATGGTGGGTCGAGTAGTCTCCCCAAATGGGCTTGCATTCATTCTTTCATTGACATTGTACGTGATATTAAAATGGGCCTACAGGCCATACCGGTTACAGTAAAGGCTTCAACCCGGTGTTATGAGATATGACATATGAAATATGAAAAGGCTTCGGCCCAGTATATGTTGAGATTGGACTTGGGCTTAGGCCCAGCAGGCTAATATTGTTTTGGGCTCTGAAAGGGGCTTGTTGCACATTGAGTTTCCAAACTCACCCCTCTTTCCTTAACCTTGCAGTTGAGCCTTGATTTGGGGGACTTAGAGCTGGAGGGGATTCAGAGTGGCCACGGTGATCGCTTTTGGGCTTTTGAATAAGTGTTTGGTTTTCATTAAGTTTGCTTTATTTATTATTGGGTTGTAATAAGGCTACTTTAACTTTATTTTCTTTCTTTTCTGGGATTATTTTATTTAAATTGGTTGATAATAATTGGGCTAGAATTAGGACGCGTTTCCAAAATGATACTTGTTTTCAAAATAACACCACGACACACATAATTGGAATAACAAAGATAACTACTTAAATGAATTTCAACTTGTTTTCCAAAGTGTGGCAATGGTGGTGGGCATGTCTAGGATTGGATCCAATCAAGAGATTGGTACTTAAGTAGCCTTCATGGCTCACCTCCCCTGTTTCGGATACCTACCTGGTGCGCAACCTCCATTCACTCTGGTTAGCTCAACAATAGTCAGTTTATAGATAATAAAATGAAACATGGATTTTTACCTCCACGATTAACCCTTAGTAATTCCCTTTGAGCCTAACAAGCCATTCCTTGTATTACCCTTAATATTAACCCTTAACCCATTATTATTGAAATCCCCTAAATTAATTTGATCCCTATTTTTGTCGAGATTTGAGTTGAATAAATTGCTTAGCTATGTCTTGTTCTTAATAATTAGTCTATGTTATTTGACCTGTTCTTAAAAAAAAAATGTATACATATTAGTAGTTATCTTTTGTTTGTAAGCTTCATTATTCAAATTCCATAGTCAGAGAAGAAGCTATGTTGTACGCAAGTGATGATTAAATATTTTTCTAGTTAAGTAGTTTTTCAAGTCAATCTCGATTCTAACCTTTTCTTTTAGCTTGTGACCACACCCCTTAACCAAGCCTCATTACAACCCTCTAAAGACCTTTTGATTAATGTATCGTTCAATTTATAGTGGCGGAGATTTGATTTTCATGCAAGCCTATGGTAATAACTTTTCATTTTGACTGATGAGTGCTAATTTTATTGTCCTTAAACACGTCGAGTGACTTGAGTGAATCCTTAGTGAGGATGTTGAACTCTGTGCAATTTTGAATCAATGGTAACTATTTAGATAAAGGGAGATGCCTAAGTTTTTCATGATTAAATATTCAACTTGGAATGTTTGAAGCTTTAATGTTCTTTTAGTTGAATTCTCAATGTATGATTACTTATGAGTTAGTTTGAGATATTATTGATAGGAATTATAAGTTGAGAAAGAAGGAATTTTTAATTATGATAGGAATTTTTAAGTGTGGGGGTATTTGATAAACCGTAATTTATACATATTTTTACCCCATGCTTAACGCATTTTGTGGATGATTTTTCCTTAGAATTAGTGAATTCGATGCTCCTAATGCCTTAAATTCATGTTTTATACTTAGGTAAGCATATGAGAGCAAATTGAATGAGAAACGGCCAAAAATGGAGAAAATGGGCCAAAGTACAAAGTCAACACAGCCTGAACCTCCTCACACGAGCAGCTCACACGGCCGTGTCAATTTGGCAGTATCGAAGCACGACTCACACGGGTAGAACACACACCCGTGCTAATCTAACAGGCTCGAACACAGCCTGAAGTAATCGCACACGGGCATGTCACACGGGCGTGTCCTTGCCGAGCCTAAGTTGAGTCCAATTTGGAAAAGGCCACTTTTGAGGGTTCTTAGGCATTCCAAAGCCTATAAATACACCCTAGAGGAGAAAGAAAGGAGACGGAGAATAGGGAGTAAAGAATTACTCCAAGAAAGTCGATTGATCCATCTCAGAAGCCGGATTCACCACCAAGACTGAAGATCTCTCCTCAATTTCCCTTCAGGAGTTTTGGGTTTTCTTTATGTTTTGTATTCTTTATTATTTTGAGATGTTTACTTATTTAGTTATGAACTAAAACCCCTAAATACCTAAGGGGGATGAAACCTAAGACGAATCTTGTTATTAATTTCTGAATCGTATGATAAATATTTGGCTTGTTCTTAATTCTTGTTTTGGTATTTCAGGATATCACTTCAAGTTAATGCTCTTAGTTGGAGGAGGAATAGACCCTGGCTAAGAGTGACTTTATCGTAATTAAGCAGAGTTGATTGCGCGCCTAGAGATAGGGTGACAAGATTTTGCCAGATTAGGGTGAAACCTAATAACGGAGTCCATAGATCGAGTTAATGCAACTCTAGGGTGTTAATTAGAGAAAAGTCTCGGTTATTCATCCTAGGGATTAGACGTTATTTGTCTTAAATAGGGATAATAACATAACTTAGGGATTTCTAAGGAACAAGTTAAATGAATAAATCGCTTGGTTTGGAGCCAGAATAACAAGTAAAAGTCTAGGTGGATTTTTCTTTAGGTATTGTCCTAAATCAATCGTTTTTCCCAAAAGTAATTTCCCAATTCTATTTTCTGCAACTTCTTAGTTTAATTAATTAGTTAGTTAAAACAAACCCCTTTATTCCTTAGGCTAGATAATAAAAAGACAATCATTACTAGTACTTTTAGTCCTTTGGGTTCGACAATCCGGTCTTGCTAAAGCTATACTACTGTTCGATAGGTGCACTTGCCTACGTCGTGATAATAAGTAGTTTCAAGAACGATTAATTATAAATTTATAAAACTTATCACGGAAACTCACGATCAATTATCATTCTCCACATAGTTTAAGTAAAACGTAATCCAAAATATATAAATATTAAAATAATTCATTGCATATACAGAACTTGTAATGAATCAATAATTTCCTTACAAAATAAATGACCTATATCTTTATACTTATACAAGTCATGCATATACACAAGTTAATTATACTAAATTAACCCCTTTCATTCATATATGCTCTGCTGCATTAATGAGTTAGACTATGGGTAATTTATTTGTCATATAAATTAGCATAATTTTAATCAAACATTCGGTTATGAATAACCTTTTTTAATTCTATGTCTATTTGGCTAACTTAATTCATTTATACATATTTAATAATTTATAAATACCTAACGAACTACACTGCCATGCTCATATTTATTTATATATGAATAACATTTGAAAATTTCAACTAATATGACTTGACTAATTATTGAGTACACACATAACCTACCTTAGTTTTTATTTAACATCCAATAAAACATATAACCAAATCACAAAGTACCTTCACAAGCTTATATACTCAAATACATTTCCAAAATAACATAAAAATGATCAGTATGCCATATGGTATAATAATCATAATAAACATAGACCTTGATTCAATCAAAGCCGAATTCAAACCTAAGATTTAACCCATTTTTGATACATGAAATGCTTACCCCAAACATCAAACATATCATTAATATATTTCACTAGTGAATACTGAATCTACATCATACAATTATATGTACTTTCAATACATTGTACCATAATCGGACCTGTCAATGATGTACATGTATAATAAGTGCAACGTACCTATAATTTAAATCACACTCAATATAATATGTTTACCATACATTTGACTAAATTTTATTCATGAAACAAATACAATATTTATCAAAACCCAAGTTCAATGAACACTTAACCAAAACACATTAAACTGAATTTAAGCATATCAAGTAACCCATTTCCCAGGCATATGATACTTAACACAAACATTATACATTCATGGCACGTAACCAAAGAACCAAAGTGAACATAAGCTATACTTAACGTCACCAAATTTTAAAGATAAGAGCTTAGCCATTTTCGCATGACTTTTATACATGCCAAAGTTTGTTATTTCAAAATAAAATCCAGCCTATTCAAGCCATAATACGAGATTGATTATTAAAATACCGAAGCTGTAAATAGTGTGATAGACTTTGTAGACGATAAATATACACACAATAAGCTATTTAAGCTTAGTAAGTCATAAGCAAACAAACAAACCGATAATATAATCAATTTATTTTAACCAACCAAATTACAATATCAATATCAAGCTTATTCTCAACTTTCAACTTCAATAATAATATACTTGAACACTTACATCCATTACCTTAGCTGAATGTTCACAAGTTTAATTCATCAAGTCATTGTTCAATTTTTAAAAGCCAAATTATCAATATAAAATCTAATATACATACGTTTATACAATTAAGCTTTTAAAATCAAGATAAAACTTATATATACACATTAACTAAGTAACCGAATATGCAAAATCATTATATATATTTGCTAAAATTAAAACCACACCAACAAGGATCATACTTCTTGCCCATAAGGTCGAATACACATGACATATTTACATATATACTTTTCATTCATGTTACACGTACTTATAACTAATATCATAACACTCACTTACCTTGTTGCAAATAAATACTAAACTGATACATACCTGATCACTTAGCTAATTTTACACATTTGTTCCCCACTTATCAATGCCCGATGAACCATTCGGAATTGGATAGGACACACGGATAATCACCTAAATCGTACAATGCCAATGTCCCAGACATGGTCTTACATGTAACCACATATCGATACCACTGTCCCAAACAAGGTCTTACTCGTAAACACATATCGGAATCACATATCAATGCCATGGTCTTACTCACACACATATATCAGAATCCTATGTCATGACATATGTATCCTAACTATTCCTAAGGTTCATACGGGGCTTTCGGACGTCGTATCTCAATCGAAACAAATTCGAAGACATGGTAACCAAGCTTAGTCACATTCAGCTATGGCATGTATAAAATCATGTTTTTCATTTCAGCATGTATATATTACATTTAATTGAAGTTAAATACATCTATTTGCTTATAAACTTACCTCGGACAACGAAAAATCGATACGGATCGACCAGTCGACAACTTTCGTCTTCCCCCGATCCAAATTCGATTTCTTTGGTTCTTGATCTAAACATGTTCAAATTAAGCACATTCAAACATATTTTCATTCAATTTAGTCCAAAACACAAATAAATGGGAAAATTACCATTTTAACCTGATATTTACACATTTTACAATTTAGTCCCTATTGCACATAACACAAAATATACAAACTTTCAAGACACTCATGTTTGGCCGAATCTTACCCATTACCAAACAAGTCCATATATTTCATTTATTTTGCATTTTAGTGCCTCAAATTATTATTTTTGCAATTTGGTCCTAATTACTCAAATTCATCAAAAACTCCAATATAAAACATGTTAATCTAAAACATATCTTTCATTTTTCATCATCAAACAACAAAAATCACAAGCTATCAACAATGGAACAATTCAAAATTGTCATCAAAATAAAAAATTAAAGCTTGGGTTTTGTAGTACTCGAAGTAGCGATCTTAAAAACGTAAAAATTATCAAAAATCGGGCTTGAACTTACCTTGAATCGAGCTTGAGAGTGTCGAACCTAGGTTTTCTTTTCTTTTTCTTCCTTGTTTAGGTTTCAGCTATGGTGGAATAATATGAGCACTTATTCTAATTATCATATTTTATATAATATATATTAGCTTATTATTATTTTACCTTATTAACCTTAGTTTATAAAATTATAAAATCATATATAACATGCCCATTACTATCCACTTCACTTAATATTGGGCTAATTGCAACATAAAGGCTTCCATTTAAAAAGCCAAGTGCAATTAAGCCCTTTTAGAAATAACCACCTAATTTTCATTTTACGCGATTAAGTCATTTTATTTAATCGGACACTCAAACGAAAAAATTAAATCGCGAAAATTTCACAAACATAAATTCACACAAAATAAACACAGAAAATAATTTTAAAATATTTTTTTAACTCAAATTTGTGGTCCCAAAACCACTGTTCCGATTAGGGTCTAAATTGGGCTATTACAACTCTCCCCCTAGGGATTTTCGTCCTCGAAAATCTTACCAGTGGATAGGTTCGGATAGCGTTCTCTCATTGCATCTTCTGGTTCCCACGTTGCCTCTTCAACCCCGTCTTTATGCCACAGTACTTTAACTAACGGAATTTTCTTATTTCGCAACTCTTTAATCTCATGAGCCTGAATACGAATCGGTTCTTCCTCGTATGTCATATCGGGCTTAATCTCGACCTCAGTCGGACTAATCACATGTGAAGGGTCAGACTGATATCTACAGAGCATCGAAATGTGGAATACATTGTGGATCTTTTCTAATTCAGGTGGCAACAATAGTCTGTAAGCAATTGGCCCGATACGCTCTATAATTTCATACGGTCCAATAAATCTCGGACTCAATTTGCCTTTACGACCAAATCTGAGTATCTTCTTCCACGGTGATACCTGCAAGAAAACTTTATCTCTGATCTGAAACTCTATTCTTTACGTTTCAAGTCCGCAAATGATTTCTGGCGATCTGATGCTGCTTTTAAACTTTCACGGATCACTTTCACTTTCTGTTCAGTTTCTCTGATCAAGTCGACCCCGTGTATCTTATTTTCACTGAGCTCAGTCCAATATAATGGTGTACGACACTTACAACTTTACAAACCCACATATAGTGCCATTTTGATACTCGATTAAAAGCTGTTATTATACGCAAATTCAATCAAAGGTAGGTATCGTTCCCACGTACCTTCGAACTCGAGAATGTAACATCTCAATATATCCTCAAGTATCTGAATGATTCGCTCAGACTGGCCATCTGTTTGCAGATGGAAAGCAGTACTGAAATGTAATTTTGTACCTAATGCATCTTGTAGTTTCTTCCAAAACTGCGATGTAAACCCCGGATCTCTATCCAAAATAATAGACATAGGCATACCATGTAATCTCACAATTTAAGAAACATACGATTCAGCCAACTTATCCAGTGAGTAGTCTGTATGTATCGAAATAAAATGAGCTGATTTAGTCAATCTATCTACAACAACTTAGATTGCATCTTTCTTGCTCGATGTCAATGGTAAACCAAATACAAAATCCATCGTGACTCTGTCCCACTTCCACTCAGGTATCATAATCAGCTGAAGTAATCCTGAAGGTACATGATGCTCGACATTTACTTGTTGATAGATTAAACATCTTGCAACAAAATCAGAAATGTCTCGTTTCATACCATGCCACCGGTAAAGTTGTTTCAGATCATTATGCATCTTTGTACTACCTGGGTGAACTGATAACCGACTATTGTGAGCTTTATTCAAAATCATTTGAATCAACTCTGAATGTATATTCGGTCTCTGAATCTCAAACATTTATCAGTATCAACTCTGAATTCTGAATCAGCATCCGTCTCACACTGAGCTCGTTTTGCGATCAATTCATTATCAACTTTCTGAGCATCACAAATTTGTTTAATAAATAGCGGTCTAGCTTTCAATTCAGCTACAATCAAACCATCATCAGACATGGCCATATGCGTATTCATTGCTTGCAAAGTAAACAATGACTTTCGGCTTAAAGCATCAGCAACAACATTAGCCTTTCCTGGGTGATAATCAATCACAAGCTCATAATCTTTTAGTAATTCTAACAATTGGCGTTGTCTCAAATTTAAATCTTTCTAGGTCATCAAGTACTTCAAGCTTTTATGATCAGAATAAACATGACATTTCTCACCAAACAGATAGTGATGCCAAATTTTCAATACGAACACAATGGCTGCCAATTCTAGGTCGTGTGTCGGATAGTTCTTTTCATGTGGCTTCAACTATCTCGAGGCATAAGCTATAACTTTGCCTTCCTGCATCAAAATACAAACCAAACCATTCAAATATGCATCACTATAAATAAAAAATTCTTTACCCGATTCTGGCTGAACTAGCACTAGAGCTTCAGTTAAAAGGGCTTCCAACTGAACAAAGCTTTTCTGGCACTTCTTTGACCACTCGAATTTAACATCTTTCTGCAATAGCTTTGTCATCAGAGCTGCAATCATAGAGAAACCTTTCACGAACTATCTATAATAACCAGCAAGTCCTGAGAAACTTCAGACTTCAGAAACATTCCTCAGAGGTTTCCAATCAAGTATGGCTGAAATTTTGCTCGGATCAACCCGAATACCCGATTCTGATACCACATGACCCAGAAAGCTGACTTCACTTAACCAAAAGTCACATTTACTAAACTTCGCATACAACAGCTTATCTTACAAAGTCTGTAACACAAGTCTCAGATGCTCGGCATGTTCAGCTTCGTCACGAGAGTAGATCAAAATGTCATCTATAAACACAACTACAAACCGGTCCAGATACGGTCTGAAGATTCGATTTATTAAATCCATGAAAACATCAGGTGTATTAGTGAGTCCAAATGGCATAACTGAAAACTCATAGTGTCCGTACTTCGTTCGAAAAGTAGTCCTTGGCACGTCGGAGTCTTTAACTCTCAACTGATAATAGCCAGATCTCAAATCTATTTTTGAAAACACTGTAGCCTCTTTCAGTTGATCGAACAGATTATCAATCCGTGGCAAATGATACTTATTCTTTATAGTCACCTTATTGAGCTGTCTATAATCAATGCACATTCTCATAGTTCCATCTTTCTTTTTAACAAACAACACAAGTGCACCCCACAGAGAGAAACTTAGTCGTGCAAAACCTCTATCTGTCAATTCTTGCAACTGAGCTTTCAATTCTTTTAATTCGGTAGGTGCCATTATGTACGGAGCTATGGATATTGGAGTCGTCCCAAGCATTAACTCAATACAAAACTCTACTTCCCGAATAGGTGGCAAACCCGATAATTCTTCAGGAAATACATCTGGATACTCGCATACAACAGGTATTGATTCTATTTTTCTCTCAGCCACTTTACTGTCAAGCACGTAGGCAAAATAAGCTTCACACCCTTTCTCACATAATTCTGAGCTAGCATCAAAGAAATTACTGCTGGTAAACCATACAAATCACTAGATTCAATCCGGATAATCTCATCTTTCTGACTCTGCAAATTAATAGTGTTTCTCTTGCAATTTACAACAGCATCATTCAAAGTTAACCAGTCCATACCCAAAATTATGTCGAACTCATCAAATGACAACAACATCAAATCAACTTATATACTTTGTCAACCATAACACACCGGCCCAAGGGGTTTGACACTCTAATCACAAACTCAGTAGACTCAACAGGTAGAGTCTTGCTGAATACTAAAGTCTCACAGACGTAAGAATAGGTAGAACCAGGATCAATCAATGCAATTACATTAGTATCATAGAGAGTGAATATACCAGCAATGACATTTGGGGACGAAGCCTCCTCGCGTGCACGTATAGCATAGGCTCTGGCAGGTGCACGAGTCTCAGATCTGTTTGTTGTATCTTTAGTTCGTCTCTGACTGCCGCCTGCATTACCCACATTTCTAGGTGGTCTACCTAGAGCCCCAGTATTACCCGATCTCTTGTTCTATACTGGATTTTCTTCAGCTAACTCTGGGCAATCTCGAATATAGTGATCCGTCAATCCGCATTTAAAACAAGCCTGATTGTGCAATCTGCAACTGCCAGGATGTCGTTTACCACAATGTTCACACTCAGGTTGATTAGATCTAACATTACCCACACTGGCTACTGAGGTAGCTCTCGAGCTAGTAGGTGGTCTATTCTGATCCCGTCTGGAGCAACCTGAAGTGGTTCTAGAATGACTAAAATAATCTTGAAACTTCTTTGGTGTTGACTGGACTGACTTACTGAATGATCTCTTACGCGAGTCTCTAGCTTCAAAATCAGCTTTTCTCTTCTCTTTCCTGAGCTCTTCAGCTTTGCAGGCTCGTTTAACTAGTACTATGAACTCTTTTATCTCAAGAATGCTAACTAATAGTTTAATGTCTTCATTCAGCCTATCTTCGAATCTTTTACACATTATGGCTTCGGTGGAAACACACTCTCAGGCATACCGTCTAAGTCTCACAAATTTCTGTTCATACTCTGTCACGGACATCCAACCCTGTTTCAGCTCTAGAAATTTTTTTCGCTTCTGATCAATAAATCTCTGGCTGATATACTTCTTACGAAACTCAGTCTGGAAGAATTCCCAGGTCACTCGCTCTCTCGGAACCACTGATACTAGGGTATTCCACCAGTGATATGCTGTGTCTCAAAGTAAAGATATGGCACACTTCAAACACTCATTTGGGGTACAGGACAACTCATCAAACACACGGATAGTATTATCAAGCCAGAACTCAGCCCGCTCAGCATCACCATCAGTAGTAGCTTTAAACTCTTCAGCCTCATGTTTTCTGATTTTATCAACAGGTGGCTTATACAATCTCAACGGATCAGTTACTTGAGGTACAACAGGCATCGAAGATGGATCAATCGGGGGTGGAGGTTATTGTGCAGCCGGGTTAGTTCGAATATAGTGAGTAAACTAGTCATTCATCATTTGATAGAAGGCTTTTTTAGCCTCACTTTCTTGATTACTTGAAATCGGTCGAGAATCAACTAGCACTGTCCCTTGCGCGGGGGTAGGCGCTACACTCTCGACATCATCAGCTACAGCTCTGTCGGGATCCATTTACTATATGGAAACACATTTTCAAATGTCAGAAGTCATCACACTATTGTAGTATATAATATGGCATGTATAGCTAGACTCACACGCGTTACGTTAGTCCTAGAACCGACTAAATCGTAGCTTTAATACCAATAAAATGTAACACCCCTAACCCGTATCCTTCGCCGGAATGGAGTTACGAGAAATTACTAAACGAAAGCACAGTTCTAAAAATTTTCATATTAATTCAAGATTTAAATCATATCAATGCTTAAGATTCAATCTAATATCTAATCATAAATTTATTATCATTCTCCACATAGCTTAAGTAAAACTTAATCCAAAATATATAAATATTAAAATAATTCATTGCATATACAGAACTTGTAATGAATCAATAATTTCCTTACAGAATATATGACCTATATCTTTATAATTATACAAGTCATGCATATACACAAGTTAATTATCCATTGTACTAAATTCCATTACTAACCCCTTTCATTCATATATGCTATGCGGCATTAATGAGTTAGACTATGGATAATTTATTTGTCATATAAATTAGCATCACTTAAAACAAACATTCGGTTATGAATAACCCATTTTAATTCTATGTCTACTTGGCTAACTTAATTCATTTACACATATTTAATAATTTACAAATACCTAACAAACTCCACTGCCATGCTCATATTTAATTATATATGAATAACATTTGAAAATTTCAACTAATATGACTTGACTAATTACCGAGTACACACATATCCTACCTTAGTTTTTATTTAACATTTGATAAAACATATAACCAAATCACAAAGTACCTTCACAAGCTTATATACTCAAATACATTTTCAAAATAACATAAAAATGATCACTATGCCATACGGTATAATAATCATAATAAACATAGACCTTGATTCAATCAAAGCCGGATTCAAACCTAATATTTAACCCATTTTCGATGCATGAAATGCTTACCCCAAACATCAAACATATCATTAATATATTTCACTAGTGAATACCAAATCTACCTTATACAATTATATGTACTTTTAATACATTGTACCATAATTGGACCTGTCAATGATGTACATGAATAATAAGTGCAACTTACCTATAATTTAAATCACACACAGTATAATATGTTTACCACACATTTGACAAAATTTTATTCATGAAATAAATACAATATTTATCAAAACCCAAGTTCAATGAACACTTAACCAAAACACATTAAACCGAATTTAAGCATATCAAGTAAACCATTTCCCAAGCATATTATACTTAACACAAACATTATACATTCATGGCATGTAACTAAAGAACCAAAGTGAACATAAGCTATACTTAACGTCACCAAATTTTAAAGATAAGAGCTTAGCCATTTTCGCATGGCTTTTATACATACCAAAGTTCGTTATTTCAAAACAAAATCCAGCCTATACATGACATAATACGAGATTGCTTATTAAAATATCGAAGCTGTAGATAGTGTGATAGACTTTGCAAACGATCCCCGAGCTTGTAACTCAAAATCCAAAATCTATAAAACAAATATACACACAATAAGCTATTTAAGCTTAGTAAGTTATAAGTAAACAAACAAACCGATAATATAATCAACTTATATTAACCAACCAAATTACAATATCAATATCAAGCTTATTCTCAACCTTCAACTTTAATAATAATATACCTGAACACGTACATCCATTACCTTAGCCGAATGTTCACAAGATTAATTCATCAAGTCATTGTTCAATTTTTAAAAGCCAAATTATCAATATAAAATCTAATATACATACGTTTATACAATTAAGCTTTTAAAATCAAGATAAAACTTATATATACACATTAACTAAGTAATCGAATATGCAAAATCATTATATATATTTGCTAAAATTAAAACCACACCAACAAGGATCATACTTCTTGCCCATAAGGCCGAATACACGACATATTTACACATGTGCTTTTCATTCATGTTACATGTACTTATAACTAATATCATAACACTCACTTACCTTGTTGCAAATAAATACTAAACTGATACATACTTGATCATTTAGCTAATTTTACACATTCGTTCCCCACTTATCGTTGCCCAATGAACCATTCAGAATCGGATAGGACACACGGATAATCACATAAATCGTACAATGCCAACGTCCCAGACATGGTCTTACATGTAACCACATATCGATGCCACTGTCCCAGATAGGGTCTTACTCATAAACACATATTAGAATCACATATCGATGCGATGGTCTTGCTCACACACATATATCGGAATCCTATGTCGTGACATATGTATCCTAACTATTCCTAAGGTTCATAAGGGGCTTTCGGATGTCGTAACTCAATCAAAACAAATTCGAAGATATGGTAACCAAGCTTAGTCATATTCAGCTGTGGCATGTATAAAATCATGTTTTTCATTTCAGCATGTATATATTACATTTAATTGAAGTTAAATACGTCTATTTGCTTATAAACTTACCTCGGACAACGAAAAATCAGTTCGGATCGACTAGTCGACAACTTTCATCTTCCCCCGATCCAAATTCGATTTCTTTGGTTCTTGATCTAAACATATTCAAATTAAGCTCATTCAAACATATTTTCATTCAATTTAGTCCAAAACACACATAAATGGGAAAATTACCATTTTACCTCTAACATTTACACATTTTACAATTTAGTCCCTATTGCACAAAACACAAAATATACAAAATTTCAAGACACTCATTTTTGGCTGAATCTTACCCATTACCATAGAAGTCCATATATTTCATTTATTTTGCATTTTAGTCCCTCAAATTATTATTTTTGCAATTTGGTCCTAATTACTCAAATTCATCAAAAACACCAATACAAAACATGTTAATCTAAAACATATCTTTCATTTTTCATCATCAAACAACAAAAATCACAAGCTATCAGCAATGGCACAATTTAAACTATTCATCAAAATCAAAAATTAAAGATTGGGTTTTGTAGTACTCGAAGCAACGATCTCAAAAACGTAAAAATTATCATAAACTGAGTTTGAACTTACCATGAATCAAGCTTGAGAGTGCCGAACCTAGGTTTTCTTTTCTTTTTATTCCTTGTTTAAGTTTCGGCTATGGTGGAATAATATGAGCACTTATTCTAATTATCATATATTGTACCATATATGTTAACTCATTATTATTTTACCTTATTAACCTTAGTTTATAAAATTATAAAATCATATATAACATGCCCATTACCGTCCACTTTACTTAATATTGGGCTAATTTCAACATAAAGGCTTCTATTTAAAAAGCCAAGTGCAATTCAGCCCTTTTAGAAATAGCCACCTAATTTTCATTTTACGCGATTAAGTCCTTTTATTTAATCAGACACTCAAACGACAAAATTAAATCGCAAAAATTTCACATACAGAAATTCACACAAAATAAACACAGAAAATAATTTTAAAATTTTTTTTGACTCGGATTCGTGGTCCCGAAACCACCGTTCCGATTAGGGTCTAAATTGGGCTGTTACAAATCGAGGTTACCAAAAAATGGCATTTTCCCTTCGAAACAGAATTGATGCATTCCGCCAGGTTAGTCGTCATATGCCCATAACATAGACCCCCATTGTAGGATTGTGTCCTGTAGACCTCTAGACCCGGCCCAAATGTTATGGCCAAATCTTGAAGATTACATTGGTCATAATGATGGCCCAATAAAACATTTTAGAAATTTTCTCTTGAAAATCTCTTTGCGAAAACCCAAGGTTGTGTTATTTAAGTGTTTGTTTTAGAAATTCTATCTTATGTTCAAATAAAAAATGTCAAGATTAAAAAAAGAACATCGCAGTAGAAAATGTCATTTTGAAAAATCATAAGATTGATATTGATACTTTGGAAATCATTGATTTTGCAAACATGTTGTGATGGGTTTTAAAAATCAAGTATTGACTTTAAAATCGTTACTTAGAGTCTAATAAATTTTGTTATAAAAATAGTCTGTCGTTTTAATTTTATTTCTTCAAATTATTTAAATTATAATTTAACATAACAAATCATGCAAAAAAGAAAAACCCCAAAACATTATCCAAAGTTCAAAAATCCAAAACAAAGTCCCAAAATTAAAGTCCATAGAGCATGAACATAAACCAAAATGTCCAATACCACTACTTGCAAGGTTTTCCGAAAAATAACCAAGAGTACCTTCATAGCCAAGCCTATCCTAGCCTCAATTATCTAGAATCAAAGTTTGAAGGGGGTGACATTAAAAAAAAAAAAACATAGTGTAAGTATTAAATAACATTTATTTCACAAAATAATTCATCACAACATCATATTAATTAGTCCATAACATATATAAATTACTCAATTATAAATTAGATATGATAGATTGTGTAGTGACATAATCAATGCAACATTTTTAGAATACAATATAGATATTAGAACTTAAATCCTACCTAATTCCACTACACACCATACGGAGTTCCCCAGAACTTATTCAACTAATAACACACCAAAATGTGGTCGAACCACTAGAAATTGTAGCTTTACTGCCAGGTACATAATATTGTGGACAAGCCACCAAAAATACAAATCTACTGCCAGATACTTCCTTAGTACATTTTTCCCACCCCATGCATGTGTTATGGCAACAAAACAAATTTTCAGTAGCATGCTTTACATACAAATCAGATTATCAGAATATGGCATGCTTAACATGCGAGTCAGATCTCATATTTTTACACATAATTTCACAATAGCATGCTTTATCAAGCAAATCAGAGCATCATAGTAGGGCATAATTAACACACAAATCCTTAGATCAAAATTTAGTAACATATATTATTTTCATATAAATAAGTATACCATATTTTTATAAGCTATAAATCACATGACATGAGTGATGGAAATCATATATTATCATACATCTTAGAATCATCCAATAAACCAATCACACCATAAAATCACAGAATTTCGGGATTTACTTGTTATCCTCGCTTATCAGTTTTACCGATTTCTATGAATATACTTGTATTCACATAATCACAATATTAAATATCAATATCCATTTACTATACATATATATAAATATTCTTCATCATTATTTATTTAATTGTAATATCGAATAATATCACTTAAATCCCCAAACCTTAGATTTGATGGATTAGATCACGATTCCACTTCGAAAGAGATGAATTTGATTTTTCTTGAGTCACTATGTTAAATCAAAATACTTGTTAGTACCGATCTAACAAAAAAATAATAACCTGCTAAATAAATAATAATTATTTGGCACTACTTATGCAAAAAGATCATCAACTATCACCCCTTTCTACAGTTGATGCGTGTATTCCGGGATTAATCAGTATTCTTCAATGATGCACAAAATCGAAAAGTTAGATCCTTGTTAAATAAAAAAAAAATACTTCAAAAATATAATGCTTATGATAATTCTTCATACTTACAATTAAACAGAGAGAAAAAGGCTTGCCAATGAAATCTGAAAAAATTGATCAAAGAGGGGGATTAGGCCCTATAATTGAAAAATAAAATAATAATTTGACAGATGATTTTTAATAACGAAAAATCAGATTCAAGAGTTTACAAGAGGATTTTTGGAAAGAGGAGAAGAAAAGAAGAAAAATGGAAAAAAATTGACAATGGCCGTCGGCGGCGGTGGTGCAACGACTATGGCGATAGGGAAGGAAAGTGGTGCAACAGTTGAGTATGGTGGAGGAGGGGAAGAGATTTGAAGAAAAATGACTTCAAAAGTGTTGAAAAATAATTGAAAAAGCAGAAAATAGTGGAGGAGAATGTGGTGGATGGAAGAGGATGAGAGGAGAGAAAAAAAAGAGTAACAAAATGAAAATTGAGGTGTTGGGAGAGTTAGGGTTGGCCAAGGGTAGTCAACAATTCATTTTGGGTAAATTTGGGGACAAAGGGAGTGAAAAGGGGGATTTCGCACAAAAAGGAAAGTAGAAAGGGGTCGTGGAAAGAAAGTTTGACTCAACAAAAGGAAGGAGAATCTCCCCCTTTTATGGAAAGACTTGGATGGAAAGGGGGAGTGTTGACCTTCTAGAATGGTCAACAATTGCGGCTAGGATGAGAAAATAAATAAAATAAGTGTAGGGAAATTTGAACATGGGAGCTCTAACAATTAATTAACTTACTAAACCACTAGGCCTTTTTCATCCTTGTGATATAGATTTGCACAATTTAATAAATAAATTCTAGGGGTGACATGTCCACTGTTCGAAGGGTATGTTGCAAAGGTAGTCTACCCCATCATCATTAATGGCCTATAAGTTTTCGAACATCTCATGGAAGCGGTCTTTGACGAGCTTATAACCTATCGAGAGAAATGAGTAATAGTACTGTCCATAATGCCCAACATTTTCTGTAACACCCATTACCCGTATTTGAGGCTGAAACAAGGTACGAGGCATTACCAGACATAATCGTAAACAAACATGCAAATCTGAGCCATAAAATTTCATTCTCTGTAAAAACATTCATACATATTCATGATGTCCCTTGAACGAGCCTACGAGATCTTAAACGTACTTTGAAAGTAGTTAGGGACTAAACCAAACACTTTAGAAGTTTCGGGAAAACTTTAAAAAATTTTCCATAAAACCCAGTCACACGCCCGTGTGGACATAGGAACACGCCCGTGTGCCCTGGACACACCCGTGTCCTTAGGCCGTGTAACTCTCTGACTATGACATCAGCAAGCAAATAGGACCACATGGCCAAGCCACACGCCCGTGTGCTAGGCCGTGTGTTGAATTAAATTCTCACGAAAATGCTACAGACTCCACACGCCCTGGGTACATGACCATGTCCCCAGGCTGTGTCCCCCACACGGCTGAGACACACGGCTGTGTCTCAACCCTTGTGGCCGACACTCAGGCTATTTTCCAAGCCTTTTTGTTGCCTTAATCTTTCACAAACTTAACCACTTTAAAGACACATATTATAGCATCAATTAATGATTTAGCAAGCCTCACGAAGGCACGCTTTTAACATCCAACCATAATATATTACCCAGTAATTAATCTTTACTTATTCTTCAAATGTCCATGTTCAATCATTAACCACTTAATACCAATTTATGCGTTTACTCCATAGCCATGACCACGCCGAATGGTCCTAAAGCATTCATCATGTACATGTGCCATACATTACCCATTTATAGCAGACAAACATAATCACATCTCCAAGCATTAGCAAACCGCATGGATAATTTGGCTTACAACCCACAATCATTATAAGCCACCTCTCATGGCTATATACAATAAATCATTACAAGCCAATAAATTTGGCTATTCATAAAAACATCTATCATAAAAACTAAGTCTCTATACATGCCACTCACTTGAAAACGCTTAACATAAATATATGTTAGCTCCCCTAAGTTAATGACTTGATAGTGTGATACCACCTTCGACGATCTCCAACCCCGAGCTAACCTGTCAACACTAAATAAATGAAAAGGAGGGAGTAAGCTTTACGCTTAGTAAGTCCATATCAAAATAATAAGCAACATGCTAACATGCTTCTTAAGATAATACAACCATAATTGCACTTATGTTTATATTTTGGTCATGCTGTCTTCTTGAGTCATAGTTACCAAATTATTTATAAATGGAGCTACAAAACTCAAAATTAATATCCTATAATTTTCCCTGAAACTATACTCACATATCTTCTTACCATAAAATTTTTATAATTTTTTATCTAGCCAACAAGTACAGTTTATTCTTTAAAGTATCCCCTGTTTTGCTATTTGACAGCTTCGACCTTTCTTCACTAAAATTTATTTATCTCTTAGTATGGGATTCAGATATTTTTCCCGTCTATTTCTATTGAAATTAGACTCACTAAGGACTTAATCATATTTATTTAAGCCCATAACTATTATTGTAAAATTTCTAGTGATTTTCCCAAACTAGAACAACGGAATCCAAATTCATTCTGACTCTGTCTCACAAAATTTCAAATATCTCATAGTATGGATTTCTTTTTCTTACACCATTTCCTTTATATGAAAATAGACTCAATAAGATTTAATTTCATGTATTATTCAGACTCTAATTCAACTTCCACAATTTTTTGTGATTTTTCAAAATCCCACAATGACCGCTGTCCAAAACTATTTTAATTCAATATAATGATAACTACTATAAGTTCCTTTTCAACTAATCATGAACTCACTATTCATGATTCAATGTTCAATTTCACAATGTAAGCTACCATGATATTGTAACAAAATGTATAATCATAATTCATACATCTTAGCTCACCAAGGTCCCTACATTTCAAGGTTTCAATAAGCATAAGCTTAGTGTACGTACCTGTACCATACATTCTTAATCATATCATTCCACCTCTTAACCCAAAAATCTTGAATTGCTTGTTGAACCACCCGGAATACTAAAGGACGCTTGGGATTATCATACACCAATTAGAATACCAAAGCCATGTCCCATACATGGTCTTACATGGATCCACATATTGTTGCCATATCCCGGATATGGTCTTATACAAGGTCTCATATCAGTGTCGATGCCATGTCCCAGACATGGTCTTATACTAGCACACATATCATCGCCGATGCCATGTCCCAGACATGGACTTACACTGGCACACATATCATCGCTAATGCCATGTCCCAGACATGGTCTTACACTGGCACACATATCATCGTCGATGCCATGTCCCAGACATGGTCTTACACAGACACGTATATCATTAATCCCAGTGTCATGATATCCAAGTCCTAAGTATTCCTTCAGTCACCCAGGGCTTCCTAGATACAAGGCTATCGTCAAACTTTCATTGAATCAACACAAGCCAATTTCATTAAGTCATACATACATGCATCATACAATGTCAAATATTAAACACATAATGATCACAGTATTATTGAATTACTTACACACAACTTACTTGTCGAAATCTCGTCGTATACATCCGTATTACAATTCATTCAATTTATGAGACAATAATATAATTACAATTCAAGTATGTCATTGAATTATTACCATTTTTATCATATGAACTTACCTCGAATCCGAGCACGACTAATTATTCCATTTTAGTCCATAATCTCGTACCTTCCCGTTTTAAGCACGAATCTCGTTTTCCTTGATCTAAAATATTACATTTAGCTTAATTATTAATCACATTATTTACTGTGATCCAAAAATCATATTATGAAAAAATTATGTTTTTGCCCCTAAAATTTGTCATATTTACACTTTGTCATATTTTAATTATCAAAAGACCAAAATGCCCCTAACTTAAAAATATTCTATTTCACTCATTTCATGTCTATTTTTGTCCAACAATTAACCAATGGTCTAATTACCATTTAAGGACGTCCAATTTAAAAATTCATAACAATTGGACACCTTTAACATGTAGAACTCAACTTTTGCACTTTTTACAATTTGGTCCTTTTGACCAAATTGAGTGCCCAAACGTCGAAATTTTCGAACGAAATTTTCAAGAAATCATCCCGTGAAATTGTAGACCATAAAAATATAATAAAAATAAATTTTCTTACGTGGGATTTGTGGTCTCGAAACTGCTGTTCCAACTAGGCCCTAATTTGGGATGTTACATTTTCTCACCAGTTAAAATTAAAGAATAATTAATAGTGACGATTACATACCCATGTTGACCACTTGTGCTTGCTAAGCAGTAGAGTTGTATTGTCCATGGTAATTCGCCAAAACATGTCTTATACAATACATATGGCATGTGTTGTCCCAAAGGCTCCTCTGTCATTCAATTGCGGACAGTATTCTAGGTTCCCGATTGGAGATGACGCAAATAATAGGTTAGGGGCAAACATGTCTCCTCAACCTAGATAGGAAGAAATTTCAATTGTCTGCTGACTCTCTAAGAGTGACAACAAAGGCAATCGATAGGATTTTCTGATTGCCATCATATTTCACGATCGACAATAACCGATAGGTATATCTCCCGTACATAAATATACTATCGATTTGTACAATTGGCTTGCAATACTGGAATGCCTCTCGACATTGATTGAAAGTCCAAAAAAAAAAGTCTAAACACTCAACATTGATGAAGCAACCGATCATTGTAGTATGCAGGCCCTATTTCCAAATTGGTTACCCAACCTATGACGTACATCTCCAAGATCCGACATCACTACCATATCTCGTTGTACGACTCATCCCACCCACTATGCATCTTCTCCAATGCCTTCTGCTTTGCGATCCATGCCTTGCGGTACAAAGGCATGTAATTGAACTGGCTACGAATGTCTGCAATTAGAACTGGCACATCAATCCTAGGACTCATTTTGACCATAGGTAGTATTATATCCGTGATCATCTCCGAATCCAATTTCAAATGATCTCGTGTAATACCTACAGGAACATGACTATGTTAGATTAGCAATTCAATTGTGTCATACACTAAACTGGTGTTAGTGCAGTTCTCACGACAACACACGTATGTGGAGCAATATATTTCTTTATGGTCAAGAACCCCATCTTTTTCTTAATAGACTCCATGATTTTCGATGCACATTTATTGTCTCACATTGCGCACTTCACCTTGAAATTGTTAGATTGGGATTTGTAACACCCCTAACCTGTATCCGTCACCAAAATAAGGTTACAGAGTATTACCAAAGTTTACAGTACAAACAAACAAAATTTCAAACATTTCATAATATATTAATTTTTATATAAAAAATGAATCAAAATCATTCATATTGTCCCATATACGAGCCCTCAAGGCCCAAAATACGCATTACAAACAAGTTAGGACTAAATTGGAAACTCAGAGAATGTTTCAAAAGATATTGAAAAATTTCAAAGCTACTGGGGTCACACAGCCATGTGGCCAGGTTGTGTGGGCATTCGAAATAGGGACACACGACCGTGTCCCAGCCCATGTCCGTGCCCATGTAACTTACTAACTTGGGCCACACGGTGAAGCTACACACTTGTATGCTAGGCTATGTACCCTTCGAAATAACCTCACACGCTCATGTGCTAGGCCTTGTAATAGCCTGACTTGCAACCCTTTGAAAGCTACAGGGGACACACGGCCGTGTCACCTAGCCGTGTGTCACACATGGCTGAGACACAAACCCGTGTCTCTGCTTATGTGGACAAAAATAGGCCATTTTACAAGCCATATTTCTCACCCAATTTGGCATAAACCTACAACCACATTATGCATATAAGCAAGCCATAATAAGGTACCAAAACCATGCATTTTCTAGCCTTATACAAATTGTATGATCACATACAACCAATATGCCCTTAGGCACCTCAAATGACAATTTAAAAACATGACTAACCATGTGTTAAATATAACTAATTGATCAACTAACATATATGCTTATTTAGACCAAAAATTACCATGTAGATCATTTAACAAAACATACCATTTGGAACCAAAACTCCATTCTAAAACTAGCATCAAATAACCATATAAATCATTTCACCAAAACACCAATTTACCACAATTACATCCTATCATAAAGCACATATTCAATTTGCATAATCATACCACAATTTTCATCTTCCATAATTCAACCATACCAAGTTATTCATCAACCATTAGAGAGAAAATATTTACGTACCATATACTAGACTTCTACTATCATTAAAGTGCCAAAACATTAGGCAAACAAATGGCCAAATTATCAATAAAGCATAAAGGCCAACATTAGCAAAAATAACCTATACATGTCATTATAACCAAACTTAAACCAACCGAAAGTACCAAGTGAGCCAATGGATAGTGTGATATAGCTTCGACAAGCTTCCAATGTAACACCCCATACCCGTAATCCACGCCGGGGCAGAATACGAGGCATTACCTATCTTAATCTCATGCACACGAACATTCTCAAGTCACCAAGACTCGGTCCATATTAAAACTATTTCAACTTCTACTTTAAACTTCTTATTATAGGCCTACGAGCCCCAAATCGACCATTGGAAACTATTCGGGATCAACTCGGGCCTTTAAGCCATCTATAGAAAATTTGTCTTTGAAACAGCGCACACGCCCATGTAGAAGGGCAACACGCCCTTGTCCTTTCACACGGCCATGACACGCCCGTGTCCTAGCTCGTGTGCAAAAACATGAACATTCTATTTCTGACGTCAGCATCCCCAAAATGTCACACGGCCAAGGCACACGCCCGTGTGCTAGGCCATGACCTTCACAAGGCTGAGACACATGGTCATGTCTCTGCCCGTGTGTTTACTATCATGTATACTGACTTGAAATTTTTACGTGCAGGGGACACACGGCCGGGCCACACGCCCATAGGGCAGACCGTGTGTCACACATGGCTTAGACACATGCCCGTGAGTCTACCCGTGTGGACAATATAAGGCTATTTACCAAGCCTCATTGCCACCCTTACATGCATAACTCCATACAAAACCAGCTAATACCAAAACAAGCATAATTCATACAACTAGGGCAACCATAATAGACGTTAATTCAACCATGAAAATGCATCTTTTATAAAATCAAAATGAATGTTAGCCATCATTCAAGGCTTAATACAAAATGAAGGGTTTCCAACCCAAGCCAACACATTTGGCCAAATAATAATAACACAAAACACAAGTCTACATCCCTATACATGCCATATTCAAAAATATAAATCAAACAATACCGAATGCTTCGATTGATCGATATCTCTGACTTCCGATGATCCTTGAGCTAGACAGGCGGCACTATAAGAAAATGGAAAGAAAAGGGAGTAAGCATATAGCTTAGTAAGTTGCACATAAATAAATATACAACAACAACTTTACCATTTATCAACAAGCTCATAATACAAAAGTGGGCATAAGCATAACTTACTCATCACTATCCATACAAATCACATAGCATATACATTGGGCCACATCTCATACATGTCAATTAGGTACCTGTGCCACTCACAACACGGTTATACTTTCCTCATTAACTTAAGTTCATAACTTTCACCGTTGAACCATTCGAAACACTATCGGGTATTCATTAAGCCTCAAACATGGGTAAGGTGCCGATGCCATGTCCCAGACATGGTCTTACACAAGCTCTAGCATATCTGTGCTGATGCCATGTCTCGGACATGGTCTTACACTGACACATCTTGTAGTCGATGCATGTCCTAGACATGTCTTACACTAGCACTCGTGTCAATGCCGATGCCATGTCCTAGACATGGTCTTACACTAGCTCTCATAATGTGGCCGATGCATGTCCCAGACATGTTTTACACTAGCTCACAATAACCCATATGTCATGGCATGAATATCCGATTTATTTCCTAGGTTCAAACGGGAACTCTTCTATCTCTATTACCATCATGCTTTCTCAATTCCACAATCAAGTAATTCATGCTATATATTAAATTCAAGTAAAATTCAACATATGCATTAGAAATGTAGTTGTATTACTTACATACAACTTACCTCGGATTACAAAATATGGTGACTAATCGATTTAGTCAATTTGCTTGGCTTTCCCCCGGTCTAGGTTCGGATTTGGTATTTCTTGATCTATAATAACAAAATATACTTATTTAGTCACTGAATAAAATTAAGCAACAGAAAATTCATATCTTTGGTAAAATAACCGTTTTGCCCCTAGACTTTGACAAAATAACCATTTTACCCCTAGGCCCAAAAATCAATTTTTATCAAAATTCTTCGCATCTTAAGCCTAGCCGAACCCTTTTTACTCTTATTGCAACTCCAAAATCCTACTATTTCACACATTTATCATCTATTTTACAACTTATGCAAAATGGTCCATTTAGGTGTTTTCATGTTAACACCTTTCACAAAAGTTGTTTATAACACACCAAGACTCATTTCCTTCCATAAAAACTCAGCCAACCTTAAAAGTCCTTTCATGGAAAAACCATAAACTCTTAATCATTTTGTAAAATAGCACCCTCATTTGAAATCTCATGTTTCAAGGGTCTCAAAAATGCAAAAATCATCAACAAAGGGTAAGGAAATCACTTACTTGTGAGTCAACTAGGTAGCTGAAAACTTTAAGCTTTCAAACCCCCTTCAATGGTTGATTTTCGATAGAGAAAGAAGATGAAAAAGGGATGATATCATCCTTCCTTTATTTATTCCTATTTTAGTAAAAAATAAGCCATCTAACTTAACAAATTTGAAAATTTTGTCTCCCTTTGACTCTATGGTTGGCTACCCCTTTTTAAAAGGGTCTAATTGCCCTTTAAAGGTATCCAATTTGATCCTCTAACTAATTTACACTTTTGGCTATCAATTCAAGATTTTTGCACTTTATGCTATTTAGTCCTTTTTCACAATTGGGCTCATAAACGCTAAAATTAATCCACCAAAAATTTCATGCACTCCTATAATTATACTATAACTCTAAAATAACTATTCTGACTAGGCCTTAAATTGGGCTATTACATCCAACTCGAACGAGCTTCTGATTCACTAAAAACACAAAAAAATACACCGAGTAAGCATTTAAGCTTAGTAAGTTTATATAACATAGAATTTAACTTGCCATTTAGTCACAATTTAGGTAAGTAAACATAGCATATCCCAACTCAATTTGGCTAAATGTAACACCCCTCACCCGTATTCAATGCCGGAACAGGGTTCGAGGCATTACTGGACTTACCACATGAGCAATGATACAGATCGAGTCATAAATTTGCGTCCAAATTAAAACCATTCATATTCAATCATAAAGTCCCTAGTACGAGCCTACGAGGCCCAAAACATGCTTTGGAAGTGGTTCGATACTAAACTGACAACTCGAAAAAATTTTACAAAACTGAGAAAATCTTTCCACTAAATAGGGCTTACACACTTTTGTGGATATAGGACACGCCTGTGTGTGCAGGCCGTGTGGCTACACACGCCCGTGTCCCTACCCCGTGTAACTCTATGTTTTGCAAGCATGAACAAATTGATGTCACACGGCCTAGTCACAGGCCCGAGTGCTAGGCCATGTGGATAATTAAATTTTCACAAAATAAGTGCAGACTTCACATGCCCAGTGTCATCCACACGGCTTAGACACATGCCCATGTCTCTGGTCGTGTGCTTAATTTTGAGCATTCTGTTTCTCAAACTTTAGGTGCAGGGGACACACGGCCAAAACGCATGCCCATGGGGCAGACTGTGTGTCACAGACGGCCTAGACACATGCCTATGTGTCTACCCATGTGGACAAAATAAAAGCTATTTACCAAGCCATTTGTCACCCTCATTTACACCTACACACACACAAGTTCAATGGCATAAATCATGGCATGTTTAAGCAACCAAAACATCCATAATCAAAACTAAATGATGTCATTCATTACCAACACTTAACATATTTACTATAACATGTTCTACCAAATCAATTCATACAAAACTCACATTCACAAGTGTCAACACGAATACTTCCATCATGCCTAATTCTACTTAGATTTCCTAGCACACCGAAGGACTAATCTCATCCATTTCACAACAAACCATTTAATCCATAATAAACATATAGCAACCTAATGCAAAACACATAAACAAAAGGCATTAGCACATATACTTATATAAATGGGCTTACAACCATTTTAGCCAAAATAAGCCAATTACATGGCTAAATATCAAATCACCTTAAACAAATATAAACCAATACATTTGGCCAAATCAAATGACACATATAAAAAAAATGATCAAGTCCCTCTACATGCCATACTTTCAAAATACTAAGATCATCAATACCCAAAAATGAGAGTTTGATAGTGTGATTCGAATCTCTGACGATCTCCAATTCGAGTTAGCTTGGCGACACTATAAAACATGAAAAATAAACAAAGTAAGCTGTATAGCTTAGTAAGCTCGTATGCAGAAATAAGCAACCTTACCATGCATATAACATTTAAATATTATAACATAATTAAATGTAAATTTACCATAGTCTCATGATCATAACTCATTCTACCACAAAACTTACCTTATAATCATCGTTTCAAGCATTTGATAGACATGAGCTTTACATACATACCTGAACCAATTCAAAATGAACTTACACATATTCTCATTTTTTAATGTACTTGTGAACCACTCGGAATAATAATGTCAGATACTCGAGAATTTTGCACACTAAGTGCCATATATGTAGCCAATGCTACCTCTATCTCATATCGCATAATTGCTCGCTCTCGAGCTAACCAATGGGCTTGCTCACACAAGCTGTTAGTCAAGACGTAGCTACTCGGTGCTACTCACACAAGCTGTCAAGTAACCGCAACATATGCTGGTATACTCAGCCATCGGTAGGACATACAAGACCTACACCCTGATCACATAATCACATAACATATGGTAACCCTAGTGACATGTCACTTGTATCCTAATCTATTCCTAAGGTTCAACGAGACTTCTTACTTGCTGAACCACCGTCAAACTCGGTCGTAGAATTATACTCATCCACATAATCAAACATACAAATCATGCAATATTAAAGCATTTAAG
Organism: Gossypium anomalum; assembly: GCA_025698475.1. Lineage (NCBI taxonomy): Eukaryota > Viridiplantae > Streptophyta > Magnoliopsida > Malvales > Malvaceae > Gossypium > Gossypium anomalum. The sequence goes on along the minus strand of CM046961.1, from coordinate 40,143,992 downwards.
TACAATTATTCTAAAGCTTATTTTTAACATACGAACTTACCTCGGTACAGAATGGCTAATAGTTCGATTTAATCCAGAACCTTATTCTTTCCCTGGTCTAGGTCAGAACCTCTTTTCTCTTGATCCATAATATAAAATTTAACTCATTCAATCATCACATTATTCAATTTAATCCCAAAAACACCTTATGGCACAAATTACATTTTTTCCCCTAACTTTTTAACTTTTCACATTTTAGTCCCTAGGCTCGTAAAATGATTTTCATTCAATTTCATCACACCCAAGCCTAGCCGAACCTATTCTTTGCTCATAACAGTCCACATTTTTCATTTATTCATATTTTTACATACATTTTACAACTTTTACAAATAGGTCCCTATTTGACATTTTCATCAAAAATCACTTGGTAATTGTTGTTTATCTAACACCAAACAAACATTTTCTACCATTAAACATCAAAATACATAAATATTCAACATGGGTAAAATTTTAGACTTTGATTTTCTTTCAAATTAGTCCTTAGAATAGCTAAATCAAGTCACAAAAACATAAAAGTCATTAAAAACGGGACAAAGACGGACTTACAATCGAGCTTCGAAGCTTGGCTAAAAACCTTAGCTATGGTTGCTTGAGAAATTCAGCTATGGGGGACTAAATTGGAGAAGATGACATCTTTTTATTAGTTAATTTGTCTTTATTAACCAAATAACCAAAATGCCCTTAATGCCAAACTTTGAAATTTCACTTAACCATGCCCATTTTTGTCCAACTCAAAGTATAATGGTCTAATTACCATTTAAGGGCCTCCAATTTAAAATTTCGTAGGAACTAGACACCTCTAGCTTCTAGAACACATATTTTGCACCTATTGAATTTAGTCCTATTGGTCAAATTGGACACCCTATCTATAAAATTTCTTAACGAAATTTTCACACAATCATTCAATCATACTGTAAACCTTAAAGAAATAATAAAAGTAACATTTCTACTTTAGATTCGTGGTCCCAAAACCACTATTCTGATTTGACCCAAAAACGGGTTGTTATAACTCTCCCCCTTTAGGGATTTTCGTCCTTAAAATCTTACCGAAAAAGAGGTTTGGGTACTGTTTTCTCATAGCTTCCTTGGTTTCCCACGTAGCTTATTCGACCCCATTTTTTGCCACAAAACCTTAACTAGGGCTATATTTTTATTTCTCAACTATTTAACTTCCCGGGCTAGGATCTTGATCGATTCTTCACCATAAGTCATGTCGGGTCGAATCTTAACCTCAGTTGGTGAAATCACATGAGAGGGATCTGATCGGAACAGGGTACGAGGCATTGCCAGACATAAACTCACACAATCATACAAAATCGAGACATGAATTTCTGTCCAATTTAAAACTTTCCATTCACATGTATATCGTCCCTTATATGGGCCATCGAGGCCCAAAACATACATTGTGTATGGTTCGGGATTAAACCAAAAACTTTCAGAATTTTTACAACACTTAGAAAATTTTCTTATTTTGAAGGGTCACACACTAGTGTGGGTAAGCCATGTGGTCACACATGCCCGTGTGGCTTGGGACATGCCCATGTCCTCAGCCCGTGTAACTTTCTCTTTATGATGTCATCAACTAAATTGAGGTCACACGGCCAAGTCACGCACCCATGTGCTTAGGCCGTGTCCTCCACACGGCTAAGACACACGGTCGTGTCTCTACCCATGTGTTTACTACTGAGCATTCTATTTTACCAAACTAGGGTGCAGGGGACACACGGCTGGATCACACACCCATGGGGGCAGACCATGTGTCACACACGATCTAGACACATGCCCGTGCGCCTACCTGTGTGGACAACTTTGAGGCTATTTTCCAAGCCAGTTGCCACCCTTTTTGCACATACACATACATGAATTCAAAGGCACTTAGCATGGCATAAGTGAGCAGTTAAACATACACAAACAAGACATGATCATGATCATTTCATCTTTAGTTATACATGCATAAGACTTCATACTTTGTCAAGCCCAACTTACCATTTCTTATTTAAGCCATGGTTATCATGATACTAAACAAATCCAAATTAGATCATCAAGCATTCATAGCTACGACGCATCTCATTACATACACACAACCACCGACCACATCACAATTGCATGGGAACATGCGTATTAAATAAATAGGCTTACAACCCTATAATCAATATGAGCCACATCTCATGGCCTTATACAAAATGAATCAAATATCAATATAAGCCAATTTACATGGCTTCACATTACATCAAACCCTTGACCATTACAAGCCAATACCTTTAGCTAAATCGTAATGACACATTCACAATTGACTAAGTCACTATACATGCCACAAACTTAAGAAGTTTGTATTCATTTTTACCCATGATGATAGCTTGATAGTGTGATGACATCTCCGGCGGCCTCCAACCTGAGCTAACTAAATTAACCTATAAGAGATAGGAAAGGAAGGGGAGTAAGCTTCAAAGCTTAGTGAGTTCATATGAAAATAATGAGCAACTCATGCTTTTCGTATGCTATGCTTGACAATATAAGCACAAGTTAATATAAAATAGCTATAAATCTCAAGGTTGTAATATAACCTATTCACAGGTTTACTCTATTTTGATTTAGTAAAATAATTTAACATTACTTGACTTTCAGTCTAGTAGCCATAATTTCTCCATTGCAGCATGTTTCATAATTAGCAAATCATTTTAAACATCTTAGTAAAAGTACATGATACTTATGTATATTCATGTTTTCATGCATATAGCTCAACATATTTCAAATTCTAATAACTCTTTCTTTCCATACTTTCTTAACTGTTCTAATAGGCTATTAGGCCAATATTTCCTTTCACTCATAACCGATAAATCACAATTCAAATGAACAACATATAATATCTCAACAATTAATTGGGTCTCCAAGGCCTAACATATAGTCATCAACCATGTTTACATGCATTTATACATCATGTCCATAAATCAACAATCATAGGGCTATCTCAAAGTCACTTTCATTGTGATCATAACTCACAATATCATGAAGTTAATACTTAAAATCTTTACGTACATACCTGTACCATCTCGTAACATAACCACTTACTTTCTCATTTTTGGCATACCAATTGAACACTTGGAATGCTAAATGGATACATGAAAAGTCTTTGCACATAAGTGCCACATATGTAGCTAAATCTACCTCATATCTCATATCACATAAATTCTCGTTCTTGAGCAAGTCTCAGGCCTGCTCACATAAGCTGACGGTCAAGATGCAACTACGCAGTGTTGCTCACATAAGCTGTCAGGTATCTGCAACACATGCCGGACTACCCAGCCACTGGTAGACGTACGAGACCAGCACCCAGATCACATAATCACACATACATCACAAATATCCTTAGTGACATGACACTCGTATCCTATTCTATTCCTAAGGTTTAAATGAGATTTTTCTCACTTATCCGGACTTCGTCAAATACAACCATAGAATCATTCATTTATTTCATACATTATCAAATCATTTAGAATATTTAAAATACAAACATAACATAGCATTATTTACACACGAACTTACCTCGAAACCAAAATGGCAAAGAGGGACCTAACAGTCAATTACTCGTTTTCCCTCGTTCTAGGCCCGAATCTCATTTTCTTTGATCTATAACATCACATTTAGCCTACTTATTAGCCACAATACTCAATGTGACCCAAAAATCATACAATGGCAAAATTATATTTTTGCCCTTAAAGTTTGTCATAATTAAACTTTTGCCTCTAGGCTTGTAAAATGAAATTTATTCAATTACTTTAACATACAAGCCTAGCCGAATCATTTTCATAACTATAGCAGCCCATAATTTCCATTAAAACACACTTTTACTACATATTTTATAACTTTTACAATTTAGTCCTTTTGGACGTTTTCACCGAAAATCACTTAGTAAAAGTCGTTTCTCTAACCATAAACATGCATAATCTACCATTAAACATCAAAATACACAAATTTATAACATGGGTTAAAACCTAGACCTTCATCATATCTCAAATTAATGGTAGAAATAGCTAGATTGTGTTACAAGAATTTCAAAAACGTGAAAATCATTAAAAACAGGGCTAGAACGGACTTACAATTGAGCTTGAAAGCTTGAAAAACCATAGCCATGCTTCCTCTTGCAAATTTCGGCCAAGGAGGAATATGGACAAATTTTTGGGCTTTTATTTTTGTTTTTAATTCATTTTAATAACTAAATGACCAAAATACCCTTAATGAAAAACTTTGGAAACATGTCTAACCTTGTCCATTTTTGTCCACCAACTTAACCAATTGTCTAATTACCATATAAGGACATTTCATAACAATTGGACACCTCTAGCATGTAGAACTCAACTTTTGCACTTTTTACGATTTAGTCCTTTCAACTAAATTGAGTGCCCAAACGTCAAAATTTTCAAACGAAATTTTCACGAAATCATTTTGTGAAATTGTAGATCATAAAATTATAATAAAAACAATTTTTTTACGTCAAATTTGTGGTCTCAAAATCACTATTTCGACTAAACCCTAAATCGAGATGTTTCAGATATCGTCACAACATAGACACATGAAACACATTTTGGATTCTCTCTACTTCTGACGGTAAAGCTAGCCGATAAGCCACTAGTCCTATCCTTTCAATAATCTCATACGGACTAATAACGCGCGGACTCAGCTTGCCTTTTTAACCAAATATAAGAATTTTCTTCAACGGAGACACTTTTAGAAATACCTTATCACCGATTTGAAATTCAATTTCCTTTCATTTTAAATTCACGTATGATTTCTATCTATCCGAAGATGATTTCAAATAATCACAAATTATTTTCACTTTTTCTTCGGTTTCTCTAACCAAATCAACCTCGTAAATCTATCTCTCACTGAGCTCGGTCTAGTACAACGGAATTCGACACTTGCGACCATACAATGCCTCATACGGTGCCATCTTTATACTCGACAGAAAATTGTTATTATAAGCACATTCGACTAAAGGTAGATATTTCTCCCAACTACCTTCGAACTCTAAAACACAACGGCGAAGCATATCTTCAAGTACCTGAATTGTCCTTTTAGATTAACCATCGTCTGCGGATGAAATGCGGTACTAAAGTTCAACTTTGTACCCGAAGCTTTTTACAACTTCTTCCAAAATTGTGAAGTAAATCTCGGATCTCTATCCAAAATAATAGAAATAGGCACTCCGTGCAATCTAACAATTTCAGCAATGTACAATTCAACTAGCTTATCAAGTGAATAGTCAGTACATACTGAAATAAAATGAGCCGATTTCGTCAATCTATCAACAACGACCCAAACAACATCTTTTTTCTTCAGCGTCAGAGGTGATCCAATTACGAAATCCATTGTAATTTTATCCCATTTCCACTCGGGAATCATCACAGGCTGAAGTAAACCTGAATGTACTTGGTGTTCGGCCTTTACTTGTTGACAAACTAAACATCTAGATACAAATTCAGAAATATCTCTTTTCATACCCAAACACCAATACAATTTCTTCAAATCATTATACATCTTCGTATTTCCTGGGTGAAAGACAAACAACTATTATGTGCCTCGTGAAGAATTTTCTGAATAAGCTCGGTATATCTCGGTACACAAATCCTACCTCAGAACATCAAACAACCATCGGCCCCAATTTGAAAATCTAAATCACTAGTCGATTTGCACTGAACTCTTTTAGCTTGAAGTTATTTGTCACTTTCCTAAGCTTTGTAAATTTGCTAAAGAAATACTGGCCTAGCTTTCAACTTAGCTATAATCGAGCCATCATAAGATAAAGTCAGTTGCATATTCATTTCTCTCAAAGCAAACAAAGATTACCTACTCAAAGCATCGGCGACTACATTCGTCTTTCTCGGTTGATAATCGATTACTAAATCATAGTCTTTCAACAACTCGAGCCATCTCTGTTGTCACAAATTCAAATCCTTTTGAGTCATTAAATACTTCAAACTCTTGTGATTGGTAAAGATGTGGCACTTCTCACCGAATAAATGGTGTCACAAAATCTTTAAAGCAAACACAATGGCAGCCAATTCCAAGTTGCGCGTCGGATAATTCTTCTCATGCGGTTTCAACTGTCTCGAGGCATAAGCTATCACTTTGCCCTCTTGCATCAACACACATCCAAGACTGTTCAATAACGCGTCGCTAAAAATCACAAACTCTTTTCCTGACTCAGGTTGTATTAATACCGGTACCTCAGTTAAAAATGCTTTCAACTATTCATAACTTTTTTGGCATTTCTTAGACCCCTCGAATTTAACATTTTTCTGTAACAACTTTGTCATAGGTGTAGCAACCATTGAGAATCCCTTAACAAAATGTTGATAATACCTGGCTATACCTGAAAACCTTTTAACCTCGAAAACATTTCTCGGCGGTTTCTAATCAACAAGTGCCGAAATCTTACTCGGATCAACTCTTATACCTTCCGCTGAGACAATATGCCCCAAAAATCTGACTTCTCGGAGCCAAAACTCACTTTTGCTAAATTTAACATATCTCTCAAAGTCTGCAATACAATTCTTAAATGCTCAGCATGCTCAGACTCATCTTGGGAATAAATCAAAATGTCATCAATGAACACAACTACAAACTTATCTAAATACGGTCGAAAGATCCGGTTCATCAAATCCATAAAAACAGCAGGAGCATTACTTAATCCAAAAGGCACAACAAGAAATCCATAGTGCCCATACCTCATTCTGAATGCGGTTTTCGGCACATCCAAGTCTTTAACTCTCAACTAATAATAACTAGATCACAAATCTATCTTCGAGAATACTTTTGCCCCTTTCAACTGGTCAAACAAATCATCAATCCTCGATAATGGTAGTTGTTCTTTATAGTAACCTTGTTGAGTTGGCGATAATCGATACAAAGTCTCATGGACCCATTATTCTTCTTGACGAATAATACTAGTGCACCCAGGGAGAAAAACTCGGTCTCGCGAAACCCTTGTCTGTCAACACATGTAACTAAGACTTTAATTCTTTCAACTCGGTTGGAGCCATTCTATACGGAGTTATCGATATCGGTGCAGTCCCCAGTACCGAATCAATAGCAAACTCCACCCCTCTGACCGGTGGTAACCCTGGCAACTCTTCTTGAAACATGTCTGGATATTCACAAACTATCGGCACTGATTCGATCTTCAATTCAGACACCTTAGTATTCAGTACATATGCAAGAAATGCTTCACAACCCTTTCTTACATACCTCTGAGCCGACATTGACGAAATCATAATAGGCAATTCACCCGATTCATCCGAATCAACCTGAAGAGTTTTATTGTTTTGACATTTCAATTCAATAATAAAACTCATCAAATGGCAAAAGCATTAAGTCAGCCGAAAAATAGTGATTCCAAATCATTAAAGGACAACTCTTGCAAACTTTATCAACTAGAACATGTTTGCCTAAGGGGTTTGACACCTTAATCACAAACTCAGTAGACTCAACAGGAAAATTCTTACTAAATACCAAATTCATACAAATATAGGAATGGGTCGATCCAGGATCAATTAATGCAGCTACATTAGTATCATAAAGAGAAAATGTACCAGTAATCATGTCTTGGGAGGACGCATCCTCACGAGCACGAATAGCATAAGCTCTCGTAGGTGCTCTACCTTCTGATCTCATAACTGAGCCTTTGGATACTCCTCTGCTACTGGTCCCATTTCCCGTATTTCTCACTAGCTTCCCTTAGCAGCAGTGTTACTCGATCTTGCATACTGAAAATTATCTTTCTCAGCCATTTCGGAGTCTAGGATAAAGTGATCTTGGGAGCCACATTTAAAACAAGCTCGGTTATTCATCCTACATTCACCAAGATGTCGTCTACCGCAGTGTTGACATTCAGGCTTATTAGACCTAACATTACCTACGCTTGCTATGGATGTAGTTTGGGCCTTAGAACCTGAATATTGCTTCCTACGATCTTTGTTAGGATACCTGGCTGAAGCATTGGAGTGGGCATACAAATCTCTCGATTTCTTTGATGACTTATTCATCGGCCTCTTTCTCGAATCTCTAGCCTCAAACTCATCTTTTTTCTTTTTCCTTACTCAACTTTTTTGGCTTTGCAAGCTCGTTCTACTAGCACAAAAAATTCTTTCAACTCTAAAATTCCAACTAACAACCTGATGTCCTCATTCAGCCTATCTTCGAATCTCTTACACATAATAGCCTTTGTTGAAACATATTTCCGAGCATACTTACTGAGTCTAACAAACTTCTGCTCGTATTCAGTCATAGTCATTCGACCTGGTTTCAACTCCAAGAACTCTTTGTGTTTCTGATGAATAAACCGCTAACTGATGTACTTCTTTCTGAATTCCTCTTGGAAGAATTCCTAAGTAACTCTTTCCCTTGGTACCACTGATATTAGAGTGTTCCACCACTGATATGCTGTATCCCTCAGAAGTGATATAGCACATTTCAAGCACTCATTCGGGATGCAAGAAAGCTTGTCAAATACCCGGATAGAGTTCTCAAGCTAGGTTCTGCTCTTCCGGGATCATTATCTACATTTGCTCTAAATTCTTCAGCCCCTTGTTTCCGGATCTTATCAACTGGAGACTTATTCAATCTTACCAATTCCACACCTAGGGGAGCTACGAGAACTGTTTGGAGGTTAGGTAGGGGTAGAGGATGTTGGGCAGCTGGATTTGTCTGAACAAACTCGGCAAACCACTCATTCATCCTTTTAGAAGAAGGCTTCTCTAGCCTCTCCCCCTTGTAATTGTCACTCGTCTACTTTTAGATGGCGTGGTCCCTTGAGTGGGAGCCGGCACATTACTCTCAACGTCATCAGCCACTTCTTGGTCGGGATCCATTTACGATATGAAAACATAGTTTAAATTGTCAGGGGTCATCACACTATCAAAATTTATATATGGCATGTATAGCTAGACTCTCACACACGCTATGTTAGTCCGAGAATCAACTAAACCATAGCTCTGATAACACTAATGTAACACCTCTCACCCGTATTCAATGCCAAAACAGGGTCCGAGGTGTTACTAGACTTACCACATGCAAATAAAAAGTAACTTAAACAAGCATTAGTCATACATTTAACATAATGAACATAATCTTGCATTTTATCAAATCTCTTAAACTTATTCTTCATATACATTTAAAAATACATATTCAAACCACACGTTCATCATATCACATGTTATTCTCATGAGTTCGATGTACATACCTGTGCCGACTTGCACATAATAACTTACTTTCTCGTCTTCGATATAATCATCAAGATTACTCATTGAACTTCTTTTACAACTACCTGTTGAACACTTAGAATACTATCGGATACATCAAAATCTCGCACCTAAGTGCGCCATATGTAGCAAATACTACCTCACATCACATGCTGCTCGCTTTCGAGCTACTCATGGGTCTGCTCATATAGGTTTTAGGTATCCGCAGCACATTCTGAACTACCCCGCCACCGGTAGAATATACGAGACCAGAACCTAGACGCCAAAACATGTGTCATATATATCACAAACTCAGACCACAACTCAATGAGTTCGGATGTCACATATATCATGAACTCAGACTACAACTCAATGAGTTCAGATCACATAGTTCCTAGTGACATGTCACTTGTATCCTAAGCTGTTCCTAAGGCTCAAATGGGATTCTTTGATACGACATTTCTGTCGAACTTGCTCGTAACGTCAATTTCAATACCCATAGTACCAATCACTTATTCATGGAATAATCAAAGCATAATTCATGATAAAATTTAGGCAATAAACTCATGATACAACATCATATTAAATATGTATCCACTTACCATATATGCAATATTAAGGCATTTAAAGTATGGTACATGTTGCATTATTTGCAAATGAACTTACCTCGGTACAAAATGATAGAAATGAGTCTAATCCTCGTAAACCTTGTTTTTCTCTCGATCAAGACTCGAATCATGTTTTTCTTAATCTATAATACCAAATTTAACTCGTTCAATACATACATTATTCATATCGACTCATAACACATACTTTGGTAAAATTACCATTTTACCCCTAACTTTTTACTTATTTACAAATTGGTCCCTAGGCTCGTAAAATGGAATGCATGCATTTTCTTGGTTACTCAAGCCTAGCCAATTCATATTCCAACTCATATTAGCTTATATTTCCCATTAAAACACATTTCTACTACCCATTTCTTCATCTTTTACAAACAAGTCCTTTTTTACCATTTTCACTAGAAATCACTTAGTAAAAGATGTTAAACACACATCAAACTTTCATAATCTACCATTAAACATCAAAATACGTGCATGCCACACATGGGTAAATTTTGAACATGAACCGTAGCTTAAAATAATGGTAGAAATAGCTAGGTTGGTTGATGACAACTTTAAAAATGTAAAGAACATTAAAAACGGGACTAAGATGCACTTACTTTTGAGATTGAAAGATGAACAAACCCTAGCTATGGTGACTTTTGAAATTTTAGCACAAGTAAGAAGAAGATGGACAAATTTTAATTCCTTTTTCCCTCTTTATTCTTTTATTAACCAAATGACCAAAATGCCTTTAAGGCCTTTCTTTCAAATTTTTCCTATTCATGCCGATTTTTGTCCAAAATTTTAGAACTTGGTCAAATAGCTATTTAAGGACCGCTAATTAATGATCCAATGCAATTTCATGCTCAAAGCTTCTAGAACACAAGTTTTGCAACTTATTCAATTTAGTCCCTAACTTTAATTTGGATACGTTAGGCATGGAATTTTTTCATGAAATTTTCACACAAACATGCATTCGTAACATGGACCATTAAATAATCATAAAATAATTATTTCTACTTCAAATTTGTGGTCTCGAAACTACTATTCCAATTAGACCCTAAATTGTGATGTTACAACTCTCCCCCTTTAGGGATTTTCGTCCCCGAAAATCTTACCGTTGAAAAGGTTTGGGTTTTGTTTTTTCATGGCCTCTTCAGGCTCCCATGTAGCCTCTTAAACCCCATGTCTTTGCCATAACACTTTTAAAAGGGCAATACTTTTTTTCCTCAATTGTTTGACTTCCCGAGCCAAAATCTTAACCGATTCCTCACCATAGGTCATGTCCTGTCGAATCTAAACTTCTGTCGGTGAAATCACATGTGAAGGATCTGATCTATAACAGCGCAACATAGATACATGGAACACGTCATGAATCTTTTCCAATTTAGATGGTAAGGCTAACCGATAGGCAACTGGCTCTATTCTCTCGGTAATCTCATACAACCCTATAAAATGAGGACTCAACTTGCCTTTTCTGCCAAATCTCAACACTTTTCTCCAAGGAGATACTTTCAAAAATACCTTATCTCTGACTTGAAACACAATCTCTTTCCTTTTTAAATCTTCATAGGACTTCTGTCTATCCGAAGCAGCTTTCACATAATCATGAATTATCTTCACTTTATCTTCGGTTTCTTTGACTAAGTTAACCCCGTGAATCTGATTTTCCTTGAGCTCGGTCCAATACAAAGGCGTTCGACACTTACACCCATATAATGCCTCATAAGGCGCCATTTTCAAACTTGTCTGATAATTGTTATTATAAGCAAACTCTACCAACGGTAAATACTTTTCCCAATTACCTTGGAATTCCAATACACAACATCGGAGCATATCTTCCAAGATCTGAATTACTCGCTCAGACTGACCGTCAATCTGTAGATGAAAAGCAGTATTGAAATTTAGCTTTATACCTAAAGCTTCTTGTAACTTTTTCCAAAATCGTGAAGTGAACCTCGGATACATTCCTTGGCGGCTTCCATTAGACAATAGCAAAAACTTTACTCGGGTCAACTCTAATACCATCACCAGAAACAATGTGGCCCAAGAATCCAACTTTTCAAAGCCAAAACTCGCTTTCACTAAACTTGGCATACAATTGTTTATCTCTCAAAGTTTGCAAAACTGTTCTCAAGGGCTCGGCATGCTCTGTCTTATCTTTTGACTAAATCAAAATATCGTTAATAAACACGACAACAAACTTGTCCAAATATGGTTGAAATATTCGGTTCATCAAATCCATAAACACAGTAGGTGCATTTGTCAACCCAAATGGCATAACAAGAAATTCATAATGGCCATACTCATTCGAAAAGCAGTTTTGGGCACATCCAGCTCTTTAACTCGCAACTGATAGTAGTCAAACCTCAAATCTATTTTAGAAAGCCATGTCGCTCCTTTCAATTGGTAAAACAAGTCATCAATCCTTGGCAAGGGATATTTGTTCTTAATTGTTACCTTATTGAGTTGTCGATAATCTATACACAACCTCATAGATCCGTCTTTCTTTTTCAAGAATAATACCGGAGCACCCCATGGCGAAAAGCTCAGTCTTACAAAACCCTTGTTGGTCAATTCTTGCAACTATGACTTCAGTTCTTTCAAGAATAATCGAGATAGGTGTTGTACTAAGGACTAACTCAATACCAAACTCAATTTCCCTAACGGGAGGTAATCCAGGTAGTTCTTCTGAAAACACATCTGGGTACTCACATACAACAGTTACTGATTCAATCTTCAATTCAGACTCTTTCGTATTCAACACATAAGCCAAATAAGCCTCACACCCTTTTCTCATAAATTTCTGAGCAGATATCGAAGAAATCACAATTGGTAACCTATCTGACTCATCCGATTCAACCCGGAGAATTTCACCATTTTCACATTTCAATTCAATAAATTTTTGTCTACAATTAACTACAACATCATGAAGTGTCAACCAATCCATACCCAAAATAACATCAAATTTATCAAACGGCAACAACATTAAGTTAGCCAGAAAATAATGACCTCTAATCGTCAAGGGACATTTCTTGCATACCATATCAACTAAAACATGCTTGCCTAACGGGTTTGACACTTTAATCATAAATTCCATAGACTCAACAGACATATTCATGCTAGATACCAATTTCATGCCCACATATGAATGAGTAGAACCTAGGTCAATTAAGGCAATAACAGAAGTGTCATAGAGAGAAAAAGTACCCGTAATCACATCGGGAGAAGATGCGTCCTTCCGTGCACTTATGGCATAGGCTCTAGCCAAAGCTCTAGCTTCAGATCTCACCTTTGTATCCCTCGTTACATTCTTGCTACTAGCCCCATTACCATCATTTCTCTAAGGTCTCTCTTTTGTAGCCGTACTATCCGGTCTTGTACTTTGAAATTTTTCCTTCTCGGCCATCTCAGGACAGTTCTTCATATAGTGGATCGCTCACCCTACACTTGCCAAAATGACCTCTACCACATTGTTGGCACTTGGGTCTAGAAGGTCTAACATTACCTACATTAGCCACAGATGTAGCCTGAGATTTAAAACCTAAATTTTGCTTCTTACGATCTTTATACGAATGCCCAGCCGAAACATGAGAATGAGAATACATATCCCTGGATTTCTTAGACTGAGATGGAAATGACTTACTCATCGGTCTCTTCCTTATATCTTTAGTCTCAGCCTCAGTCTTTTTCTTTTCCTTGATCAGTTCCTTGGCTTTACAAGCCCAATCAATGAGTACCACAAATTTCTTTAATTTGAGGATACCCACTAACACTCTGATATCCTCATTGAGTCCATCTTCAAACCTTCTACACATTTTTGCCTCGGAGGGTACACACTCTCGAGCATTTTGCTGAGCCGAACAAACTCTTTCATATTCAGAAACTGTCATGCAACCTTGTTTCAAATCAAGAAATTTCTTACGCTTCTGATCAATGAAGCGTTCACTGATGTATTTCTTCCAAAATTCTTCTTAAAAGAATTCCCAGGTGACCCTTTCTTTCGGAACCACCGAAATTAGTGCTTTCCACCAATAATACGTCGAGTCTCTCAATAAAATAGCACTTCAAATATTCCTCAGGTGTACAAGATAGTTCATCGAATACCCAGATAGAATTTTCAAGCCAAAATTTTACTTTCTCGGGGTCATCATCAACATTGGCCCTAAATTCCTCAGCTCCATTCTTTCAAATTTTGTCAACCGGGGTTCTATGAAATCTCATAAAATCCATACCTTGAGGCATTTGGGGTACGGATTGAGGATTAGAAGGGGGTGGAGGAGATTGAGCATTCAGTTTTGCTCGAACAAACTCCGTGTACCATGAGTTCATCATATGGAGAAGGGCTTCCTAAGCCCCTTCTCCTCTACTAACAGTTATGGGTCTACTATCAGACAGCACTGCTCCTTCAGCGGGAGCAGCCGCGTTATTCTCAACATCATCCGCCATAGCTCTATCGGGATCGATTACTATATGAAAGCACAAGTTAAAAGGTCAGGAGTCATCACACTATCACAATTTACTTATGGCATGTATAGCTAGACTCGTACACATGCTATGTTAGTCCGAGAATTGACTAAATGAAATGATGACAATGTGCAAGTGTACACAATGGTAACAAGTAATAAAGTGACAAGTAAATCTTGAGTTATCGTACCCATAGGGACTGTGAAAATAATTATTTATGAATGCTATTTAAAACACTTTGGTGAGGAAAAATATTTTGTTTTGAAAAGGGTGATTAAGAAATATAAAATTTAAAACTAAATGAAAATAAAAGTTCTAATGCATGATTTCAAAATATGATTTAATCAAGATGACATAATTGTGTTGGATTAATTACATTTCTTTAACTTAGAATTATTAAACTCATGTTTATGTTGTTACAAATAAATTTACGGCAATTCAGTAATTTGCTAACTTATGAACATATTCACCTATACAAATCCATTCATCTCTTAACATATCCCTATGTTAATTCAAACGATTAAACATATTTTAATAAGCAAACATGTTATTGCACATACATACTCATTAAATTGAACTAACCTCTTGCATATCCCTATGTCAATTCAAACGATTAATTAAATCTAATAAGCACAGAAAAGGCTATGTTAGGTAAAGAGGTGTCCTTACCTTGAAACAGTTTAATTACAATAATCTTGCAAGTTATCCAAGGCAAGTGTATCGCCAGATACATTGCTAATTTAACCTTCAGCTACCTTAGAAGAATTAAAATGCACTGATTAAGTATTGTGTCAATTAATTACAATTTCAATCGTTTTAAATAATTAATTCATTAGTTACCTAAAAATTATAATGCGAGAATATCTCAGGCATGATTTTACTTAATCAAGCATTTTACTGAGGCCAATAACAACATAAACACAATTTTAATAATTTAAGCAGATGAAATGCAATCAAACCAACACGAATTAAATTCAAGCTAAGCTAATTAAATTAACCATTCCAACAACATAAATATTCATATATATATGTTCATCATAACAACAACAAAAATCAAAGAGATAGGGAACAAGAATCAAATCTGGTGTTTTTCCATGGCTTGACTAGGTTGCTCCGTTCTTCCTTCTTTGTTGTCCTCACGGATCAAGGCTTCTATTAACACTCAATTGCTGCTCCAAAATGGCTGAAGAAGAACCCTTTCTCAAGGGGAGAAATCAGCACAAGAGCAAGGGACATAGAATGGGAAAATGAGAGGAGAAATTGAGAGAGGAGAGAAGAGATGTGAATGAATGAGGGATGTGTTGAATTATCAGCCAAGGGGGGTTTTTATAGCTGAATGTGACAGCTGAAATTTGATAAAAATAGCAGCCAAAGAGCAACCCCTTGGCTGGCCTCCTATGTGGCAAAGTTGATGGCTTCAACTTTGCTGAATATGGCTTGGGGCAAATCTACAAAGCCGCCATTTGTGGAGGGGGTTGAATGCTATTTGAAAAAGTCTTCAAGGGCCTCTTTGCAAGCTAAATAATCAGCCAATAAGCTGATTTGGGTCAGCACATGGGGTGGTTTTGGGCTGTCCATTACTTGGTCGGTTCGGTTCACTCGGTTCGGCTCAACTAGACCACTTTTCATAATTTATTAACCCAAATTGAATTGGATATAAAGTAAAATTAATTATATTATGAATTAATACACATAATTTTGGACAGTCTAAGGCTAAAAATTAATTCACCTTGATACTTCAAATTGCTTCTCAGTTTTGTGCTTCTAGTAGTGTCTGCCGAGCCATTTTTCGGCCTTTGTGCAAATCTGTCGAAAATAACGAAAATTCATCAAAATTAATTATAATACAGTTTAATTATTTTATAAAAATTAATTATTTTTCGACAGGAATTTTATCGAAACTGCATGAATTTAAGTTAAAAAGTGCATGAAAAAGTGTGTAAATTTTCGTGTTTCCACACCCCCAAACTTAATTCATTGCTCATCCCTAGTAATGAAAAAATTTGAATATAATTTTTCGAAAACACCTTTGAAAAACTCCATCAGAACGACATTCTTCCCAACAATCATGAATTTGGTATACTTATGCTCAAAAACAAGAAATTCGATATTTATGCTATCTAAGTATACATATCATTCAAATTAATCTCAATCATTTTTATGATAGCAAAAAATTAGACTAAATGTTTCCTAATAAAGTCATGTTAACCCTTACTAATTTAATTTTATTCCCTTAGTTAAGATTAAGTTGTAATCATTAAGTTTAACTTATGCCTTCATATGTTGCACGTAGCAATTTCTCTCCACTAATGTAGGTAGCATTGGAACTTAAATCAATAGGTCTTTAACAAGGTTGTAACGTGGCTGGGCTTAGGGGTAGGTAAAAGATAGATAAATTTAGGCTTTTAAACCCTAGACTCAGCTTCAATTGGACCTTTGGAATAATTTCCTCAATACACCAACGTACTTTGCTTTCATATGCTCTTTTGTACATCTTATTTTAAGAACTCATGCTCTCTTTTCTTCTTCTTCTTCTTTTTTTTTTAAATCCAAGCATTTTACTGAATGTACTACAATTTTAGAGCATTTGATATTTCTTTTCAACTCACCCAAACTTATTTTTAAAGAATATTTTGAATAGTACTGAGTCTAGTGTTTGAGACAATTTTAAGATAGTTAAGAGAGAAATGATGGCTAAATTTGCAAGGGTTCAAATAAAATTAGTTCATATAGTCTCAAAGTTGGGTTTCAAAGGATAAAAACTTCATCATGGTTGGCTTGAAAGGCTCAAACTGTCCAAACAAAAGTTGCCTAAATCATTTTCAACACTCCATGCTTCCTAGGATTTTGCCTCATGAAACTACTAAGTCAATTCTAAAGACTTAAACTTTCATACATGCCTAACTTTCCTAAGGAACTAAAATTTTATGGTATGATTTGCATGCTTTATTAAAAATACATTTATGTCATTATTAAGCTAACATAACAATTATTGAAATAATCAAACTTTATTTGTACTGAAGTTTAGGATACTTAACAACATTTCAAATTATTGAACAAATATAACCTAATCATAACTGAAAGAAAAATGTATTCTGAGTGGAAATAATTCAATTTTTCGGTCCCCCTACTGAAGATGAATAATGTCCTCATTGCTAAAAGTGAATAGATACTATACACCAAGCAGGATTCTAGAAAAGAGGAGGTGAGTCAAATTGACTGCTTAAATACCATGCTCTCTCAAGATGCAATCCTAGACATGTATATACCTATTGTCACACTTTATACTTTGCGACTTGTTCATTTTTATTGATGATTTCCATATTTTTCTTTATTATGCAAAAATAAAAATTCCTAATTAAGCTTAATCCTAAAATGACCTGTGAACAGAAATAAAATAAAGTCAAGATCCTCCCTTTTTATTTATTTGTAGATCCTTCCGAATTCGACTTATCTTTTACTCCATCATTATTACCTTTGCATGAATCCCTTCGCTCATTCTTCGATAATGGACTCCATGGTTCAAATATGAAATCTGGAAACTCAGGCACAAAAATAAATGGGTCATTGTAAATTTTCTTAAGAGCACTTCTCATTGAGTCATCCCTTATTTTTAAGTATCTTCAGTAAGCTTGTTGCTACAAGTACATGTGTTGCAACATAGCCATTATACCAAACTGTTCACTTCGTGGAATGGTGCTAGATAAAGGGACTCTCAGCGTCGAACTTAGGAAATCTGTTAAGGTTTGTTTCAGTTTTGGGCAGGTGGGTAAGTAGCTGAGGGTAAGATTTAGAGTTGAAGACGGTGGTAGTTTTAAGGATAGTTTAGGTACGGTAGCTAGTGACTTTGAATAAAGGTGTTCGGGGTGTGATTCATGGAGTTAAGGGCTGCAACATTAAGGGGTTAAGTGAGATCCATTATTGGGCTACTTGGGAGTAGTAGTGGAGTAAGGTAACAGTTATAGGTTTATGTGGAAAAGGGTTGAATATTTCCTTTCTTAGTAGTGTCTTAAGCCCAATGGGAGCTCCTTTTTGGATCTTAAGCTCCTATACTGAAAATAAAAAAAAAAACTCAAAGAAAATAGTGCTTGGGTTAAAAGTTGACACTTTATTTAACAAAAAAAATACTTAAATTCTTTGGGCTACTTAGAAAAATATTTTTTTGAAAAATTACATTAAAATAAACTCTCAGGAAAGACTGGAGGGGTCATGGATGGTCCTGCTTAAGTCCCAATCTCCTAGATAGAGTTTTAGTTAATGTAATGAACTAAAGGAAATTTTATCTAAGTCTACCATTTTATTCAAGTGAGAAAAAAAAACAAAAAATATAAAATAAAGATAGAGAAAGCGAACATAACTCCCTCCATTTTATTTAGGATCGTCATTGACCATGATGGTGTCAAATGGCCATTTGTCATACCAACCATAATCATCTAGGAAGTAATCATATTCTTTCCCATCAAATCAATCCAACATCTTATTAGGGAAAGAAAACCCGTAATGACCTTTCCTGGTGGCCTTGTTTAACTTCCTGTAATTCCTACAAATCCCCCAATCCATAACTCGAATATGTGAAATAGTCCATCCAGTACCCTTCTGGTGCCTTTCGAAAATCACAAGTGCCGCTTCTTCTTGATCTTTGGTGAACTCAACTAAAATAATGATAGGCAAATTCGAAGACAGACCCAAATAGTCATATTTCAAATGAGGAGACAAAATCTTCAGTTCCAATTTAACTGGCTCTTCAATCAACGACTTTGGTTGCGTATACTCCTAAGATGATAACTCTAATGATTCGAGTGGAACTTCTTGAGTGAATTTCTTTAAATTAGTTTCTAACCAAGCCAAACATTCATTGTCTTCATCATCACTTGGTGAATCCTCCAATTGAATATTTTCTAACGGATCGTCTAAAGAATTGAGCTCTAATTTTGTAGAAGCCAGCGATTCCATCTTCGAAATAGCAGAGCAGTCTTCAACTATATCTTAGGACTTAGAAGCATCGAAGTCATTAAAAGTCACCTCGTCATCAAAGATTTCTTTCAACTGAGTATCATTTTACTGCTTCTGGAATCGTTGAGGATATGGAAGTGGTGGAATCTTAGCTTTAACCGAACAACTCTTCTATGGAAATTTTTCTGTATCCGACAAGGGTGTTAGGTAATCAGAACTAATTGGTTTAGAGTTTACCTCATCAAGGATCACCATATCTAAATTTTATGGAACAGGAGTTTTAACACTCAGTTGAACTTCCTCTTTGCCTTGAGCTACAATAGGCTTATCTTCAACCTCGACAACTTTGGGTTCCCATGTCTTCCCACTTTGTAAAGTGACGGTTTTCCAATGCTCTTTGCCCGTGCTTCTCAGATTTTCTGTATCACTCGGCCAAATACCTTGAGGTCTGTGTTTGAGCTCATTGGCTAGCTGTCCCACTTGGTTTCCTAAATTCTTCAATGTTGCTACTTGGCTTTGGATTAGTTCATCATTCTTCGTTATGTACGCCTTCAGCAAATTCTCAAGATTACTTGAAGATTCAGTTGGTGTGGGTTGTTTCACTTGTTGAGAATATTCTGGCAGATAATTTGGTTGAAATGACATAGAAGAGTCGCTATGGTCTGCCCATTGATTACTCCATGGAGAAATTGGATGATTCTACCATGAAAAGTTGTAATAAGGTGGAGCATTCTAATTTTGATTTCCCATGTAATATTTTGAATCTTGAATCGATGGACAATTTTCAAAGAAATGGCCATCTGCACAGTATTCACAAGAAATATCCTCGAACTGGTTCAATTGCTGACCTGTCAGGTTACCATTGAGATCATTAACAATTATGTTCTTAAGCATAGAAGACATAGAGGATACCTGGGCTGCCAAAGAAGCAAGTGTGTCTGCTTTATGTACTTCTGCTGCTCGTTTTTCTGAGGCTGCTCGGTTGGTTGGCCACTGATAGTTATTGTTGGAAATTCTTCCAATAATCTCATAGGCATCATTATAAGACTTAGAAAGAAGGGCTCCATATGCTGAAGCATCCACTATCATTCTAGTATGAATTTTGAGACCAATATAGAAAGTCTCCATTTGAACGCAACAAGGAATGTCATGACGAGGGAACTTTCGTAATAACTCCTTGAATCACTCCCATGCCTCATATAAAGATTCTTCGTCAAGTTGCTGAAATAAAGTGATTTCATTTTGGATCTTGGCGATTAAAGATGGAGGGAAATATTTCATTAAGAAATGTTCAACCTACTCTTGCCATGTAGTTGTGGAACCAGACGATAGGGAGTTCAACCACGCTCGTGCTCTATCTCTTAGGGAGTACGGAAATAATCTCAGTTTCAAAGCGTCCTCAGTCACTCCGACTAGTTTAAATAAGTAACTCACTTTCATGAATAGCCAAAGATGAAGATGTGGATCTTCGGTAGGAATCGCACTAAATTGACACATATTTTGCAACATTTGGAACATAACCGGCTTCAACTTGAACTGTTGCACCTTGATTTTGGGTTTCCTAATACTCGGGTTGAGCTCATTGAATAGAGAAATGGCATATTGTTGAATGGCACAGTTTCTATGATCGGCAACAATGATCAGATTGTGAGCATTATAAGTGAATGTTCCTCCTAGATTTTGGTTTGGATTTTTGAAATTCATATCTTCGGTCCGTCTTTGGTTCGCTTATCTTCTCCTTTGTTAGAAAGTCCTTTCAAGTTTAGGGTTTACGAGAATTAAGTCAATAATTTGATCAATACTCATAAACACCTGAAACAAACATACAAAAAAATAGAATTAAAATTTAACAGAAAAAATAGACCAAAATGAAAAATTAACAATTTCACAAATAATATCTTTTAAAACAGTCCTCGGCAACGGCGCCAAAAATTTGGAATAGCAGAAATGTGAAAGAGTACACAATCGCAACAAGTAATAAAGTGACAAGTAAATGTCGAGTTATCGTACCCACAGGGACTGTGAAAATAATTATTTATGAATGCTATTTAAAACACTTTGGTGAGGAAAAATATTTTGTTTTGAAAAGAGTGATTAAGAAATATAAAATTTAAAACTAAATAAAAATAAAAGTTCTAATGCATGATTTCAAAATATGATTTAATCAAGATGAAATAATTGTGTTGGATTAATTGCATTTCTTTAACTTAGAATTATTAAACTCATGTTTATGTTGTTACAAATAAATTCATGGCAACTCGGTAATTTGCTAACTTATGAACATATTCACCTACACAAATCCATTCATCTCTTCACATATTCCTATGTTAGTTCAAACGATTAAACATATTTTAACAAGAAAACATGTTATTACACATACATACTCATTAAATTGAACTAATCTCTTGCATATCCCTATGTCAATTCAAACGATTAATTAAATCTAATAAGCACATAAAAGACTATGAGAGGTAACAAGGTATCCTTACCTTGAAACAGTTTAATCACAATAATCTTGCAAGTTATGCAAGGCAAGTGTATCGCCAGATACATTGCTAATTTAATCTTCAGCTACCTTAGAAGAATAAACATGCACTGATTAAGTATTGTGTCAATTAATTACAATTTCAATCCGTTTAAATAATTAATTCATTAGTTACCTAACAATTATAATGTAAGAATAACTTAGGCATGATTTTACTTAATCAAGCATTTTACCGAGGCCTATAACAATATAAACACAATTTTAATAATTTAAGCAGATGGAATGCAATCAAACCAACATGAATTAAATTCAAGCTAAGCTAATTAAATTAACCATTCCAAAAACATAAATAGTCATAAATATGTTCATCATAACAACAACAAAAATTAAAGAGATAGGGAACAAGAATCAAATCTGGTGTTTTTCCATGGCTTGACTAAGTTGCTCCGTTCTTCCTTTTTTGTTCTCCTCGCCGATCAAGGCTTCTATGAACACTCAATTGCTGCTCCAAAATGGCTGAAGAAGAACCCTTTCTCAAGGGAGGAAATCGGCACAAGAGTAAGGGACATGGAATGGGAAAATGAGAGGAGAAATTGAGAGAGGATAGAAGAGATGTGAATGAATGAGGGATCTGTTGAATGATCAGCCAAGGGGGGTTTTTATAGCTGAATGTGGCAGCTGAAATTTTCTAAAAATAGCAGCCAAAGAGCCACCCCTTGGCCGGCCTCCTATGTGGCAAAGTTGATGGCTTCAACTTTGCTAAATATGGATTGGGGTAAATCTACAAAGCCACCATTTGTGGAGGGGTTTGAATGCTATTTGAACAAGTCTTCAAGGGCCTCTTTGCAAGATAAATAATCAGCCAATAAGCTGATTTGGGTCAGCAAATGGGGCAGTTTTGGGCTGTCCATTACTTCATCGGTTCAATTCACTCGGTTCGGCTCAACTGGACCACTTTTCATAATTTATTAATAATAATTTATTAACCCAAATTAAATTGGATATAAATTAAAATTGATTATATTATGAATTAATACACATAATTTTGTACCGTCTTAGGCTGAAAATTAATTCTCCTTGATACTTCAAATTGCTTCTCGGTTTTGTGCTTCTAGTAGTGTCTACCGAGCCATTTTTCGCCCTTTGTGCAAATCTGTCGAAAATAACCAAAATTCATCAAAATTAATTATAAAATTAATTAAAATTCAACATGTTCATATTTTAAGTACACTTTAATTATTTATAAAAATTACTTAATTTCCAATAGGAATTTTATTGAAACTGCATGAATTTAAGTTAAAAATGGCATGAAAAAGTGTGTAAATTGTCGTGTTTCCACACCCCCAAACTTAATTCATTACTCGTCTGGAGTAATGCACAAATTTGAAAAGAATTTTTCGAAAACACCTTTGAAAAACTCCTTCAGAATGACATTCTTCCCAAAAATCATGAATTTGGTATACTTATGCTCAAGAACAAGAAATTCGATATTTATGCTATCTAAGTATACATATCATTCAAATTAATCTCAATCATTCTTATGATAGCAAAAAAATAGACTAAATGCTTCCTAACAAAGTCATGTTAACCCTTACCAATTTAATTTATTTTCTTATTCAAGATTAAGCTGTAATAATTAAGTTTAACTTATGCCTTCATATGTTGCATGTAGCAATTTCTCTCCACTAATGTAGGTAGCATTGGAACTTGAATCAATAGGTCTTTAACAAGGTTGTAGCGTGGCTGGGCTTAGGGGTAGGTAAAAGATAGATAAATTTAGGCTTTTAAACCCTAGACTCAGCTTAAATTGGACCTTTGGAATAATTTCCCTCAATACACCAACTTACTTTGCTTTCATATGCTCTTTTGTACATCTTATTTTAAGAACTCATGCTATCTTTTCTTTTTTTTTTTTAAATTCGAGCATTTTACTGAATGTACTACAATTTTAGAGCATTTGATATTTCTTTTCAACTCCCCAAACTTATTTTTAAAGAATAGTTTGAATAGTATTGAGTCTAGTGTTTGTCACAATTTTAAGATAGTTAATAGAGAAGTGATGGCTAAATTTGCAAGGGTTCGACTGAATTAGTTCATATAGTCTCAAAGTTGGGTTTTAAAGGATAAAAATTTCATCATGGTTGGCTTGAAAGGCTCAAACGGTCAAAACTAAAGTTGCCTAAATCATTTTCAACGCTCCATGCTTCCTAGGATTTCACCTCAAGAAACTACTAAGTCAATTCTAAAGACTTAAACTTTCAGGCATGTCTAACTTTCCTAAGGAACTAAAATTTTATGGTATGATTTGCATGCTTTATTAAAAATACATTTATGTATTATTAAGCTAACATAACAATTATTGAAATAATCAAAATTTATTTATACTGAAGTTTAGCATACTTAACAACATTTAAAATTATTGAACAAAATATAACCTAATCATAACTGAAAGAAAAATTTATTTTGAGTGAAAATAATTCAATTTTTCGGTCCCCCTACTGAAGATGAATAATGTCCTCATTGCTAAAAGTGAATAGATACTATACACCAAGTAAGATTCTAGAAAAGAGGAGGTGAGTCAAATTGACTGCTTAAATACCATGCTCTCTCAAGATGCAATCCTAGACATGTATATACCTATTGTCACACTTTATACTTTGCGACTTGTTCATTTTTATTGATGATTTCCATCTTTTTCTTTATTATGCAAAAATAAAAATTCCTAATTAAGCTTAATCCTAAAATGACCTGTGAACAGAAATAAAATAAAGTCAAGATCCTCCCTTTTTATTTATTTGTAGATCCTTCCGAATTTGACTTATCTTTTACTCCATCATTATTACCTTTGCATGAATCCCTTCGCTCCTTCTTCGATAATGGACTCCATGGTTCAAATATGAAATCTGGAAACTCATGCACGAAAATAAATGGGTCATTGTAAATTTTCTTAAGAGCACTTCTCATCGAGTCATCCCTTATTGTTGAGTATCTCCAGTAAGCTTGTTGCTACAACTACATGTGTTGCAACATAGCCATTAAACCAATTTGTTCACTTCGTGGAATGGTGCTAGATAAAGGGCTCTCTGCGTCGAACTTAGGAAATCTGTTAAGGGTGGTTTTAGTTTTTGGCATGTGGGTGAGTAGCTGAGGGTAAGGGGGTGGCAGTTTTAAGGATAGTTTAGGTACTATAGCTGGTGACTTCGAATGAAGGTGTTCGGGGTGGTGATTCAGGGAGTTAAGGGCTACAACGTTAACGGGTTAAGTAAGATGCACTATTGGCTACTTGGGAGTAGTGGTAGAGCAAGGTAAGGGCTATAGGTTTGTGTGGAAAAGGGTTGAATATTTCCCTTCTTAGTAGTGTCTTAAGCCCAATGGGAGCTCCTTTTTGGATCCTAAGCTCCTATACTGAAAATAAACTAAAAAAAACTCAATAAAATTAGTACTTGGGTTAAAAGTTGACCCTTTATTTAACAAAACAAATACTTAAATTCTTTGGGCTACTTAGAAAAATATATTTTTGAAAAATTACATTAATTAAACTCCCAGGAAAGACTGGAGAGGTCACGGATGGTCCCGCTTAAGTCCCAATCTCTTAGACAGAGTTTTAATTAATGTAATGAACTAAAGAAAATTTTATCTAAGTCTACCATTTTATTCAAATGAGAAAAAAAACTAAAAATATAAAATAAAGATAGAGAAAGTGAAGAGAACTCCCTCCATTTTATTTAGGATCGGCATTGACCATGGTGGTGTCAAATGGCCATTTGTCATACCAACCATAATCATCTAAGAAGCAATCATATTCTTTCCTATCAAATCTATCCAACATCTTATTAGGGAAAGAAAACCCATAATGACCTTTCCTAGTGTCCTTGTTTAAACCCATAATGACCTTTCCTGGTGGCCTTATTTAACTTCCTGTAATTCCTACATATCCTCCAACCCATAACTCGAATATGTGAAATAGTCCATCCAGTACCCTTCTGGTGCCTTTCCAAAATCACAAGTGCCTCTTCCTCTTGATCTTTGGTGAACTCAACTGAAATAATGACAGGCAGATTCGAAGACAGACTTAAATTTTCATATTTCAAATAAGGAGAAAAAATCTTCAGTTCCAATTGAATTGGCTCTTCAATCAACGACTTTGGTTGCATATACTCCTGAGATGATAACTCTAATGATTTGAGTGGAACTTCTTGATTGAATTCCTTTAATTTAGTTTCTAACCAAGCCAAACATTCCTTGTCTTCCTCATCACCTGGGTAATCCTCCAATAGAATATGTTCTAATGGATCGTCTAAAGAATTGAGCTCTAATTCTGTAGAAGACAACTATTCCATCTTGGGATTTAGTAGCATCGAAGTTATTAAAAGTCAACTCATCATCAAAGATTTCTTTCAACTGAGTATCGTTTTGCTACTTCTAGAATCGTTGATGATATGGAAGTGGTGGAATCTTAGCTTTAACCGGAAACTCTTCTGTGGAAATTTTTATGAATTTGACAAGGGTGTTAGGTAATCAAAACTAATTGGTTTAGAGTTTACCTCTTTAAGGATTAGCATATCTGACTTTTGTGGAACAGGATTTTTAACACTCAGTTGAACTTCCTCTTTGCCTTGAGCTACAATAGGCTTATCTTCAACCTTGACAGCATTGGGTTCCTATGTCTTCCCACTTTGTAAAGTGACGGTTTTGCAATGCTCTTTTCCCATGCTTCTCAGATTTCTGTATCACTCAGCCAAATACATTGGGGTCTACGTTTGAGCTTATTGGCTTATTTTCCCACTTGGTTTCCTAAATTCTTCAATGTTATTGCTTGGCTTTGGATTAGTTCATCATTCTTCGCTATGTACGCCTTTAGCAAATTCTAAAGATTACTTGAAGATTTAGTTGGTGTGGGTTGTTGCACTTGTTGAGAATATTCTGGCATCTAATTTGGTTGAAATAACATAGAAGAGTTGCTATGGTCCGCCCATTGATTACTCCATGGAGAAATTGGATGAGTCTGCCATGAAAAGTTGTAATAAGGGGGAACATTCCAATTTTGATTTCCCATGTAATATTTTGACTCTTGATTCGATGGATGATTTTCAAAGAAATGCCCATCTGCACAGTATTCACAAGAAATATCCTCGAACTGGTTCAATTGCTGACCTGTCAGGTTACCATTGAAACCATTAACAGTTATGTTCTTAAGCATAGAAGACATAGAAGATACCTGGGCTGCCAAAGAAGCAAGTGTGTCCGCTTTATGTACTCCTGCTCGTTTTTCTGAGGCTGCTCGGTTGGTTGGCCACTAAGAGTTATTATTGGAAATTCTTTCAATAATCTCGTAAGCATCGTTATAAGACTTAGAAAGAAGCGCTCTATTTGCTGAAGTATCCTTACCTTGAAATAGTTTAATCACAATAATCTTGCAAGTTATGCAAGGCAACTATATCGCCAGATACATTGCTAATTTAACCTTCAGCTACCTTAGAAGAATAAACATGCCCTAATTAAGTATTGTGTCAATTAATTACAGTTTCAATCCGTTTAAATAAATTCATTAGTTACCTAACAATTATAATGCAAGAGTAACTTAGGCATGATTTTACTTAATCAAGCATTTTATCGAGGCCTATAACAACATAAACACAATTTTAATAATTGAAGCAGATGCAATGCAATCAAACCAACACAAATTAAATTCAAGCTAAGCTAATTAAATTAACCATTCCAACAATGTAAATATTCATAGATATGTTCATCATAACAACAAAAAAATTAAAGAGATAGCGAATAAGAATCAAATTTGGTGTTTTTTCGTGGCTTGACTAGGTTGCTCCATTCTTCCTTCTTTGTTGTCATCGCCGATCAAGGCTTCTATGAACACTTAATTGCTGCTCCAAAATGGTTGAAGAAGAACCCTTTCTCAAGGGGAGAAATCAGCACAAGAGCAAGGGACTTGGAATGGGAAAATGAGAGGAGAAATTGAGAGGGGAGAGAAGAGATGTGAATGAATGAGGGATGTGTTGAATGATTCGCCAATGGGTTTTTTATTGCTGAATGTGGCAGCTAAAATTTTCTAAAATAGCAGCCAAAAAGCCACCCCTTGGCCGGCCTCCTATGTGGCAAAGTTGATGGCTTCAACTTTGCTAAATATGGCTTTGGGGGGCAAATCTACAGAGCCACCATTTGTGGTGGGGTTTGAATGCTATTTGAACAAGTCTTCAAAGGCCTCTTTGCAAGCTAAATAATCAGCCAATAAGCTGATTTGGGTCAGCACATGGGGCAGTTTTGGGCTTTCCATTACTTGGTCCGTTCGATTCACTCGGTTTGGCTCAACTGGACAACTTTTCATAATTTATTAATAATAATTTATTAACCCAACTTAAATTGGATATAAATTAAAATTAATTATATTATGAATTAATACACATAATTTTGGACCGTCTTAGGCTGAAAATTAATTCGCTTTGATACTTCAAATTGCTTCCGGTAGCCATTTTTCGCCCTTTGTGCAAATCTGTCGAAAATAACCAAATTCATCAAAATTAATTATAAAATTAATTAAGATTCAAAATGTTCATATTTTAAGTATACTTTAATTATTTTATAAAAAATTAATTATTTTTCGACAGGAATTTTATCGAAACAGCATGAATTTAAGTTAAAAAGGGCATGAAAGAGTGTGTAAATTTTTGTGTTTCCACTAAACCATAGCTCTGATACTACTAAATGTAACACCTCTTACCCGTATTCGACACCGGAACTGGGTACGAGGCATTTTCAGACTTAAACTCAAACAATCATTTAAAACCAAGACATAAAATTTTGGTCCAGTTCAAAATCATCCAATGAGGCCCAAAACATACATTAGGAGTGGTTCGAGACTAAACTGAGAACTTTCAGAACTTTGGAATAACTGAGAAAATTTTCTTGTTTTGGAAAGACACACGCCCGTGTAGGTAGGCCGTACAGTCCCACACGCCCGTTTCCTCAACCCATTGTAACTTTCTGACTATGATGTCATCAATCAAATAAGGTCACACGACCAAGTCACACGCCCATGTGCTTAGGCCGTGTGGCGAATTAAATTCTAAAAATTAAGTGCAGACTTCACACGGCCTGAGCACACGCCCATGTCCTGAGGCCGTGTCCTTCACACGGTTGACACACACGGCCGGATCACATGTTCATAGGGCAAACCGTGTGTCACACACTGCCTAGACACATACCCGTGTGTCTACCCGTGTAGGCAATTTTGAGGCTATTTTCCAAGCCATTTGTCACCCTTAAATATTTACACACTTAATTCTACTTCATAGCATGCATCATGGCACATTTATTTACAAAAGTATACACCATTATACTTCCATATAACATTCCACACCAGTTTCATACTTAACCATCTTTTATACTTCCATATAACATTCCACACCAGTTTCATACTTAACCATCTTTATAATTCTTCTTTCAAGTTACTCAATTACACCAAAAATATGGCCATACCTATTAGTCATCATTCATCCATTAAATACATATGCTATTCATCTCACTTATCATCCACAAGCAACCAAACCACATCAACACATAAACACATTTGCATGCGCATAAATGATTAGGGTTACAACCAAATAATCAATATGAGCCATCTCTCACGGCCATATACAAAATGAATCAATTTATCATAAGCCAACACCTTTGGCTACATCAAAATGACATTTAACAAAAAGGCCAAGTCCCTATACATGCCATACTCAAAATGATAAATCTAACTATACCCAATTAACCAATTGATAGTGTGATCGAGTCTCCGACGTTCCACGATCCCTGAGTTAGCTTGGCGACACCATAAGAAAAGGAAAGGAAAGGAGGGTAAGCTTTAAAGCTTAGTAAGTTCATATGCAGTTAAAATGCAACTTAAACAAGCATTAGTCATACATTTAACATAATGAACATAATCTTGTATTTTATCATATCTCTTAAACTTATTCTTCATATACATTTAAATATACATATTCAAACCACATGTTCATCATATCTCATGTTATTCTCATGAGTTCGATGTACATACATGTGCCCAATTGCACATAATAACTTACTTTCTCGTCTTTGACGTAATCATCAAGATTACTCATTGAACTTCCTTTAGAACTACCTGTTGAACACTCAGAATACTATCGGATACATCGAAATCTCGCACCTAAGTGCGCCATATGTAGCAAATGGTACCTCACATCACATGTTGCTCGCTTTCGAGCTACTCACGGGTCTGCTCATATAGGCTGTCAGGTATCCGCAACACATGCCGAACTACCCTACCACCAGTAGAATATACGAGACTAGTACCCAGACGCCAAAACATGTGTCATATATATCACGAACTCAGACCACAACTCAATGAGTTCGGATGCCACATTTATCATGAACTCAGATCACAACTTAATGAGTTCGGATCACATAGTTCCTAGTGACATGTCACTTGCATCCTAAGCTATTCCTAAGGTTCAAATGGGATTCTTTGATACCACATTTCTGTTGAACTTGCTCGTAACATTGATTTTAATACCCATAGTACCAATCACTTATTCATGGAATAATCAAAGCATAATTCATGATAAAATTTAGGCAATAAACTCATGATACAACATCATATTAAATATGTATCCACTTACCATATATGCAATATTAAGGCATTTAAAGTATGGTACATGTTGTATTATTTGCAAATGAACTTACCTCAGTACAAAATGATAGAAACGAGTCTAATCCTCGTAAACCTTGTTTTTCCCTCGATCAAGACCTGAATCACATTTTTCTTGATCTATAATGCCAACTTTAACTCGTTCAATACATACATTATTCATATCGACTCATAACACATACTTTGGTAAAATTACCATTTTACCCCTAACTTTTCACTTATTTACAAATTGGTCCCTAGGTTCGTAAAATGGAATGCATGCATTTTCTTGGTTACTCAAGCCTAGCTGATTCATATTCCAACTCATATCAGCCCATATTTCCCATTGAAACACATTTCTACTACCAATTTCTTCATCTTTTACAAACAAGTTCTTTTTAACCATTTTCAGTAAAAATCACTTAGTAAAAGATGTTAAGCACACATAAAACTTTCATAATCTACCATTAAACATCAAAATACATGCATGTCACACATGGGTAAATTTTTGAACATGAACCTTAGCTTAAAATAATGGTAGAAATAGCTAGGTCGGTTGATGACAACTTCAAAAATGTAAAGAACATTAAAAACGGGACTAAGATGCACTTACTTTTGAGTTTGAAAGATGAACAAACCCTAGCTATGGTGACCCTTGAAATTTCAGCACAAGCAAGAAGAAGATGGACAAATTTTGCTTTCTTTTTCCCTTTTTATTCTTTTATTAACCAAATGACCAAAATGCCCTTAAGGCCTTTCTTTCAAATTTTTCCTATTCATGCCCATTTTTGTCCAAAATTTTAGAACTTGGTCAAATAGCTATTTAAGGACCTCTAATTAATGATCCAATGCAATTTCATGCTCAAAGCATCTAGAACACAAGTTTTGCAACTTATTCAATTTAGTCCCTAACTTCAATTTGGATACTTTAGGCATGGAATTTCTTCATGAAATTTTCATACAAACATGCATTCGTAACATGGACCATAAAATAATCATAAAATAATTATTTATACTTAGAATTTGTGGTCTCGAAACCACTGTTCTGAATAGACAATAAATCGGGATGTTACACTCATATTCACAACTGTCAACATGAATACTTCCATCATGCCTAATTCTACTTAGATTTCCTAGCACACCAAAGGACTAATCTCATCCATTTCAAAACAAACCATTTAATCCATAATAAACATATAGCAACCCAATGCAAAATACATAAATAAAAGGCATTAGCACATATACTTATATAAATGGGCTTACAACCATGACATGTCAGACTGAATCTCGACATCCGTTGGGAAAATAACATGCAAAGGGTTAGATTAGTATTGTCATAACATAGACACGTGAAAGACATTATGAATTCTTTCAAGTTCTGACAGTAAAGCTAATCGGTATGCAACAGGTCTGATTCTTTCAATAATCTTGTACGGCCCGATAAATCGCAGATTCAGCTTTCCTTTGCGACCGAATCGAAGAAATTTCTTCCAGGGCAATACTTTCAAGAATAATTTGTCCTCGACTTGAAATTCTATATCTTTACATTTAAGATCTACATATGATTTTTGACGATCTGAAGTTGCTTTAAAGCTATCTCGGATTACTTCCACTTTTTTTTTCAGTCCCATCAATCAAATCAACCCCGTGTATCTTTTTCTCACTAAGCTCGATCCAGTATAATGGTGTTTGGCATTTACGACCATACAAAGCCTCATACGATGCCATTTTTATACTCGACTAAAAACTATTATTATAGGCAATTTCGACTAACGGTAAATATTTCTCCCAGTTACTTTCGAACTCTAATACACAGCAACAGCGCATATCTTCAAGAATCTGAATCACACGTTCAGACTAACCATCGATCTTAGCGTGAAATACAGTTCTAAAATGCAACAGTGTACCAAGAGTTTCATATAACTTTTTCCAAAATCGTGATGTAAACCATGGATCTTTATCTGAAATAATGGAAACTGGCACTCTATATAATCTGATAATCTCAGAGCCATATAACTCAACCAATTTATCAAGGGAGAAATTTGTACGTACCAGAATAAAATGTTCAGAATTCGTCAAACGGTCAACGATAACCCAAATGACATCTTTCTTTCTCGGAGATAGGGGTAAACTCGTTACAAAGTCCATAGTAACTTGATCCCATTTTCACTCTGGTAACATCACTGGCTCTAATAATCCAGAAGGTATCTGATGTTCAGCTTTAACTTGCTGACATACTAAGCATTTAGATACAAAGTCACATGTCTCACATTTCATTCCTTGCCACCAGTACATCTGTTTCAAATCACCATATATCTTACTACTTCCTAGGTGAACAGACAAGCTACCACTTTGAGCTTTATGCAAGATTCTCTGAATAAGCTCTGGATTCTATGGTACACGAACTCTACCTCTGAGCAGTAAACAATCATCAGGTCCTATCTGAAATTCTAAATCAGAAGTTGATTCACACTGTACCTGTTTAGCTAGCAACTCACTATCACATTTCTGAGCTTCGTAGATTTGTTGTAAAAATATCGATTTAACTTTTAACTCGGCTAAGATCAAGCCATCATCAGATAATTTCAGTCGTGTATTCATCACTCACAGAGCAAACAAGGAATTTCTACTCAAAGCATCAGTAACTACGTTTGCTTTTCCTAGATGATAATCAATAATCAATTCATAATCTTTTAACAGTTCAAGCTATCAACATTGTCTTAGATTCAGATCTTTCTACGATATTAGATACTTTAAATTCTTGTGATCAATAAATATGTGATGGTGTCGCCAAATTTTCAATGCAGACACAATAGCTGCCAACTCTAAGTCATGCATCGGATAGTTCTTTTCGTGCGGCTTCAACTGTCTAGAAACATAAGCTATTACTTTGCCTTCCTGCATCAAAACACAGCCTAATCCATTTAAAGATGCTTCGTTGAAAATCACAAATTCTTTACCCAATTTAGGATGAACTAGTACTGGTGTTTCAATGAACAGTGCTTTCAACTGATTGAAACTTTGCTGACATTTATGAAACCATTCAAACTCCACATCTTTCTGTAATAGTCACATCATCGGTGTAGCTACTATTGAGAACCCTTTGATGAATCTTCAGTAATAACCAGCTAATCCCAAAAAACTTCTAACTTCAGATACGTTTCTCAGTTGTTTCTAGTCAACAACTGTGGAAATTTTACCCAGGTCAACTCTGATGCCTTCAGGCAAATACTATATGTCCCAAGAAATTGACTTCTTGAAGCCAAAACTCGCAATTGCTAAATTTAGCAAACAATTGTTTATCTCGTAAAGTTTGCAAAACAACTCTCAAATGCTCAGCATGCTCGGATTCATCTCGAGAATATATCAGAATATCATCAATAAATACCATAACAAATCTGTCTAAACGCGGTTTGAAAATTCTATTCATCAAATCCATTAATACTGTAGGTGTATTAGTTAATCCCAACGACATCACAAGAAATTCATAGTGTTTGTACTTGGTTCTAAATGTAGTTTTCGGCACATCCAAATCTTTCACTCATAGTTGATAGTAGCCAGATCAAAGATCAGTCTTCTAGAATACTGTAGTACTTTTCAACTTATCTTATCAACAAGAGGCTTACTAACTCAAACTGATTCCATACCTTGAGAAAAAATGGGAATCGGTTGGGGAATAGGAGGGAGTGGAGGTTGTTGAGCAGTCGGGTTCATCCGTACGAACTCAGTGATCCATTCGTTCATCATTTGGAAGAAAGTTTCCTTAGCCTCTCATCCCCGGCCATCAGATACAGGCCTTGTACCACTCGGAGCTACTCCATGAACAAAGGCTTGAGCGTTGCTCTCAACTTTGTCGGAATCAGCTTGGTTGGATGTCATTGCTATATAAAAACATGTTTTAAAATGGTTGGGAGATATCACAGTATCATAGGTTATATAATGACATGTATAGCTAGACACGTATACATTATATTCAGTCCAAGAATCGACTAGACTTGACTCTGATACCAATAAATGTAACACCCCTAACCCGTATCTGTCACTGAAATAGGGTTATAGAGTATTACCAGAGTTTACAGTACAAACAAACAAAATTTTGAACTTTTCATAATATATCAATCTTCATATAAAAAACAAATCAAAATCATTCATATTGTCCCATATACGAGCCCTCGAGGCAAAATATGCATTAGAAACAAGTCGGGACTAAATAAAAAACTTAGAGAATTTTTCAAAAAGCATTAAAAATTTTCAAAGCTGCAGGGGTTACACGGCCGTGTGGCCAGGTCATGTGACTCGCACGGCCATGCCTTAGGCTGTGTAGGCATTCAAAATAGGGACACATGACCATGTCCCAGCCCGTGTTTGTGCCCGTGTAACTCACTGACTTGAGCCACACGGCCAAGCTACATGCCCATTGATAAACCATAAAAGTAACATGTTTTAATCCCATGCTTGGCATGTTTTTGGATGATTTATTATGTGAATTAGTGAATTTGATGCTCTTAATCCTTTAAATTTATGTTTCTATACTTAGGTGAGCATAGGGAAGTGAAAGGAGAGAAAAACGGGCCAAAATTAGACAAAAATAGTTGTTTTCAGGAACCACACAGCCTGGGCACCTGCCCATGTGCTAGCCTGTGTCGATATCGCTCCCTGTTTCCCAAACATGTAGAAAAACCTAATTTTTAGGCTTTCTGAGCATTCTAAAGTCTACAAATGCACACTAGAAGAGGACTTAAAGGGGGATGCAGAGTAGAACGAAGAAATTACTCGAAGAACACCGGCGGAATCAACTTAGAAGCGGATCTCCTTCCAGATTGAAGATCTCCATTCAAAATTTCCTTTGAAGTTTTATTGGGTTTCTTATGTCTTGTTGTTATTCTAATTTTGAGATGTTTCCATCCCAGATTATGAACTAAATTCCCCATGTGTCTACCCGTGTAGACAATATACGACTATCTACCAAGCCCTTTGCCACCCTGAAACACAATCTAACACCAACCAACATATCAAAGTCTAACTTATCATGATTTCTCAATCAAACAACCATAGCTAAGGCCTATATACATTTCATATATTCAACCATGCCAACAATTTCACATTCATGAAAGACTATCTTGCATTCATATAATCACTTTCAATATTAGCCATTTTCCATGGCCTTATACAAAATGAATCAAATGCTAAAGTAAGCTAACACATTTGGCCAATTTATAGTGACACAAAACTCAAAAGTCAGGATCCTATACATGCCATAATCAAAATAAAAGATTTACCTATACCAAGTGCTTCAGATGATAGTCTGACTAGCTTCTCCGACGTAAGCGATGATCCTCGAGCTACTTTGGTGGCACTAAAAGAAAATGGAAAGGAAATAGGGTAAGCATAAAGCTTAGTAAGTTACATGAAAATAAACATCAACTAATTATTAAAAAACAATATGCTCATGACCTTTCATAGCTTATTCATGAATACCATAAATAGACGTAAGTATAACTTACTCATTATCATCTATTGCATTTCATATTGCATATATTGAGCCCACATCTTATACATTTCAAATAGGTACCTGTAACACTCATCACATGATCATAACTTTTCTCATCTCGATATAAATCATAAATCTTTTGTTGAACCATTTGGAATACTATCGGATACTTCATAGCCCTAACATTGGTTAAGATGTCGATTCTATGTCCTAGACATGCTCTTACACTAGCTCTTATCTAGTGGTGTCGATGCCATGTCCCAGACAGGTCTTACACTGACACACAACAAGCTGACGCCATGTCCCAGACAGGTCTTACACTAGCTTATATATCGCGAGGCCGATGCATGTCCCAGACATGTCTTACACTAGCTCTCGTCTCAGTGTCGATCATGTCCCAAACATGTCTTACACTGGCTGAAATATCTTGAGGCCGATGCATGTCCCAGACATG
The DNA here is from genome assembly GCA_025698475.1 of Gossypium anomalum. Lineage (NCBI taxonomy): Eukaryota > Viridiplantae > Streptophyta > Magnoliopsida > Malvales > Malvaceae > Gossypium > Gossypium anomalum. The sequence continues at coordinate 40,107,594 of CM046961.1, read as the reverse complement.
TCTTACACTGGCTCTCATATTGTGGCTGATGCATGTCCCAGACATGTCTTACACTAGCACACAAATGACCCAAATGTCATGGCATGAATATCCGATGATTCCTAAGGCTCAACCGAGAGATCTACTACCTCAATTCTCATCATGCTTAGTCATTTCAACAATCAAATAATTTATGCTATAACAATTTATTCATACCTTAAAATAATGTAGTTGCATTATTTACACACAACTTACCTCGGATTACAAAATGTAGACGAATAGTTCGGCTTAGTCCACTAGCTTTGCTTTTCCCCGGTCTAGGCTTGGATTTTGTAATTCTTGATCTATAATGATAAAATTCACAAATTTAATCACTTTATCGATCTAGGTACTCAATAATTTATAATTGGGCAAAATGACTATTTTTCCCTAGACTTTCGCAAAATGACCATTGTATCCCTAGACCAAAAAATTGGTTTTTATCGAATTTCCTTATTAGCCAAGCCTAATCGGCCATTTATTACTCTTATGACAACCCCAAATTCTCAATATTTCACAACATTACTATCTATTTTACAAACTTTACAAAATGGTCCTATTAGGGTTTTCATAAGAAGTCCTTTCACAAAAGTTGTTTATTTCACAACCATGATTCATTTTCTTCCATAAAATTTCAGCTAACCTCATAAACACTCTTATGGTGAAACCCTATACTTTCAACCATTTTGCAAAATAATCCCCTCATTTGAAAGCTCATGCTACGAGGGTTCTAAATATGTAAAAATTTTTAAAAAAAGCCATCAAAGTCACTTACTTGTGAGATTACAAGTTGCTCAAATTTTCAAGCTTTCAAACACCTATTTTGCTGGTGTTTTTCGGTGGAGAAGAAGATAAAAAAGGGACGATATCATCTTTCTTTTTATTTTATTTCTTTTTAGTCAAATTAGCCACCCAATTTCACCTAACACTTTGACTATCTAATTTCCTTGTCTCATGGCCGGCCAAGCACCATCCTAGGGTCTATTTTCCCTTTAAAGAATCGCAATTTTGGTTCTCTAGCTATTTGACACCGTTAGCTATCAAAATAGGATTTTTACACTTTATGCGATTTAGCCCTTTTTTGCAATAAAGCTCTCAAACGCTAAAATTAACTCACCAAATTTTTCATGCATCTTTATAATCATGTCATCACACATAAAATAATATTAAAATAATTTCTACGGCTTTGAAATAGTGGTTCCATATCCACTATTTCGATTAGCCCTAAAATTGGGCTGTTACATCTATCATCAAACATCAAATTACTCATGTATTCATCAATGAAATCATTCAAAATCTTTGAAAGTTTTGCAAATTAGTCCCTGGGCTAGCTAGACCTAGCTGCAACGATCTCAAAAACATAGAAATCATTAAAAACGAGACAAAAATCATACATTAATTGAATAGATTAAGGCTGTCGAATACTGAAGACAAAAATGGCTTCTTTCTCTCTATGTTTCGATTGAATATGGTGAAAATATGATGATAAATTGATTTTGTTTTATTTTAATTTAACTTAAATTAACCAATTTACTAAATTAACCCTTAATAACTTTAATAATCACATAAACACCAAGCCACCAACTTCCACTAACTCTATTTTGGGCTAATTAATACTTAAGGACCTTTACTTTAAGGTCCTATAGCTATTAAGCACCTTTAGCTAATAGAATAACACTTTTACGCTTTACGCATTTAGTCCTTTTTCTCAAATTGACCATTTAAACGATAAAATTTCTTAATGAAATTTTCACACAATCATCATGCCATGTTATAAAAATTAAAATAATAATAAAATAAATATTTCGATTTTGGATTTGTGGTTTTGAAACCACTATTCTGATTTGACCAAAAATGGGCTGTTACAGCTCTCCCCCTTAGGGATTTTCATCATCGAAAATCTTACCAGTGAATAGGTTAGGGTACTGTTTTCTCATAGCTTTCTTGGGCTCCCGCGTAGCCTCTTCAGCACCATGACGTTGCCATAAGGCTTTTACTAAAGCTATGCGTTTATTTCTCAGTTCTTTTATCTCTCGAGCTATAATTCTGATCGGTTCTTCGTTGTATGTCATATCGGGTTGAATTTCGATCTCAGTTGGAGAAATCACATGTGATGGATCTAATCTTTATGACGCAACATCGATACATGAAACACATTATGATCTTCTCTAATTTAATCGGTAATGCTAACCGATATGCTACTGGTCCTATTCATTCAATAATTTCATACGGCCCGATAAATAACAGACTTAATTTGCCTTTGTGACCAAATCAAAGTATTTTCTTCCATTGAGATACTTTTAAGAACACTTTATCACCTATCTGAAATTCAACGTCTTTTCCTTTCAAATCTGCGTAAAATTTCTGACAATCTGAAGTTGCTCTCAAACAATTACGAATTACTTTCACTTTCTCTTCAGTTTCTCTAACCAACTCAACCCCATGAATCTGTTTCTCACTAAGCTCGGTCCAGTACAATGGATTTCGGCATTTGCAACCATATAAAGCTTCATACGGTGCCATCTTTATGCTCGTTTGAAAGTTATTATTATACGCAAATTCAACTAGCGGCAAATATTTCTCCCAATTGCCTTCGAACTCTAAAACACAACATCTGAGCATATCTTCGAGAATCTAAATTACTCTTTCAGACTGACCTTTGATTTGCAGTTGAAAAGTTGTACTGAAATTCAACTTCGTACCCAGAGTTTCTTGCAATTTCTTCCAAAACCGTGACGTAAACCTCGGATCTCTATCCAAAATAATCAAAATTGGCTACCCGTGCAATCTAACGATCTAAAAAATATACAACTCAACCAATTTATCAAGCGAAAAATCAGTACATACCAGAATGAAATGTGCAGATTTCGTCAGTCGATCAACGACAACCCAAATTGCATATTTCTTTTTTGGAGATAGGGTAATCCCGATACGAAATCCATAGTCACTCTATCCCATTTCCACTCCGATATCATCACAGGTTGAAGCAAACCCGAAGGCACTTGATGCTCGGCTTTCACTTGCTGACAAATCAAACACTTCAATACCAAGTTAGAAATGTATCATTTCATACCTGACGACCAATATGACTTCTTCAAATTATTGTACATTTTGGTACTCCCCGGATGAACAGATAAGCAATCACTATGTCCCTCGTACAAAATTTTCTGAATGAACTCTGGATTTTTCGGTACGCTAATTCTATCTCGGAACATCGAACAATCATGGGATCCGATTTGGTACTCTGAATCATTAGTTGACTCGCATTGCAGTCTTTTAGCTTGCAATTCACTATCATATTTTCGAGCTTCGCAAATTTGTTGAAGAAAAATCGGTTTAGCCTTTGATTCAGCTAATATCGAACCATCATCAGATAATGTCAACTGTGTATTCATTGCTCTCAAGGCAAACAATGATTTTCTACTTAAAGCGTCTGTGACTACATTCACTTTTCCCGGGTGATAATCAATCGCTAACTCATAATCTTTCAAGAACTCGAGCCATCTCTGTTGTTGCAAATTCAAATCTTTCTGAGACATAATATATTTTAAGCTTTTATGATCAATAAAGATGTGACATTTTTTACCGTACAAATGATGACGCTAAATTTTAAATGCGAAAACTATAGCAGCCAACTCTAAATCGTGTGCCGGATAGTTCTTTTCATGCAGCTTCAACTGTCTGGGGGCATAAACTATAACTTTTCCCTCTTGCATCAATATGCAACCCAAACAGTTCAATGACGTGCCGCTATAAACCACAAATTCTTTACCCGATTCAGGTTGAACCAATATTGGTGCCTTAGTTAACAATGCTTTTAATTGATCGAAACTTTGATGACATTTCTTGGACCATTCAAATTTTACATCTTTCTGCAGTAGTCTGGTCATCGGTGTTGCAATCATTGTGAACCCTTTAAGGAAACGTTGGTAATAACCAGCTAATCCCAGAATGCTTCTGACCTCGAATACATTTCTAGGTGGTTTCTAGTCAATAACTACAGAAATCTTGCTCGGATCAACTCGAATGCCATCTGCAAAGACAATATGTCCCAAAAATCCTACTTTCCAGAGCCAAAACTCACACTTACTGAATTTAGCATACAATTGCTTATCTTTCAATGTTTGCAACACAATCCTCAAGTGCTCGGCATGCTCAGACTCATCCCGTGAATAGATCAGAATGTCGTCAATGAACACAACAACAAATCTGTCTAAATATGGTCTAAAGATCCGATTCATAAAATCCATAAAAATAGCAAGAGCATTAGTTAATCTAAAAGCCATAACAAGGAATTCATAATGTTCGTATCTTATTCTGAACGCAGTTTTTGGCACATCTGAGTCTTTAACTCGCAACTGATAATAACCAGATCTCAAATCAATCTTTGAAAACACTGTTGCACCTTTCAACTGATCAAAAAAATTTTCTATTCTTGGCAATGGATACTTGTTCTTTATTGTAACCTTGTTGAGCTATCTATAGTCAATACATATTCTTATTGACCCGTCTTTCTTCTTTACAAATAATACTGGAGCACCCCAGGGCAAAAAACTTAGTTGTGCAAAACCTCTATTTGTTAACTCTTGCAACTGAGCTTTCAACTCTATCGGAACCATTCTGGACGGAGCTATAGATATCGGTAAAGTGCTCGGTACTAGCTCAATCACAAACTCAACCTCTCTGGCTAGTGGCAACCCAGGCAATTCTTTTAGAAATACATCCGGGTATTCACAAACTACAAGCATCGATTCAATCTTCTTTTCGGACGCTTTGGCATCTAAAACATATGCTAGGTATGCATTACAACCCTTTCTTACATATCTCTGAGCCAACATTGACGAAATCACTATAGGTAATCCACCCGACTCATTAGATTCAATCAGAAGAATTTCATTATTCTGACATTTCAATTCTATAATCTTTCGTCTACAGTTCACAATAGCATCATGTAGAATCAACCAATCCATACCCAGAATCACATTGAACTCATCAAATGGTAAAAGCATCAAGTCAGCCAGAAAATAGTAACCCTGAGTCATTAAAGCATAGTTCTTGCATACTTTGTCAACTAGAACTTACTTTCCTAAGGGGTTCGATACTTTAATTACAAATTCTATAGACTCAACAGGAAATTTCTTACTAAACACTAAATTCTCACAAACATATGAATGTGTCAATCTAGGATCAATAAATCACATTAGTGTCGTAAAGAGAAAAGGTACCGGTAATCACATCTAGTGACGATGCTTCTTCACGAGCGCAAATAGTGTAAGCTCTGGCTGGTGCTCTAGCTTCGGATCTCATAGTTTAATCCCTAGTCACATCTCTACCACTAGACACATTCCCCGTATTTCTCGATGGTCTACCTCTTGCAATTGTATTGCTCGATCTAACATTCTGAAATTTATCTTTCTCGGATAGCCCTGGGCAATCTCGAATAAAGTGATATGGTGAGCCATATTTAAAACAAGCTTTAACACTCTTATTCCAGCATATTTAAAACAAGCTTTAACACTCTTATTCCAGCATTCTCCAAAATGACGTTTCCCACACTGTTAACACTCAGTTTTGTTATTTTAACACCCCTTACCTGTATTCGACGCAGAAATAGGGTACAAGGCATTACCAGACTTAAACACGTGCATTCATACAAAATTGAGACATGAATTTCTGTCCAAATTTAAAACATTTCATTTACATTCATATCGTCTCTATTATTGGCCTAAGAGGCCCAAAACATACATCAAAAGTGATGCGAGGCTAAACCGAGAACTTTTGGAACTTTTACAACACTTAGAAAATTTTCATGTTCTAGAGAGTCACATGCCCGTGTGGTTAGGCTGTGTGATCACACACGCCCGTGTGGCTTGGGACACGTCCGTGTCCTCTGCCCGTGTAATTCTCTGTTTATGACATCATCAGCAAAATGAGGTCACATGGCCACAGCACACACCTGTGCGCTTAGGCTGTATGGCGAATTAAATTCTCAAAATTAAGTGCAGACTTCACACGACCAGGGCATACGCCCATGCCCTAAGGTCATGTCCTCCACACGGCTGAGACACACGGCCATGTCTCTACCCGTGTGTTTACTACTGGGCATTTTGTTTTACATTAATTAGGGTGTAGGGGACACACGGTTAGACCACACACCCATGGGGCAGACCGTGTGCCACACACGGCCTAGACACATGCCTGTGTGTCTACCCATGTGGACAATTATTAAGGCTATTTTCCAAGCCAATTGCCACCCTATATTGCACATTCACAAACATGACTTCAATGACACCTCACATGACTTAATTTCATGTACTTAAACCTTCATAAACATAGCTCATGCATGACAACTTCTCATCACATTGTACTTGTTTAAGACTTCTTATTATGAAAAGACCAATTTTACCAACACACATATATACAAATAAACAATATTCCCTAGATTGCATGCATGCATTATCATATTAACTTACACACATACCAAACTACCATCGTCATTCAACCATCAATAACCATAAGCCAAATCATAATGGCATTGGCACATGCATGCATAAATGAAGTGGTTTACAACCCAATATTCATTATGAGCCACATCTCATGGCCTTATACAAAATAAATCAAATATCATCATGAGCCAACACATTTGGCTAAATCAATATGACATATAACAAAAAGACCAAGTACTATACATGCCATACTCAAAATACTTAAATTCACTATACCCAAAGGATTAGTTTGATAGTGTGAATTGAGTTCCAACGTCCTTCGATCCCCGAGTTAGTTTGGCAATACTATAAAAAAAATGGAAAGGAAAGGGGAGTAAGCATAAAGCTTAGTAAGTTGCATGTAAATAATTAACAACATTAACCAAGCATTATTAACTTATCACAATGTCATCAAGTATCATAAATACATTTTAAAACATGTCATTTACATAGTGTACAATAAAATCCATTATCATAATTCATTCATCCACTTCTTACCGAGGTCTCATCATTTTATAATCTTAGTGTTTATGAGCTTGGTGTACATACCTGTACCTTTTCAATGATCTTACCTTGCCATGTCGTTGACTTAATCATGGGATTACCTGTTGAACCACTTGGAATATTAAAGGATACTCGGGAAATCACATTCACATAGTAGGATGCCAATGCCATATCCCAGACATGGTCTTACATGGGATCATGAATATCAAAGCCGATAGCCTAGCTATGGTCTTACGCGATGTCTCATTTTGATGCCAATGCTATGTCCCGAACATGGTCTTAGATGGTATCACATTTCGATGCCAATGCCATGTCCCAGACATGGTCTTACATGGAGTCATGCATATCCCTAATGTTATGACATTCGTATCCCAACTATTCCTAAGGTTCAACCGGGATATCATGGTACAAATTTTTCATCGAATCCTCATCGAATCATCATTAATCAGTCCACAAAAACAATCCTAGAATTCATGCAATATTAAAGCATTTAAATACATAATAACATAATGTTGAATTACTTACACACGAACTTACCTCAGTACAAAATATGGACAATTAATTTGATTTAGTCCAAGATCGTGCTCTTTCCCCGGTCTAGGCCCGGACTCCTTTTTCTTAATGGTACATAAATCATACTTTGGAAAAATTACAATTTTACCCCTAAACTTCCACATATTTACACTTTTGCCCCTAAGCTCGTAAAATGAAATATGTCCAATTTATTTGTTACCCAAGCCTAGCCGATTCATATTCCCTATTATAAAAACTGACATTTTTCATTAAATCACATTTTTAACACCTATTTTTACATGTTTTACAAACAAGTCCTTTTAGATGTTTTCATGAAAAATCACTTAGTAAAATATGCTCATCATGCATCAAACTTTTATATTCTTCCATTAAACATCAAAACACATGCATGTTTCACATGGGTAAGTTTTTGAACATGAACCCTAGCTCAAAATAATGGTAGAAATAGCTAAATCATGCTTTAAGGATCTTAAAAATATAAAGAACATAAAAAATGGGGCTAGGATGTACTTACAATCAAGCTTGAAAGTTGAAGAAAAACCCTAGCTATGGTCCTGAGAAATTTTGGCACACCCTTGAAGAAGATGGACAAGATTTTCACTTAATTTTCCCTTTTAATTCTTTTATTAACCAAATGACAAAAATGCCCTTAAAGCCTTTCTTTCAAATTTTATCCATGCATGCCCATTTTTGTCCATAAAAATAGAAATTTGGAAAATTGCTATTTAAGGACCTCTAATTAATAATCCAAAGCTATTTTATACTTAAAGCTTCTAGAACCCACATTTTGAAATTTTTGCAATTTAGTCCCAAGTGTCAAATTGGACACTTTATCCATAAAATTTCTTCATGAAATTTTCACATAAGCATGAAATCATGTCATAGAACTCATAATAATTATAAAATGATTATTTCTACTTTAGATTTATGGTCTCAAAACCACTGTTCTAACTAGACCCTAATTCGGGATGTTACAGCCAACGCACGAGACGGAAGTTGCTTGAGCTTCAGAACTCACATGTTGATTTCTATGATCTCTATTTTGATATCCCAATAATGCATTTGATCAGCTATATGAATCTTGGGATTTCTGAAATGAAGAATGATAAGGTTTATTCATCGAACTTTTTTTCAAATCTCTAGCCTTTGAATCAGCTTTCTTCTTTTCTCAGTTAAAATATTCAGCTTTGCAAGCCCGGTCAACCAATACAATAAATTCTTTCAAATCTAGAATCTCGACCAGAAGTATAATGTCTTCGTTCAGCCCGTTAACAAACTGCTTACACATAATCTCTTCAGTAGAAACATACTCTCGAGCATATTTACTCAATCGCACAAATTCTGACTCGTACTATGTTACAGTCATATGACCCTGTTTCAGTTCTAGAAACTCTTTATGCTTTTGATCCAAAAACTGTTGGCTTATATATTTCTTCTTGAACTCGGTCTGAAAGAACTTCCAGGTGACTCACTCTCTCAGCACCACTAATACTAGCGTATTCCACTACTGATATGCGATGTCCCTCAATAGTGATATAGCATATTTTAAACATTCAGCCGGTGTGCAAAAAAGCTCATCAAACACTTGAATTGTATTTTCAAGCCAGAACCCTGCTCTCTCAGGATCATCATCAACATTAGCTCTAAACTCTTCAGCCCCGTGTTTACGGATCTTCTCAACTGGAGGCTTATTCAATCTTCAAAGCTCGACACCTTAAGGAGCTACAGGAATCGATTGGAGATTAGGAGGGGGTGGAGGTTGTTGAGCAATCGTGTTCATTTGAATATATTGTGTGAACCACTCGTTTATCATTTGGAAGAAGGCTTCTCTAGCCTCTCCTCCCTGGCTACCCGACACGGGTCTAGAATCAGATGGCGTTGTCCCTTGAGTGGGAGCAGGTGTATTACTCTCAACCTCATCAGCTATAGCTCGATTGGGATCCATTTACTATATAAAAAAATATTTTAAAATGTCAGGAGTCATCACACTATCACAGTTTATATATGGCATGTATAGCTAGACTCTCACATATGCTACGTTATTCCTAGAATCGACTAAATTGTAGCTCTGATACCAATAAATGTAACACCCCTCACCTGTATTCAATGTCAGAATAGGGTTACAGAGCATTATCAGACTTACAACACATTTAAACATACTCTTCACATTCATTTCATCCAATCATACAATTTTCGTTCAATCTCAATCAATTTGTCCCTAATACAAGCCTACAAGGCTCTAAACATACATTGGGAGTGGTTCGGGACTAAACCGATAATAAAGAAACTTTCATAAACTTTGAAAATTTCTCTCAATATAAGGGACACAAGCCCGTGTGGCCAGGCACACGGCCACCAGACACGCCTATGTCACAGGCCGTGTGGACATTCGAAATGGGAGCACATGGCCGTGTCCCAGCCCGTGTCAAACCCCGTGTAACTCTCTGACTTAAGTCACACGGCCAACACACACGCTCGTGTGTCTAGCTTGTGTGCCCTAAAAATGGCCACTCACGCCCGTGTGCCAAGTCATGTGCTAGATAGGCCATGCCAAACCTGTAGGGTATACTGACTTATGCCACACGGCCAAGTCACACGCCCATGTGTGAGGCTTTGTGAAGCATACTGACTTGATTTCTAAAACCACACCAGGGGACACACGACCGTGTAACATAACCGTCTGTCACACACGGCTGTGATACATGCCAGTGTCTCTGCCCGTTTGGTTAAAAATAAGCTATTTACCAAGCCTATTTGCCACCCAAATTTGAATATACCTACAAGACATCAATTTGCACAATCTCAAAACATAAATAGGCATTTCAACCAGCCAATTCAAACATGAATCATGCATATTCTATACTATATTTCTCAATACATACAAGTAGTCAAATAGACCAATTCATTTATACCAAAATCTCACAACCTTAAATCATCAATATAGATACTCAAAAACATGCATTCTTTACTTAGGTTCACTAGCAACTAACATTACCAATATTAACATTCAACCATTTAAAAATTTCCATATCAACCATATATGCACATATATGCACATAACCAAATCCACCAAATTAAACCATCACTCATGGCCATATTTACAAACCAAAATATATTTCATTACAAGTCATTATAAATAACCAAAATCACTATCAACCCATAATCAAAATGACTCAAAATACCTATACATGCCATATACTTAAAATACCAAAGTTCAAAGGTACCAAGTGATAGGTAGATAGTGCGATGGAATCTTCGATGGTCCTTGAACCCAAGCTTGCTTGATAATACTATAAAACACAGGAAAAATAAACAAAGTAAGCTATAAAGCTTAGTAAGCTCGTATAAAATAAACTTAATACAATCTCACAAATATATATCAATAAATTGAGTAAAACAACATAAAGCTTAATAACGAACAAACCTTTCATATGCTCATTCACAAATTATATAATTTCATCCTCATATCTTTGATTCAATGCCAAAATGGTTTATACATATACCTGTACCATTGCGTACAAATCTCATACACATTCTCGTCTACATTTACCTATTGAACCATTCGGAATAGAATTTAGATACTCAAGGATCTCTCACGATAAGTACCTATACCATGGCCCGTAGCCAAATCAAGGGAACTTATCTTCGAAGTTCTAATATCATGGCTCGAAGCCAAAATTAGTCGATATGCATGGCCCAAAGACAAATCAATTTATCTTGCACTCGAACTGTTATATCATGGCCCGTAGACAACTCAAAGTATCCCTAATAACATGTCACTAGCATCCTAAACTATTTCTGAGGTTCAACCAGGCCTCCAATTTTTGAATCATCATCGATCATTTCCAAACTTGTCCGAAGTCACATAATCATAATTTATATTATATCAAAGCATATAAAATACATTTGAAATGAAATTATAACATACGAACTTACCTCGGATGATAAAATGGTGACTCAAGTTAATTAGTCGATAACTTTATCTTTTCCCCGATCCAAGTCTGTATTTCTCCTTTCTTGATCTACATATATTTAGAATTAACTTACTTAATCATCTATTTAGTCAATTTAGTCCAAAACACACTTTAAAACACATTTACACTTTTGCCCCACATATTTCACATATTTCCCAATTTAGTCCTTATTTCATAAAATCACAAATTAATGAAATTCACAATAGACCCATGCTAGCCGAATTACTATTATACCTCTAGCAGCCCAAAATTTTCATTTATTTCACATTTTACCACTAACTTTACACATTTCACAATTTAATCCCTATTTTGCATTTTCACTAAAAATCACTTAAAAAAACTTGTTTAACTAGCAATAACCATTCAAAATCTATCATCAAAGATCAAAATACTCATGTATTCATCAATGGCATTATTCAAAATCTTTAACAAATTTGCAAATTAGTCCCTGGGCTAGCTAGACCTAGCTGCAACAACCTCAAAAACATGGAAATCATTAAAAATGGGACAAAAACCATACCTTAATTGAAAATATTAAGGTTTTCAAATGTTGAAGACAAAAATGGCTTCTTTCTCTCTATGTTTTGGTTGAATATGGTGAAAAGATGATGATAAATTGATTTTGTTTTATCTTAATTTAACTTAAATTAACTAATTTACTAAATTAACCCTTAATAACTTTAATAATCACATAAATACCAAGCCACCAACTTTCATTAACTCTGTAACAGCCCAGTTTAGGCCCTAGTTGAAATAGTGGTTTCGGGACCACAAATCTGAGTCAAAAAATATTTTAATATTATTTTTTATGCTTATAATATGTAAATTAATATGTGTGAAAGTTTCGTATAAAAATTTGATCATTTGTGTGCTTAATTTAGAAAAATGACTTAATCGCAGAAAATGTAAAAGTGGCCTATTATTTGATTAAGTGTTGAATTGATGTGTCTCTTGAAATGTGAGGTTCTCATGTTGCAAATGGACCATTTGAATGATGGATGGACATAAATGGGCTTGTATTAAGTGATTTTTATATGGTTTAATAAAGGGTAAAATTGGTATTTAATTATTAAGTTATTATTAATAAAACAAGGGCATAAATTGGATCCATTATTCATCATCTTTGCCAAAAATATAAAGAAAAAAAAAAACAAAAATAGTTACTTAGGGTTCAACTATGGTTGAGCTTGATTAAGGTATGTGTTTTGTTCAGTTCTTGATAATTTCTATGTTTTTGAGACCGTTGCTTTATGTTTTCTCAAGCCCATGTTTCAATTTCTGAATTTCATGATGAATTTGAGTTATACCATTGATGAAATTGTGAGCTTTGTAATGTTAGTTGATGGAAAATGAAAGATATGTGTTGGGTTAATATGTTTTGTATTTGAATTTTTGATGAATTTAAATATTTTGGAGTAATTTGTGAAAATGATAAATTGAGGGGCTAAAATGTGAAATAAATAAAACATGTGGGCTTATATGAGCTAAGGGAAAATTCGGCTAAGCATGTGTATATAGAAATTTTGTATATTTTGTGATTTTTGTGATTAAAGACTAATGTGTCAAAATGTGAAAATGTGAGGGCTAAATTGTAAAATGTCCTAAATATGTGTAAATGGATTGAATTGAATGATTTGGTGAATAAAAGAGTTAAATTTGAATGTGTTTAGATTAAGAACCAAAGAAAACGGAATTAGATTGGGGAAAGTCAAAAGTAGTTGAATAGCCATTCATTTTCGTTCATTCTCGTACGAGGTAAGTCTATATACAAATAAATGTGTTGAATAGATTTAATTATGCTTACATAATATTTTAATTATTATGAATGGTTATGAGAGCCGAATATGTGAATTTGAGAAAGTTTATATTATATGACGACATCCGAAAGTCCCGTACGAACCATAGGAATAGTTATGATACATATGCCATGACATAGGATTTCGAAATTTGTTATCGTGTAAGACCACGTCTGGGATGTTGGCATCGATTTGAAATTTACGTCTAAGACCATGTCTGGAACATCGATATCATATTTGATTTTGTGTAAAACCTTGTCTGGGACAATGGCATCGTTATTAATTACATGTAAGACCACATTTGGGACGTTGGCATTGTACGAGCTTTTCGAGCTATCCGTGTATCCTATTTAATTTCGAACGGTTCAACGAGCATTATGAGAAATATGTGATTGAATGAATGGATATCCAATTCAGGTACGTTGAAATGTGTTCAACATTTGTTAATATGAAGTAAGTATATGTGCAAGTGATGATTTGTGACACAAATATGAGAAAATATGCTATATGTACAAATGAATTTGGAATATATGAAATGTATATGAGCTATGAGGTTTTTGATAGTATTTAACTAGGAAGTATATGTATTTTATGATGCTTGGATGCTTAAAGTAATAAGTTTATTTGTATATGGCTTACTAAGCTTTTGAAAGCTTAATTTGTGTGTGTTTGTATTATTTTATAGATATCGAAGCTACTGGAGGCTCAGGGGATCATCGAGGATCATCACCACACTATCGAACTCTATTTTGGTATCTTTTAAAAATATGAATATTAAAGTATGGCATGTATAGGCTAGAAGTCTTTGAATATGTTTTGAGATGTATATATATATCATGCCATGAGATATGGCTTGATTTTGGATGCAATTATGGCATGATTTTTGGTAAGTTTGATGTGTTCAATAATGGCTTAATGAAATGGTCATTTTGGTAAGTTTCATGGTTGGTTATGTAGTTGATATGCTGATGAAATGGTATGTTTTGGATTGGGATGAAATGAAATATGAACATATGTCTTTGGTATGTTTTGGTACGAGTGATGAGTATTATTTGGTTAAGAATATTATGATTTGAATGATGCATATTTTGGAGTTAAAATTGGTTGAAAATGTGGTATATTTGATGCTTGAATTGGGCTTGTAGGAATGACCCAAAATGGGTGGCAAATTGACCTTGCAAATGGCCTATAGTTGCCCACACGGATGTGTGTCTTGACCGTATCCTTTAATGTTTCTTTTCAAAGCAAGTCAGACTCGAGCATGGCCTAGACACACGGGCGTGTGGCCGGCCATGTGACCCAAGTCAGTTTCGACCACATCTAAGGCACACGAGTGTGTCTCCAGTCGTGTGGTATAAGTCAGTATGTATGCCGTATTTTCACACGGTCTATGACACGAGCGTGTCTGATACCGTGTGAGGCACACGGCCTATTCACACGGGCGTGTGACCTTTGATTTCAAAATTTTTTGTAAGTGTCTGGAAACTTTTATATGTGATCGATTTAGTCTCGAACTCTTTCTAATGCATGTTCTAGGTCTCATAGACCTCCTAAAGGGATTATATGTGTATGAATTGCTATGAAAGGATGATATATGATTGATGTTTGTGAATTGATCATAAAATGTTCTAAAATGTTCGATAATGCCTTTTAACTCTAGTCCGACGATGGATACGGGTTAGGGGTGTTACATTTTATTAGTATCAATGCTACAGTTTAGTCGATTCTAGGACTAACGTAGCATATGTGAGTCTAGCTATACATGCCATATATACGAACTGTGATAGTGTGATGAATCCTGGCAATCAAAATATGTTTTTTCTATAGTAATGGATCCCGAACGAGCCGTAGCTGACGATGTCGAAAGTAATGCGCCTGCTCCTGCCTAAAGGACAGCGCCGTCTGATTCTAGACCCGTTTTTAGTAGCCATGAGGGAGAGGCTAAGCAAGCCTTCTTCTAAATGATGAATGAGTGGTTCACTCAGTATGTTAGAATGAACCCGTCTACTCCCCAACCTCTGCCCCCGCAAGTTTTCGTAGCTCCCCAAGTGGTAGATCTGATTCGTCTGAATTAGCCTCTAGTTGATAAGATTAAAAAATATGGGGCTAAAGAATTCCGTGCTACTATTGATAATGATACAGAGAGAGCTGAGTTCTAGCTTGAGAATACAATTCGGGCATTCGATGAATTGTCCTGTACTCTGGAAGAATGTGTTAAATGTGTCATTTCACTTCTAAGAGATACGACGTATCATTGGTGGAAAATGTTAATATTTGTGGTTCCAAAAGAACGAGTTACTTGGGAGTTCTTTCAGGCTGAATTCCGAAAGAAATACACCAGTGAAAGATTTATCGATCAAAAATACAAAGAGTTTCTTAAGTTGAAATAGGGCCGTATGTCTGTTACGTAATATGAACGAGAATTCATGAGATTGAGCCAGTATGCATGAGAATGTGTCTTGACTGAAGCATTAATGTGTAAAAGGTTCGAAGATGGCTTAAATGAAGATATTCGCTTGTTAGTCGGGATTCTAGAAATAAAAGAGTTTGTTGTGCTTGTTGAACGAACGTGTAAAGCTATGGAACTCGAGAAAGAGAAAAGAAAAGCTGATTCAGAAGCTAGAGAAGTACGAAAAAGATCATCAAATAAGTCATTTCAGTCAGCATCAAAGAGATTTCAAGATGATTCTAGTCGTTCAAAGGCTGTTGAGGGTTATTTGAGACGAGATCAAGAGAGACCACCTGTGAATTCAAAAGCTACTTCTGTAGCTAGTGTGGGAAGTGTCAAACCAGCATCACCTGAGTGCAAATATTGCAGTAAGCGGCATCTCAAAAATTGTAGATTGAATGATTGAGCTTGTTTTAAATGTGGATCCTTAGATCACTTTATTCGAGATTGTCCCGAGACTATTGAACATGAAATTGTACAGAATTTGAGATCAAGTAGCACTTCAGCTAGAAGCAAGCCTCCCAGAAATACGAGGAATATGAGTGGTAGCCAAAGAGCTACTAAAGATACAACTATTCGATCTGAGGCAAGAGCACCTGCCAGAGCCTACGCCATCCGAGCTCGTGAGGAAGCTTCGTCTCTGGATGTGATTACGGGTACAGTACTTCTGTGATTGCATTGATAGATCCAAGATCAACACATTCGTATATATGCATGAATTTAGTACCCAATAAGACTTTACCTGTAGATTCTACTGAATTTGTGATTAGAGTATCGAACCCCTTAGGCAAAACTGTCCTGGTTGATAAAGAGTGCAAGAATTGTCCGTTGATGATTCGAGATAATTGTTTTCCAGCTGATCTGATGCTATTACCTTTTGACAAATTTGGTATAACTTTGGGTATGGATTGGCTAACTTTGCATGATGCTACTGTGAACTGTAAACGAAAAACTATTGATTTGAGATGCAAGAATGATGAGATAATCCAAATTTAGTCCAGTGATTTAAATAGATTGTGGGCTGTGATATCTGCAATGAAAGCTCAGAAATATGTGAAAAAGGTTTGTGAAGCTTACTTTGCCTATGTCATTGATTCGAAAGTGACAGAAAAGAAAATAGAATCTGTACCGGTTGTATGTGAGCTCCCTGATGTGTTTCCTGAAGAACTTTTGGGTTTACCTCTAATTCGAGAGGTTGAGTTTGGTATTGATTTAGTACCGGGAACTGCTCCAATTTTGATGTCTCCGTATAGAATGGCTCTGACCAAGTTGAAAGAATTGAAATCTCAGTTGCAAGAATTAACCGAAAGAGGATTGGCACGACTGAGTTTTTCACCTTGGGGTGCTCCGGTTCTATTTGTAAAAAAGAAAGATGGCACAATGAGAATGTGTATTGATTATTGTCAGTTAAATAAAGTAACTATCAAGAACAAATATCCTTTGCCCAGAATTGACGATTTGTTTGATCAGTTGAAAAGTGCTACTGTGTTTTCAAAGATAAATCTGAGATCAGGCTATTATCAGTTAAGAGTAAAAGATTCAGATATTCCAAAAACAACTTTTCGAACGAGGTACGGACATTATGAATTCTTAGTTATGCCTTTTGGATTAACAAATGCACCTGCTATTTTTATGGACCTGATGAACAGAATTTTCAGACCGTATTTAGACCAATTTGTTATTGTATTCATTGATGACATTTTGATTTATTTGTGTAATGAAAATGAGCATGCCGAGTATTTGAGGGTAGTGCTATAGACTCTGTATGATAAGAAACTATTTGCAAAGTTTAGTAAATGTGAGTTTTGGTTACACGAAGTCAGTTTTCTAGGCCATATTGTGTCAGCATCTGGTATACAAGTTGATTCAAACAAAATTTCCGCGATTTTAGATTGGAAGCCTCCAAGAAATGTTTCTGAAGTTCGCAGTTTTCTGGGACTTGCTGGTTATTATCGAAAATTCATAAAAGGCTTTCCTATGATCGTGACTCCGTTGATGAAATTGCTTCAGAAAGATGTGAAATTTGAATGGTCTAAAAAGTGTCAGAAAAGTTTTGATCAGTTGAAAGCCCTATTGACTGAAGCTCCAGTGTTAGTATTACCAGAATTTGGGAAGGAATTTGTGATATATAGTGGTGCTTCGTTGAATGGTCTGGGATGTGTTTTGATGTAGGAAGGCAAAGTTATAGACAGTTAAAGCCACATGAAAAGAATTATCTGACGCACAACCTTGAGTTAGATGCGATTGTGTTCGCTTTGAAGATTTGGTGTCACTATTTGCTTGGTGAGAAATGTCACATATTTTCAGATCATAAAAGTTTGAAGTATCTGATGACTCAGAAAGATTTAAATCTGCGACAGAGAAGATGGCTAGAGTTACTAAGATTACAAGCTTGTTATTGATTATCATCCGGGAAAAGCAAATATTGTTGTTGATGCTTTAAGTTAGAAATCATTATTTGTATTACGTGCTATGAATGCTCAGTTGTGTATATCTGATGATGGTTTGGTTTTAGCTGAATTGAAAGTGAGACCTTTGTTCTTACAGCAGATTTATGATGCACAAAAAGTTGATAATGATATAATAGCGAAATAAGCTAAGTGTGATTTGAATTCTGATTTAGAATTTTGAGTTGATAATTTCGAAATCGAATTTGTGTTCTGAGAAATCTAGAGTTGATTTAGATGATTTTGAATGAAGCTCACAACAGTCTTTTATCTGTTCATTCAGGAAGTACGAAAATGTATAACGATTTGAAACAACATTATTGGTGGCCTAGAATGAAAAGAGATATATTCGAATTTGTTTCGAAATGTTTGATATGTCAGCAGGTTAAAGTTGAACATCAGGTGCCATCCAGTTTGTTACAACCTATGATGATTCCCGAGTGGAAGTGGGATAGAGTGACGATGGATTTTATTTCGGGTTTACCCCTATCTCTGAGAAAGAAAGATGTGATTTGGGTTGTGGTTGACAGATTGACGAAATCAACCCACTTTATTCCGGTACGATCAGACTATTCACTTGAAAAACTAGCTGAGTTATACATTTTTGATATTGTGAGATTGCACGGGGTGCCATTGTCTATTGTGTCTGATGGAGATTCAAGATTCACTTCGAGGTTTAAGAAGAAACTGTAAGATGCTTTAGGTATGAAATTGTATTTCAGTACTATTTTTCACCTGCAGACGGATGGTCAATCCGAGCGAATTATTCAGATACTAGAGGATATGTTAAGATGTTGCATTTTTTATTTGAAGGTTCATGGGAACAGTATTTACCATTGACTGAATTCGCGTATAATAATAGTTTTCAATCGAGCATTAAAATAGCACCATACGAAGCTTTATATGGTCGTAAATGTTGAACACCATTATACTGGTTTGAGCTTAGTGAGAATAAGATTCATGGGATCGATTTGATCAAAGAGACTGAGCAAAAAGTAAAAGTGATTCGAAATAGTTTGAAAGCAGCATCAAATCATCAGAAATCATATGCAGATTTAAAATGAAAAGATATTGAATTTGAGATCAGTGACAAAGTGTTTCTAAAAGTATCTTCGTGGAAGAAAGTACTTTGGTTCGGTAGAAAAGGCAAATTGGGTCTGAGGTTTATCGGACCGTTTAAGATTATTGAGCGTATTGGGCCAGTTGCATATAGATTATTATTGTCATCTGAGTTAGAAAAGATCCATAATGTGTTTCATGCATCGATGCTTCGACGATATAGATCTGATCCCTCGCATGTAATTTCTCCGTCTGAGATAAAGATTCAGTCTAATATGACTTATGAAGAAGAACCAATCAGTATCTTGGCTCGGGAGGTTAAAGAATTAAGAAATAAGAAAATTCGTTAGTAAAAGTGTTATGGCATTGACACAGAGTCGAAGAGGCTACGTGGGAGCCCGAGGATGCTATGAGACAATAATATTTGAATGTGTTCAACGGTAAGATTTTTAGGGATGAAAATTCCTAAGGGAGGAAGTTGTAATAGCCTGGTTTAGACCCTAGTTGAAATATTGGTTTCAGGACCACAAATTCGAGTTAGAAAAATATTTTAATATTATTTTTTGTGCTTATAATATGTGAATTAATATGTGTGAAAGTTTCGGATAAAAATTTGATCGTATGTTTGCTTAATTTAGAAAAAGGACTTAATCGTAGAAAATGTAAAAGTGGCCTTCTATTTGATTAAGTGCTGAATTGATGTGTCTCTTTAAATGTAAGTTCCTTATGTTGCAAATGGACCATTTGAATGATGGATGGACATAAATGGGCTTGTATTAAGTGATTTTTATACAATTTAAGAAAGGGTAAAATTGGTATTTAATTATTAAGTTATTATTAATCAAACAAAGGCATAAAATGGATCCATTATTCATCATCTTTTCAGAAAATATAAAGAAAAAGAAAAGAAAAAGAGTTACTTAGGTTTGGCTATGGATGAGCTTGATTAAGGTATGTGTTTTGTTCGGTTTTTGATAATTTTTATGTTTTTGAGATCGTTGCTGTGTGTTTTATCAAGCCCATGTTTCAATTTCTAAATTTGATGATGAATTTGAGTTATACCATTGATGAAATTGTAAGCTTTGTGATGTTAGTTGATGGAAAACGAAAGATATGTGTTGGGTTAATATGTTTTGTACTTGAATTTTTGATGAATTTAAGTATTTTGGACTAATTTGTGAAAATGAGAAATTGAGGAGCTAAAATGTGAAATAAATGAAATATGTGGGCTTATATGAGCTAAGGGATAATTCGGCTAAGCATGTGTATATAGAAATTTTGTATATTTTGTGATTTTTGTGATTAAGCACTAAAGTGTCAAAATGTGAAAATATGAGGGCTAAATTGTAAAATGTCCTAAATGTGTGTAAATGGATTGAATTGAATGGTTTGGTGAATAAAAGAGTTAAATTTGAATGTGTTTAGATCAAGAACTACAGCCAACGGAATTAGATCAGGGAAAGTTGAAAGTAGTTGAATAGCCGTTCGTTTCCATTCATTCTCGTACGAGTAAGTCTATATACAAATAAATATGTTGAATAGATTTAATTATGCTTATATGATATTTAAATTGTTATGAATGGTTATGAGAGCCAAATATGTGATATGTGAAATTGAGAAAGTTCTGATTATATGACGACGTCCAAAAGTCACGTACGAACCATAGGAATAATTAGGATACATATGTCATGACATAGGATTCCGATATGTGTTATCGTGTAAGACCACGTCTGGGACATTGGCACCGTATTTGATTCCGTGTAAAAACCTGTCTGGGACAGTGGCATCTCTATTAATTACATGTAAGACCACGTTTGGGACATTGGCATTGTACGAGCTTTTCGAGCTATCCGTGTATCCTATTTAATTCCGAATGATTCAACAGGCATTCTGAGAAATATGTGATTGAATGAATGGATATCCGATTCAGGTACATTGAAATGTGTTCAACATTTGCTAATGTGAAGTAAGTATATGTGCGAGTGATGATTTATGATAAAAATATGAGAAAATATGTTGTATGTGCAAATGAATTTGGAATATATGAAATGTATATGAACTATGAGGTTTGTAATAGTATTTGACTAGGGAGTATATGTATTTTATGATGCTTAGATGCTTAAAGTGATAAGTTTATTTGTATATGGCTTACTAAGCTTTTGAAAGCTTAATTTGTGTGTGCTTTCATTATTTTATAGATATTAAAGCTACTGGAGGCTCAAGGGATTGTCGAGGATCATTACCACACTATTGAACTCTATTTTGGTATATTTTGAAAAAGTGAATATTGAAGTATGGCATGTATAAGCTAGAAGTCTTTGAATATGTTTTGAGATGTATATATATATCATGCCATGAGATATGGCTTGATTTTGGATGCAATTATGGTATGATTTTTGGTAAGTTTGATCTGTTCAATAATGGCTTAATGAAATGGTCATTTTGGTAAGTTTCATGGTTGGTTAGGTAGTTGATATGATGATGAAATGGTATGTTTTGGATTGGGATGAAATGAAATTTGAACATATTTCTTTGGTATGCTTTGGTATGAGTGATGAGTATTATTTGGTTGAGAATATTATGATTTGAATGATGTATATTTTGGAGTTGAAGTTGGTTGAAAATGTGGTATATTTGATGCTTGAATTTGGCTTGTAGGAATGACCCAAAATGGGTGGCAAATTGACCTTGCAAATGGCCAATATTTTCCCACATGTTTGAGCACACGGGCATGTGTCTTAACCGTGTCCTTCAATGTTTCCTTTCAAAGAAAGTCAAACTCGAGCATGGCCTAGACACACGGGCGTGTGGCCGACCACGTGACCCAAGTCAGTTTCGACCACAGCTAAGGCACACGGGCATGTCTCCGGCCGTGTGGTATAAGTCAGTATGTATGCCCTGTTTTCAAACGGTCTATGACACGGGGGCATCTGATAACTATGTGAGGCACACGAACGTGTGACCTTTGATTTTAAAATTTTTTATAAGCGTCCGAAAACTTTTATATGTGATCGGTTTAGTCTCAAACTCTTTCTAATGCATGTTTTAGGTCTCATAGACCACCTAAAGGGATTATATGTGTATGATTGCTATGAAAGGATGATATATGATTGATGTTTGTGAATTGATCGTAAAATGTTCTGAAATGTTCGGTAGTGCCTCTAAACTCTAGTCCGGTGACAGATACGGGTTAGGGGCGTTACAAACTCCATATTGGGTTAATTAATACTTAATTACCTTTAATTTAAGGTTCTATAGCTATTAAACACATTTAGCTAATAGAACAACACTTTTACACTTTACGTGATTTAGTCCTTTTTCTCAAATTGACCATTTAAACGATAAAATTTCTTAACAAAATTTCCACACAATCATCATGCCATGTTATAAAAATTATATAAAAATTAAAATAATAATAAAATAAATGTTTTTATTTCAGATTTATGGTTCAGAAATCACTGTTCCGATTTGACCAAAAACGGGCTATTATAGGCAACCCGAGCGTTAACACTGCTAATTTCTTAATTTTATCTCATGATATTTTTTTAAAATAAAAAAATGTGTTTTTGACCCCACGGTCTAGACACACGAGCGTGTCCGCATGGACAAAAAGGGGTCTGACAGTGAGTTACATGGCCTGGCGACATGGCCATGTAACCCACACGGCCTGGACACACGGGCGTATCCTTGGCCGTGTGGATCCTGGGACTTAATTTTTTGAATAATCGACAAATACACGGCCTAAAATAGTCCATACGGGCCTGTGACACGACCGTGTGGACAAGACAGCCTGGACACACGGTCGTGTCCTAGGCCGTGTGAAACTTGAAGCTAAATTTTTTTATTTTAAAACAAGTCGGAGAGTTACACGGGCAAGGCACATGGCCGTGTGCGAGACCCGGCCAAGCCACACGGGCGTGGGAGAAGGGAAGAAGGATGCACGTGGCCAGGCGACACGACTGTGTGTGCCACACGACCTGGACACACGGGCGTGTTCGAGTCCGTGTGACAACTGGGTTAAAAATATTAAACGCACACGGGCTAAAAAGGGCTCACACAGGTGTGTGACACGGCCGTCTGGCCCAACACGGGCATCACACAACCGTGTCACCCTTTTAAAACCTAAATCTTCTTTTATTTTTTGTTTTTGTCTTCTTCATCATCATCTTTTCAACCTTAGTTGCCGAACTCCCTTACCCTCCATAATCCGGCCATCGCCGATTGCCTCCCATCCTTACAAATCCTGGCAACCGTCGTCCCCTTTTCTTTCTCTTTCGTTCTCCCTTCTTCGTCGATCGCCCACCCCAACCCCATTTTATTTCCCTGTTCCAACACCGATCAGCCACTACAATAGATCCTTTGGCCCTCCTCTTTCCCATGACCACAACCTCCTTGCCCCTTATCTCACTGAAACCCTGAGCTCCCTCGCCCCTTCCCATTTTCCCCCTTCGTAACAACACCCCCACCTCGTCGACCCTCTCCCCTTTCTTCTTTGCTTCAAGCTGAACCACCCCTAACTCCATTGCCTACCTCTTATTTGACCTTCCACCCGCACCAGCTGCCGCACGACCCTCCTGCCAACCACCATCGGTTACATTTTCTTTTTCTTTTTATTATTATTGTTATTATTATTCCTCTATTTATTCTTTTATTTTTATTAGTTTTACAGCTTATTATTACTTTATTGCTCTTGTTTAGTTAGTTTCTTTTACTGATTGATTTTGAATTCAATCTTGATTTAGTTATTGGACATTGTTACTAGTTTATTTTATTTTCTTTTCATTCAGTAGGATTATACATTTAGTTTGTTTTAGTTGATTTCATTTTTGCTAATTTTAATACTTCATTTCATTATTGATTCCTATCAGTTTTACTTATTCTTATTACACTTTTGTTTGATATTAGCATTTAGTTTTATCATGTTAAAAGTACATCTCTTTAGTAGTCTACTTGTTGTGCTTAACTTAGATTTTGATCTTCTCTTAGCTTATTTCTATTTTTCTGGTTCGTTAATTTAATTTATTTGATCACTTTCTTGCAGATTCAGCATGACAAACACACGCGGTAAGACTAAGGTCGCCGTTCTTGCTTCAGAAAAGCAGAAGACCCATGGTGAGACCTTCTCCTCGAGTGCTTTCGTCGAGGACCGCCACACTTATCTCCGATTTTCAGTGGGCCCTTAGGAGTATTTATATTAGCTCTTTTGCATACAACCACTTGGCTTAGGTTGCTGTATTGGTTGGGCCACATTGGAGCAAGCCCGACTAGCTGATGATGTTCGGTGTCTTTATTACCATAGCTTCATGGGACAGGTTCTTCTCCATCATTGAGCCCACCTACATGGAGCTTACTTTAGAGTTCTGTGTGACATTTCTTGTACAGCAGGTCATGACGACTCATGACAAGCCAGGCACTATCACTTTTCAACTTGGTGGTTTGGTGCGACATATGAGTGTCCCCGAGTTCAGTGCTGCTATGGGACTCTACACAGAAAAGTTTATAAGTGTTGAGAACCTCCTTCGACTTTATCAACACATCCATCATGCGCCAGCTCCTTGTTGGACCGATCTCACAATGAGTCAGACACTTTACGATGTGAGTGGCTCGAAAGTGACTTCTCTCTCTCCAACTTTACGGTACCTTCATGCCCTTTTAGCTCACACTTTGATAGTTAGAAGAGAGAGCATCGGAGTCTTTAGCACTCATGATGCTTATTTTCTATTGAGTATGGCATATGGGCATATCTTTGATTTAACATACTTTATCGCTCTAGCCTTCCGCCATCAAACTGACCTCTACAGGAAGGGCCCCATCTGCTTAGACCCTTATATAACTCGCCTTGCTCGACAATTTGGTTTCCTAGACACACCGGAGCAGTCCTCCACACTCACACTTGTCAGCCAGATGTCCCCATAGGGAATCTCGAGCATGATACACATGAAGATGATTGAGAGGCGTCGTGGAGTGGACCCCTTTCAGTATCGATTATTTCATTCTGATGCTCAGAATGAACCTGAGGACTTCACTGATGATGTTCCTCTCCATCATGAGGACCCACCACAGCATCCACCTTCGAGTCACTGCCCTATTCCTTCTGCTCCTACTTCAAGGGACATCTCCTAGCGGCTCACTCGCTTCGAGCAATATTGCGCTCAGAGGTTTGACAATCTTGACGTGACATTACAGAGGATCTATCAGCATTTCCATATCTCCTCTCCAGCACCGACGACTCATAACACCAATGTGTCTGAAGATGAGGACCATTGAGTCCATTTATTTTATTTTTATTTTTATTTTTATTTTTAGTTTTATTTTTATGTTTATTGTTATTTCTTAGACTTCTTTTGCTTTTATATTTTGAACTATATTTTTATTTATTATGGTTGTTTCTAATCGAGTATAATCCCTTAATCTTCTTCACTACTTGTGTTTATTTTCTTAATAGCTTGCTCAGAATCATACACTATATTTAAGATTTGTCTACAATTCCGCTTTTCACTATTCTAAGGATTTCATCCAATATTCAGGGTAGTTTCAATTCTCTCCCTCGCTTATGATATTCTGTTTCTACTGTGATTATTTTTGTTTGTACATTGTGGACAATGTACATCTTATGTGTGGGGAGGTTATTTATATGATTATTAGAAAATCCCTAAATTATGTCTTGTGTTCAAGTAATTTTTTCATATTACTATTAGAATGAATTCTTATCGATTTGTGATTATCATTGATATGTTTTAGATTAAATTCATAGATATTTGTGTATCGATTGTTTAAACTTTAAGACATAAGAGAAACAAGCATGATAAGTCTATTTTTAGAATTAAAAATTTTAGGTTGTTTCCCTGAATTGAGGTATTACCTTGAAGTTTGAGATTTGCAAGATTGATATCAAAAACCATAATTTTTTGTGAGATTTTGAGCCTTTAGAGCATACACTTTTTCTTGCTCATTTTATTATTGGTTATGAATGTGTCAATATTAATTGGTTATTCTAGAACTTGCTTCGAATATGCATGTCGAGACCACACCTTTGATTTGGTATACTGAGATGATAAAGGCACTTAGATTTTAACCCCCTTATCCTATAAAAAGCCTACCTTCATAATTAACCCTTAGTGAACCCCTTTGAGCTTAACACACTGTTTCTTGATTTACCCATTAATGATAACCCATAACTCATTTTTTTGTTCATTGAGAATTTTTTCCATTTTATTGACTCCATTTTTATCGAGATTTGATTTGGTTAATTGCCTGATTATGCCTTTTGAGTAAGTTGCTGAATTATTTCTTCTTATTTACATAAAAAAAAGAGAAAATATATATATACATATATAGTTATTTAGTTCTTTGTTAATTAAGCTTGAACAGTTAAATTCATATTTTGAGAAGAAGCTCATGTTATTCTTGAATAGTTTCGATTGATGTAATTATTTGTAATTCAACATTTTTTATTTTTCTAGTTTGGTAATTTATCAATTCGATCTCGATTCTGACCCTCTTTTTCAGCCTTTCTCCACACCTTTAACCTAAGCCCTACTACAACCTCTTAAAGACCTTTTGATTTGTGTATCATCTCATTTTATAGTGGTGGAGATTTTATTTTCATGCAAGCCTATGGTAATGACTTTTCGTGCTTGACTATTGAGTGCTTATTTTTGAACCTTAAACACTTTAAGTGGTTTGAGTGAATCTTTAGTGAGGATGTCAATTCTTTTCAGTTTTGAATTAAAGGTAATTATTTCCCCTATGTTTTCATGATTTAAAAATGCTGGACTTGGATTGTTTGAATCTTTAATACTCTTTTAGTTGAATTATCAATGTATGAATATTTGTAAATTATGACAACATTATTGATGAGAATTATGAGTTCAGAAAGTTTAATTTTAATTGTGAGTTGAGAATTTTGCTTGAGGACAAGCAAACGCTTAAGTATGGGGATATTTGATAAACCATAAAAGTAACATGTTTTAATCTCATGCTTGGCATGTTTTTGGATGATTTATTATGTGAAGTAGTGAATTTGATGCTCCTAGTCCTTTAATTTTATGTTTCTATACTTAGGTGAGCATAGGGAAGTGAAGGGAGCAAAAAATGGGCCAAAATCAGACAAAAAGAGCTATTTTCAGAAACCACACGCCCATGTGCCAGCCCGTGTCGACATCGCTCACTGTTTCCCAAACACAAGGAAAAACCCAATTTTTAGGCTTTATGAGCATTCTAAAGTTATAAATACATACTAGAAGAGGACTTAAAGGGGGACACAGAGTAGAACGAAGAAATTACTCAAAGAACACCGTCGGAATCAACTCAAAAGCGGATCTCCTTCAAGATTGAAGATCTCCATTCAAAATTTCCTTTGAAGTTTTATTGGGTTTCTTATGTCTTGTTGTTATTCTAATTTTGAGATGTTTCCATCCCAAATTATGAACTAAATTCCCTAGATACCTAGGAAGGATGAAACCTATGATGGATCTTGTTATTTAACTTCTGAATTACATGATAAATACTTGATTTCTTGTTCTCAATTATGTATGCTTATTTCTTGCTTTAATATTTTCAGGATATTAATTCAAGTGTGATGTGCTTACTTCAGTAGAGAAAAAATCCCTATTTAAGAGTAGATCTAGCATAATTGAGTGGAGTTGCATGCAATCCTAGAAATAGGATGACATAAATCTACCAGATTAGAGTCAAATCTAATAGGGGAATCCATAGATGAAGTTAATGAGACAACAGGGGTTTTAATTAGAAAGACATTTCAACTAATCAACCTAGAGTCAGTTGTTCTTACTCTCGAAAAAGATATTAACATAATTTAGAGATTTCTACAGATCAAGGCACAAGTTAATAAATCATTTAACTTAGATTCAAAATAATAAGTGAAGTCTAGGTGGATTTTTTCTTGGGTATTGTCTATCTCATTGGTTTTTTTCAAATATTTTCCCAATTTGCTCTTTATCGCGTTCTTAGTAATTAGTTTAGATAATTTTAGATTAAAAACAATTCCTTCAATTTATCAGCTAGATAATAAAAAGATAGTAATTACTAGTACTTTTAGTCCTCGTGGATACGATATTCCCAACTCACCATAGTTATACTACTATTCGATAGGTGCGCTTGTCTTTGTCATGATTTTAGTTAGTTTAGTGACTCATCACCCATGTGCTAGGCCGTGTACCCTTCAAAGTAACCTCACACGCCCGTGTAACAGACTGACTTGCAACCCTTTGAAAGCTACAGGGGACACACGACTGTGTCACCTGGCTGTGTGTCACACACGGCTGAGACACACGCCCTTTTCTCTGCCTGTGTGGACGAAAATAGGCCATTTTACAAGCCATATTTCTCACCCAATTTGGCATAAACCTACACCCAAAAGCATGCATATAAGTAAGCCATAATAAGGTACCAAAACTGTGTATTTTCTAGCCTTATACAAATGGTATGATCACATACAACCAATATGTCCTTATGCACCTCAAATGACAATTTATAAACATGACTAACCATGTGTTCAATATAACTAATTGATCAACTAACATATATCCGTATTTACACCAAAACTTACCATATATATCATTTAACAAAACATACCATTTGGTACCAAAACTCTATTCTAAAACTAGCATCAAATGAAAATATAAATCATTTCACTAAAACACCAATTTACCACATATCATAAAGCACATATTCAATATGCATATTCATACCACAATTTTCATCTTCCATAATTCAACCATACTAAGTTATTCATCAACCATTAGAGAGAAAATATTTACATACCATATACTAGGCTTATACTATCATCAAAGTGCTTGAACACTAGCCAAAAAAATGGCTAAATTATCAACAAAGCTTAAAGGCCAACATTAGCTAAAATAACCTATACATGCCATTATAACCAAAATTAAACCAACCAAAAGTTCTGAGTGAGCCAATGGATAATGTGATATAGATTCGACAAGCTTCCAACCCGAACGAGCTTTCGATTTACGAAAAACACAAAAAAATACACCGAGTAAGCATTTAAGCTTAGTAAGTTTGTATAACCTAGAATTTAACTTACCATATAGTCACAATTTAGGTAAGTAAACATAGCATATCCCAACTCAATTTGGCCAAATGCCTAAGTACATATTCACCAACATGTTAGCCATGTAACACATATAATAGCCAACAAATATAGATTAACATAACCACTGAGGAAGTTTTATATACAAGTATCATCCATTTCATGTTCCAATATATCATGTAATATCATTTCCATGTGTTTCATGTATATACTTGTTATAGTTCGTATCGAACTCATATCATTTCGTAACAGAACATTGTTCGTTGAACCATTTATAATATCGTTGGTTACTCAGGATAGCCCACACATAGTGTGCTAAATTGTAATCCATCAATTCCTGTACATGTATGCTCATACGAGCTATGAACTGGTATGCTCTCACGAGCTGTAAATCGGTAAGCACATACGAACTGAGAATCAGTAAGCTCTCACAAGCTGCAACTGGTAAGCTCATACGAGCTAAGAATCAGTAAGCTCTCATGAGTTGCAATCTATAATCCCTAATGACATGCCATTTGTTTCCTACAAATTCCTCAGGTTCAAATGGGACTCGGTAATTATCGTACGTCGTCAGATATACGATCGGTATTTATACATGGTAATTATACAAATAAAATACATATAATTCAATTAAAACATGTAAATACACAATTTAATTACACGAACTTACCTCGACGAGTATACGTAGATATAGAGGCAATTAATCTTAGATTTTCTCTTTACCTCAATCTGAATCCCCGGGCTAGCTAGATTAAGCTACAACGATCCCGGAAACATAAAAATCATCAAAAAGGGGACAAAAATGCATACCTAATTGAGAATTCAAATTGGTCGAACCCTATCTCAACAATTGCTTCTTTTTCTCCTTAAAAATCGGTTGAACATAGAAATTGTAATAGCCCGTTTTTAGTTAAATCAGAACAGTGGTTTTGGAACCACAAATTTAATGTCAAAATAATTACTTTAGTATTATTTTAATGTTTATAGCATGATATTATGTTTGTGTGAAAATTTCGTTAAGATATTTTATCGTTTGGTTAGTCAATTTGATAAAAAGGACTAAATCGCGTAAAGTGTAAAAGTGGAGTTCTATTAGCTAAAAGTATCTAATAGATATAGAACATTAAATTAAAGGTCCTTATATTGTAATTAGACCATTAAAAGTATAAGTGGACATTTATGGGCATAGAATGGATGATTTAAATAGTTTTTTATCAAGGTTATATTTGTAATTTGGTAATTTAACTTAAAGTAAATAAAACAAAACTAAATTAAAGCTTCATAATCATCTTCATCCACCGAAAATTAAAAGAAGAAGAAGCTATTTTTGGTTTTTAACATTCAGAAACCCTAAATTCTTCAATTAGGTATGTATTTTGACTCAGTTTTTAATGATTTCTATGTTTTTGAGATCGTTACTTCGTATTCTAGCTAGCCCATACCCTAGATTTCAAAACTTTTAAAGATTTATCATGCTGCCATTGTTGAATGCTTGAGTAATTTGGTGATTTCTGATAGATTTGGAATGTTAATGTTAGATTAATAGCTTTTGTAAAGTGATTTTTGACAAAAAAATCAAAAAGGGATTAAATTGAGGAAATGTGAAATGTGGTGGTTAAAAGTGTGAATATGTAACAATTTGATTTTGACCCTAGTAAGAATAGTGGTTTCCGGACCACAAATTCGAGTTCAAAAAATATTTTAATATTATTTTTTGTGTCTGTGATATGTGAATTTGCATCTGTGAAATTTCTGTGATTTAATTTGTCTGTTTCTGTGCTTAATTATGAAAAAAGATTTAATCGCGTATAGTGTAAAGGTTGAGTGCTACATGTTAAAGCACCTAATTGGCTTGGCTTTTAAAATAAAGGCCCTTGCATGTCAATTGTACCATTTTTTTAAATGGTGGACAATTATGGACATTAGTAGGTTAAAATTCACATGTATTAATAAGGGCAAAATTGGTAATAGCATATAATGTTTATTATAATAAAACATATCATGAAAATGAAGCCATTTCATGCATGTATTGCCGAAAATACAAAAGAAAAAGAGAGAAAAAGAACAAGCTATGTTTCGGCACTTTGATCCTTGATTAAAGTATGGATTTTTGTCTTTTTTTTTATAACTTCTGCGTTTCTGTGATCGTTGCTTTGTGTTCTTCAAAACCCATGCTTAAATTTCTATTTTTATTGAAGATTATAAAAGGTGCCATTGATGATTATATAAGCTTTGTATTTGAATTGATAATAGTTTATGAAATGTATGTTAAAAGTAGTGTAAGTCTGGTAATATTCCATAACCCTATTCCAACATTGAATACAGGTGAGCGGTGTTACAGAAATGGAAGATGAAAGCTTTATTTTGTTTTATTATTATATCATTTTATTACCTATTTACTTATTTAGCCTTTAAAATTAATCCAAATTTCAAAATTGCGAAGCCATCATATTACACTATCTCATTAATGGTCTAATTACCATATAAGGACCTCCACTTTAAAGTTCTATAGCTATTTAATACCTTTAGCTATTAGAACTCAACTTTTGCGCTTTATGTAATTTAGTCATTTTTATCAAATTAAGGATGTAAACCGTAAAATTTCTTAACGAAATTTTTATACGATAATACTATCATGCTGTAGGAAATAAAATAGTAATAAAATAAATATTTTGACTTCGATTTGTGGTACCAAAACCACTGTTCTAATTTCACTGAAAACGGGCTGTCATAAGATTTAACCACCTGAAAGTTCACCCAGTTCTTGATTCTATATCGCTTTACTACGACAACAAAACCATCTTTAGTTGAGAACTCTTTCCCCACTTCTAAATCACCCGAATCCAATGAAGAACTCGCGTGGCCAACTTTCTATGTGGTAGTTTTGCAAACTCTAACTCATCCTCTGTAGACAAGTCTACATTATGCATATGCACGGAAGGTGAGTACAATGTGAACCGTGGATCTTCTTCGTCATCATCAGTAGGACCTTCATCTTCTGGTTCAATTAAAACCAACTCTAATTTAGAAAATAATGCAACTTCTGAACAATCGACACTGGGCTCCCAGATTGGATCAACATGGGATTCGGTCTCTCTTCATTCTCGGCTTCATCAACATTTTTCGTGTTGGATGCCGCCTCACAGGTAGATGCCGTAAGGAATACGTCATCCCTTCTTTTATTGTTGTCAAAACGTCCAAAATCACCTATTGAATGGAAACCGTTGGAAGTTGATTCCATTCCCCTGTAATTGAAGATTAAATCAAAACCACTAACTGAGTGTCGTGTAGTGGTCTTACCATCATACCCCGATTGTTCAGAATTTTGGCTATCGCAGTTGAAATCTAGTGCAAAAATAGATGAGTGTCTTCCTATTGATGATTCTGGAATATCATGAACATATGTGGTTGGACTCTCAACTTGTTCTTTCATTCTGCCCTCTCGAACATGAACATATGTCGACCTCCAAGGGCCTTCATCTATCCTTGCAAACTCTACATATAACTCTAGATATGGTGATCCACTACTAATATACATCTGTACCATCGCCTCCAACCCCCTCGCACCTTTGATTTTGAAAGCATCATATCTGACGGGGTCAGTTGAAGCACAAAATTGATATTTAAAGGATGACACTCTTATCTGGTTGGATTCGGCAATTTTCTGCCTAATTCTTTTCTAAAGTTCTGGAAATTTAATGTTCTAGTTAAAAGCCATCCATGTTGTGTTCTCCGATAAAAAATGACAATGTTCTCGGTATCACACACTTCACCGTTGTAGTAAACAATAACAATAATTCGTGTACACATTTTAGTTCTGGATAAATCATTCTACATGTTCGAAATAAAAAAAATCGTGCAGAGAAATAGTGTTGTAATTAAATAAGAACAACAAAAATCAATGCTTACTTTAAGCAAATAGGTTGCTTCAACTTATGGCTTATATGCAAACTTCTCCTCTTCTAATCTTCCTACGATTTTTCTTTGCTTGTAAATGGATTATGCCATTCGATGCTAAATTAAGTTGGTTTTATAGACCAGAGGTGACTCACAATTAGTTCAGAGAGTTCCCCAAGCCTCGTGGGGAGTTAAAAATCATAAAGAGAAATGCTTCAAGCAGGAAGCACTGCCATCAAAAGCACTGTAAGAGCATCTCGCTAGAAGCATTTTCAGTACCATGTTAGTTGAAAGTGCTTCCAGGTGGATGCACTTCAATGCTTCTGATGACATTGTGTCTTTCTTGGAGTGTTTTTTCTCTATAAGTTTCAACCTCAGCCTTTCTCCAAAAAGCCCATCATATATCTTGGGATTCTCGAGATATTTTCCTTGAACATGACTATTTGAAAATAATAGATAAGAGAATAAATAATTTTCTGAAAAATCGGTCACTACTATAATATTAAGAAGGGAAAAAATTAATAACTAATATTTCATCCCTGCAGAGTAGATATAGTTTCGATAATGAATCCAATTCAATTTTTTGGGATTCGAATATACGATTAGTGTAAAAATACGATATATATTTTGTAAAATTTTGAATTAAATTATTATTTAACATCTCAAATAATTATTACAAAATAATTAATTAAGAATCCAAAAAAAAAACCCTAAGCCCTACTTTAAATAAACAAAACCTTAACGCTAAACCCTAATTTCAATAAACAAAATCCTAACCCTATTAAAAACGACATTGGAAAAATCACGATAAAAGAGCTTCCTGCGGGAAGCACTTTTGCTGACTTGGAAAAAAGAGCTTCCAGCTGGAAGCACTTTTTTGCATATCACTTGAAAAAGCTTCCAGTTGGAAGTGTTTTCAAAAATTGGCCTATTTCCATTATTTTTCTTTCCGTCAGCCTAGTCGCATCAATATTTTATTTTATTAGCATTTGATGAAAAATTGGTCCAATTTACAACTATTATAACACTATCTATAATGAAAATGTCCAACATGGGCTTGTGTAGTTCCAAATAACATGTCATGAAGTTCAGTGAAGCAGCTCAAAAAACAGAGTTGAAACCGTAAATCACTTCAAACCGGCTCAAATCAGTAGGAAAAAGCTCAAATGAGAAGAAATCATCGTTTCATAGACAACAAAGATCGAACAGTTGAAGAGGAATTGAAAGATAAATGTTGAAAAGCAACTGAAGACAAATTAATAAGCTTAAACCAACAGCAAAAAAATGTGTAACACACAAAACCCAGCCTAGACATTATGGCCGAATCCAGGAGTGTTGTGAATAAGGGTTTTGCAATCAATGATACTTCGATAAAACATCTAAGTTATAAAACAAATTCGTTTATATATTTATTACTAAAACCATTACATTTTATCCTTTAAGGTTAACCAAATTATTTCGTAGTGGAAGTTTGAAAAACTGTTAAAATCAAAACCATGCTTGTGTTTTACAAAATAACATTTGTTCGCATGAAATCGATATTTTGTCAAATTGTCGCAGTTTAGAAATCATAATGCAACCAAACCAAAACTTTAAACTAAAAAATTTGGAGAGTCCAAAAAATAAAAAACTTTCACGAAAGCCGAAAATTTAAGTAAAAACCATGAAATAATAAATGGAAATAGTTTCCCATCGAGTGGTCACTGCTGAGCCTCCGTCACACCAACCCGCCTATGTTTGTGGATTACCTTAACAGAATAGAAAAATAGATGTGAGTTTACGTAAACTATGTGTGTATCCCATAAGAGATAAACATGCAACATATACAGTCAGATACAGATTCAGACCTAAGTCTATCACATAAATAGATATTAGAATCAGATGTACAGAACAGATAAACAGAATCCTACCCCATCCTCTACACACCATCTCCGTCCATCCCATCATACCATGTGGGGTTAAGAAAACCCATCCATCCTTACACACCATATAGTGTCGATGTGACACATAACAGATACTATGCAGACAAGCTGCCAGAATATAGGCGAAGAGTCGCCAAACAGATCACTTCCTCAATATATGCAATTCCCACCCCAAACATAGATACATAATATAGATGTAGAAATAGCATAATTAACATGCTTAACATGCTCGTATACAGATAGATACATACTTAAACAGTACAGTCAGACATATATACCAGTATCCTACTCAGGTCAGTTTATCAGTATATCAAATCACATTAGACCCTACGGTAGGCCCACAGTCGATCGAAACAACTCGCGTGACCTTAGATAAATTTTTAGAATTTTGAGCCCATTAGTGGGCCCACACGCCCAGATTGGCCTTACTCTTCTGGCCCACATGGCTTGGCCCAAAACCCATATGCTCGTGGGAAGTGCCTGTGTAAGCCTACACGGCCAGATTGGCCTTACTCTTGTGGCCCACATGGCCTGGCCCAAAACCCACATACCCGTGTGGAATGCTCGTGTGGCCCACACGGCCACACTCACACCGTCATACAGCCGTATCTTACGCACGACCATGCCTTCGTCAATCACATGGCTGTGTCATGTACACGGCCAACCACATGGCCAACCACACGCCCGTATGGCATCGACAGACTGCGTTTTCGGCTTTCGCCAAAACTCAGTTTTTCGTGTTAGGTATACACACCTAATTCATTTTTTATGCGAAAGCAATCCCAAACGCTTCCAAACCTAAAAATAGTATCCCAATGCCCTATTAGTAATCAATCTACAAATTCAACAATAGTAAACCAAGCAACGCTCAAAACTTACCACTGCAAAAATGACTACATGCATAAATTAATCCGTAGAAGTGAAAATCACAGCTTGACCGCCTTCTCTTACACAACAGTTCGCAGAAATTAGATTCACTATAACCATCGTTGTGCCACTAAAAGGAGAATGAATCGAAAAACTTATCGAGACGGCGCAAAGGATAGAAGAAGTGTGAACCGATTTGAAAGAAAATGAAAGAAACAGAAAAACAAAAAGTAAAGGAAGGACAAAAAGACGAAATGATAGAGCCGAAGAGGAAAGGCAGAAACTGACATCAAAAAATTTAGAGGAGAAAGAACAATTCAAAGTAAAAAAATAAAATTGAATAAAATCCCTTAATCCCCCAATTTTAGGCACAACCTCCTACTAACCACTAAATCCAACTAACTCACAAACTCTCAACTTCTTCAGAATTTTGGTTCCTCTAAACCTCAATCAGACACCCGAAGCAAAAACTATCACCTACGCTCACGCAGGGATTCAAACACAGGACCTCCAACACACTAATTGCTTACTATTCGAACTAGCAGGCTCATTTTGATATGAATTTACCAACAATATTCCATAAACCCACCTAATAGGGATAAGGCTAAGACCTAAAAGTAAAAAGCAGAATTTACAAATGTGAGACTTAAACCCAGTACCTTATACACACACCCACATCACTTAACCACTGAAGCAAATAAACATTTATGCCAGGATTTACAGAAACAAAAATAAATTATTCAGGGAGTTACAAAATGCATCCATGTGTAGCTGAATAACTGACCACAATAAGAAAATCAAATCAGATTTGAACTTCCATTTGATCGAGCCGTAACAAGAAACAACTATAGAAGTTGAGAATAAGTGCAGCAATAAGAAATAGATCTTGAGTCAATAACTCAAACCAGAGAACCCAAAATGGTGAAAACAGAGTTAACGAGCGGGATTCAGCGATCAGCTGAACCAGAAAACACTGATCAACTTGCCGTAAGGCTCAAGGTGGCTTTTATTCTATGTAACAGTTCAGCAATGACGATGAATCCTTGTAGAGAAAGTGGCAACAAGCAATGTAAAAACTTTTACTGAGTTAAAAACTGAAATAAATTAGTCTGACTTGTTCATCATTCAAGTTTCGGTTTACATTTGCAGTTAAAGTTAACTGCTCACAATAGCTTTTTGACTACTTCATAACAGCTACAACAGTAATGAACTGACTCAACAAAAGCCAACTGACTCTAAAATGCTCCTGATCTCGAATGCCTTAAGAACATAAAGGCATTGAAACATGGAATGGAACCTGGAGGCATGTTGGCATCTTTAACAATCTACTGCTTAATCAAAATAAAAACCTTAATGAATATCTAATTTGTTTTCCCCTTTAGTTACTACATATATATATATATGATTATGTGGGTAATGCAAAGAAATTTCACGTTGAATTTGTATAGGTTAATGAAAGGGTTTAAATATAGTCTTACTCTTTATCCTTATTGAGTAATTGAGCTAAAGGCTTAATGCATACGTTTTATTGTTGTTTGGCTCAATCCGTGTTTTTATCTATGACAAATATTGCTTATATTTATTTTTGGATAAAATTTCTGTATTATTTTTATTTTTTTTATAAACAAAAAATATTTTTTGAACTATTTTTAGAAGTTGTATCTATCAATTTTACCTTTTTGCCCTTGCATTTTTACTATTTTGCTGTTCAGTTAATAGTATAAATAGGAGGCTATCTTCCTCATATTTGACACAACAAAAAAACATAGCTTCTATCATTCTTCTCATCTCCCTCATTCTTCTTTCTCTAAAAGTTGTTATTTTACTAAAAATTACATTAGAGAAAGTTCTATATAAAATTTTGGGTTTTAAGTAGGACCGTCTATAACTCCTCTCAACTTTCTTGAGAATTGATCATAGTGTAGTTTTTCCGACCAAATTTTCCGACCACCTTTAAATTTATGTTGGATCTGATTTCTTGTAAATTTAAAAAAGAGAAATACCAATTGAGTTCCATTTTTCTCATTCGGATGTATGAATTTGAAGCACTGTGTTAACTTTAGAAAATGACATCCATTTTTAATTACATTGATTAGGGCGAAATCGCTTCTAAAACAATAATTTTCCATAACATAGTATTTATTTATTATTTGTACTTGTCAGTACTAAAATCTTTATTTTGCAATAATAATTTTCCAACGGATTATAGTCTTTCGTCCTAGCATTTGTTTGCGATAAGTAATGAAACTATATGATAAGTTGCTAGCTAATATATATACACGCACATACATACATGCATATATATATATATATATATATGCAGGATTGCGTTTGCCTTGCCTCCAATGAATGCTTCCACTGGTTATATATATTGGTCTGAATATATATATATATATATATATATATATAAGCTTATGGATAGAATTTGAAGTCATGCATGATAATTAGTAATTAAATGTAGCAAATACTAAGGGTTGCAGGTGAGCAGAGAGCGTGAATATTACTGCATGATAAAGTAGGAGAATGCTAAAAAAAAAGGTGACATGAAAATGGTAAATTAAGTGGGGGGGAATGAGACAAATGAAAATCGTGTCATCCCGCATATATCTAGGCTTGGATATTGCGTCTATATATTAAACATATATAATAGTCATCATGTTATAACAATAATTGAAGAGAAAAAGAGAAGAAAACTTCTTTTTATATATATCCTCAAAGTTGAAAAAAGTAGTAACGGCAGTAGGTGGTTTGTTTAGTGATATTGAATAGCGCATTCTAACACGTCCAAATACATCAAAAGCTACTATACACATATGTTGGTGAACCTCAACTTCCCTAAAAATGTTATAAATAGCAGGGTATGGGCAAGGTTTTTATAATGAGAAATAAGAGAGAGATGGAGTGGAAGTCATGTTATTTGGACATGATTTTGGTGCCACTTGGTTTTTTGACCATCATATTTTATCATTGTTGGTTATGCAATAAGGTTAAAACTCAGCCCCTCTCTACCATCTTTGGAACTAATGCTAGCGGACGTCGCTTCTGGGTCTCTGACATGATTAAGGTATCTCCATCTCTATCCATTGCTATTACTATACCTTAATTTCCACAGGTGATTAAATTATAAATACATTTTTATTTTAATTATTTAATTATAAAAGTTACAATTTGGTCATTGAATTATTTAAAAAATTTCATTTAAGTTATTAACCTATTCAAAAAAGTTTATATAAGTTATTAGGCTGTTAAGTTTTTTTTTTCAAAGTTCCGCCAATTAGTTTTAAGTGACGATTTGATAACCGATATGGTTAGTACTCATAGACAAGTAGAAGAACATACCTTAAATCCAAATCAATTTGATAGTTAATGTTAGATATTGGAGAAAAACATCAGTTTGAATTTTGGTTCGCAGATTTATGACATCTAAAGTTTTTTCATAAAAATAAAAATTGAACTATAAAAGAGAAGGAGAAAAGGACTTTCTATTGGTGCATGCAATACGAATACAAAAAGACTTATACCTAGTAAATTAAATAAAAACTTTTAAATAGTTTAGTGATCAAATAATGTGATTTACCATAGGGAAAGGAAAATAAAAAATGAACTTAATTGTTAATCGATGCAGTGGTCTACGGTGATGTATTTTTCCATTTTTCTAGACTGATGTGGATGCTCTGTTCTATTAAGAGTACACTGATAGACTAGTACTTTAGTTGATCAACGGTGTCTTTAAACTTTTGCCGATGAAAAAAAAAAAGAATCTGTTAAGGTGGCCGGAGATATATATATATATATATAAAATGTAAAAACGCAGCCAAAGCTGAGTGGTGAGAACTGAGAGGATATGAATAGGATAATTGGAGAAGAATAGATTTATGATCCAAATACCAATCCATATCCATGCTTTCCGGAGTGCTTAATAAAGGGCTTGTGTTTCATGCTTTTCTGCACATGCACAGAATATAGAAGATGCTAGTGTTAATGTCCCTATACGTCCTTTTTGGTGAATATTAGTTCTTAATTAGTTGTTTTATCTTCTTGAGCTTATCTTATCACTTTATTTTGGCTGATTTATTTTAGTTTTTTTCCTTGGGAAATATAACACGGCAAGTTGAGCTGATGAATATTTGGACCATGCATGTATAATTTGGTTAGATATGCATATAAATATTATAACTCATCCACTCGGTTATATAATTATTAAAAGCATAAAACAACATTTCATTTTAATTAAAATCATATTTAATTTTATATCAATATTTTTATAATTTTATTATATAAATTTTCCCATTGATATTTTCTTTTATAGTTTTATAATATAAATTATTTTACTTACTGTATATATGAACGGACAAGAATTAGCGGTGGTGTCGTGGTTGGGAGACAGCTGATAGGTCTATAAAGGTTAAGTGCCATTCACAATCACACCCAATTAATTAAAAAGTGGCGACTATTGCCACAATATTTGCTTCTTACTTGTTTCACTAAATATAACATTTCACGTGGAGCCGAAGTATAAAGTTATTATTAAAGGGATAGAGAAGAAATTCTTAAAGAGATTTTCCAATGATGCCATACATTGCATTGCAATGGGTGCAGGACAACGAAAAAAAGAACATCGTGGCAGTCCAAACCCTTCGAAACACAATTATGGGATCGACCCTGATGGCCACAACGTCCATACTTTTGAGTGCTGGTCTAGCAGCGGTTATCAGCAGCACATACAGCGTGAAAAAGCCGCTCAACGATTCCATATTCGGGGCTCACGGGGAACTCATGGTGTCACTCAAATATGTCACCATCTTATGCATTTTCCTCTTCTCATTCTTCTGCCACTCTTCATCCATCAGGTTCCTAAACCAAGTGGGCATCCTTATCACCTCTCCCCCACACCCCTCCTCCTCTGTCACTCCTCACTATGTTTGGGAGCTGCTGGAAAAAGGATTCCTCTTGAACACCGTCGGCAACAGGCTTTTCTACTCTGCACTTCCTCTCATGCTTTGGATCTTTGGCCCACTGCTTGCTTTCTTGTGCTCCCTCACTATGGTTCCTGTGCTTTACAACCTTGACTTTGTATTTGGGTTTAACAAGCAGCTGGCTCCGGGGAAGGATTATCAACACAATGGATGCAGGGACTGTGAGTCTGTGTAATCATCATATCATCTATACATATAGTGGCCCCAGGTGTGGCGTGTGCAGTTGTTGTATTAACACAGTCCAATGAATAATATGATTTATATATGGTGTCTTATTAATCATTTACTAAATCCAATTTCTTGTTTGTTTCTGGGTCCAAGAGTGCCGAGAATTTGAGTGATTAGTTTCAAAACGGAAAAACATTAATGTTCTTGATAGAATATCTAACACAAGGTATTTACTAACGAAATATAGACTACAAAGAAATGTAAATCAGAAAATGAACTTGAAAATTGAATTGATATCTATCCTACTATGCTAACAATAGCAAGTATATATACAACACTTGGATGAGTTAACTGCAGCTAACAACACTAACCATACTACAACTGCATAACAACTGGATTATAACAAACTAACAGACTAATAGATGT
This sequence comes from Gossypium anomalum, assembly GCA_025698475.1. Lineage (NCBI taxonomy): Eukaryota > Viridiplantae > Streptophyta > Magnoliopsida > Malvales > Malvaceae > Gossypium > Gossypium anomalum. Next base: position 40,065,997 of record CM046961.1, on the reverse strand, counting down.
TACTATGAATGCCTTCCTCATACTCTAACATTCTCCCATCTTCTCCTTCGGAAAAACTCGAAGAAAATTTCGAACACGACCAAAAGACGAAACAAAAAGTGGCTTAGTAAGAACATCAGCAACCTGGTCACAAGCCGGAACCTCACCAACTACGAGCAAGCCAGCAGCAACCTTTTCGTGGACAAAGAACAGGTCTAGCTTCACATGCTTGAACTTAGAATGGAGAACAGGATTAGCTGCAACAGCACTAGAATTATCACACCAGAGAGCGGGTACATCTAGAGAACATAAATGTGATTCGTGCAGTAGTGATAGTAACCAGGTAACATCACTGGCAGCAGCAGCAAGACTTCTATATTCAGCCTCAGCCGTAGACTGAGAGACGACTTGTTGCTTTTTGGAGGACCAAGAAATAGGTGTTTGGCCAAAAAAGACACAATACCCGGTCGTGGAGTGACGATCGTCAAAATCTAGCCCCCAATTGGCATCGACATAGCCCACCAAGACAACCGATCAGATGGCCGAAAAAGTAGCCCATAATCAAGTGTGCCACGTAAGTATCGTAGAATTCGCTTTAATGCAACCAGATGTTCAGAAGTTGGAGTATGCATGGATTGACAAACTCGATTTACAGCATAAGCAATGTCAGGCTGAGTTAAAACTATATATTGTAAAGCACCAGCAAGACTTTTATACTCGGTGGGATCACTGAGAAGTTCTCCATCATCCTTGGAAAGAACAGACAAGCTAATCATAGGCGTGTTCACACTCTTTGCATTTGCCAGACCACTTCGATCAAGAATGTCACGAATGTATTTGCGTTGACACAAATGTAGACTTCCAGTAGACAATCGCATAACCTCAACACCAAGAAAGTAATGAAGGTCGCCCATGTCTTTAAGGGAAAATTCTAGGTGCAACTGTTGAACAAAAACATCAATGCTATTTGGTAGATTACCAGTAATAATAATGTCATCCACATAAACCAAAACATACAAAGTGGAGGTAGACGTAACACACATAAATAACGAGGCATTAGATTTAGACAAGGTAAACCCAACAGAGAGAAGAAAACCTTTTAGTTTGCCGAATTAGGCACGTGGAGCTTAACGTAAGCCATATAATGCTTTGGTCAGATGACATACCAAGCGTTCACCATTAGGACCAGACTGAACATACCCTCGAGGTTGCTACATAAACACCTCGTCAGTAAGGTCCCCATTTAAAAATGCATTATTAACATCAACCTGACGAAGTTTCCATCCCTTAGACACAGAAACCGATAATATGACTCTAATAGTAGCAGGCTTTACCACAGGACTAAACGCCTCCTTGAAATCACACCCAGGAGCTTGTGAACATCCTTTAGCAACTAGACGAGCCTTACGACAATCAACAGTTCCATCAGGATTTTTTTTAACCTTAAATAACTACTTACACCCAATAACCTTCCGACAAGGGGGTAAGGAAACCAGAGTCCAGGTAGAATTGGCAGTAAGAGCATCAAACTCAGCTTGAATAGCTAATTTCCATTCCGGATGAGCAAGAGCATCCTCAACAGTGCGAGGTTCAAAGTCATCAGCTTCAACATGCAAGACTTTGGGTTTAAAAATTCCCTCCTTAGAGCGAGTAACCATACGATTAAACAGGAATAGGAGCCTCAGACATCGAGGTAGAACGGCCTCCAAATGACGCACCAACGACCCAGATTGTGGTGTACTACAGGTAGCATGAGAGTCAACAGGAATAGATTGATTGAGAGTGGAACTCAGAGTGGAAGACTGCCAAATATGTGGCTGAACAACAGAAGGTCGAATGATAGGTACATAAGTAGGAACACAACCAAGAGTAGAGTCAGTGTTCATGACAGGCGAAGAGAATAGAAACCGTTATTCATCAAATACCACATGGCGAGAGATGATCACCTTACCATCTGGTGTGAGATAGTGAAACCCCTTATGTTGAGAACTATAGCCTAAGAATGTACAACGTTGTGACCGGAATTCCAATTTGTGGCTCAGAAACGGACGCAAATATGGAAAACAGCAGCAACCAAACACTCTTAAATGATCATACGTAGGTTTTGTCCTATACAAAGCCTGGTAAGGAGATTGACCCTTTAGAACAGGAGTGGGTAGACGATTGATAAGATGAACAGCACTACAGAATGCATAACCCTAGTACATCATGGGAAGATTGGCTTGAGATAAGAGAGTAAGACCAGTCTCCACAATGTGTCTGTGTTTACGCTCAGCAACAATGTTCTGTTCGGAGGTATGGGGACAAGACAAATGATGCAGAATACCATGACTTGCTAAAACCGACGCAAAGGCATGAAACTCACCGCCCCAGTGACTCTGAAACTTTTTAATATGCTTACCGAACTGAGTGAGAACCATTTTCTAGAACTGAATAAAGCACTCAAGCGCCTGAGACTTATGCTTAATAAGATAAACCCAGGTAAACCGACTGCACATGTCAATAAAAGAAACATAGTACAGGTTACCTTCACATGGAACAGAAGTTAGACCCCACAAATCAGAAACAATCAATTCAAATGAGTCCAAATATTCAGTTGTAGAGGATACAAATGGCAATTTATGTGCTTTCCCTTGTTGGCAAGCTATGCAAACATTTTCTAAACATTTCTTAGTAGAAACAACATTACATTTATTAAGGACATCTTTAACAACAGTAGTAGACGGATGTCCAAGGCATTTATGCCACAAATCAAAAACATTATTATTTACAGAACGAGGCAAAACCTCAGTATTATGAATAGAAGGAACTGTAGCAGAGGAAACAGGTTGACCAATAGTGAAGTGATAGAGACCATCACGAAATTGGCCCCGCATCAAGACCTCCTGTGTCTGGGCATCCTTAATAACACAATATGATGAGTGAAATTCAAAAAATACATTATTATCAGATGCAAATTGAGAAACTGACAAAAGGTTCTTTCGAATACTCGACACACAGAGGACATTAGATAGATGCAACAATTTATTCGACATGGGCAGAACCGTGTGACCAATAGAGGAAATTCTAGTAGGGGCTCCATTATCCATTAGGAGAGAAGAGTTACATGAGCAAGGAGTAGAGGCATTTAAGCTCGAGGCATTCTGACACACATGATGAGTAGCCTCTGAATTAGGGCACCAAGACGTGCTTCCTATCGGCAACAAAACATATGAATCAGTACCATTAAAATTTGAATCATAAGTCGTGGCATCAGAAAAATCAGAAGCAATAAATTCAGGAAGCCTGGGTATCCCAAAGAACTGAGACGAGTCATACGAAGATGAGTCAACATCAAATACAAGTGCCCACAGTTTCGTCCGCAAATAAACTGCATGAGCATTATTCTGCAAAGGCTTGTCAAGATTAACATAATTAACATTGGCCCCAGAAGAAATTGGCCCCTCATTTAGAGGAGGCCAGACTGATCCACTAGGCCCAAAAGCCTAGCCTGTACCGGGTTCCCCATACATCCTTGTAGGCAGACCACCAACATCACCAAAGGGCTGGTCCAAAGATTGGTGTCCAAAAGCCGAATAGAAGCCATCATTAGTTGGCTTATGTCCAGGTGGCATAAACGAAGTTGGCCCAAGTGACACATTTACTGCATGTGGCCCATGTGGATCCACATTTTGAACCTCCACATTTGGCTTGGGATAAATAGTTTGAGGCATAGCCCAATTTTGACCATTAGCCATCTAATTTTGACCATTCCCATGTTGAAACCGAGAGCCACGCCCTCAATCGTCCCCAGTCGCACTAAACACTGACCCTCCTTATTGTGCGATCGAAACTTCAGTCGGCGATTGCTTATCATGATAATACTGATAATAACACCTTTGAGCAAGGTAACCAAATCGACTACATATTTGACACTGGAGCCAAGGGTGAAAACCCCGACCATGGCCACGAAAAGGAGGACATCCACTACAAGAGGAGCCATCTACCACCTGCGACTATGATCCTTCCACGAGATTCGCAGCAATCAACACATCTTGAACAGATCTCACCTAACGAGCTTCACATTCAAGGAGAGCATCAACGACACATTAAAATGGCAACGGAGCCGAGAAGAGCAAGACAGAGGACACGACGGCATCAAATTTAGATGATAGACCCGCAAGTAAAACTGCCATCCGTTCAGCCTCTGAAATCTGAGAACCGGATGCTACAAGAAAAGCACACAAAGCTTTTATTTTATCAATATAAGATCGGATGGAGAGGCTACCTTTCTTGAGGGAATGGAGTTCGTGGTGAAGTTGAGTCTACTTTGTACTTGTATCTACCGTAAACAAACTGGTTGCCATGATCCACACATCACAAGCAGTAGGGACGTTCGTGAAAGAAGATAGAAAAGATGAACTAATGGTAGAGAGCAGCCACGAGGTAAGGAGATTGTCTTGTTGCTCAAAACAAAGCCAAACGGATTGGCAACAAGAGTGCCATCGGATGATTGAACAAATCTCGTTGGAGCAGATAAGAAGCCATCAAGAAAGCTGAGCAGACCATAACTAGCAAGAATGAAACGCACCTGCTATTGCCATTGAATGAACATCCTCTCATCAAGCTTCACCACGTCATGCCGAGGAAAAGAAGTGACAACACGATCACTGGTGAACACAGAGCCATTTGGCTCAACAGATTCAGATAGAATATCTCACACAAGGTAATTACTAACGAAATATAGACTATAAAGAAATGTAAATCAGAAAATGAACTTGAAAATTGAATTGATATCTATCCTACTATGCTAACAATAGCAAGTATATATACAACACTTGGATGAGTTAACTGCAGCTAACAACGCTAACCATACTACAACTGTATAACAGCTGGATTATAACAAACTAACAGACTAATAGATGTTACTATGAATGCCTTCCTCATACTCTAACAGTTCTAACATGTAACACCTCCCATCCAAATTTCTTTTCATGAGAAAGAGTCTCATGCCTAATTCCCATCCAAATTCCTTTTCACGAGAAAGAGTCCCATGCCCAATTCCCATGCATGCTTTCTTTTGTTATTTAACACCCAAAATCAACTATTTATCTTTCACCCAATTATTATAGATTAACCTAAAAGATAAAGATAATGGACATTTCTGTTTATGAAATGTTAAATTCTTAGTTTACTGAAATTAAATTTTTGATAACTTGGGAAAGATTGATGTCAAATTCAATCAAATAAAATGTTAATATTTCTACCTTTGCCTATTGAGTTTTAGCACAATTGACATGGGCACTATTGTCAATGTAAAAAGACTTAAGTTTAAGTGTACTGATTTTCATGGGCATTGTTGTCAATGTAAAAAGACCTGAGTTCAAGTGTGCTAAGCGCATTATTCTCCTATTTATGGTTGGAGAGGGACTAAGGATAATTTTAGGCATTATGTCAAAAAGAGCATATATAATAAGAAACTAAAATGAGATTGTTCAAATATATATATATACACTAATAAATCAATAAATTTGGATTGTGGGAAAATAAAAAGTTTATAAAAGTAATATAAACTAATGTATAATATTATTCTTGATAAAACAATGTATAATATGATTTGATGTAAGACTATTACATAATTTTTATACTAAGAAGTTGGAAATTTTCAATCCACTCTCACAATTGTTTCATCAAAGTTATGATTGTGAGATTGATAAACTTTTTGCAAATATGCATGTGGTCTCAATACTTTTTGCAAATATTCATGAAAGTTATGATTGTGAGATTGATAATTTGTAATTTTAGCTCTCAATATTGGATTGGCTGAAAAGCTTTAAAGGCTAAATTTGACTCTTTTGACCTTTTTTTCATATTGGTCTTTTTCTACTTCCCTCGTAGACTTTCTTTTAAGATATTTTTCCATTCATTTTAAATATTTAGAATAAATAAATCCAAGCATTAAACACAAAACTTTTCAAGAAGCCAACATACAATTAGTAATTTTTTAACAACAATAAAAGTTTCTTGGTGTCATGAGTAATATGACAATTTTCAAACACGAGATTTACAATAACCACACTAGCAATACCAATTTCTAAATAAAAATACTAAATCCCTAATCAATATTAAAGAAATTTAATATTTTAAATACAATCAATCCCAAATTTTCTTCAAGGATTTATATTAATTAACCTTAAAATATTATTACCCAATCAATATGTATGCATCTATATCAAAATCTATATCCCAAAAACATTCAATAACAATAAAAACTAAATCTTGCATAAAAATCTTAATCTATCATAAGAAAAACCACAATCTTAATTTTCTAAAAACTAATCAATAAAGCTTGAAAAAAAAACAAGACTTGTTATTAATTAGGAAGATTTATTTGAAAGTATTAAAAGATCAACCACCTTTCTTGTAAAAATACTAAAGAGTATGTGAGAGAGAATAAAAGAAATTTAAGAGTAAAATAATGAGTGTTAAAGAAAATAAAAGGATTATGAACTTTTAGATTTTAGGAAGGAAAGATTCATTTATTTTCATATTAAATAAAATTTTTTATAAAATAGTTCTTTTTCAAAAATTTTGATGAATAAGTTTAAATTTTTATAAGCTTAATTCATTAACAGGAATTTTATCGCACACATATGCATGTGAAAACTATGCATTTAATAGATAAAAACTAAAATTTGTTTTACTTCAAATGGTAAAGAAAAAGTTTTATATGCATGTGCCCTTGGTTCAAATCTCATTATGTATAATATTTTATTGATTTATAAAATATAAAAAAGTAAAAAAATAAAACACCCACATAATCATATAACTTACTTTGGGACTAAAATAATTTTTTGATAATCCCTTAATTGAATTAGGACCCAATTAATGGGTGACATCGCTTTATAAATAGTATAGTTTATATAAATTTTTTTAAAAAAGTTATAAATAAAATATTCTTTTAATTTTTCTTTGCGAAGTTAATTAACTCCACAATCACCCATGTGGTTGACAATATCAGTGGTTCACTACATTTTTTTGCCTTAATTAACTCCACAATCATCCATGTGGTTGACAATATCAGTGGTTCACTACATTTTTTTGCCTTGCTTACGTACACTAATTGTGAGTAACCAAAAGGTTTTTTTCCTCTCTCCTTATCTCTTCTATTGTTATTGTTAGTGTGGAATTTCAGTGAGAAAAATCTCAAACACATGAAAGGAACACGAATAAAAACTCAAATAGAGAAACGAAAAATAGGATAAGGCTTTAGGGCGTGTATCAGGCCAGAATATTTAAGATTCTATTTGCCCTTACCTATACTCGGTGTGCAAATAAGTTTCAAGAAAATTAACCTAGAGGATACAATGAAATCCAGTGACTATTGACATTTTGTACTGATGAAAATAATTCATTGAGCATTGAGCAAAGTATAAAAAAAATTATATTTCTTTAAAGAATTTTGTAATAATTATTTGTTGAAAAATCTAAGAATAGTCAAATACGGAGGATGAAAAGAAAGAACTTTTGAGAATTTTTTTGGTATATTTTCCAAATGAAATCTCACTCCTATTTATAAGATTTCTCATGTCTCTTCATAGGGACATAACTTTCAATAGGTGTGAAGACATACATTCAATAGGTGTGAAGACATAACATTCAATAGGTATCTTTTCTGAATAATCACATTGATAAGTGCTAAAAGTAACATGTTTTAACCTTATTTTTTAACGCCTTTTGGATGATTATCCAATGTTAATTGTGAATTTTATTCTCCTAATCCATTAAAATTCATGTTTTAATGCATAATAGAGCACTTTGGAACAAAAGGAGTGAAAAACAAGTGAAAACCAAAGCATCGGAGCAAGCTAAAAGAGCCACATGGTCTATACCTTTTCACATGGCCATATGAACCACATGAGCGTGTTGTGGGCCGTATTGATTTCACAGGATTGTTCACTGAATAGCAAAGAATCATGATTTTTAGGTTTTTCTGGAATTCTAAGATGTATATATGAAAAAAATAAGAAGACAGGAGTGAGTCGTCAAAGAACACTCAAGAAAATGACTCAAAACACACCATCGAAGCCGACTCTGAAGTAGAGTTTCGTCAAGATTGAAGATTCCCAGTTGATTTCTTAGGAAGTTATCATAGTTTCCTTTATTCTTTCAGTTATACTGTATCTTTGATTTTTCTCTTTACGAGCATGAACTAATTTTTTAAATACCTAGGGGAGATTAGCCCTACAATAAATTATGTCGTTTGATTTCAATTTTAAATAAATACTTAGTTTCTTTGTTCTCAATTATGTGTGCTTAATTCTTGGTTTGATATTTCTAGAGTATTACTCCATGTTCGGTGTGCTTAAATTAGTGGTTGAGCAGACCTTGTTTAAGATTAGGTCTTACGTAATTTGGTGGAGTTGCATGCAATCCTATAAACAAGACAACATAAATCTACCAGATTAGAGTCAAATCTAATAGAGGAATCCATAGCATGAGTTAGTGCGATAATTGGGGTTCTAATGAAAAAAAGTCAATTAATTAACCTAGAGTTACTTGCTTTTATGCTCGAATGAGATATTAGCATAATTTAGGAATTTCTACGGATCAATGTGCTAAGCAAAGAAATTGCATAATTTAGATTGATAGTGACAGATGAAATATAGACAAATTCTTACTTAGGCATTGTCTCGTTTCTTGGTTTTTATTTGATTTTTTTTTGTTTTGTTCTTTGTCACATTTGTTAGTTAATTGAATTAGTTTATTTTAGGTTTAATCGATCATTTGAATTATTCGGTTAAATAATAGAAATACAGTAATTACTAATACTTGTAGTCCTCGTGGGAATGATATATTTGCTCACCGTAACTATACTATTAATTGATAGGTGCACTTGCCTTAGTCAAGTCAAAATTTTAGTTAGTTTCTTGACCATCGAGCTTTTGGCGTTTTTTCTTGGGACTAGATATTGTTAGTTTCTTGACCATCGAGCTTTTGGCGTTTTTTCTTGGGACTAGATATTAGGAAAATCTTATTTCTATTAATTTACCATTTTTGTTTTTTATTGTTATTATTTTTTAATTTTAATTTGGAAAACTGATTCATTTTTATTTGGTTTTTGACAAGTTCTTTTAGTTTATGACTAGAGGCAACCCATTTGAACCATTATTCTTTTATAGTGAAATTGAAAAGGTTGCTCGTAGAAATTGAAAAGAGGTTAGCGAAACAGGGTATGGTCAATAATAGATTTTCATGGACGATCAAGAGCAAAAGGACATTACTGTGGAGATGAATATTAATCATGGTAATTCCCAACTTCCTGCACATCCTGCTTCTCAGGCTATGTATGACTATGCTAAGCCCACTCTGATTGAGGCTGAATCGAGTATTGTCAGACCGATTGTTGCTATAAATAATTTTGATATTAATCTGAACATAATTCAAATGGTACAACAGTATGTTCAGTTTGATGTGTTGTAAGATGAAGATTTGAATGCTCATTTAGCTAACTTTTTGGAGATCTACGGCACTTTTAAGATCAGTGGTGTTACTGATGATGCCATACATATACAGTTGTTCCTATTTGTTTCGAGGAACAAGGCGAAACAATGGTTGAATTCACTTCCACGGGGTTGCATCAGTACTTAGGCTTAGATGACTGAAAAATTTCTGTTGAAATATTTTCCACCAGCTAAAACAACCAAGTTGAGGAATGATATATCTTCTTTTGTTAAATTTGAGCTTGAGGCACTATATGACACATGAGAGAGATTTACGGATCTTTTGTGAAGGTATCTTCATCATGGGTTACCTTTGTGGTTACAAGTTGTAACTTTTTACAATAGTTTGAATCCCTCGACTAGGCATATAATTGATGCAGCAGCTGGCAAAACATTGAATAATAAAACACCTGAAGCAACCTAAGAATTTATTAAGGAGATGACACTGAATAACTATCAGTGGCAAGTTATGAGAACAAAACCTGTCAAGACAGGTAGTGTTTTTAATATAGATGCAGTTGCTATGTTGGCAAGTCAGGTTAAAGGTCTTAGTCAAAAAATTGATGGATTGAGTTTTAGTAAACAGGTGAATCCGGTAATGCAATGTGATGCGATTGGAGCAGGAATGATCAATCCGGAATGTTTTCCCTTTAAGTCTAACATGGACCATGAGCAAGTGGACTTTATGGATAATAATTTTAGACATCAGAATAACCCCTAGAGTAATAATTATAACCTAGAGTGGAGGAATCTTCCAACTTTTTCTTGGGGTGGTTAATGAAATCAAAAGTCACAACCTTCTTAAGGTTTTCAGCAACTTTATCAGCACGAAAAAAAACCAAGCCTTGAAGATATGTTAGGTAAATTTATTTTGGTGTCTGAAACTAGATTTTAGAACACTAAGAAGGCTTTGAAAAATCAACAAGCATCGATTCAGAGACTTGAAAATCAGATTGGACAGCTTGCCAAATTGGTTTCAGAGAAACAACTAGGTAGCTTACCTAGTAACACTGAACCTAACCCAAACGAGCATGTAAAATTAGTTACGTTGAAAAGTGGGAAAGTGTTATCCAAACCTGAAAAGAAGCTGATCCAAAGTCTATATATGGGGGAGGAATACTAATAATCCTGCAAATCACATCTTCAGGTAACCATACACGAAGAAGATCCAAATTCCAACTCCCATCTGATTTGACAAACTCCCTAACACGATAATCCAAATCAAGATTAGTAAAAGATGGAATTTTAGAAATTAAAGAACCCATACCTGGAAGCCAAGTTTCTGTCCAACAATGGACCATAGAGCCATTGCCAAGAGACCAAATTAAATTCTCATGGAATAACGACCATATCTTAGAAAGAGATCTCCATAAATAGGAGCATTGATTTTTGCTAATAGAGTTTGGAAGTTGTTCTTTCCAACTATACTTAGAGCGAAGGACATGAACCTAAAGTGCTTCGCTCTTAGAAACAAGGCTGAAGCCAATCTTCATAAGAAATTACTTATTTTGATCATCCAAATGTCTAAAACCAAGGCCACCCCGAGCTTGTGGATGACAAATAGAGTCCCACCCTACTAAAGACATTTTAAGATGACCATCTGTGCGACCCCAAATAAATTGTCTAACCAATTTCTCAATATCTAAGCACACACCTCTCGGAATCATCAAAAACTGCATAAAATAATTGGGAATGGAGAGGAGTACTGATTGCGCCAAGGTGATTCTGTAATAGCCCGATTTTTCCCTAGTCAGAATGGTGGTTTCGGGACCACGAATCCGAGTAAAAAAATATTTATTTATTATTTATCTATGTTTTGAATGCATGAATTTGGCTAGCGTGAAATTTCTTTTTAAAATTTGTATCATTTGAATGTCGATTTATTGAATAGGGTCTAAATGCATTATATTAAAACTTAATGAATTATTTGGTGATAACCAAATTATGAGGACTATTATTAGTGGAGGGATTTCATAGGAAATTTTTCCATTTCCAAGTGTAGTGGATGGCACTTGTTAATTGTTATTAATTTTAAATAATGAGTATATGCATTTTACTTATTAGTATTATTATATTATATGAAATGAAAGTAATAAAAATAAAGAAAAGGAATAAAATAAAACCACTTGCTTTGTTCTTGTCGAAATAAAAACAAGAAGAAAATAGAAAAGAAACAAGACATTCGGCCTTCCTTGATTCAAAATTTAGGTATGTGTTTAGTTTTAATTTGAAAATTGTTTGTATTTTTGAGATGTTAGTTGTCTTTTGATCATAACCAATGAATTTATTTCCTAATTGTTGAACATTGAATGTTCGGTCATGAGGTTGATATGAAGAAATACTTTAGTTCTTTGTTACCTGTGTTAGAAAATAAAAGTTGGTGTTTGATTATTGAGGTTTAAATTTAGATGTTAGGTGATTTTGTATTTATGGTATGAAATTGAAATAAATTGTTAAATGGGAAGTTAATTGCGAAATGAAGATACCTAAGGATTCATACAAGCATATGGAGCATTGGTTATGGTACATTGAAATAAAGAATTGATGTATTTTAATTATTAAATACTTTGGACTATTTAGCAAATGTTGAATACCATGAGGAGCGAATAAGTAAACTTATTAATTATGCATTAAGAATTGATTTTTTTATAAATTAAATTGAATGAGTTGAAATTGAAATTTTAATTAGATCAAGAAACGAGGAGATCGGAAGAGGATAAGGGAAAAGCGAAATTAATTGAATAGCCGAGAAACTTCATACATCGATAATCGAGGTAAGTTTTAAGCAATTGAGTTGATTGAATTTAATTATAGTGTAATTCATGAATTCAATGGAAGTACATAAATATTTATGTATGGCTTGGCATAATCAAAGGTGATTATATATGTATAGCTTGGCATAATCGAAAGTGAATATATATGTATGGTTTGATATAACCGAAGGTGAATATATATATACATTTATTTGATCTAGCCAATTGTGGTATAGGTATGTGTATATATAATCAAAAGAGTAGTAAGCTTGAGATGAGCACTAAGTGTGCAAAATGAAATTGGTACTGAGTACTAAGTGTACGGAATTGGTCATTTGGAACTAAGTGTGCAAATTGAATTTATACTAAGTACTAAGTGTACGAGATCGGTTAATGAGCACTAAGTGTGCGAGTTTATCTTTAAGTATCAAAGATGGAGTTCGATAAATTTTGATATTATGACATGTTTGCAGTTGAGACATAAATTATATATGGTTGCTTATGAATTAAATGAAAATGTTATATGTGGAGTGATTATTTGGAATTTAGCATAAGCCGTATATTTGAATGGCTTTGTACTTAGAATTGTGGATATACATTAAAAATGAATTTACTTATTGGTTCAGCATTGAGATTAGAAGTAGTATGCGTGTTTATTGATCGTCGATTTTCTGTGTGATAAGTTTTATAAATTTATAATGACTCATTCTTGAAACTAATTATGATCATGACGTAGGCAACTGTACCTATCGAACAGTAGTATAGCTTTAGCAAGACCGGATTGTCGAACCCAAAGGACTATGAGTACTAGTAATGTCCGTATTTTTATTATCTAACCGAATAAAAGAGGATTGTTTTGACTAACTAATTAAACTAAGGGCTTGCAGAAAATAGAAATTGGAAAATTACTGTTGTGGAAAACGATTGATTGAGACAATACCTAAGGAAAATCCACCTAGACTCTTACTTGTTATTCTGGCTCTGAACCAGACGATTTATTCATTCAACTTGTTCTGTATAAATCCCTAATGTATATTATTATCCCTTTCAAGACTAACAAAGTCTAATCCCTAGGTTGAATAACTGAGAGTTATCTCTAATTAACACCCTAAGGTTGCATTAACTCGATCTATGGATTCCCTTATTAGGTTTCACCCTAATCTGGCAAAATCTTGTCACCCTATCTCTAGGCGCACAATCAACTCCACTTAACTACGACAAAGTTACTCTTAGTTAGGGTCTATTCCTCCTTCAACTAAGAGTAGTAACTTGAAGTGATATCCTGAAATATCAAAACAAGAATTAACAACACGTAATTAAGAACAAGTTAAATATTTACCATACGATTCAGAAATAATAACAAGGTTTAGGCATAGGTTTCATCCCCCTTAGGTATTTAGGGGTTTAGTTCATAACTAAACAAGAACACATCTCAGATAATAAAAATTACAAAACATAAAGAAAACTCAAAACTCCTGAAGGGGAGGTTGAGGTGAGATCTTCAGTCTTGATGGTGGCTCTGGCTTCTGAGATGGATCAATCGACTTCCTCGGAGTAATTCCTTACTCCCTATTCTCCGTCTCCTTTTCTTCCTCCTTTAGGGTGTATTTATAGGCTTTGGAATTTCTAAAAAGCCCTAAAATTTGGCCTTTTCCAAATTGAACTTAGCTAGGGTTTGGCAGGGACATGCCCGTGTTGCACGGTCGTGTGCGACTACTTCAGGCCGTGTTCGAGCCTGTTAGATTGGCACGGGCGTGTGAGCTGCCCGTGTGAGGAGGTCCAGGCCGTGTTGATTTCGTGCTTTGGTCCATTTTCTCCGTTTTTGGCCTGTTTCTCGTTCCTTTCGCTCTCCTATGCTTACCTGAGGATAAAACATGAAATTAAGGCATTAGGAGCATGAAATTCACCAAATCTAAGGAGAAATCATTCATAAAATGCATTAAGCATGGGTTATAAATATGTATAAATTACGGTTTATCAAATACCCCCACACTTAAGCGTTTACTTGTCCTCAAGCAAAATCCTCGGATCACAGTTAAAATTTCTTTTTCTCAACTTATAATTTTGATCAGTATTATCTCAAATCATCTCATAAGTAATCATACATCGAGAACTCAACTATAAGAACATTAAAGCCTCAAACATTTCAAGTTGAATATTTAATCCTGAAAAACTTAGGTATCTCCCTTCATCTAAGTAGTTATAATTGATTTGGAACCTCACAGAATTTAACATCCTCACTAAAGATTCACTCAAATCACTCGACATGTTTAAGGACAATGAAATTAGCACTCATTGGTCAACATGAAAAGTTATTACCATAAGCTTGCATGAAAATCAGATCTCCACCACTATAATTCGAGATGATACATTAATCAAAAGGTCTTTGAAGGGTTGTAACGAGGCTTAGCTAGGGGGTGTGGTCACAAGCTGAAAGAAAAGGTTAGAATCGAGATTGACTTGAAAAATTACTTAACTAGAAAAATATTTAATCATCACTTACATACAACATAGCTTCTTTTCTGACTATGGAATTTGAATAAAAAAAACTACTAATATGTATACACACATTTTTTTTAAGAACAAGTTAAATAATCATAACTAATTATTAAGGACAAGACATAGCTAAGCAATTTATCCAACTCAATTCTCGACAAAAAATAGGGATCAAATTAAATTAGGGGATTTCAACAATAATGGGTTAAGGGTTAATATTGAGGGTAATACAAGGAATGGTTTGTTAAGCTCAAAGGCGTTTACTAAAGGTTAATTGTGGAGGTAGGCTTTTCATGGCATGAGTGGGTTAATCCTAAGTGCCTCTATCATTTTGATATATCAAATCAAATAGTGTGGTCTCGACATGCATAATTAGGCAAGTTCTAGAATAAAAATTCAATGTTGACACACTCAAAGAATAATAGAAGTGAGCATGAAAGAATTAATAGATGCTTAAAAGGTTAAAAAATCTCACAAAAATTATGGCTTTTTGATGTTTACAACTGTACAGCAGTTTTCTTTCCTCGTGAAGACATTGTACCTATATAAAATGAAGAATAATGACAATAGGTATATGAACTTTAAAAACCATAATTTTGAACAAGCAATTTTAGTCAAAAAGATGAACCAAAACAACCAACCCAATTTCTTTTAATTAGTTCGTGACATTTATCAATGTGAGGACATGTGGATGAACATATGAATGGCATGTAAAAGAATGAAACTTTCCTAACAACTCTTATGAACATAAAATGCATGAAAATTTTAATTACTTTTGATCGTGAAAGTTTTACTTCTAACTAAATAAATAGAGTGAAGAATGCATGCAATGACTAAAAAGAAGTGATGGGTATCCTATTTTATGATAGTTGAATGATGAAAATATAGAAAAAGAATCAAAAGCTTGCATATAGTCATGCTAAATAAGCCTAAAAATCAATAAAATAGAAAAGGAAGATGTAAACAAATGATATGAAGAGGAGAAAATACGTCAAAAATGAAGTTAGAGGCGGCGCACGGGCATGGCATGGAGGCCATGTGGAGTTGCAACAACTAGGGTTAGGGTTTTTGAGTGGGGAAGATAATGATAGTGCAGGGTATTTATAGATTTTGGGGCACACGGCCAGGGGACATGCCCGTGTGTCCCAATTTTAGGCCGTGTGTTTCGCGTTTTTCCCTTTTTGGCGCGTCTGAAATTCGACACATGCCCGTGTTCCTTAGGCGTGTTGTTTAACATGGCCGTGTCGTACGACTGTGTTTTACCTTGTTCGCTTCTCCCACGCCCATGTATGCAATCCCTACGCCCGTGTTAATTTGACAGGTTCACCCACGATTGTTAGACACGGGCGTGTCGTACGCCCGTGCTAGTTTTCAGTTTCAACCACGGTCTTTAGGCACGGGCGTGTCGTACGCCTGTGTCGTTTTGGCAGGTTCACCCACGACCACGTCGCATGATCGTAGAGTTTTATTATCGCTCGTGTTCTGGAAAAATCTTGCCCTGTTTCTACACAGTCTTACACACGCCCGTGTGCTTGGCCGTGTCTTTGTGGTAAACTATTTTCAAGAGCAACGTTAGTCATAGAAAGTGTTAAACACTAAAATTTAAATAAGTTAATACAGTTAGTGCTCGGGTTGCCTCCTGAGAAGCGCTTATTTATAGTCTAAGCTTGACTTACCTCTCTGTTGAATGGTCAAGGTAGTTTAAGGAGTTCGTACTCCTCATTCCTGCTATCATTCTTATCAAATAAAGCTTTAGCCGGGAATTGTTTACCTTAAAAGTGCCGAGCTTGGGATGACTTACCTCCATTGTACCAAATGGGAAAATACTAAGTACCGTAAGAGGGGTTTCTTCATCTGGGTTGGGAGTGAAAATGTGAGGGTCTGCGGCATCTAATAAGACTTGATCTCCAACCTTAAGTTGATTTGGAGAGGTATCGAGCTTGTTTTGGCGTAGTTTCGGTTTATCAGGTGTTCTCAGTTTATGTGCTTGCCATTCATCTAGCTCCTCTATCTATAGCCTTCGTTCTTCATGAATGGGTCCTCTATTGTTGTTGGAACATGACTCGTGTACTTCTTTCAAGCTTAATTTCTGCAAAGTAGGTTGTGTCATATCGTCAGTTTTAGCAGAATGGTGTGGATCATTACCTTCCATATTCGATGTGATGCTAAAATTACGAGCTTGAAGGGTGATCATCTCGTCTCCTACATGAAGGGTGAGTTCACCTGTGCCTACATCAATAATTGTTTGAACAGTTGCTAAAAAGGGCCTCCTTAAAATCAAAGGGGTGCTGATATCCTCCTCTATGTCTAAAACAACGAAATCAACGGGAAATATAAATTTATCCACTTTCACTAGTACATTTTCAATGATACCCCTAAGAAATCTTATGGTTTTATCTGCCAGTTGAATGCTCATCTTAGTTTGTTTAAGTTTCCCAAGACCTAGTTATTTAAACATTTTATAAGGAATGACATTAAAACTCGCCCCTAAATCAGCTAATGTATAATTTACATCCAAACTACCAATTAAGCACGGAATTGTAAAACTCCCTGGATCTTTCAATTTGTGGGGTAGCTTGTTCTGTAGAATAGCTGAGCAGACTGCGTTTAGTTCTACATGCGATGCTGTGTCCAACTTCCGCTTGTTGGCTAGAAGCTCTCTTAGAAATTTCATTGCATTTGGCACCTGTGAAAGAGCTTCAATAAATGGTAAGTTAATATGTAATTTTTTCAAAAGTTTAAGGAATTTACTGAATTATTCATCTGAGTGGTCTTTCCTTGTCATGTTAGGATATAGGACACTGTATTCTGCATTCACCGTTTTATTATGACTTACCTTACCATCACCTTTACTTTCCACGTTTTCTTGCCTTGGTTATGACTCAGTCTCAACGCATTCTTCTTGAGCATCAATTACGTTGAGTTGTTCCCTTGGGTTTGGTTTAGTATTTCTTGCCAGGTTACCTTGTGGTCGTTCGGATATTAGCTTGGATAGCTGACCTATCTGGGTTTTGAGCCCTTAGATCGATGCTTGTTGATTTTTGAGTGCTGTCTCGGTATTCTGGAAACGAGTTTCTGACACTGAGATAAATTTGGATAGCATCTCTTCAAGGTTCGAGTTCTTTTCCTGTTGATAAGGTGGCTGTTGGAAACCCTGAGGATTCTGTGGCCTTTGACTTACTTGACCACCCCAAGAGAAAATTGGGTGGTTCTTCCAACCTGTATTGTAAGTATTACTATATGGGTTATTTTGAGATCTGAAATTATTGTTACCCATATAGTTGACTTGTTCCTCTTCGATTGTAGGATTGAATGGTAGGTATTCTGTAGGCACACCTCCTCCACTTGAATTGCACCTCATCGCTGGATGTACCTGTGTAGAACCAAGTAAACCATCAATTTTTTTATTCAGAAGTTCTACCTGATTTGACAACATGGTGACCGAATCGATGTTATAAACGCCTGCTGTTTTTGTTGGCTTAGTCCTCATAACTTGCCACTGATAGTTATTCAGTGACATTTCCTTAATAAATTCAGAAGCCTCTTCAGGTGTTTTGTTATTAATGGTCCCACTAGCAGCAGCATCAATCATTTGTCTTGTCAAAGGGTTCACATCGTTGTAGAACGTTTGAACTTGTAGCCATAGAGGTAGTCCATGGTGTGGGCACCTTCGCAAATGGTCCTTGTATCTCTCCCATGCATCGTAAAGAGTTTCTAAATCCATCTGCACAAAAGAAGAGATATCATTACGCAACTTAGCTATTTTTGCCGGTGGAAAATATTTTAATAAAAATTTTTCGGTCATTTGTTCCCAAGTGGTAATGGACCCTCGTGGTAGTGAGTTCAACCACTGTTTAGCTTTATTCCTCAGTGAAAAAGGGAATAACCGAAGGCGAATGCATCATCAGAAACACCATTAATTTTGAAAGTGTCGCACAGTTCTAGGAAATTTGCCAAGTGAGTGTTGGGGTTCTCATCCTGCAAACCATCAAACTGAACAAATTACTGTATCATCTGAATCGTGTTAGGTTTTAGTTTAAAATTATTTGCAACAATAGCAGGCCTAACAATACTTGACTCAGTTCCTGTAAAATTAGGTTTAGCATAATCATACATAGCACGAGGAGCAGGATTCTGATTTACTAATTTAACAGGTATGGCTGGAGGTAGCGGATTGTCTTGATTTTCATCCATCTCTTTGGTTGTAGTTGAGATATCGTCCTCTTGCTCTTCCTCTGTGTATATTATGCTACGCCTGATTTCTCATCGATTTCTATGAGCTGTACGATCAATTTCCTCGTCAAAAAGCAATGGTTCTGATTGGTTTCTTCTAGTCATAAACTATAAGAACCTGCCATGAGAAAAAAAGAAAGAAAATTAGTAAAATAAAAATTGAAGTTAAATTGCAAGAAAATAAACGGCTAAAGTAATAAAAATTGAGCGTTCCTAATATCTTAGTCCCTAGCAACGGCACCAAAAATTGGATCGTCGATTTTCCGTGTGATAAGTTTTATAAATTTATAATGACTCGTTCTTGAAACTAATTATGATCACGACGTAGACAAGTGTACCTATCGAACAGTAGTATAGCTTTAGCAAGACCGGATTGTCGAACTCAAAGGACTATGAATACTAGTAATGACCGTCTTTTTATTATCTAGCCGAATAAAAGAGGATTGTTTTGACTAACTAATTAAACTAAGGGCTTGTAGAATATAGAAATTGGGAAATTACTATGGTGGAAAATGATTGATTGAGACAATACCTAAGGAAAAATCCACCTAGACTCTTACTTGTTATTGTAACATCCCGAAATAGGGCCTAAACGGAACAGTGGTTGCGAAACCACAAATTTGAGGTAGAAAAATTTATTTTATTATTATTTTGAGGTCTATGATATGTTTTCATGATTGTGTGAAAAGTTCGTGAAGAAATTCTATGCATAAAGTACTTAATTTGAAATTAGGGACTAAATTGAATAAATTGCAAAACCTGTGTTCTAGAAGTATTTTGCATAAAATTGAACTAGATTATTAATTAGAGGTCCTTAAAGAGGAATTTTACCAATTTCTAAGTCTATGGACAAAAATTAGGACATGGAAGGAATTTTTGAAAGTTTAGTAGTAAGGGCATTTTGGTCATTTAGTTATTAAAATGAATTAAAAACAAAATTAAAAGCCAATTTTTGTCCATCTTCTTCATTAGGACGAAATTTCAAGGGTTCTCCATAGCTAGGGTTTGTTTCAAGCTTTCAAGCTCCATGGTAAGTGATTCCAAGCCCCGTTTTTAATGTTCTTTACGTTTTCGGAGTCCCGGTAGCTCGATAAAGCTTATGCTAGCAATAATTTAAGTTAGGGTTCATATTTGGAAAAATACCCATAGGTGAAATTTGTGTATTTTGGTGTTTTATGATAGAATATGAGGTTTTAAATTATGTTAGACAACTTGTACTACTCGGTTTTAAGCAAAAACGAGTAAAAGGACTTAATCAGGTAAAAACCCTAATAGTCATAAGTGCTTGTTAGAGTATGAATTTGATGCTGCCATAGAAGGGAAAAATGACCAGCATGTCATGAAACATAAGAAAATAGGCTGAAGTTTAATTTACGAGCTTTGGGGTAAAAGTGTAAATATGCAAAAGTTTAGGGGCAAAATTGTAATTTTGCCAAAATATGATTTTGGGTCAATTTGAATAATTTGAGTCCTAATTAGACTATATTTTAAATGATAGAGCAAGGAAAACTGAAATTCAAGCTAAAATGGAGAAAATACCAAGTTGTGGACAAAATGGTAAAAGTAGCTATTTTTGCATACGAGGTAAGTTTATAAAAATAAATGCAATATTCTTTTATTTTACATTATTATTGTAAATTTCCAGCATTTATATACTTATTTTATGAGAATATTTGAAGTCGAATTAAAGGCGAAGTGACAGAGAAAAAGCATTAGGAAGCCCCGTTTGAACCTTAGGAATGTTAGGATATTGGGGTTGACAGGACAGGACAGGACAGGAATGAGCCATGTAAGTCCATATCAGATATATGGCTTTGGAGACAGGAATGAGCCATGTAAGCCCATATTAGATATATATATATGGCATTGGAGACAGGAATAATTCATGTAAGTCCATGTCGAAGACATGGCATTGGCGAGATATTGATAGACGAGAACCCCAGTATCCTTAGTATTCCGAGTGGTTCAATGGGTCATTGTACACTTTAAATTATAGTGAATTATCAGCAAAAGGGAAGGTAGATTATATTTATGAATAGTGAAAGGTCAGGTAAGAAAGAAAGTAAGTGAATAAAGAAGAAGGTAGAAAATGAGAAGTAAAGAAAGTTTATGAGGCTAGGTGACATTATGTATAATTATTCATTATGTTGAATGTTGTAATTTATTTGCTTGTAAACTTACTAAGCCTAGTGCTTAATCTCTTTATTTTCTTCTTCTTATAGTACTTATCTAGCCACTCGGGGATCGAAGGAAACGTCGGAGGCCGATCACACTATCCAAGAAATAACTCGGTATAATTAGACGTTTTGTTTTGTGTATGGCATGTATAGAAACCTAGCTATCTTTAGTATAATATGAACAATGAATGATGTGTAAATGCTTGCTAGAGACTAGCTAATAAAAATGGCCGATGATATGCATGTTTATTAATATGTATGATTGAATGGTGGTTATCACATGAAAATTATGAAAAATGAAAGTAACCTAAAAACAGATTCAAATAATGAAAATAACGTGACTTTGAAAAATCACTAAAATTTGTGTAAACATATTTTTAAGATGAATAATATATGAAATTAAATCTTATTATGTCTATTTTCTTATGGAATAAGCAAAACAGGTAAAAGGTATTATATTTTATGAGATATCTGAGTTTTAGTGAAACAGGGTCAGAGTAATTTCTAGATCCCCTGTTTCAACTTTGGAAATTCACCATAAATTGTAAACAAATAATATAAACAAACGGTATAGTTGTATTAATTTTTTATAGGGAGAAAATTGGTTTGAAGTAAGTAGAGGTCAATCATACCAACTTCAAACAGGTAACTTTAACTAATAAACTGTACTAATTGGCTAAGTCAAAAATTCTAGAAAACAATTTGTGGATAGATATATGAGTCTAGTTTCAGGAAAAATTTACGGATCTTAATTTTGAGTTTTGAAACTCGAGAAATGAATTTTTAAGCGATTATGACGCCTTGAAAAAATAGTTTATTCTCAAAATTAAAATAAGTGGTTTAGAGTTGTTTAAAAGGTAAGATAAGTTTAGTAACACCTCAAGCTTGACTCGTGACGGTTTTAGGGCGTGGGGCGTTCTGATTATTCTGCTCCGAATCGGGCGATTTATTCATTCAACTTGTTCCGTAGAAATCCCTAATGTATATTACTATCCCTTTCGAGACTAACAACGTCCAATCCCTAGGTTGAATAATCGAGAGTTATCTCTAATTAACACTCTAATGTTGCATTAACTCGATCTATGGATTCCCTTATTAGGTTTCACCCTAATCCAGCAAAATCTTGTCACCCTATCTCTAGGCGCGCAATCAACTCCGCTTAATTACGATAAAGTTACTTTTAGTCAGGGTCTATTCCTCCTCCAACTAAGAGTAGTAACTTGAAGTGATATCCTAAAATACCAAAACAAGAATTAAGAACACGTAATTAAGAACAAGTTAAATATTTATCATACGATTCAGAAATAATAATAAGGTTTAGTCACAGGTTTCATCCCCATTAGGTATTTAGGGGTTTAGTTCATAACTAAACAAGAACATATCTCAGAATAATAAAAATTACAAAACATTAAGAAAACACAATACTTCTGAAAAGGAGGTTGAGGATAGATCTTTAGTCTTGATGGTGGCTCCTGTTTCTGAGATGGATCAATCGGCTTCATCGGAGTAAGTCTTTATTCCCTATTCTTCGTCTCCTTTTCTTCCTCCTTTAAAGTGTATTTATAGGCTTTGGAATGCCTAAGAAGCCCTAAAATTTGGCCTTTTCCGAATTGAACTTAGCTAGGGTTTGGCAGGGACACGTCCATGTGGCACAGTCGTGTGCGACTACTTCAGGCCGTGTTCGAGCCTGTTAGATTGGTACGAACGTGTGAGCTGCCCATGTGAGTCGTGCTTCAATTCTGCCAGATTGACACGGCCGTGTGAGCTACCAGTGTGAGGAGGTCCTGGCCGTGTTGATTTCGTGCTTTGGCCCATTTTCTCTATTTTTGGCCCATTTCTCATTCCTTTCGCTCTCTTATGCTTACCTGAGAATAAAACATGAAATTAAGGCATTAGGAGCATCGGATTCACCAAATCTAAGGAGAAATCATTCATAAAATACGTTAAACATGGGTTATAAATATGTATAAATTACGGTTTATCATTTATGATTGTGCATGTAAGTTTTTAATTGGTGAAAACATGTCTAAAACATGCTTGAAGTTATTATTATTAAGAAATTGATTGATAGATGTATTTAATTGCTTTTAACTTACTAAGCTAAAAATAGCTTCCATTGTGTGTGGTTGTTTGCTCTTGATTATAGATTTCTTTGTGATCGTCTTGTGCTCGGGGATCGTTGGAGAAGCTCATCATACTGTCATTAACTTTTGGTACTTTTGAAAGTTTAATCTTGGTCTTATGGCATGTATAGGCTAGTTCGTTTTTGAGTCAAATTTGAATGGTGTGTAAATTGAGCCATGCGAAAATGGCCAAGATTGCTTATTTGATAATGTTATTTTGAAAAATGGTTATATCTTTTTTCTGACTTTAATGTTAATGGATTCATGATATATGTGTGATATGTTTTTCTTTAATGGCTATTTATCTCGTTAATTTAAATGATATATGCATATGTTTGTTTGGTTTAAATGATTAGAGGAGTTGCAATTAAAATGATTGAAATTGTCAAATGTCATGGCTACTTTTTAACCGAATTTATTTACTTTATCTACATTTTATTATTATAGAACTAAAGTGAATTATTAATCACGATTGAATTGAACGATGTATAAATGTTAGTTATCATCTGGTAATACCTTGTAACCCCTCCGGCGACGGAAATGGGTTAGGGTGTTACATTTTAATAGTATTAGAGCTACGGTTTAGTCGATTCTCGGACTAACGTAGCGCATACTAGTCTAGCTATACATGCCATATGTTATTAAATGATAGTGTGATGACTTCTGATGCTTAAAATGTGTTTTTCGTTTAGTAAATGGATCAAGATCGTGAGCGAGCAATAGTCGATGATGTCGAGAGTGTGGCGCCTGCTCCCGCTCAAGGGGCCACGCCGGTTGAATCTCGGCCAGCTACAAGTAACTAAGACGAGGGGGCTAAACAAGCCTTCTATAATATGATAAGTGACTGGTTTAATCATTATATCCGGACAAATTCAGCTATTCAACAACCCTGAAACCTGAATAACCCACCTCCGGTGCTTGTAGTACCACCGACTACTGATCCTGTGAGATTAAGTAGGCCCCAGGTTGATAAAATAAGAAAATACGGGGCCCAAGAATTTCGTGCTACAGATGATGATGATGCTCAGAAAGCTGAATGTTGGCTCGATAATATTATTTGAGTATTTGAAGAATTATCATGTACTTTCGTTGAATGTTTAAAATGTGCCATGTCCTTGTTACGTGACTCTGTTTACTATTGGTGGAACACTCTGGTTTCAGTTGTACCGAAAGAACAAGTCACCTGGGATTTCTTTCAGACTGAGTCTCGCAAGAAATATATCAGTCAGAGATTTATTGACCAGAAATGTAAAGAGTTTCTCGAGCTTAGACAGGGCCGTATGACTATTATTGAGTATGAGCGAAAATTTGTGAGACTCAACCGTTATGCCCGGGAGTGTGTTTCGACCGAAGTAGCTATGTGTAAAAGGTTTAAAGAAGGATTGGGGGAAGATATAAAATTGCTCGTTGGTATTCTTGAAATAAAAAAATTCGTGGTACTCGTTGAGTGAGCTTGCAAAGCCGAAGAACTTGGAAAACAGAAAAGAAAAGCTGAGTTCGTAGCTAGAGATTTTCGTAAGAGATCTGCGGGTAAAACTTCTCAGTCAACACCAAAGAAGTTCAGAGATGATAGCAACCGATCTAAGACTACTGCAGGGCTTTCTATACGTGATCGACCACCAATGAGTTCACCAGATACCTCGATTGCCAGTGTTGGAAATACTCGATCGAATAAACTCGAGTGTTAACAATGCGGAAGACGACATGTGGGTGAGTGTTGGGGCAAGTATAACAATAGAGCTTGTTATAGATGTGGTGCACGAGATCATTTCATTCGGGATTGTCCAGAATCAGTCGAGAAAGATAATGTTCAGAGTACAAGACCGAGTGGCACTGCAACTAGGGGTAGACTACCTAGGAACACGGGAGGTAGGAGTGGTACTCAGAGAGGGGCTTTGGATACAGCAGTTCGATCTGAGGCTCGTGCACCCGCCAGAGCATATGCCATTCGCGCTCGAAAGGAGGCTTCATCCCCTGACGTTATTACCGGTATATTCACTCTCTATGATATTAGTGTAATTACTTTGATTGATCCCGGGTCAACTCATTCCTATGTGTGTGAAACGTTAGTATCTAGTAAGACTTTGCCTGTTGAGTCTATTGAGTTTTGATTCGGGTATCTAACCTCCTGGGTCAGTGTGTGTTAGTTGATAAAGTGTGCAAAAATTGCCCCCTAATGATTCAAGGTTCATGTTTCCCGGCAGATTTGATGTTATTGCTTTTTGACGAGTTTGACATAATTCTGGGTATGGATTGGTTAACCGTACACAATGCTTTGGTGAATTGAAAATAAAAAACTATTGATTTGCAATCCCAGAATGATGAGATACTTCGAATTGAGTCTACTGATCTGAATGGTTTACCAGATATGATATCTTTGATTTTAGCTTAGAAGTATGTGAGGAAAGGTTGCGAAGCTTACCTCACGTATGTGCTTGATAGTAAAGTGATCGACAAAAATATTGAATCCGTACCAGTTGTGTGTGAGTATTCGGATGTATTTCCTGAAGAATTGTTAGGTTTGCCGCCTATTCGAGAGGTAGAGTTTGGTGTCGAGTTAGTACCAGGGACGACTCTGATTTTGATTGCTCCATACTGAATGGCACCTACTGAATTAAAAGAGTTGAAAACACAGTTGCAAGAGTTGACAAATCAAGGTTTTGTGTGACTGAGTTTTGCTCCATACCGATTGCTCCATACTTGTGCTATTCGTGAAAAAGAAGGATGGAACTATGAGAATGTGTATTGATTATCGACAGCTCAATAAAGTGACAATCAAGATTAAGTATCCGTTGCTGCGAATCGATAACTTGTTTGATCAGTTAAAAGGAGCATTAGTGTTTTCGAAAATAGATTTGCGTTCGGGTTACTATCAGTTGCAAGTTAGAGACTCTGATGTGCCTAAAACTGCTTTTTGGACGAGATAGGGACACTATGAGTTCATGGTGATGCCATTCGGACTTACTAACGTACCTGCCATTTTCATGGATTTAATGAACCAAATCTTCAGATAGTTTTTAGACCGGTTTGTGGTTGTGTTTATAGATGATATTTTGATCTACTCCCCTGATGAAACTGAGCATGCTAGGCACTTGAAATTGGTATTATAGACTTTACGAGATAATCAATTCTATGCGAAGTTTAGCAAATGTGAGTTCTGGTTGCGGGAGGTTAGTTTCCTGGGGCACGTAGTTTCAGCGTCAGGTATTCGGGTTAATCCGAATAAGATTTCAGCTATACTCGATTGGAAACCTCCACGGAATATTACCGAAGTTTAGAGTTTTCTGGGACTTGCCAGATATTATAGGCGATTTGTGAAAGGTTTTTCGATGATTGCTACTCCGTTGACAAAGCTACTTCAGAAAAATGTTAGATTTGAGTGGACAGAAATATGTCAGAGAAGTTCCGATCAGTTGAAAACTTTGTTGACTGAAGCTCCAGTGCTTGTTCAACCGAAATCGGGTAAAGAGTTCATTATCTTTAGTGATGCTTCTTTGAATGGGTTGGGCTATGTTTTGATACAGGAAGGCAAAGTTGTAGCGTATGCTTCGAGACAGTTAAAGCCACACGAAAAGAATTATCCGACTCACGATCTTGAATTGGCCACTATTGTGTTTGCTTTAAAGATTTGGCGTCATTATTTGTTCGGTGAGAAATGTCATGTTTACTCTGATCACAAAAGCTTTAAATATTTGATGACTCAGAAGGATTTGAACTTGAGGCAGCGTCGGTGGCTAGATTACGAGCTAGTGATAAATTATCATCCGGGGATGGCTAATGTTGTTGCAGATGCTCTGAGTCGAAAATCACTGTTTTCCTTACGTACGATGAATGCGTGTTTGAATATGTCCGTAGATCGTGCGATAATAGCTGAACTAACAGATTTGTGAAGCTCAAAAAATGGATAATGATTTGTTAGCAAGAAGGGCTCAATGTGATTCCAATGCTGATTTGGATTTTCAACTTGACACTGAGGATTGCTAGAGATTCAGAAATTGATTGTGTGTTTTGAGGAATTCAGAGTTGATACATATGATTTTGAACGAAGCTTATGATAGAAGAATGTCTTTTCACCTGGGTAGCACGAAAATGTATAATGATTTGAAACAGTACTATTGGTGGCATGGTATTAAAATAGACATCTTAGACTTTGTGTCGAAATGCTTAGTATGTCAGCAAGTAAAAGCCGAGCATCAGGTACCATCGGGATTTCTTTAGCCGATTTTGATACCCGAGTGGAAATGGGATCGAGTCACAATAGATTTTGTATCTGGATTACCATTAACACCGAGCAAGAAAGATGCAATTTGCGTGATTGTTGATAGATTGACGAAATCGGCCCACTCCATTCCTGTCCGTTCATATTACTCACTCGATAAGCTAGCTGAATTGTACATATCACAGATTGTGCGATTACACGGAGTACCTATTTTTATAGTCTCGGATAGAGATCCGAGGTTTACATCACGGTTTTGGAAGAAACTGCAAGATACTTTAGGTACTAAACTACATTTTAGTACTACCTTTCACCCCCAAACTGATGGCCAGTTCGAATGAATCATCCAAATACTCGAGGATATGTTGAGATGTTGAGTTCTCAAGTTTGAGGGTACGTGGGAAAGATACTTGTCTTTGATCAAATTTGCATACAACAATAGTTTTCAGTCAAGTATCAAAATGGCAACTTACGAAGCTTTTTACAGTCGTAAATGTCGTACACCTTTGTATTGGACTGAGCTAAGTGAAAACAAGATACACGGGGTTGATTTGATTAAAGAAACTAAACAGAAAGTAAAAGTGATACGTCAAAATTTGAAAGCAGCGTCTGATCGTCAGAAATCTTATGCGAATTTGAAACGTAAAGATATAGAGTTTCAAATTTGTGACTGGGTATTTTTGAAAGTCTCACCATGGAAGAAAATTCTTAGATTTGGTCGCAAGGGAAAGTTGAGTACGAGATTTATTGGACCATACGAGATTATCGAACGTATCGGACCAGTTGCCTATAGATTGCCGTTGCCACCTGAACTAGAAAAGATCCACAATGTCTTTCACGTTTCGATGCTTCGCCGGTACAGATCCGACCCTTCACATGTGATTAGTTTGTCTGAGGTTGAGATTCAACCCGATTTAAATTATGAGGAAGAGCCGATTCGTATTTTAGCTCGCGAAATGAAAGAATTGAGAAATAAAAAAATATCGTTGGTAAAAGTGCTTTGGCATAAACATGTGGTCAAGGAAGCAACTTGGGAGCGTGAGGATTCAATGAAAGAACGTTATCCAAACCTATTCATCGGTAAGATGTTTGAGGACAAAAATCCTTAAGGGGGGAGAGTTGTAACAACCCGATTTTTACCCTAGTTGGAACAGTGGTTTCGGGACCACGAATTCGAGTAAAAAAATATTTATTTATTATTTATCTATGTTTTGAATGCATTAATTTGGTTGGCGTGAAATTTCATTTTAAAATTTGTATCATTTGAATGCCGATTTATTGAATAGGGTCTAAATGCATAACATTAAAACTTAATGAATTATTTGGTGATAACCAAATTATGAGGATTATTATTAGTGGAGGGATTTCATAGGAAATTTTGCCATTTCCAAGTGTAGTGGACGGCACTTGTTAATTGTTATTAATTTTATATAATGAATATATGCATTTTACTTATTAGTATTATCATATTATATGAATTGAAAGTAATAAAAACAAAGAAAAGGAATAAAATAAAACCACTTGCTTTGTTCTTGTTGAAATAAAAAGAAGAAGAAAATAGAAAAGAAACAAGACATTCGGCCTTCCTTGATTCAAAATTTAGGTATGTGTTTAGCTTTAATTTGAAAATTGTTTGTATTTTTGAGATGTTAGTTGTCTTTTAATCATAACCCATGAATTTATTTTCCTAATTGTTGAACATTGAATGTTCGGTCATGAGGTTGATATAAAGAAATGCTTTAGTTCTTTGTTGAATGTGTTAGAAAATAAAAGTTGGTGTTTGATTATTGAGGTTTAAATTTAGATGTTAGGTGATTTTGTGTTTATGGTATGAAATTGAAATAAATTGTTAAATGGCAAGTTAATTACGAAATGAAGATACATAAGGATTTATACAGGCATATGGAGCATTCGGTTATGGTACATTGAAATAAAGAATTGATGTATTTTAATTATTAAATACTTTGGACTATTTAGCAAATGTTGAATACCATGAGGAGCGAATAAGTAAACTTATTAATTATGCATTAAGAGTTGATTTGTTTATAAATTAAATTGAATGAGTTGAAATTGAAATTTTAATTAGATCAAGAAACGAGGAGATAGGAAGCGGATCAGGGAAAAGCGAAATTAATTGAATAGCCGAGAAACTTCATCCGTCGATAATCGAGGTAAGTTTTAAGCAATTGAGTTGATTGAATTTAATTATAATGTAATTCATGAATTCAATGGAAGTAAATAAATATATATGTATGGCTTGGCATAATTGAAGGTGATTATATATGTATAGCTTGGTATAATCGAAAGTGAATATATATGTATGGTTTGATATAACCGAAGGTAAATATATATATACATTTATTTGATCTAGCCGATTGTGGTATAGTTATGTGTATATATAATCAAAAGAGTGGTAAGCTTGAGATGAGCACTAAGTGTGCGAAATGAAATTGGTACTGAGTACTAAGTGAACGAAATTGATCATTTGGCACTATGCGTGCAAATTGAATTTATTCAGAGGCCTAAGTGTACAAGATCGGTTAATAAGCACTAAGTGTGCGAGTTTATCTTTAAGCATCAAAGATGGAGTTTGATAAATTTCGATATTATGAAATGTTTGCATTTGAGACATAAATTATATATGGTTGCTTATGAATTATATGAAAATGTTATGTGTGGAGTGATTATTTGGAATTTAGCATAAGCCATATATTTGAATGGCTTTGTACTTAAAATTGTGGATATACATTAAAAATGAATTTACTTATTGGTTCGGCATTGAGATTAGAAGTAGTATGCGTGTTTATGATTGTGCAAGTAAGTTTTTAATTGGTGAAAACATGTCTAAAACATGCTTGAAGTTATTATTATTATCAAGAGATTGATTGATAGATGTATTTAATTGCTTTTAACTTATTAAGCTAAAAATAGCTTACATTGTGTGTGGTTCTTTGCTCTTGATTATAGATTTCTTGGTGATCGTCTTGTGCTTGGGGATCGTTGGAGAAGCTCATCATACTATCATTAATTTTTGGTACTTTTGAAAGTTTAATCTTGGTCTTATGGCATGTATAGGCTAGTTGGTTTTTGAGTCGAATTTGAATGGTGTGTAAATTGAGCCATGAGAAAATGGCCAAGATTGCTTATTTGATAATGTTATTTTGAAAAATGGTTATATCTTTTTTTTTTTTGACTTTAATGTTAATGGATTCATGATATATGTGTGATATGTTTTTCTTTAATGGCGATTTATCTTGTTAATTTAAATGATATATGCATATGTTTGTTTGGTTTAAATGATTAGAGGAGTTGCAATTAAAATGATTGAAATTGCCGAATGTCATGGCTACTTTTTAACCAAATTTATTTACTTTATCTACATTTTTTTATTATAGAACTGAAATGAATTATTAATCATGATTGAATTGAATGATGTATAAATGTTAGTTATCATCTGGTAATACCTCGTAACCTCTCCGGCGACGGAAATGAGTTAGGGTGTTACAGATTCTCCTTGCCATAGATAACTTTCTCACATCCCAATTCTACAGTTTTTGCCTCACCTTATCAACAACAAAACTCAATGTATTTTTGGTAACCCTCTTCTGAAGAAGAGGAACACTTAAATACTTTCCAAGATTCTGAACTTCCTGGAATCCAAACATTTGAGTAATTTGATTGCTAACATCACCTGTGGTAACCTTGGAAAAGAAGATATTACTTTTCCTAACACTAATTCTGTGTCCTAAAGTCTCACAAAACTGATTAAGGATGGAATCTAACAGCCGTGCTTGATTTAGATGTGCTTTGCACTGGTCATCGGCAAAAAAAAAAATGTGAAACTGGAGGGCCATTACAAGATAACCAAATAGGTTCCCAATTACTGATATCCATTTCAGTCCGAATAGTATGCCCCAACCATTCCATGCAGAGAACAAAAAGATAAGGCGATAGAGGAAATCCTTGACGGATTCCTCTAATCGGTTTAAACTTTCGAGTAGGTACTCCATTCCAAAGAATCTGCATAGAAGAGGAAGATATAGTTGACATAATCACTTTTCGCAGAAAGATAGGGATTGTAATCGCACTCAAAAAGGTGGAAATAAATTCCCAACTAACTCTGTCGTATGCTTTCTCCAAGTCAAACTTAACGGCCATCCAGTTTTTCCCTTTCTGCTTGCACCACATAGAATGGATAACTTCTTGTGCAAGAATAATCTTATCAGATATGTTCCAGCCAACTATGAAACCAGCTTGTTCCTAAGAGATTAGTTTAGGAAAAATCACCTTAAATCAGTTTGCAATCACTTTCATAACCAACTTATAAAGCACAGAGCATAAGCTAATGGGCCGAAATTGACTGAAATCTTTGGGACTCTGTTTTGGGAATTAAAACAATCAACGTGTAATTCAGCTCCTGCTCGATCGGTCTTCTATAAAAGACATCTTTGACCCGCTGACACACATCACCTCCAAGACTGTCCCACTGAATTTGGAAGAAAAGAGCATGATATCCATCACTACCAGGCGCTTTCAGAGGCGCCATGTCAAATAACACCCTTTTGATTTCCTCATTAGTGACATTAGCTTCCAAAAAAGAAACCTTCGAAAAAGTAAGTCTAGGAAAACCAAAACTAGGAATGCTTCTTAAGGTAAGGGAAGTCTCACCATAAAGCCTTTCAAATAATTCCACCACCTTATTCTAGAAGATATCTTGATCAGAACACCATTCCCCATCATCGATATGTAATGTAGTAATACGATTAAATTTCCTTCTCTTGGTCATACTACTATGATAAAATTTTGTGTTTCTATCACCCAAATGAAGCCAATCACAGTGAGCCTTTTGTCTCTAGAGTAAGCCCTCATGGTCAAGAACATTTTCCAACTCATCTCAAACGTCCAATTCTTTTTGGGCTAACTAACTAGAGGGGAAATGATCAAAGGCCTTTTGAATATTATTAAGCGATCGCATAAGATGTCGCTTGCGTGCACCCAGAAATCCATACATATTCCTATTCTAGATTTTAACAGAAGAAGTAAAATTATTTAAGGAATCGGCCATATTACTTGCAAAATTCCACTTTTCTTTTACAAAAGTGGGAAAAGTGTTATGTTGCGTTCATCCTGCTAAAAATTTGAAAGGTCATCCTTTAGTCATGCCAAAGTCCGGTCTAGTAGAAAGTAAGAGAGGCCGATGATCAAATTTAATATGAGTGAGATGTTGAAATAAGCACTACAAAAACATTGACATCCATTCATCATTTGCTAGAGCCCGATCTAATCTTACAAAAGTACCACCTCGTTGCCAAGTGTAAGAGGGTCCACTATACCCTAAATCCTACAAAGGACAAGAATCGATGAAATTACCGAATAAGTCACAACGTTTACCTACGGTAAAGAGACTTCTCTTATCCATAGAAGATAAAATGGTGTTGAAGTCTCCCATAATTAGCCAAGGAATAGACTGTTGGGGACACAAATTTTAACCCTTCCCAAACTTTCGTTTCAGTCTATTAGGGCTGCCATAGACAAAAGAGATAAGAAAAGACTTATTAGAGGTAAAATTATCAACACGAAGAAAAATAAATTGAGGATGACTACTAATGATTTGAATTCGAATAGAATCCTTCCATCCCACCCACATGCCACCTGAAAATCCAACAGCTTCTACCCGATGAGAAAAATTAAAGCCCAGTTCCTCAATAATAAATTAGTTTTTTACCGCTTACTCTCGGTTCAACCAAGCAAACAATATCTAGTCTATGTTCCGCATTATATTCTCGAAAAGCTCAAATAAAATTCCTCATAGCAAACCCTTGACAGCTCCACGAGAAAAGTTTTAGATTTGGTTCCATAAAAAATTGGAAGACAATTAAAAAAATAAAATATAACAAAACCCAAACAAATAAAATTCAAAAGGAACAAAAGAAAAAAAACGCAGCAGCCTTACTGCCCAAGGGAATTAAACCCCTCCTTTTGCTCATCATCTTTGGTAGAATTTCCAGAATCAAAATTATCCTTAAAGATAGCTGAAATACTCTTTGCTAATTGTTCCATGGATTTCTTTAAGGAAACACGTTGGGAGCTAGAATTTTTGAATCGCACGTTGCTGCCATGAAAGATTTTATTCTACTTACTAATTCTACCTTTAAATTTATTCCTGAAATAATCTTTGCTAATTGTTCCATGGATTTCTTTAAGGAAACACGTTGGGAGCCAAAATTTTTGAATTGCACGTTGCTGCCATGAAGGATTTTATTCTACTTACTAATTCTACCTTTAAATTTATTCCCCTTGCTCAACATGAAGAGCCCCATTGGAACCCAAGAGCTGTTTATGGACAGAGCATCTTTGATTTCGATGAAGACCACTGCCAAATGCTTGCCAGAGTCAAGGCTACCTACGTCCACCGCCACTTTTCCTCTGCCAGAGCCCTTTAAAGTTGAGGTTGAACAGTGCGCTAAAGATTGCCTTTCCACATGCAGGATCTCTCCGTTGATGACATCATTTGGCACTGCTTCCACTGCTAGGGATCTACTATAGCTACCAGGAGCAATAGAGGCCTATTGTTTCTCTCCTTCCTAGACATCTTGGTCCATCAAATCCCAGGCCTATTTAGGCGAAGAATCCCCTAGGCCCAATCTAGTGTCAAGCTCATCTGTAATCTAAACAATCTCATTAGCACTATTGTGAATCAAGCTGAAACCCATTTGCAGCCCAATATTCCTTTTGATAACCGGGCCTAGAACAATTTTAGAGACCGCCTCCTTAAATTTACCTTTATTATTTTTCCTACTTAATTCTAACTAATCGTTATTCTGGATACCCAAATCTTTCCTGCGCTTATCTTCATTTAAAATAGCTTTCCCTTTAGAGCTACGAAAATCAACCATATCTCTGTCATGAATTTCTTTGTTAAAATCCCTATTATTAAGGCCATTGAATTGGGAACGTTCCTTTTCTCTCTCTTGATTTCTGGATAATTTCTGCAAGTTTTCCTTAAATTTACGCCTTGATTTCATTTCTACAATCATCCACAGTTTGTAGTTCTTGTCCTTCTTCTCCAATTCTTCAACGTTCAATTTTTAATTCTCCGATGCCGTCACAGATGAGTCAATGTTCACCTCAACCGTAGAGTCAGGACTTTTAAAGTTGCAAATGTTTTCCACATGACCATACCTTCCACAGTGAAAGCAAATAGTAGAAAGAGATTCATATTCCACCTTTTGTGGTCGACCATTGATTAAGATTTGGGCCACCAATGGCTTTTCCAAATTGACATAAACCACCTTTCTAGCAAACCGTGTAACACCCCTTACACGTATTCCACACCAAAACAGTGTACGAGATATTACCAGAACATAACACATACCATTAAATAAAACCAAGACAAAAATATGGCATCCAATTAGAACATGAAACATTATAACATATGTCTTTAACAATATTTGCCAACTTCAATGGCTTTGTACAAAATAATCGATCACATACTGTAGCCTATATTTTAAGCCTAGGCAATTATGACACGTAACAAAAATAACTAAGCCAACTATACATGCCATAATTCAAAATGTTTAGTTAAAATACCAAAAGTATTGATAGTGCGGACAGATCTTCAACGATCTCTAATTACCGTGCTAGCTGGATGACGCTATAAAACAAAAAAAAAAAAAAAAAAAAGAAAGTAAGCTTATTGCTTAGTAAGTAAGTATATAAATAATAAATAAGGAATCTAATATGTTTACAAAGTAACTCAATCATATTTATTTTTAATTTCACTATTTACTCCAATTTGATCAAGCTGTCCCTCCTGCATCATGTTCACTAAATAAATCATAACTCGAGTTACGAAACTTGAAATCCAATTCCGTAAATTTTCCTTGAAACTAGACTCATATATATACTTATTAATTTTTTTCTAGAATTTTTGGTCAAGCCAATTAGTACAGTTTATTATTTAAAGTCTCCCCTGTTTCAGGGCTCGGCCACTCTGACCCCTGTATATTACGATTCATATATCTCCCTATTCAGAATTTCAATGACTATGCCATTTATTTCTTATAAAACTAGACTCAATAAGGATTCCATACATGTAAGGTAAAACTCCTAATTGTTTCTTTAAAATTTATGGTGAATTTTTAAAGTCTGAACAGAGAATCATGCAGTCATTCTGAACAGGTCTCACGAAAATATATATTTCTCTAAATATAAGATTATTTTGCTTTCTTTGTTTCTTTTACATGAAAATAGACTCATTAAGCTTTAAATAAATATCTCATTCAGCCTATAAATAAATTCCCATTATTTTTGGTTATTTTTCAAATTCACGACACTGCGTCTGTCCAAAACAATATTATTGCTAATTCACTCTTTTACACTTTCTTTATATTAATCTCATTTTAACATGCATACCACAATTCATTTTCACCACATTTCATACATCACAAGTATAGGTCCATGGTTACAATGTCACCATAAAGCCATCCCGTTGAACAATTCGGATCAATTCCCGATACTTGATGGTTTCAGCACACAGCTCCACCATCATATTTCATATAATTCGGCTCTCTTGTACACATGGTGAACACTTAGTACCACCCATGTGACCTAGCCAATTTATCTCGTAGCTCTCTTGTC
Source organism: Gossypium anomalum (assembly GCA_025698475.1). Classification (NCBI taxonomy): domain Eukaryota; kingdom Viridiplantae; phylum Streptophyta; class Magnoliopsida; order Malvales; family Malvaceae; genus Gossypium; species Gossypium anomalum. The sequence goes on along the minus strand of CM046961.1, from coordinate 40,029,898 downwards.
TACATGGTGTCCTTCACTTGGAATCACACATGCGACCTAGCTACATTTATCTCTCCCGTAGCTCTCTTGTCTACATGGGATACATCCCGTATCACACATGTGACCTAGCCACTACATAGTATCTCGTAGCTCTCTTGTACACATGATGTGCACTCAGCACCATACATGTGACCTAGCTACACTCCATCTATATTATTCAATCTTTCCAAATGTTCAACCAGGATTTCTCTCTCTATTACTTATTTCCGTTCTTCCAATAGTCAATTTATGCTTCAACATCAGCTAATATATATATAATAGGCTGAAATATAAAAATGTAAATGAAGTTAATGTATTATTTACATACAAACTTACCTCAGTGCAAAATATGGAAATTTTGCAATTTAGTCCAAAACATTTTCCTTCCCTGCTTCGAGATCGATTCCACGCCTTTCTTGATCTATAACAACACATTTAGCTCATTTAACACTCATACTATTTATTTCAATCCAAAAATCACATTATGGAAAAATTACATTTTTGCCCCCTAACTTTTACAAGATTACGATTTTGCCCCTAGGCTCGGAAATTTAATTTCAGCCCTTATTCTTATGTTTAATGTTGCTGATAATTTTTATCTTCTATGGCAACATCAAATTCTCACTCTAACACATAGTTATGAACAATAGGTATTTTTACCGATTATGCCGTTTTGTTCATTTTCGCTAAAAATCACTTAGAAAAGATCATTCTCCCAACTTCAAACATTCATATTCTACCATCAAACATCAAAATACATATATATCATTCATGGGTAAATTTTTAAACATAAACCCTAACTTGAAATAATGGTAGAAATAGGTAGACCGAGTTACGAGGATTTCAAAAATGTAAAGAACATTAAAAACGAGGCTTGAATGCACTTACTATTGAGCTCGAAAACTTGGGAAAAACCCTAGCTATGGAGAACATGCAAGTTTCGACCAGCTTGATGAAGATGAACACATTTTTGTGTTATTTTTCCCATTTTATTTCATTTTATATACAAATGACCAAAATGCCCTTACTACTAAACTTTCTAATAATTCCATCCATGTCCTAATTTTTGTCCATATAAAAGATAATAGTCTAATTGCCATTTAAGGACCTCTACTTAAAACCCCCATTTCAATCTAATACTTTATAAATTAGACACACACATTTTTCACCTATTTCAATTTAGTCCTAAACGTCAAATTAAACATCCAATAGATAAAATTTCACAACGAAATTTTCACACAATTAGGAAATCATAATATAAACGCTAAAAATTAATCATAATAATTTTTTTTTAAAATCTCAGATTCGTGGTTTCGAAACCACCGTTCAGTTTTGGCCCTAAATCGAGCTGTTACAAACCGTCCCCTCATCCTACTATCAGTGTTCATATCTATCTTGACCACTTTAGCCACTAATTCTCCAATTTTTGTAATGATTTTATGGTTGTATAAGCAACTAGGTAAAGCAGGGAATCTGATCCACGCTATCACTACACTTGGGTAAGCCTGTTTAGGGTCAAACGTCATTATCCAAGGCTGAACAGTCAAATATTGGCCAAAAATAGTCCAGGGTCCTTCAGAGAGGGCCTTTTCATAATCCAACTTGTTTTGAAATTTGACTAGGAAATAGCCATTTTCAATATCCATCATGTTAATAGGGGTTGAGGGTCTCCACATGCTGTAAATTTGGTTCTGCAAAATCGAAAAACCAATATTATGGCCTAGAAGTTTTAAGATCACAGTATTATCCATACCCTAGATGAGGATTTGATGAATCCTATCTGAAAAAGTAATAGAAGGCACGCCATTCACAACAGTCCTCTGAATGTCCCCTTCTAAAATATCAATAACTTCCTTTTCTTTCGAGCCATTGAAACCACCCTTTAAAGACTGGATGACAAGCATGTCTCTCCAAGAAGTAGGTTGATCTGAGGACAGCTCAATCATCATGTCGTTACTCATCTCTTTTTCCTTGTCTCTAAACCTAACATTCTTAGGAATCAACTCCTCCACAATGGATTTTCTAGTATCAACATTTTCACAAATAGAAATCAACATTTTGGATTGAAAATAACTTTAAACTCAAAATGATTGTAGTAAAAAATGATCTGAACCCAAACTTAACCCGAAAGAAAACATATTAAAATTCTATCTTTAAAATGTCTAATTCATGCTCAAACCATCTAAAACTCAAATGATACTCTTTTGTAAAGGGACCTGAGTTCATCATTTAGAAACATACTAACTAGTAATCAAGACTTTATGCATTCAACTAAATGACATTAAAGCATACTCAAAACTAATATACCAAAGTTTATCACATTAAACTATACCAATATGCCCTCAATGGCACCTTAAAGAATCAATAAAAAATGTATTTATTCAACCAATCAAACAATCTCCCATTAGACTTCATATTAACCATATAACTTATGCACTAAACCTTACCAAGATCAAACATTTACCTATATGACACAAGTTCATAGTTTTAACCAATATGACATAAGACACCATCAAATCCAATCTAAGTCAACAATTCAAATCATCAAAAAAAGCATAAACCAAACATTACATTCTAATTTCATCTATATCATAATTTAGATCACATGACATTTCCAAAATAACTTCATCACATGCATCATATAAGCATACCATGAGAACATTAAGTTTAACATATTACATACCAGTTCTAGACACATTGAAATTCCAACTAGAACATCAACTTTATTAACTCAAAATGCCCTATATACATGCCAAAAAATTGAACTAAGGAGTCAAAATCTACCAAGACAGAAGCTTGGTAGTGTGAGCTTTAACGTTGATCCGTTCGACAAGTTCCACAAAACGTTAACTACAGAAAATAGGAAAATACAAAAAGTAAGCTTATAAATCTTAGTAAGTTCATAGCTAAAATTCAAATCAGCCTACCTTAATTTAAACATTTTGAAACTAAAAAACAGCTTAAATTAATTAAACCTGACAAAGCATTTACCAGAACCGATAAAACTAGTGCTAAAAGAATTCATATTTTACTTTATACTCATCAATAGTTAATCAAAATCATTCTTATATATATATTCCATTAAATCAATACCAAAGTGAAATAGTCTAAAATGATCATTCACTAGCACAAAACTATAACGCCCTTGACCCGACCTGATCTACCAGATTTGAATATCAAGTGTTACATCCTTCTTACATATATAACTTGAAAATTTCTTTCTTTTGTTCGCCTATGTAAGATTTTGTTTTAAGGTTTACATTGTAAAGTTACCTATACATTTTAAAATGATAAAATTTGGGGTATTCTTTATTCTATCACTTAAACTACTATGTACATTTTGGAGTACTACTTATTTATTTATGAGTAGACTTTAACTATAAACAAATTGAATTTCTACTTAGACGAATTATGCACAACCTTTGACACGCCGCATGTTTCCCTTTGTATGCATAATAGCCCAAAGCGCTGCTTCCTTGGCATAGCCCTGGCATTGTCTCTCGGTGCATATTATTTTACGAACCTGAAAAGAGAAATAACTTTTGTAAGTTTATAAAAACTAAAAGAGCTAAACCTCAGTAAACCTTTTCATTCATTCTACATTGCCTATGTTATTTTACACATCCATAGGGCATTTCTTGACCTTTCTCTCTTTTTTGGCAGGTACAAGATTGAGGCTACCATTTTTCTTTATTCAGAACCATTTTCCTCTCTCTTGAGCGTACTGTACTTAACATATCTTTACTTTCTATGTCCTTTCTCAAATATTACCTTATTATAAGACTTAAATTCTTCCATACTTACTGATCTTATCATTTTCTTCGGGTGGGGTAGACTACGGCCAATACTTAACTAAGAATTCACCCAGTTCTTTTTTGCTTTAGGGTACCCTCTATACTTATCTTTAATATATTTCATTGCCTCACCACATACTCTAGCAAAAACTAGCCTTAATATCTAGTCCTTATGACTATATAAAGGTCACCATTTACTTACATATAGAGCCTTTCTTTCAATGTTCCTTAGATACTTAGTTCTTTCTACATGTCCATTCATCATCTCATATACTTACCTTAACTTTAGAGTCCTACTTTCCTTTTGCCTTCAAAGAGCTAGTCATGCCATTCTTTCTTGATTTCTTACACGTCAGTCATTTAGTTTTCCATAGTGACTATGTTCTTTCCTTTGAATAGCTAGAAACATGAAAATATATAGACTTTTTCATGTCATTTTTAACTCAATCTCATGCAATTTCGGTGTAATTCTTGTAAAAAATATAGCATAATTATAAAATAATTAAATTGTACTTAAATTATTAAAACATATAATTTTAATTAATTTTATAATAAATTTTGATTGATTTTGATTTTTTTTGATAGATTTGCACAAAGGGTAAAAATTGGCTCGGTAGACACTACTAAAAGTACAAAATCGAGAAGCAATTTTTGAAGTATTTCATAATATAATTAATTTTAATTTTAATCCAATTTATTTTGGATTAAATGATAATTATTAATTAAACTATGAAAGGAGGCCTAGTTGTGCTAAACCGAGAAGACCAATCCAACCGAGCAAATGGGCTGCCTAAAATCGTCCAACATGCTGACCTAATTAGATCAAATTAGCTGATTATTTGACTTGCTAATCAGCCCTTGAAGTTTTCTTGAAATTGCATTCAAACCCCTCCACTTATCAAGCTTTTGTAGATTTGCCCCTAGCTAAATTTAGCAAGTTTGAAAGCTTCAAACCTGCCACATGTGTGGCTGGCCATGGGGGGAGTTAAAGGCTGCTGATTTTTGCTATTTTTAGTAACCTATCCAACCTATAAATACGCCCATTTACTGTTCATTTAAAACACACCTCTCATCCTTTCATTCCTCACTTTTCTCTCACTTTCTCTCTTCAAAACCCTTCCTTTGTTCTCCATTTTTCCAATCCATTCCCTTGTCGATTTCCCCTATTGGAAAAGAGCCCTTCAACCACCATTTGTTGTAACATCCCGATTCTAGGTCTAGTCAGAACTGTGGTTTTAGGACCACAAATCCGATGCAGTAAAATTTATTTTTATTATATTTTTATGGTTTACAGTTTTATGGAACAATTCAGTGAAAATCTCATTTAAAAATTTCGACGTTTGGGCACTCAATTTAGTTTTAAGGAGTAAACTATAAAAAGTGCAAAACTTGAATTCTAGATATTAAAGGTGTCCAATTGCTATGAGATTTTAAATTAGAGGTCCTTATATGATAATTAGACCATTTGTTAAGTTAGTGGATAAAAATGGACATGTTTAGGAAAATTTTTAAAGAAAGGCTTCAAGGACATTTTGGTCATTTGGTAAATAAAAGAATAAAAAGGGAAAATCAAGTCAAAATTTGGTGTCCATCTTCTCTCCTTGGCCTAAATTCTCAAGAAACCATAGCTAGGGTTTTCTTCAACTTTCAAGCTTGATTGTAAGTGCACCCTAGCCCCGTTTTTAATGCACTTTATGTTTTTGAAGTCATATTCACCCGATCTTTCCATTTCTACCACTATTTTGAAGTAGGGCTCATGTTTAAAAATTTACCCATGTGTGACATGCATGTGTTTTGATGTTTGATGGAAGATATGGTATGTTTAAGGTATAATAAACAACTTTTGCTAGGTGATTTTTTATGGAAATGCATAAAATGACCTATTTGTAAAATGGGTAGTAAAACTCTAATTTGGAAAACGTGGACTGATATGAGCGTGTATATGGTTAGGCTAGGCTTCGGTTACCAAGAAATTAAACACATTTCATTTTACGAGCCTAGGGACTAAAATGTAAAATGTCAAAAAGTTAGGGACAAAATGGTAATTTTGTTTAGGATGCAAATTAATGTAAATGTATGTGTAAAACTATAAATTGATAGCCGAATTTGCTCATATAGACTCGGAACAACCGATTACGAAACTAGATCGAGGAAAACAAAAGGTCTTGAAATAGTTAAGTTCGAATACAAACCATTCTCAAGGTAAGTTCGTGTAATTTAATTTGGTACGTTATTATGTTTTAATTGAATTGTGTGATTGAGATAATATATATATATGTAATGATACACACTACGAAATAATCATAAGATGGAAGACATGAATAAAATGTCATTGTCCCGGTTGAGCATTGTATTTCGATAGATTATAATAATTTCCTTGAACTGAACAAAGATAATATAGAAAGGATTTAGCCCGGATGGGTAATCCTGAGCTTTACTCTCTTGAGCAAATGTTATGAAATGGATTTATCCTAGACGGGTAATCTATAGTAGGCTCATTAAAGCTAGCGTTATCGAAGGGATTTAGCCTAGACTGGTAATCCTGTTATATAAATGTGGCTTGAGAGTGTGCCCTATGAATATGTGCTCAAAGAGCACTCTGGATGTAAATTGACAAACGATGGACAAGTATACGTCGAGTATACTACCCGAGTCTCCATCGAGATTTACAATAGTTCAGCGAAAAGAAATCTTGAAAAAATAAAAATTTTGAAATAATATGAAATTTTATATTACAGCGAGCTCATCTATGTTGGTTTGAATACTTCATGATGTGTATGACTAACTTGTTTAATGAGTGAATGTATTTAGGTAACTTGTCAAATTTATTGATGGAATGAATGCGTATGTATGCTTATTTGTATAGTTATGGCCGGTAAGTTTTCTTTCTATTACGCGAACTTACTAAGCATGAAAATGCTTACCCCGTTTTACTTTTCCTTGTTTTATAGTACTATTAAAGCTCGCAAAGGTTGGAGGATTTGGTCGGAGCAAGATCACACTATCCAAAAATCTCCTTTTGGTATAGCTAAATGATTCATTTTGGTATAATGGCATGTATAAGCTACTTGGCATAGATGAAGGCTTGCAAGTAATATTTTGTGACTTAGCCATTGGAATGGCTAAGGATATTCAAGTGGTGCATCTATGATGTTAATGTATGTCCAAATTCTTAAGTGTCAAGTATGATTGATGATACATTTTGTAAATGACCATTGAAATTGGCTAACATTGGTTTAAGTTTATATGCATACGAAGATGTCTTTCATGGATGTGGAAATTGCATGGTATGAGTTAAGAAGTATGTAAATGATGTGTGGATCCCTTGGTTGTGGCTGAATTGGTTGTATGTTTATAATTGGAATGGTATTACATGTTTTTGTGTAGGTTGTGCATGGAAGGGTGGCAAAAAGGCTTGGTAAATATCCTTATTTTTGTCCACATGGGTAGACACACAGGCGTGTGTCTAGGCCGTGTGTGACACACGACTTGCCCCATGGGTGTGTGTTTCGACTGTGTGTCCCCTTTACCTTAATTGTTGCAAAACAAAATGCTCAGTATCGAGCACATGGGTAGAGACATGGGTGTGTGTCTCAGCCGTGTGGACGGCACGGCCTTGAATATGGGCGTATGCCCTGGTCGTGTGAAGTCTGCACCTATTTTATGAAAAATTATGAAAATTTATTCGACCACATGACCTAAGCACACGGATGTGTGCCTTGGCTATGTGACTTCAATTTGTTGATGACGTCATAAACAGAGAGTTACACGGGTTAGGGACATAGGCGTGTGTGACCACACAGCCTGCCCACACGAGCGTGTCCCAGGCCACCCCTGTTATGGTGAAAAGTTTCCTAAGCGTTGTAAAATTTCCTAAAGTTCTCAGTTTGGTCCGAAACACTTTCAATGTAAGTTTTGAGCCTCGTAGGCTCGTTTTAGGGATGAAATGATTATTTATGAAAAGTTTTAAATTTGAGTGGAAATTTGTGTCTCAATTTTGAATGCTTGTTTGAGCTTAATTTCGGTAATGCCTCGTACCTTGTTCTGACGTCGAATATGGATAAGGGGTGTTACATTTGTAGCAGCATTCAAGTGATCGTAGAAGTCTCGATTCAACAAGAACAAGCAGAGAAGGAGGAGCGGAACAAACTAGTCAAGTTTCGGAGAAATACCGGATTTGATTCTAGTTCTCTACCCTTAAATTTTTATTGTTGTTGCTATGAACATGTCTATGAATACTTGTTAGGTTGATATGTTTACTTTAATTAATATGGCTTAAAGTAATTTGTGTTAGGTTGATTGCATTCCGTCCACTTAAGTTATTAAAATTATGTTTGTGTTGTTATAGGTCTTGGTAAATTGCTTGATTAAGTAAAATCATGATTAAGTTATTCTTACATAATAATTGTAAGGTAACTAATGAATTAATTATTAAATCGTGTTGAAATTGTAATTAATTGACAAAATACTTAATCAGTACATGTTTAATCTTCTAAGGTAGCTGAGGGTTAAATTAGCAACGGTATTAAACGGTACATTAGGCTTCCATAACTTGCAAGTTTATTGTGATTAAACTATTTCAATGTAGGAAAACATTGTTACCTCACATAATCTTTTATATGTTTATGAAGATTGATTAATTCTTTGAATTGGCATTGGATAATGTTCAAGAGATTAGTTAATTTAATAAGTACGTATGAGCAGTAGTTAGCAAATTACCAACTTACCGTGAATTTATTCGTAACAACATGAATATGAGTTTAGTAATTCTAAGTTAAGAAATATAATTAATCTAACAAAATTATGTCATCTTGATTAAAATCATCTTTTGAAATCGTGCATTGGAACTTTTATTTTTATTTTATTTTATTTTACTTAGTTAAATTTTAGTTTTTAATCACTTTCTCAAAATCAAAATATTTTTCTTCATCAAAGTGTTTTTAATTGCACTCATAAATAATTCTTTGTACAGTCCCTATGGGTACGATAACTCAACATGTACTTGTCACTTTATTACTTGTCACGATTGTGTACACTTGCACATTTCCATCATTCCAAGTTTTTGGCGTCGTTATTTGTGAAATTGTTAATTTTTTATTTTGGTCTATTTTTTTCTGTTAAATTTTAATTCCATTTTTTTGTGTTTGTTTCAGGTGTTTATAAGTATTGATCCAATTATTGACTTACTCCCCATAGACCTTGAAATTGGAAGAACTGTCAGACAAATGAGAAGACAAGTGAACAAAAGAAGGACCAAAGAGATGAATATCAGAAATCAAAACCAAAATCCAAAAGGAAAATTTGCTTATAATACTCACAATCCTATCATTGTTGCCGATGATAGAAACTGCGCCATTCGACAATATGCCATTCCTCTATTAAATGAGCTCAATTTGAGTATAAGGAGACTCAAAATTGAGGCACAAAAATTTGAGCTGAAGCCAGGAATGTTCCAAATGTTGCAAAATATAGATCAATTTAGTGAGATTCCTACTGAAGATCAACATCTTTATCTTTGGGTGTTCATGAAAGTGAGTGACTCATTTAAACTAGCTGGGGTGACTGAGGACACCTTGAGACTGAGATTATTTCCATACTCCTTAAGAGATAGAGCACGAGAATGGTTAAACTCTCTACCGTTTGGTTTCATAACTACATGGCAAGAGTTGGTTGAACGTTTCTTAAGGAAATATTTCCCTCCATCTTTAACTTCCAATATCTGAAATGAAATCACTTCATTTCAGCAAATTGATAAAGAATCTTTATATGATGCATGGGAGCGGCTCAATGAGTTATTATAAAAGTGACCTCATCGCACCATTCCTTACTGCATTCAAATGGAGACTTTCTATATTGGTCTCAATATTTATACAAGAATGATGGTGGATTCTTTGGAAAATGGAGCCCTTCTTTCTAAGTCTTACAATGATGCTTACAAAATTATTGAAAGAATTGCCAGCAATAACTATCAGTAGGCAACCAACAGAGCAGCCTTAGAAAGAAAAATAGTAGGAGTACATGAAGCAGACACACTTGCTTCTTCGGCAGCCCAGGCATCCTCTATGTCTTCTATGCTCAAGAACATAATTGTTAATGGTTTCAATGGTAACTTTCCAGGTCAGCAGTCGAACCAATTCAAGAATATTTCTTATGAATACTATGGAGATGACCATTTCTTTAAAAATTGCCCATCGAATCAAGAGTCAAAATATCACATTGGAAATCAGAATTTGAATGGTCCACAATCAAGTTCTTACAACTCCTCATGGCAGAATCATCCAACTTCTCCATGGAGTAATCAATGGGTGGACCATAGCAACTCTTCTATGCCATTCCAAATTATTCACTAGAATATTCTCAACAAGTGCAACAACACCCACAAACTGAATCTTTAAGTAATCTTGAGAATTTGCTGAAGGCGTGCATAGCGAAGAATGATGAACTAATCCAAAGCCAAGCAACAACATTGAAGAATTTAGGAAACCAAGTGGGACATCTAGCCAATGAGCTCAGAAGCAGCCCCCACGGTATTTGGCTGAGCGACACAGAAAATCCAAGAAATTTAACATTGCAAATCAGTCACTTTGCCAAGTGGAAAGACATTGGAGCCCAAGGTGGTTGAGGTTCAAGATGAGCCTGTTATAGCTCAAGACAAAAGGAAGTTCAACTGAGTGTTGAAACTTCTATATCACAGAAGTTGGATTTGATGATGCTTGATGAGGTAAACTCTAAACCAGTTAGTTTTGATTACCTAACACCGTTGTAGGATATAGAAAAATATCCATAGAAGAGTTGTCTAGTTAAAGCTAAGATTCCACCACTGCCATATCCTCAACGATTTCAGAAGCAGCAAAATGATACTCAGTTGAAGGAAATATTTTATGATGAGGTGACTTTTAATGACTTCAATGTTGGTAAATCCCCAGATATGGTTGAAGGCTGCTCTACTTTTTCCAAGATGGAATCATTGGCTTCTACAGAATTAGAACTCAATTCTTTAAACGATCCGTTAGAACATATTCTACTAAAGGATTCGCCAAGTGATAATGAAGACAAGGAATATTTGGCTTGGTTAGAAGCTAATTCGAAGGAAATCACTCAAGAAGTTCCACTCAAATCATTAGAGTTATCATCTCAGGAGTATAAGCAACCAAAGTCATTGATTAAAGAGCCAGCTGAATCCGAACTAAATATTTTGTCTCCTCATTAGAAATATGACTATTTGGGTCTGTCTTTGACTTTACCTGTAATTATTTTAGTTGAGTTCACCAAATATCAAGAATAAGAGGCACTTGTGATTTTGGGAACTTACTAGAAGGATACTGGATGGATCATTTCATATATTCGAGTCACAGGTTAGAGGATTTGTAGGAATTTCAGGAAGTTAAATAAGGCCACCAAGAAAGATCATTCCGGGTTTTTTTCCCTAATAAGATGTTGGATAGATTTGATGGGAAAGAATATGATTACTTCTTAGATGGCTATGGTTAGTATGACAAATGGTCATTTGACACCGTCATGGTCAATGACAATCCTGAATAAAATGGAGGGAGTTATCTTCACTTCTATGTCGTTATTTTATATTTTTAGTTTTTTTTTCTCATTTGAATAAAATGGTAGACTTAGATAAAATTTTCTTTGGTTCATTACATTAATTAAAACTCTGTCTAGGAGATTGGGACTTAAGCGGGACCATCTATGACCCTTCTAGTATTTCTTGGGAGTTTAATTTAATGTAAATTTTTGAAAAATATTTTTCTAGTTAGCCCGAAAAATTTAAGTATTTTTTTATTAAATAAAGGGTCAACTTTTAACCCAAGCACTAATTTCTTTGAGTTTTTATTAGTTTACTTTCAGTACAAAAGCTTAGGATCCAAAAGGGAGCTGCCATTGGGCTTAAGACACTATTAAGAGGGGAAATATTCAACCATTTTCCATACAAACCAATAGCCCTTACCTTGCTCGAGCGCTACTCCCAAGTAGCCCAATAGTGCATCTCACTTAACCCCTTAATGTTGCAGTCCTTAGCTCCCTGAATCACCATCCCAAACACCTTTATTCGAAGTCACCAACTATTGCACCTAAACTATGTAACACCCCTTATCTGTATTCGACGTCGGAATAGGGTATGAGGCATTACCGGACGTAAACACAAGCAAACATACATTTCGAGTTGTAAATTTGGCACCAAATTAAAACTTTTTAACAATCAATCACATCGTCCCAAAAACGAGCCTACGAGGCCCAAAACATGCTTTAAAAGCGGTTCGGGACTAAATCGAGAACTTTGGAAAATTTTACAACACTTAGAAATTTTTTGCCTAAATAGGGGTCACACGCCCGTGTGGCCTGGGACATGCCCTTGTGGGCAAGTTCTGTGGTCACAATGTCCGTGTCCCGAACATGTGTAACTCTCTGTTTGTCACCCAAGAAAAAATTAAAGTCACACGACCAGAACACATGCCCATGTCCCGAGGCCGTGTCCTTCACACGGCTGAGACACATGGCCATGTGCTGGATACTGAGCATTCTGTTTTGCAATAATTTAAGTGCAGGGGACATATGGCCAGATCACACGCCCATGGGGCTGACCGAGTGTCTCACACGGCCTAGACACACGCCCGTGTGTCTACCCGTGTGGACAAGAGCAAGGCTATTTACCAAGCCATTTTGCCACCCTCACTTGTACACATCTACACAACATCTCATGACACAAATTCAAGCATGTAAGAGCAACCAAACCATTCACAATTATGACCATCACATACCAGTACCATATCAACATCTATCATACACACAACATTTATCATGCCATAAATCATTCATGTCAATTTCACCATCATTAGGCTTCATTTAACTACTTTTAGTTACCTTATTGTACACATAAATTTATCATCTCATCAATAGACCACATTACAAAACATTTCACATTCATGCCATAAATCACACTTCCAATCAATTCACATTCACCAAGCATACCATGATCATATCACCAAAGAATTTGACATATATATATGAATGTACTTAGGCTTACAACCATGTTAGCCAAATAAGCCAATTTACATGGCCAAATATCAGAACAAGCGTTTGACGATTACAAGCCATTATATTGAAGCCGATCACATGACCTCAACCAAATTTATCATGAATTTCATACGTCACAAGTATAGGCCAAAAAAATCACAAGGTTTTTACAAAATCATTCTCGTGGAAATCATGAACTCACAACTTCATGAAGTCAATGCATATAAACTTTACGTACATGTATGTAACAATTCGTAATACTTACATACTTTTTCTCTTCTTTGACATACCCGTTGAATTTCCTGTTGAACCACTTGGAATATTAAAGGATACTCGGGAATCTCGTACACACAGTACCATACCAATGCCATATCCCAGATATGGTCTTACATAAAATCTCGTATCGATGCCAACAGCCTAGTTATGGTCTTATATGAAGTCTTGTATCGATGCCATATCTCATATATGGTCTTACATGTAATCTTAGTAGCCCTAATGTCATGACATTTGTATCCTATCTATTCCTAATGTTCAACCGAGACTTTCTCTGTATCGAATCTCTATCGGTCATTTTCGTAGTATCGTACTTAATAGCATTCACATTTCATTTCAATAATATAGCATTTACCACAATTATGTCAATTAATCATTTATACATATATAATTTAATTCTTATTAAACATACAAACTTACCTAGGCATAAAAATGGCGAAAAGGACCTAACCGTCAAATACGCGTTTTTCCCCCGTTCTAATTTCGAACCTTATTTTTCTTGATCTATAATATCACATTAAACTTATTTAATCATTATACTATTCAAATAAGCCCAAAATCACATTATGGAAAAAATTACATTTTTGCCCCTAAAGTTTCACATTTTTGCAATTTAGTCCCTAGGCTCGTAAAATGAAATGTACTTAATTTCTTCAATACCCATGCCTAGCCAAACCTTATAAATGCTTTTAGAAGCCCACAATTTTCTTTTATTTGCATTTTAACACCCATTTTATAACTTTTTACAAATAGGTACAAATAGGTCCTTTTAGGCATTTTCATCGAAAACCACTTAGCAAAAGTTGTTTATCATACACTAAACATACATTTCCTACCATTAGACATAAAAATACACAAATATCCATCATGGCTAAATTTGTAGATCTTGTTTATTTCTTAAATTAGTGGTAGAAATAGATAGATCATGTTACGAGGATTTCAAAAACATAAAAATCATTAAAAACGGGACTAGAACGGACTTACAATCGAGCTTGGAAGCTTGAAAAACCCTAGCCATGGTTTCTTCTTGGTACATTCGGCCAGGGGTAGAAGATGAGCAAAAATTGGCTTTTAATTTGGCTTTTTTATTCATTTAATTACCAAATTACTAAAAATGCCCTTAATGAAAAACTTTAGAAACATACCTAACCATGTCCATTTTTGTCCAAAAACTTAACCAATGGTCTAATTACCATTTAAGGACCTCCAATTTAAAATTTCATAGCAATTAGACATCTCTAGCATATGAACTCAACTTTTTCATTTTTTTCAATTTAGTCCTTTTGACTAAATTGAGTGTTCAAACGTCAAAATATTCGAACGAAATTTTCACGAAATCATTCTATAAAATTGTAGACCATAAAAATATAATAACAATAAATTTTCCTATGTCGAATTTGGGGTCCAAAACCACTGTTCCGACTAGAACCAAAATCGGGCTGTTACAACTATCCTTAAAACTGCCACCCTCTTTAGCTCTAAACCTTACCATTGACTACTCAACCACCTGCCCAAAAATGAAACCACCCTTAACATATTTTCTATGTCCGATGCTGAGAGTCCCTTCATCTAACACCATTTAATGAAGTGAATAGTTTGATATAATGGCTATGTTGCAACACATGTAGTTGCAGCAACAAGCTTACTGGAGATACTCAAAAATACAGGATGACTCGAATGGTGAGGAAGGAACGAGGCGATCAGATTCTGAGGGGTTTGCAAATAAATAAAAAAAGGAGGATCTTTACCTTATGTTACTTCCTTTCCTAGGTTATGTTAGGATTAGGTTCTATTAGGATTTTTATTTTTCGCATAATAAAACAAGAGGTGGAAATCATAAATAAAAATGAACAAGTTGCAAAGTACAAAGTGTAGCAATAGATATATACATGTCTAAGATTGGATCTAGAGAGAGCTTGGTACTTAAGCAGTCAAATTGACTTACCTCCTTTTTTCTAGAATCCTACCTAATGTATAGCATCTATTCACTTTTAACAATGAAAACATTGTTCATCTTAAGTAGGGGACCGAAATACTGAAAATTAAAATTATTTCCTCTCAGAATAAATTTTCTTTTAATTATGGTTAGGTTATATTTTGTTCAAAAATTTGAAGTTTTGTTAAGTATGCTAAACTTCAGTATGAATAAAGTTATATTATTTCAGTAATTGTTTGTTAGCTGAATTATGACATAAATGTACTCTTAATAAATTATGTAAATTATACCATAAAATTTCTAGTTCCTTAGAAAAGCTAGGCATGTATGAAAGTTTAAGTCTCTAGAATTGACTTTGTAATTTCTTGAGGTGAAATCCTAGGAAGCATGGAATGTTGAAAATGTTTTAGACGGACTTTTTTTGGACTGTTTGAGCCTTTCAAGCCAACCTTAATAAATTTTTATCCTTTGAAACCCAACTTTGAGACTATATGGCCTAATTTTATTTGAACCTTTGCAATATTTAGCCATCACTTTTCTCTTAATTATCTTTAAATTGTCCCAAACACTAGACTTAGTGCTATTCAGAATATTCTTTGAAAATAAGTTTGGGGGAGTTAAAAAGAAGTATCAAATGCTCAAAAAAGCAGAATGCTCATGAAAGAAAAATAAAATAAAATAAAATAAAATAAGATTAAGAAGCAAGAGCATATGTACTCGAAAGAAATAGATGTACAAAAGAGCATGTGTAGGCAAAATGAGTTGGTGTATTGAAGGTAATTATTTCGAAGGTCCGATTCAAGCTGAGTCTAGGGTTTTTAGCCTAAATTTATCTATCTTTTACCTATCCCTAGCCTAGATACATTACAACCTATTTAAAAGACCTATTGATTCAAGTTTCTATGCTACCTACATTAGTGGAGAGAAATTGCTATGTTCAACATATGAAGGCATAAATTAAACTTAATGATTGTAGCTTAATCTTAAGTAAGGGAATAAAATCAATTTGGTAGGGATTTAACATGTCTTTATTGAATAAGCATTTAGTCTATTTTTGCTATCATAATAATAATTGAGATTAATTTGAACGATATATATACTTAAGTAGCATAAATCTCAAAATTTTTGTTCTTGAGCATAAGTATACTAAATTCATAATTTTGAGAAAAATGTTTTCTGAAGGAATTTTTCAAAGGTTTTTTCAAGAAATTCTTTTCAACTTATGCATTACTAGAGATGAGCAATGAATTAAGTTTGGGGGTGTGGAAACACGAAAATATATAGACATTTTAATGCCTTTTTTAACCCAAATTCAAGCAATTTCGGTTTAATTCTTGTAAAAAATATAGAATAATTATAAAATAATTAAATTGTACTTAAATTATTAACACATAGAATTCTAATTAATTTTATAATGAATTTTGATTAATTTTGATTTATTTTTGACAGATTTGCACAAAGGGTGAAAATTGGCTTGGCAGACACTACTAGAAGCACAAAACCGAGAAGCAATTTTTGAAGTATCGAGGTGAATTAATTTTTCAGCCTAAAACCGTCCAATTTATGAATATTAGTTCAGAATATAATTAATTTTAATTTTAATCTAATTTATTTTGGGTCAAATAATTATTATTAACTAAATTATGAAAGGAGGCCCAGTTGTGCTAAACTGATAAGACCAATCCAACCGAGCAAATGGGCTACCCAAAACCATCCATCATGCTGACCCAATCAGCTTAAGTTAGTTGATTATTTGACTTCCAAATCATCCCTTGAAGTTTCCTTGACATTGCATTAAAACTCCTCCACTTATCAAGCTTTTGTAGATTTTTCCCTAGCTAAATTTAGCAAGTCTGAAAGCTTCAAACTTGCCACAAGTGTGACCAGCCATGGGGGGAGTTAAAGGCTGCTGATTTTTTTGATTTTTAGCAGCCTATACAACCTATAAATATCCCATTTGCTGCTTGTTTAAAACACACCTCTCATCCTTTCATTCTTCACTTCTCTCTCACTTTCTCTCTTCAAAACCTCTCCTTTGTTCTCCATTTTTCCCTTCCATTCCCTTTCTGATTTCCCCTCTTGGAAAAGATCCCTTAAACCACCATTGGTAGTAGCATTCAAGTGCTCGTAGAAGCCTCGGTTCAACAAGAACAAGCAGAGAAGGAGGAGCGGACCAAACTAGTCAAGCTTCGGAGAAACACCGAATTTGACTCTAGTTCCCTATCATTTAATTTTTATTGTTGTTGTTATGAACATGTCTATGAATATTTTTATGTAACACCCCAGATTTTGGGCCTAGAAGTATTAGGTCTTGAGCATGGGAACAATTAGGAGGCTACACATAAATGTTTAGTTGTGCAAGAAAGTGACACATCTATGTATCTACTTCAGTGGTTATGTGTTCTGGGAAGTTTCTAAGAAGTCTTGGGTTCAAGCCTGGGCAGGTGCAAAAAGTTTTGTTTTTAAAGGAATAAGCATGGTCTCTGGGCAGTAGGCTTTTAATTAAATGTGGGTAAAACATGACAAAAAGGGCCTGTTGGTCTAGGGGATAAGTGGTGTGTCATCTATGCTTGAGGACTGAGGTTCGAATCCAGGTGAGCGTATTAGAGTGTTTTATTTTGCTGCTGTGCCATGGGAGAGTTGTGGGTTGATCGAAACAGTAAAAAGTTTGGATGAAATTCAAATTAAGTGGTTGAATTAGTGACGGATCAGTTTGAGGATGTTGTGGAGAGAATTTAGGAGAAAATTTGGGGATTTGAAGATGGAGAGAGTTGGTGCCGAAATGGTAATCTTCCCACTCAGAATTCGACCTTGGAAGGATTATTCTCCATTTTGGCTATTGTGAGCATTTCGGGTTCTATTTCTTTTGTTCTTTAGAGGCCGAGAGGTGTTAGGAAGATTAGGTAATACCTTTTATTTTTGCTGATTTTGAATTTACACTCCTCTCTTTAGCCGAATGCTCTCCTTCCCTCTCCCTCAATTCCTTTGAGTCTATCAAACCTCCTCTTTTGCATCGTATTGTTTGGCCGTACTCTCACTTTCTTTCCCTCTTAACACTTTCAGTTTTGACAAAGGGCTCTTTTAGTTTCTTGTTCTTTTTGTGACCTTTCTTGACCGATTACTACATCTTCATTCTTCCCTCTCTATTCCTATTTTTTGTTCGGCAAGTGTTCTTGATCATTTGGGTTACGGCGCCCTGTTCTTCTCTCCTTCTCTCTTTATTGCTTTTCGCTGGCCGAATGTTGATCAATCCTCTTGTTTGGTTCTTTACCAAATTGTTCTTTCTCCTGCACTCAACTCCTGAATCCCTTTGATTCACAACAAATTGTATCGAACTTGGTTTACCTGTAGAGCTATGGGCCATATCGATTGAAGCAGTGGAAGTAAGTAATAATAATGGTTCCATTGGGGACTGTTTTTATATTATTAATGCTAAGCATGACTAATGTTGGTCATGGATTTGTCTTATGTTGTAGGTGATTAGTTCAGGATCATTATGTACCACGAATCCTATAAGGTGTGTAACCACACTGCTATAAATGTAGATTTGCAAAAGTAAAAAAAGTACGACTATTGATGCTACACGAGCGTGCGTTCGCTCCTGTGGTAATCTGAATGCGTAAAAATATGGGCATTTGATCGTAGAGGCCACCATGAGCGATTTCATGGGCATAGGTCGTTTTAGGCCACGTTGGGCTAAAATAGACCGTGTGGGCCCCACGAGCTTGTGGGCCCCACATGGGTAAACCACACGGATGTGTGAAGGTTATTGGGCCAGACTGTGTAGCTTACACGACCAAAGCCATTTTTGGGCTTAGTGGGCCACAGGGCGTGTAGGCCTACATAGACCTGCATAATGCGCCTTGGGCCCATTTTCACTGTATGACTGTTAAGGTTGCACGGGTCGCCCGAGACGACTGTGAACCTACTATTGGGTCAGTAAGTGTACCTAGACCCCCTTTATGGTAAAATGACTGAATTACTCCTGTGTGGTGAAATGACTAATTTGCCCTTATATGGTAAAATGACTGTTTTGTCCTTATGTGGTAAAATGACTATTTTCTCTTATATGCTAAGATGACTGTTTTGCCCCTATGTGATGTATGTTTATATTTTAGCATACTATTTGTAACTATATTGAGCACATGTATAATATTAGCATATGACATGACACGTTGCATGGGGATGGGTTTGTATATGATTGGAGGAAGAGTACTGTGCAAATCACTGATGGCTCTAAGCTTACTATAATGGCAGCTCTACTGCAAATACTATTTAGTACCGCAACTGGTGCTATATTTTTGGTGTGTAGGGATGGATGGGTTGATTTTATCCCCACATGGTGTGTAGGGCTGGACGGAGATGGAGTGTAGAATCTGGATGGGTAAGACTTGCATATTGATTACTGTTTTTGCATTGTTTACTGTTACTGCAAAGGGCTAAGGCTAGTACATATGACTATTTCTGTATTAAGATGGGCTAAAGCCCAAACTGATATTGTCACTGTTACTAAAAGGGCTTAGGCCCAGACTGTATTTTCTCATTGTATGTTTGGCTGTCTGTTTATTAAGGGATTACACACTGAGTTTTCGTAAACTCACCCTCCTATTTATTTGAGTAGGTAATCCTTAGGTGGATCGATGCTGTGAGGGACTCGAAGGTGGCCACACAACTGCCCATGCTTCTATTCTTGACTTTTAAATTATAAGTATTTTAATTTGGGTATTTTTTGTAATAAGGCCTCTTTAAATTTTTAACGTTTAATTTGGGGTTTTATTTATATTAATTTATAACTGCTAGCAGTAGGACACGAGTTTTCAAAAGATAAATGTTTTTTAAAAATACCACGAATACGTAAACGGTTTTGAGAGCTACCACAAGAAAACAATATTTTACAAGTAAACGCTAGTACGCAACTATTTTAAAAAGCTTCCGCTCCAAACGTTGTAAAGTAAACACTTTTGATAGCAACGCAAGTTTTAAAATCATCTTTTAGATCACACAAAAAGGATTAATAAAGGTTGGGCTTTGCAAACGATATCATGCTTTACGAAAAATAATTCAATGTGACATCGCGAGGTTCAGCCATAACGTCCAAGCCGGGTTTGGGGTGTTACATTTTGTGGTATCAGAGTCAAGTTGCAAAACTCAGCTGTGGATTTGGGTTACTTTTTTTAGGATTTGGAATTGTTGAAAAGAACTGTTTCAAATTATTTAAAGTATCTTTTTTACTGAATGTGTGGTACACCGAGTCTCCGTGCCGATCCTGTAAGTTCTCTCTAAAAACTGTATTTTGATTTTGATCAAATCGCCGAGGTAGGATTACTGAGACTCTCAGTAGGTAGTCTTGCAAACTCTTAGGTAGCGATATCTTTGAAACCGTAGTAAAGCCGATAGACACTTTGATTGTACGGAAATAATACTCTATACTTTTGATACTGTCTTCATAAAACATATGTTAATAAACACTTGAAATGTAAACTGATCTGTATAAAACTGTTAACAATGATAAAACACAATTCGATTATGAACACTGGAGGTACTCATGGAATGAACGACATGTCTTAAAATTAGAGCACGAAGGGATATAAGAGGCCGCGGCGGAGGCCGTGAGGGTGCTCGAGCTGGGTCTCATGATCGTACGACTGGGGACGACGTGCTGTTCCAAGCTATGTTGCGGATTTTAGAGTTGGTCACTGGGCCCAATACGGAATCTGGGGGCCGAGGGTTGGTTTCAGATAGAATGTGGTCGAAGATTGAGATTGATGTACTATTCTAGTCTACCAAAGGTTAAATGCGGTAGTGTTTTGGAACTCGAATGCGCAGCGGGAGCATAGTGGTGTAGTATGTGTTATGCGACTGATTTGATAGTTGGAAATTTCGGGGACGAAATTCCTTTTAAGAAGGGGTGAGTTGTAACGTCCCAAATTTTGGGCCTAGAAGTATTAGGTCTTGAGCATAGGAATAGTTAGAAGGTTGAACATAAATGTTTAGTTGTGCAAGAAAGTGACACATCTGTGTATCTGCTTCAGTGGTTATGTGTTCTGGGAAGTGTTTGAGAAGTCTTGGGTTCAAGTCTTGGCATGTGCAAAAAGTTTTGTTTTTAAAGGAATAAGCATGGTCTCTAGGTAGTAGGCGTTTAATTAAATGTGGGTAAAACATGACAAAAAGGGGCCTGCTGGTCTAGGGGATAAGTGGTTTGTCATCTATGCTTAATGACTGAGGTTCGAATCCAGGTGAGCGCAGTGGAGTGTTTTATTTTGCTGCTATGCCATGGGAGAGTTGTGGGTTGACCGAAACACTAAAAAGTTTGAATGAAAATCAAATTAAGTGGTTGAATTAGTGACGGATCAATTTGAGGATGTTGTGGAGAGAATTTAGGAGAAAATTTGGGGATTTGAAGATGGAGAGAGTTGGTGCCGAAATGGTAATCTTCCCACTCAGAATTTGACCTTGGAAGGATTATTCTCCATTTTGGCTATTGTGAGCATTCCGGGTTTTGTTTCTTTTGTTCTCTAGAGGCCGAGTAGTGTTCCGAAGATTAGGTAATACCTTTTATTTTTGCTGATTTCGAATTTACACTCCTCTCTTTAGCTGAATGCTCTCCTTCCCTCTCCCTCAATTCCTTTGAGTCTATCAAACCTCCTCTTTCGCATCATATTGTTTGTCCGTACTCTCACTTTCTTTCCCTCTTAACACTTTCAGTTTTGACAAAGGGCTCTTTCAGTTTCTTGTTCTTTTTGTAACCTTTCTTGACTAATTACTCCATCTTTATTCCTCCCTCTCTATTCCTGTTTTTGGTTCGGCAAGTGTTCTTTGATCATTTGGGTTAGGGCGCACGGTTCTTCTCTCCCTGTCTTTCTCTATTGCTTTTCACTGGCCGAATGTTGATCAATCCTCTTGTTTGGTTCTTTCCCAAATCTGTTCTTTCTCCTGCGCTCAACTCCTGAATCTCGTTGGTTCACAACAAATTGTATCGAACTTGGTTTACCTGCAGAGCTATGGACCATATCGGTTGAAGTAGTGGAAGTAAGTAATAGTAATGGTTCCGTTGGGGACTGTTTTTATATTATTAGTGCTAGACATGACTAATGTTGGTCATGGATTTGTCTGATGTTGTAGGTGATTATTTCAGGATCATTACGTACCATGAATCCTATAAGGTGTGTAACCACACTGCTATAAACGTAGATCGAAAAAAGCCAGAAAAGTACGACTATTGATGCTACACGAGTGTGCGCTTGCTCATATGGTAATCCAAAGGGGTAAAAACATGGGCGTTTGATCGTAGAGGCCACCATGAGCGATTTCATGGGCTTAGGCCGTTTTGGGCCTTGTTGGCTGAAATGGGTTGTGTGGGCCCCACGGGCTCGTGGGTCCTACATGGGTAAACCACACGGGCTTGTGGAGGTTATTGGGCCAGGCTGTGTAGCTTACACGACCAAAATCATTTTTGGGCCTAGTGGGCCAACATGGGCCTGCATAATGGGCCTTGGGCCCATTTTTACTGTATAATTGTTAAGGTTGCACGGGTTGCCCAAGGCAACTGTGAACCTAGTATTGGGTCGGTAAGTGTACCTAAACCCCCTTTATGGTAAAATGATCAAATTGCCCTTGTGTGGTAAAATGATAATTTTGGCCTTATGTGGTAAATGACTGTTTTGTCCTTATATGGTAAAATGACTATTTTGCCTTTATATGCTAAGATGATTGTTTTGCCCCTATGTGATGTTTGTTTATATTTTAGCATGCTATTTGTAACTGTATTGAGTACATGTATAATATTATTATATGACATGACACGTTGCATGATGCGTTGCATGGCGATGGGTTTGTATATGATTGGAGGAAGTGTACTGTACTGGCAGCTCTGCTGCAAATTACTGATGGCTCTGAGCCTACTATATTAGCAGCTCTGCTGCAAATACTATTTAGTGCCACAACCGGTGCTATATTTTTGGTGTGTAGGGATGGGTGGGTTAATTTTATCCCTACATGGTGTGTAAGGCTGGACAGAGATGGAGTGTAAAGGCTGGATGGGTAGGACTTGCATCTTTGGATTATCAAGTTCGCTCTTTTTCTCAGTTCTCGCAGCGCCAAGGCCCGTACATGTGATCAAGCTTTCAGATTGAAATGGGCTAAAGCCTAAACTGATATTGTCATTGTTACTAAAAGGGCTTAGGCCCAGACTGTATTTGCTCACTGTATGTTTGACTGTCTGTTTATTAAGGGATTACACACTGAGTTTTCGTAAACTCACCCTCCTATTTATCTGTGCAGGTAATCCTTAGGTGGATCGGTGCTGCAAGGGACTCGGAGGTGGCCACAAAACCGCGCTTGCTTCTATTCTTGACTTGTAAATTATAAGTATTTTAATTTGGGTATTTTTTGTAATAAGGTCTCTTTAAATTTTTAACGGTTAATTTGGGTTTTATTTATATTGATTTATAACTGCTAGCAGCAAGACACAGGTTTTCAAAAGATAAATGTTTTTCAAAAATACCACAATACGTAAACGGTTTTAAGAGCTACTGCAAGAAAACAACGTTTTACAAGTAAATGCTAGTACGAAACTATTTTAAAAAGCTTCCGCTACAAATGAGATTTTGAAATTAATAACGTTGTAAAGTAAGCACTTTTGATAGCAACGCTAGTTTTAAAATCATCTTTTAGATCACACAAAAAGGCTTAATAAAGGTTAGGCTTTGCAAACTATATTATGCTTTACGAAAAACACTTCAATGTGACATCGTCATGTTCGGCCATAACGTCCAGGCCGGGTTTGGGGTGTTACATTTTATGTTGATATATTTAATTTATTTAATATGACTTAAATTTAAGTCCTGTTAGGTTGATTGCATTTCGTCCGCTTAAGTTATTAAAATTATGTTTGTGTTGTTATATGTCTTGGTAAATTGTTTGATTAAGTAAAATCATGATTAAGTTATTCTTGCATTATAATTGTAAGGTAACTACTGAATTAATTATTAAATCGTGTTGAAATTTTAATTAATTGACACAATACTTAGTCAGTGCATGTTTAATCTTCTAAGGTAGCTGAGGGTTAAATTAGCAACGGTATTAAACGGTACATTAGGCTTCCATAACTTGCAAGATTATTGTGATTGAACTGTTTCAATGTAGGAATACATTATTACCTCACATAATCTTTTATGTGTTTATAAAGGTTAGTTAATTGTTTGAACTGGCATTAGAAAATGTTCAAGATATTAGTTAATTTAATAAGTACGTATGAGCAGTAGTTAGTAAATTACCAAGTTACCGTGAATTTATTCGTAACAATATGAACATGAGTTTAGTAATTCTAAGTTAAGAAATGTAATTAATCTAACACAATTATGTCATCTTGATTAAAATCATCTTTTGAAATCGTACGTTGGAACTTTTATTTTTATTTTATTTTACTTAGTTAAATTTTAGTTTTTAACCACTTTCTCAAAATCAAAATATTTTTCTTCACCAAAGTGTTTTTAATTGCATTCATAAATAATTCTTTTCACAGCACATTTCCATCATTCCAAGTTTTTGGCACCGTTATCGGGGACTACTTTAAAAGACATTATTTGTGAAATTGTTAATTTTGCATTTTAGTCTATTTTTTCAGTTACATTTTAATTCCAATTTTTTTTTGTGTGTGTTTGTTTCAGCTGTTTATAAGTATTGATCAAATTATTGACTTACTCCCCGTGGACCCTGAAATTGGAAGGACTTTCAGACAAAGGAGAAGACAAGCAAACCAAAGGATTGAAAAGATGAATTTCAGAAATAAAAACCAATATACAGGAGGAACATTCGCGTATAATACTCACAATCTGATCATTGTTACCGATGACAGAAATTGTGCAATTTGACAATATGTCATTCCCCTATTAAATGAGCTCAATCAAGTATTAGGAGACTCGAAATTGAGGCACAAAAATTTGAACTTAAGCCGGTAATATTCCAAATGTTGCAAAATATGGGTCAATTTAGTGGGATTCCTACTGAAGATCAACATCTTCATCTTTGGGTATTCATGGAAGTGAGTGACTCAATTAAACTAGTCAGGGTGACTGAGGACGCCTTGAGACTGAGATTATTTCCATACCCCCTAATAGATAGAGCACTAGCATGGTTGAACTCCCTACTGTTTGGTTCCATAACTACATGGTAAGAGTTGGTTGAACGTTTCTTAATGAAATATTTCCCTCCATCTTTAACCGCGAAGATCCGAAATGAAATCACTTCATTTCAGCAACTTGATGAAGAATTTTTATATGATGCATGAGAGCGGTTGAAGGAGTTATTATAAAAGTGCCCTCATCACACCATTCCTTACTATGTTAAAATGGAGCCCTTCTTTCTAAGTCTTATAACGATGCTTATGAGATTATTGAAAGAATTGCCAGCGATAACTATCAGTGGCCAACCAACCAAGCAGCCTCAGAAGGATGAGTAGCAGGAGTACATGAAGTGAACACACTTGCTTCTTTGGCAGCCCAGATATCCTCTATGTCTTCTATGCTTAAGAAGATAATTGTTAATGGTTTCAATGGTAACCTGACAAGTCAGTAGGTGAACCAATTTGAGAATATTTCTTGTGAATATTATGGACACGGCCATTTCTTTGAAAATTGCCCATCGAATCAATAGTCAAAAAATCACATGGGAGATCAGAATTGAAATGGCCCGTAATTAAGTTCTTACAACTTTTCATGGTAGAATCATCCAATTTCTCTATGGAGTAATCAATAGGTGGACCATAGTTTGTTAGAACTCATTCCGGTAACCTTTATCATCACTTAAAACTCCAAACGTAGCATTAAGCCTTATTTCATCAAGTATACTTACAGATATGTGTTCCCTTAACAAGCAGAACCCCAGAACGTACCTTACTGGGAGGAAATTCACTAGTAGAAATCGGTGGTTTCAGACTCATTTGTTGGGAGGCAGCTTTCATCTGCTTATGGCCCTCATCCTTAAGAAGGAAGATAACCCTTTTAACTTAACCTCGGTGTCTTTTTAGCTTAACCCAAGTCTTTATAGGAACTTGGTGAACTTCTCATCAAGACAGCTTATCAAAATCTTCCACGTCTAAGAATCTTACCTGATTATTTTCGTAACCATCATTTTTGTTCCACTTACCATCCAAATCTGATTAGGAATCCTTATCTACTTATTTTCATATTGGAGTCTACCCATTCTATACACCAAAAATGTATTTTGGGGACTGCTAGTTCTTAGTCAAATATTCCTCCCTATGATTCCTTAATTGTTCCTATTATAGAGGGTTGTATAAATAAAACATTCTTGGTTCACCTATTCTATATGCCAAGATGGGCCTCTTTGGGTGAAAACTTCTTCACTTGTCATTTTTCTATACAACTATATGCCTGATTCAAGGACTTTGTAACACCCCAAACCCAGCCTAGACGTTATGACCGAATCTATGATGTCACATTAGAGTGTGTTTTGAAAAGCATAGTTTCGTCAGTAAAATCTATTTTATTATAAAACCCCATTATGATTTTGACAAATCAAGATATCTTGTTACTTGATAAAACTTCGGTAGGTTTAGCAAAAGTAAGCCATCTTAGATTGTTCTTACCCTTTTATTTGAGAAAAACGGTGTTTGTGGAGGAAGCTTTTAAAACAAGTTGCGTAAACACGACAGTTGAAAATCATTTATCTTTTGAAACTCGAGTCTTACTGCTAACAGGTATAAACCAATATAATTAAATCCCCAAATTAAAAATAAACTTAAAGCGGCCTTATTACATTAAATTCCCCAAAATAAACCTAAATTTTAATATTAAAAATTACTAAGTCGAGAGGCCACCACTAAGTCCTCCGTCGTATCGAACTGCCTAAGTCTGGGGATTTCCTGCACAGTAAACAAATGGGTGAGTTTATAAAAACTTAGTGTGTGAAATCCCACAATAGCGATCAAGCAGTGAATACACAATTTGGGCCTAAGCCCTTTCAATCTTAGTTAGGGCCTTAGCCCTTATCAGCAAAGAAGCAGTTTAGGCCTGAGCCCATCTCAGTAACAGTATCAGTAGGGCCTAAGCCTAATACAGTGTCAATACAGTATGCAATCAGAGAATCCTACCCAATCCAGCCTCTACATACCATCTTCGTACCAACCCTACACACCATGTGGGGATAAAATCAATCCACCCATCCCTACACTCCAAGTTATACCGGTTACAGTACTAAAACAGTATAATTGCAGCAGAGCTGCCATAATCATATATCCCACCCTATGCAATACAACATAATACAGATGTAAATACAATAAAATATGGCATGCTCAAACAGTCATACGTCACACAGAGGTATATCAGTCATTTAGAAAAATAAGGGTCCGAGTACAGTTACTGGCCCAACAATAGGTCCACAGTCGACTTAGGTGACCCGTGCAACCTTAACAGTCAATCGGTGATAATTGGCCTATGGCCCACATCGCGGGCTCATGTGGGCCTACATGCTCCTATGGGGCACATAGCCCAAAATGGCCTTAGCCATGTGGCTCGCACAGCCTCACCCAAAACTAACCACACTTTAGCGTGATTCTCTCCGTGTAGGCCCGTAGGCCCATTGGGCCCACTTGGCCCAGTTCGGCTCAAAATGGCCCAATGTCATTTCTGACCATAAAAACGCTCATGGCCCTCTCGTTTACACGGCCGTGTTTGGTTACACGGCCTGCCACATGGGTGGCCACACGCCCGTGTAATGTCGACAACCACATTTCATCTTTTCACCTTTTTGGCTTTTCATCTTTTCAGCCTTTTTCGTTCCACATCTAAAAATAGTGTTTCATACACCTGATTACAAGAACACGTCGAATTCCACAACCGCCAACCTATATTCAAACAAGACCCTCGATTAATCCTATAATCAACAATATTAAACACCTTCTTAAAATACTCATCACAAAGACAAATCGATACTCGCCTTGATTGAATAAATGTGGTTTCAATCCACCCAAAAAATTGATAGAGATTGCTAACAACCTCATTGATGGATATCTGTACATAAAGCGGATTCGTTACTCATGTTGCCAAAACTTATGGGTTAAATCCACATATATTAGCCTATAGAAAACATAAATCCCCAAAGCGAGAAAAAGGGGCATTCGGCTAATACTAACCCAAGCCAACATAATCTAGTTTGGATCAACCACGACGAATAGTATTACCTTAGATCAAGAACGGGAAAAAAGGTTCCAATTGTATCTGCAGCGCTAGAGGACTCCTTCGCTCCTCGAGGATTACTTAAACCCAAACGAACACAATAATTCATAAAAGAAGAAGATAAGAATCAGCATTAGAGAAAAAAGAGGGGATAATTCGACTAAAGCAGAGTCAAATCGAGACTTACTAGTTGACATTCGGCCACCAAAGACAAAGACTTGAGAGAGAAGAAGAACGAAAGAAAAAGAGAGAAGAAGAGGTCAAGAAATCGCCTTAGGAGCACAATCGATTATGGAAGAGACGGGAAAAAGGGACAGCAACAATCAGTCAAGAAGGGAAGAAGGAACCAAATGAGAAGAAGGGAAATAGAAATTCACTCACCCAGAAGAAAACAAGTCAGAAAAGAAACACATAAAAACACAAGACACAAAAGAGAAAAAGGACCCGAAAGAAAGCACTAATCGGCCTAATCAGTCAAAAATGCCACACACCAAAACTAACCAAAATTGGCACCAACCACAAAAGGAGAAGCTAAAGCCGACTTTTGCCAAAAGAACTCCCAATTTGGCAACTTCCCAACCCTTTTCCATCTCAACCAAAACACTCTTGAATAAGAGTTCAAATTCGGCACAACCTCTCCCCCTTTCAAACCCAACAATCTCCTCCTAAAATCCCTCTTCCATTATCTCCTCAACCGCCCATTCAAAACTCTTCAAACTCCTCAGTTTCAGTCAACTTAGGACACCTCCTTAACACCTGCAACAAAATAAATACTCCCTTTGTCAACCCTGAGCCTCGAACCTCAAACCCCAAGGTACACTCCTCATACGACTTGCCAATATGCCAGCACGCTTTATATTCCATGAATTCCCCTCAATCTTTTAAAAACCAACTGCCCAGAGTCAAAGGTTTCCTTTAAGCCAAAAACAAAAATTTTTACTCAACCCAAGATTTGAACCCAAGACTCGTAACACACAATTTACAGGACACACAGAAAAGATAAGTACTTATATTTTGGGGTGTTACAACTCTACCCCCCTAAAAGAAAATTTCGGCCTTGAAATTTACCTGATCAAAATAGATAAGGGTATTGTTGTTGCATCGCCTCCTCGGGTTCCCACGTGGCTTCCTCAGAACTATGACTACGCCATAGCAACTTAACCAGTGGCATAGTCTTTCTCCTCAGAACTTTCCGATCACGGTCTATAATCTGAACTGGTTCCTCCTCGAAAGTCAGATCTAGCCAAACCTCAATCTCCTCAGTAGAGATGATATGTGTAGGATCATAGCGATATCGCCTCAGCATAGAGACGTGGAACACATCATGGATTTGGTCAAACACTGGAGGTAGCTGAAGTTGACAGGCAACTGGTCTCTTACGTTTCAGTATACGGTAAGGCCCAATGAATCTAGGGCTTAGCTTTCCCTTCCGACCAAACCTCAGTACCTTCTTCCATGGCGAGACTTTGAGAAATACCATGTCCCCTACAGAAAACTCAATCTCCTTACGTTTTAAATCTGCATACGACTTCTGTCTATCTGATGCTGCCTTCAGTCGATCCCGAATTAGTCTAACCTTATCCTCAGTATCAGAAATCAATTCAGGACCCAGAACATGTCACACACCTAATTCAGTCCAACATGAAGGAGTACGACACCTACGCCCATATAGTGCCTCTTATGGTGCCATCTGTATACTAGACTGATGGCTATTGTTAT
This sequence comes from Gossypium anomalum, assembly GCA_025698475.1. Lineage (NCBI taxonomy): Eukaryota > Viridiplantae > Streptophyta > Magnoliopsida > Malvales > Malvaceae > Gossypium > Gossypium anomalum. The sequence continues at coordinate 39,999,938 of CM046961.1, read as the reverse complement.
ATGCAAACTCTACTAACGGTAAGTAATCCTCCCAACTGCCTCAGAACTCAATCACACAACCACTTAACATGTCCTCCAGTATCTGAATCACCCTCTCGGACTGACCATCTGTCTAAGGATTGAATGCAGTACTAAAGTCCAATCTTGTACCCAGTGCTTCGTCCAGTTTCTTCTAGAATCAAGACTTGAAGCAAGGATCTCTATCAAATATTATGGAAACTGGTACCCCATGCAGTCTCACTATCTAGGATACAGACAACTTAGCCAGTATCTGTAATGAATAATCAGTGTGAACTGATATGAAATGGGCAGACTTGGTCAACCGATCCACAACAACCCATACCGAATCCTTCTTAGTAGGCATTAAGGGTAGCCCACCAACGAAGTCCATAGTCACCCTCTCCTACTTCCACAACGGAACCTTAACTGGCTGAAGCAACTCTGAAGGTAACTGATGTTCATCCTTCACCTGTTGGCAAGTCAGACACTTACTCACAAAGTCGGTAACTTCACGCTTAAGTCCAAGTCACCAATATAACTCACAAAGGTCTCAATACATTTTGTTTCTGCTAGGATGCATAGCATAAGGACTACTATATGCCTCTCGCAGTATAGACTGCCTCAAATCAATATCCCTCGGTATACAGACTCTCTTGCGGAAACACAGTAAACCTTGGCTATTCAGTCCAAAATCTAATGTTTCCCCACTCTCTAACTATCGAAAATGAGGATTCAGTGGCTCGTCCTCCAATTGTTTACCCTTAATCTGCTCAATCCACCTTGGTTTAACTTGAAGTTCGGTCAACAGACTACCATCATCAAATAAGCTGAGTCGAGCAAACATTGCCGTCAGATCTGTCATAGCTCTATGGCTCAATGCGTCAGCTACCACGTTAGCTTTACCAGGATGGTATTCAATTGAACAATCATAATCCTTAAGCAGCTTGACCCATCTATGCTGCCTAAGGTTTAGCTCCTTCTGAGTGAGGAGATACTTAAGGCTCTTGTCATCTGTGTAAATGATATACTTCTCGCCATAGAGGTAATGCCTCTACATTTTCAGTGCGAGCACCACCACAGCCAACTCCAAGTCATGAGTCAGATAATTCACCTCATGCGTCTTAAGCTGACGTGATGTGTATGCTACCACCTTGCCCTCTTGCATCAACACATATCCCAAACCAATATGTGATGTGTTACTATACACAGTAAATTCTTTCCCAGACTCTAGCTATATTAGGATAGGGGTTTCAGTCAATACTTTCTTGAGCTTCTCAAAGCTCTCTTGCTATGTATCAGTCCAGTTAAATAGCACGCCCTTACGTAGCAGTTTAGTTAAAGGCATGCCAATCAGTGAAAGCCCCTCCAAAAAACGTCTATAATACCCTGCCAGACCCAAAAAAATTCAAATTTCTAATACCGACTTAGGCTGTTTCCAATCCAGAACAACTTTAATTTTTCAAGGATCAACCCTAATCCCCTTACTAGATACCACATGACCAAGAAATGTTACCTCACATAACCAGAATTCACACTTGCTGAACTTGGCGTACAATTATCTTTCTCTCAAAACCTACAGAACCAGTCGGAGATGTTCATCATGCTCCACCTCAGTCTTCGAATACACCAGAATATCATCAATAAACACTATTAAAAATCGGTCTAGATAGGGTTGAAACACGCAGTTCATCAAATCCATAAAAGCTGCTGGTGCATTCGTCAATCCAAACGGCATTACCAAGGACTCATAGTGACCATAAAGAGTCCTAAATGCCGTCTTATGCACATCAGTCTCTTTGACTCTCAGTTGGTGGTACCCTGATCGAAGATCTATCTTAGAGAAAATCGAAGCTCCACAAAATTGATCAAATAGATCATCAATCCTCGGTAGAGGGTACTTATTCTTAATTGTCAATTTATTCAGTTGCCGGTAATCGATGCACATACAGATAGTTCCATCCTTCTTTTTAACAAATAAGATAGGTGCTCCCCACGGAGACACACTAGGGCGGGTGAATCCTCGATCTATTAACTCATAGATCTGAGCTTTAAGCTCCACTAGCTCCTTCGGTGTCATTCTATAAGGGGCAATGGACACTAGAGCTGTACTAAGCAAGAGTTCTATCCCAAACTCAACCTCATGGTTAGGAGGTAACCCAGGCAATTCATCGGGAAAAACATTAGAAAAATCCCTCACCATTCTGATATCTTTAACAGAAGAACCCTCAAACTCTAAAACACTGATGTAGGCTAAATACGCCTTACAACCTTTACGAACCAATTTCTCAGCACTCAATAGAGAAATTACATTACTCAAGTAATTCTGTCGTTCCCCAATTATCACTATCTCCTCATCCTCCTCAGTTCTCAATACTACCCATTTTGTGGCACAGTCTAGGCTCACTCGATGCTTAACTAACCAATCCATGCCTAGTATCAAATCAAATTCTCCAAAAGGAAGTTCCATTAGATCTGCCAGAAAGATAACCCGTTGTACCTCTAAAGGAACGCCTCTAAACAATTTATTAACTCTGATAGATTGCCCCAACGGACTCATCATAGCAATTCCACTCTAAGTATTCTCAACCAAAATCCCAAAATTCTCAATAACAGTACAAGCAACATAAGAATGGGTAGATCCTACATCTATCAATATAGTATAAGGTACATTAAAAATTAAAAATGTACCCGTAATAACATCTGGGACATCTCCATCCTCTCGGTAAAGTGCAGCATAAACCAATGTCGGCTACCTCGCCTCAGTGTGACCAGCACCTCTGCCTAGCGCTCCACGACCACGGCCCATACTATTTCTATCTCTGGCCTGCCCACGGCCTCTCGGTGGCTGTTGAACAACCCTCTAAGGTGCATTACCCCCACCAAAACCAGTAACTGGCATTTGATCGGTCCTCCACAAATAATTCCTGATACGATGCTCCATAAAACCGTACCCCAAACATGCTCCAATTAGTTTTCAGTACTCGCCCTGATGGCGTCTCCCACAGTCAGTACAAATCTGCGGTCTAATAGCAGCAGTAGGGGGCCCAAATCTAATCAGCCCATCAACTCTGGCCTTTTTCTTAGGCCTTTGAAATGAATTTGAGGGCTCAGTATCCCTCTTACCTTTGCCTTTTTCTCTATTTTGGCGCTCGGTACGCTTCACCTCCTCGACAATTTTTGTCTTATCAACCAGTGCTACAAAATCTCGATCCCTCTGAGGAGCTATCAGAACCCTTAGACCATCTTTGAGCCCATCCTCAAATCAAACACACCGCTAGTACTCAGTTGCCACTATTCCATGTGCATAACGGCTCAGTCGTAAAAATTTAGCCTCATATTCAGCTACTGTCCTGTCTCCTTTAGTGAAATTTAGAAATTCCCTCCTACAGCCATCCACATAACTGGCACCCATATGCTTAGCTTGGAAAGTAGTCTTGAAAAACTCCCAGGTCAACTGGTCGGCTTGAGTGCCCTCTTTAACAGTAAGTAACCACTGGTTGGCCTCATCTCTCAACAATGATACTGCCCCCTTTAGTTTTTATTCGGGAGTGCAGTCGAGGTCATCCATGATCCTCTCCGTGGCCTCGATCCAATATTCAGCCACGTTAGGGGCTACTCCAGCAATACCCCTGAATATCTCAGCCCTATTAGACCTAAGTCATTTCATAACCGACCCACGGCCTACCGTACTAGTATTAGGCCCAGCGACCCTTTCCAGTATCCTCAACATCACTTGGGACAGTGCGTCATCCCTAGCCACTTGATTTTGAGACGCTGTCTCAATCATAGGTGAAGCTGGTGCCTCACTGGCTTCCTCATTAGGCTGGTGTCCAGCTAGCGAAGACCCAGACCCAGTCTGAGCACTTCCACGGCCTCTGCCGCAGCCTCTTCCACGAGTACCTCTGGTGCTCATTAGCTAGTGCGCTTAGTCTGTATTAACAGTTTTATGCCAGTTAGTTTATTATTTAGGTGTTGATTACAGAGTATTTTATGGAAATACTATCAGTAATTCAAAGTTTTGTTTTCGCAGATTGTAGTTTTACTACAGTTTGCAGCCTACTCTAACTAGAGAGTTTTAGAATAGCCTCACTACCTAAAGTAGTCCCAGTAATAACATTTCAGTACAATATTTTTAGTATAAATAGTTAGAAGACTTACAGGTTTGATGCGAAGACTCGGTGTGCTACTCTTTCGGTAAGACATTTTTAAATTATATTTAGTGCTTAAACCATTTAAAATGATCCTATTAAAATTTCTACATTATTGCGAAAGCCCAAATCCACAGTCAAGTTTTGCAACCTGGCTTTGATACCACCAAATGTAATACCCCAAACCCAGCCTAGACGTTATAGCAGAATCTGTGATGTTACATTGGAGTGTGTTTTGAAAAGCATAGTTCCGTCGGTAAAATCTATTTTATGATAAAAAACTGTTATGATTTTGACAAATTAAGGTATTTTGTTATTTGATAAAACTTCGGTAGGTTTAGCAAATGTAAGCCATCCTACCCAATCCAGCCTCTACACACCATCTCCGTACCAACCCTATGCACCATGTAGGGATAAAATCGACCCACCCATCCCTACACTCCAAGTCGTACCGGTTACGACACTAAAACAATATAATTGTAGTAGAGTTGCCAGTAATAGGCTTCTAGCATTTCAGTACATTTCCTCCAAAATCATATATCCCACCCCATGCAATGCAACATAATAAAGATATAAATATAGTAAAATATGACATGCTCAAACAGTCATACGTCACATAAGGGTATATTAGTCATTTACAAAAATAAGGGTTCAAGTACACTTACCGATCCAATAGTAGGTCCACAGTCAACTTGGGCGACCCGTGCAACCCTAACAGTCAATCGGTGATAATAGGCCTACAGCCCACATCGCGGGCCCATGTGATCCCAAACGCTCGTATGGGCCACATAGCCCAAAATGGCCTTAGCCGTGTGGCTCACATAGCCTCACCCCAAAACTAACCACACCTTAGCGTGATTCCCTCCGTGTGGGCCTGCAGCCTTATTGGGACCACTTGGCCCAGTTCGGCTCAAAATGGCCCAATGTCATTTTGGCCCATAAAAACGCTCATGGCCCTCTCGTTGACCACACGGTCATGTTTGGTTACACGCCCTACCACATGGGTGGCCACAGGCCCGTGTGGAGTCAGCAACCATATTTCAGCTTTCAGCTTTTTGACTTTTTGGCTTTTCAGCCTTTGTCATTTCACATCTAAAAATAGTGTTTCACACACCTGATTACGAGAACGCGTCGAAGTCCACGACCACCAACCTATATTCAAACAAGACCCTCGATTAATCCTATAATCAACAAGATTAAACTCCTTCCTAAAACACTCATCACAAAGACAAACTGATTCTCGCCTTGATTCAATGAGTGTGGCTTCAGTCCACCCAAAATGCTGATAGAGATTGCTAACAACCTCCTTGATGGATATCTACACATAATGCGGATTCGTTACTCATGTTGCCTAAACTTATGGGTTAAATCCACATATATTAGCCTATAGAAAAAGTAAATCCCCAAAGCGAGAAAAAGGGACATTCGGCCAATACCAACCCAAGGTAACATAATCTAGTTTGGATCAACCACGACGAATAGTATTACCTTTGATCAAGAACAAGCAAAAAGGTTCCAATCGTATCTGCAACGCTAGAGGACTCCTTCGCTCCTCGAGGATTACTTAAACCCAAACGAACACCATAATCTATAAAAGAAGAAGATAAGAATCGACATTAGAGAAAAAAGAGGGGATAATCCAAATAAAGCAGAGTCAAATCGAGACTTACCAATCGACATTCAGCCACCAAAGAGAGGAAGAACAAAAGAAAAAGAGAGAAGAAAAGGTTAAGAAATTTCCCTAGGAGCACAATCGATTATGGAAGAGACAAAAAAAAAGGGACAGCAACAATCGATCAAGAAGGGAAGAAGGAGCTAAATGAGAAGAAGGGAAACAGAAAATCACTCACCTAGAAGAAAATAAGTCAAAAAAGAAACACATAAAAATGTAAGACAATAAAGAGAAAAACGGCCCAAAAGAAAGCACTAATTGGCCTAATCAGTCAAAAATACCACCCACCAAAACTAACCAAAATCGACACCAATGGTAAAAGGAGAAGTTAAAGCCGGTTTTTGCCAAAAGAACTTCCAATTCAGCAACTTCCCAACCCTTTTCCACCTCAGCCGAAACACTCTTGAACAAGAGTTCAAATTCGGCACAACCTCTCCCCCTTTCAAATCCCACAATCTCCTCCTAAAATCCTTCTTCCATTATCTCCTCAACCGCCTATTCGAAACTCTTCAAACTCCTTAGTTTCATTCAACCTAAAACACCTCTTCAGCACTTGCAACAAAATAAATACTCCCTTTGTCAACCTCGATCCTCGAACCTCAGACCCCAAGGCACACTCCTCACGCCACTTGCCAATATGCCAGCACGCTTTATATGCCATGAACTCCCCTCAACCTTTTAAAAACCAACTGCCCAGAGTCAAAGGTTTCCTTTAAGCCAAGAACAAAACTTTTTTCTCAACCCAAGACTTGACAAGACTCCCTAGGCACTTCTCCGGAAACCAAACCATTGAAACAGGTGCACAATTTACCCGATACACAAAAAAGATAAGTACTTATATTTTAAGATGTTACAGACTTATACACTCTTACCATTATTCTTTGAATCTTCGTACTTAACTTAGCCATAAGTTTCGTTCCTCTAGAATATGCTAGACTAAGGTATCACGGACACGCTCAGAAAGTAACTTATACTTAATCCAACGAACTTTAGACAGTTAAAACTATCCTCTTAAGCCTTATTCCTACGGACTATATTTCGAACTTTCAAGACTTCACCCAAGGGCGTACTCATAAACCTCAGTTTCTTATGTAAATCCATACTTTACTTATTCAGAACTTTATTCTAGAAATTCTTTACTTCCCTAAATAACACCCGAACACCAGGACTTCACTGAGTGGGGTGTTACACAAACCTTCTAATGGATAAACACCTGAATTATCAAATTATTTTAATATTAATCACAATTTTAATAGCCCGATGAACTATAGTAACATAACTAGGATACTTGGGTAACCACATCACACCACAAAGTATCCAAATGCTAAAAGAGGCACTAATGTGAAAATAGAGGCACCAAGGTGCAATCCCATACCAGTGTATGTTCTAACCCTATTAGCATGTCAATCGTATCCTAATTTTTTACTACGTTCAAACGGAAATTTTAACAAAATTTATTACATTTATATATCAGTGGCACTTCCAGAAATATACCCATACACATGCTGTCAATCAGCTAAGTTCATTCCAAAATCATATAACCATATCTCTCAATTATTCAGAAACTATCAAATAGTCACTTTTTCACACGTACTTAATTGTAAAAAAATTATAATTTCAATCTATTATCAAAATTCAACCGTAAGACAATCAAACCAACTCATAATAGCACAAGTTACGACAATTATCGAGCCGTGTTGGAACCTTAGAAGTCTATTAGATACAAATGACATGTCATTAGGGTTTTTATGTTTCGGGTGCTGGTCTTGAATATTCTACCTATGGCTGAGGTTTGACATTTGTTACAGATACTCATCAGCTTGTGTGAGTAGTATCGTGTAGCTTACATTCTGACTATCAACTTGTGTGAGTAGACCTAGGTTACCATGTTTAGGGTGCTGGTATTGAATGTCCTACTGATGGCTGAGTTCTAACATTTTTTGTGGATACTCGTCAGCTTGTGTGAGCGGCATTGTGCAGCTACATTTCGACCATCAGCTTGTGTGAGCAGACCCATTTATGGCTTGAGTGAGCAATGGTGAAAAGGAATGGTTTCGACCATATGTTTAGTACACTTTGTGTGAGCTTTCTTGCATATCTAATATTATTCTAAGTGGTTCAATAGGTATGAAAAAGGAAGGAATGGTAAGCATTCAAATGAGTTCTATCATGAAAATTATGAAAAGGAATGAAGAGGAAATGTTGAATGAAATTATGTCTAATTCATGAAATTGATGATTTCAAGTGAGATTATTCATGTTTAATGACATACCTTATGTTTAATTTAAGTGAATTATCAATTGATCCACTAACATGTGTTATTGATGATGCTTAGGCTTTTGCCAAGCTATTGGTTGGATTGTATTATGTTAGTTTTAAATATATGCATTGTAATGGTAAGTGCCCAAATGAAAATATGCTTATGTTCATGAAAGGGCGGTAAGAATCAAAGTATGTAATTTCTTATGAATGGTTTATCATGTAGTTGATTTCAAAAGAGTTATGTTTAAATGCACTAACTTGTGGCTACGGTTGATGTTTATGCTTATGTCTTGCGTGTTATGCAAATGAAACAGATGAGAATAGGTAATGAAATGGTAAGTTCATAGTAGAGATGTAATATGGTGAAACAAAACGATTGTTGAGTTAAAAGACTTACTTTTAAGGAAGAAATTTACTTATGCTCTATGCGAGTTTACTTATGTCATGAATAAGTGCACTATTTCATGAATTGATAATGTAATTAAGCTTATGCTAAGTAATGCAATAGTAAGTAAGTAAATGAGATGGTTTATTGTTTTAAGAAAAGGTTGATGATTATGTAATTCAACTTATAAGACCCTATTATGTTAAATGGAATGTATTTGGGATGTTAATGAATCTATTCATTTGTGAGATAATAGTTATGTAGTTTGATAAATCTTGAGGCATTGGTATAGGTTTATTCATGACTTATAAAGTCCATATTTGAAATGGAATGTTATGTTTAAAGTTTATACGAGCTTATAAGTATTCATTGCTTACGTAGTTACTTTCTTTTACTTTTCAAATTATTGGAAGCTTGATTGGTTTGGAAGCTCATCGGAAATCTATCACACTATCCAGCTATTATATTGGTAGATTTTGATGTCTTGATCAAGGTTATAATGGCATGTATATGTGGACTTGTGGTTCATGTTAGTTGATGAGTTTGGCATGTACATGCCATTGTGGTTGGTGTAACCTTGGTACTTTTGATGCCTTATTGATGTGTGTTATTTTGACAATGTATTAATGCATGTTTGAATGGCTAAAATGGTAGGTGATGAATTGAACACAACATGGTCAAGTTATGGTATGCTTTGTAAAGGTTTTGAATAGATGTGTATGGTTGAAATAAGGTATGTTTATATGTTGGTTGTTGGAACCATTTGGTAATGGCTAGATTGGTGTCATTAAGATGGTTTTGATGCGTGTGAGAAGTGGTTTAAATGTTAAAGTTATTTTGATATGGCATGAATCTAATATGGTAAGGTTGGTATGTGTTAATTGTGATATGTTTTGGTATGGAAACAAGTTAGTTGATAAATGGTTAAATATGCACATGTTTAGGCATGTTTAATGTATGTGTTTGAGGTGCCTATATGGCATATTGGTTGAATGGAATTTGGTCATTTGAAATTGGTCATTTTATGAATGTTTGAAAATGTTTTGATGCCTTGGTCATATGTGAAAATGATATTTAGGTGCATGTTTGAGGTGGGTGAAGGAAATGGCTTGATTTTGGCCACTTTCTTGTCCATATGGCCTAAGACACGAGCGTGTGTCTCAGTTGTGTGGGACATGTGGCTATGTAACATGGCGATGTGTCCCCTGTAAGGTTTAAAGGCTGATTTTTGAAAGTTACAAGGCCTAGCACATGGCTTGACACACGAGAGTGTGAGGCTATTTCGAGGGTTACATGGCCTAGAACACGGGCGTGTGGCTTGGCCATGTGACCCCTGCAGTTTGAAATTTTCTATCTTTTTCCTTAATGTTTCAAATGTTTTCGATTTAGTCCTGAATAATTTCTAAAGTGTTTCTAAGGCCTCGAGGGCTCGAATAAGGGACAATATGCATGTGTTCGAAAGGATTATGTTATGATTTATGAAATGATTGGAAATGAATGATTTAAGTTACATTTTTTACGGTAATGCTCCGTAACCCTATTCTGACAATAGATATGGGTTGAGGGTGTTACACATTCAAACTTAACACTACAACATTGTAACATATCTTCCAAAATTTGTAACACCCGTTCATACTGGACATCTTATTGCAGATGAAAAATGATACTAAAATTCAATTTGGAGCCTAAAGCCTCATGCAACTTACTCCAAAATCTAAAATAAACCTCGGATCATAATCGTAGATAATTGACAGTGGTATGTCGTGCAATCTAACAATTTCTAAAACATACAATTCAGCTAACTTTTTGAGCAACTAATCGGTTCTAATAGGTACAAAATGAGCGAATTTTGTCAATCTGTCTACTATAACCCAGATCGAGTCTTTTCTTTTCGGAGTCATCGATAACCCTGAAACAAAATCCATAGCGACACACCCCTATTTCCACTCGGGAATCAACATAGGTTGTCACAGACCTAATGGAACTTGATGTTCGGCTTTCATTTGTTGGCATAACAAGCACTATTGTCACAGACCTAATCTAATATTTCATGTTTCATTTCTAGGCACAAGAAAAGTTGTTTCAGATCTTTATACATTTTATTACTTCTAGGTTGAGTCGACTAAATACTATTGTGAGTTTTTTTAACTATTCTTGTTTCAACCCTAAATCATACGATACACATAATCGATCTTAGAAGTACATGCAATTATTGATTCTAATACAGAAATCAGTCATCTAACAATTTCTCACTAGGTCTCATTTTGCTAATAACTCTAGATTGAGGTAATGGATATTTATTCTTTATCGGAACTCAGTTCAACTATCAGTAGTCTATACACAATCTCATCGACCCATCTTTCTTTTTCAAGAATAACACAAGTGTACCCCAAGGCAATACACTCGGTTGAATAAAACTGCGATCTAACAATTCCAGGAAGTGTGCTTTCAACTCTTTTAACTCAGTAGGAGCCATTCGTTACAGAGATATTGCAATCAGAGTTGTTCCAGGTACAATTTCTATTACAAATTCAACTTCTCTGATTGACGGTAACCCTGGTAATTCTTTGAGAAACACATTAACAAATTCTTGAACTATTAGTACCTGATAGATGTCTGATTTTAACACCTGGGAATCAAGAATATATGCGAGATACACTTTGCAACCCTTCCTGATTAATTTTTGAGCCGACAACGGTGAAATTATATTCGTTGCACAACATGTTCCACAAGCTTCAACACATATAAGTTCATCATTCTGTCATTTTAAGGTAATCTATTTCTATCGATAGTTCATTATTGCATCGTGCTCAGTCAACCAATCCATACCCAAAATAAGATCAAATTCATCGAATGGTAATAGCATCAAATAAGTAGGAAAGTGATAACCCCAAATTTTCAGTGGACACATTCTACAAATTTGATTAATTAAAACACACTGACCCAACAAATTTGTGACTCTGACAATGTAATCAATTAATTCAATAGGTATATTCTTTTTCTTTACTAATTTAGTGCATATATAGGAATGTGTTGACCCAAGGTCAATCAATATATATACATCAATATCAAAAAGAGAGAATATACTGACAATAAGAACTGGAGCAGAAGCTTTCTCACGAGCTCTAATAGCATAAGCCCTGGCAAGTGCTCTTGCCTTTGACCATCGGTTATATCAACAGCTTTTCTTAGAAACACTTTCAAGTATGCCATTGTAAAATCCATATTACAATTTGAGTCGTGCACTTGCGAACACCGCCATTTTTAATTATGGTATTTTGGTGTGATATTTATACTAAAACAATAACTCGTTTACAATACTAATTCTAAGTAGTAATAGTTAATTCATATATTACGATGGATCATAAAATAGATTTAGAGGAATAAAAATTAATAAATAACAAATTAAAGAAATGAATTAAACCGATAAACCTATCAGGAAGATTAAATCACTTCAGAGTTTGTAACTATTTTTGGATTAGGGTTCTAGAGTGGATTAATCATCGATCAAGCAATTATTACCTCTCAGTTCTAATTAAGTTAATCGATTGGTTGATACTAGCTTATCTTTCGACCTCAGTTTCTCAACTAGGATAAATTATGATTTACTCAGTTCAACTTATCTTCCGATTTAATCTAGCCTATGATCACTTATTAGGCTTGTCTAGCCTAACAGTTTAAGAACATATAATTTATACCAACTAATCTATCTTTAAAAATCCCAAATCCTGCATTAGTCACATTCCCATCCACTCGTTAATCTCCCTTAAGGGATTTAGCAATTCATGTTATCCACAATCTCAACTTCAATTGAACAAACCATGTAAGAAACACAATCGATTCAGAAAAGAATAGAGGTTTGAATAATTGTGGATTGAATATTTAATGGGAAATGGAGTAGCAAATCTCTCAATTGGAATAACAAAATAAAACAAATGCGGAGGAAAATATAAACTGAATACTTTAATTAAATAAATAAGTCCTTGAATAAAAATTGATTCAAGACGAAGAACAAGAAAGTATTTAAAAATTGAAAAGAAAATAAACTAAAACTAATTCTAAACTATGATAGTTTTTTAAGGTGATCTACCATAATTTGGTATTGCAAATTAGGCTTTCGATATACTTAAGGAGCTTATCGTCAAGCAAAGTATTGTATTTTTCATAGTTTTTCATAAATTTTGGATTTAAAGTTAATAAGCGTAAATATTTCTTTTTTACTCATATTTGTGACCCAATTTGGCCAATAGTGCCATTGGGGCCCTAACGTGTGGTTGAGTTGTAACGCCCTCAACCTGATCTGATTTGTCGTATCTAGATATCAGGTGTTATGCTCTCTTGTCGCTTTTAATAAAACTTTTTCACACAATTTTTTTTCAAACTTATACATCTTATTAAGAAATGCTACCCAACCAATAAATCATCTAAGTGTAAAATGTATACTTACAAAGATTTAAAAAAACTTTTCACCATACGAGAACTTATGAGTACAAATATATATATGACACTTATCTTCCCTTTAAACCATATCACCGACATTACTTATTTGGCCAACACATTTTATCTACATTGCTAGGCTTACTAATAGTTTGTCTAGCCTACTCATAGTATTCTTGTCATACTCAAACATACTACTTCACTTACTCTGTATGCATAACAGCCAACGCGTCCCACCTTAGGTGTAGCCCTAGCATCTTCCTTCCTAGTTTAGCCTTGATTGACTTGCCTATGACATATGAACACAAAGGTAAGTTCCATATAACTTAGTGAGTAAGCCCTCATTTACCTAAGTCTTATACAATAATTCTTTTATCTAACTCCTTATCTCTTATTCTTCAACTTCACTCCAGCAGATACATCCTTTAGATTCTAATCATTGTACCATGGGTGCCACACTTTGAACTGAGGTCATATCTTCCCTTTCATATCTTCTGTACAATTCTCACATTCCTCGTCTTAGTCTTTCATGATTCCTTAACCATTCTTGTTGCAAAAGGGCCTTTCAGATAGAATGTTCTAGGTTTGCTACATACTCTAGCGCACTCTAGTCTCGTTGTTCTTACCATGTTGCTATGCTGGGTTAGCCATAACACGTTTTTGTCAGAAATGATGTCCTTTTGTTGGTATTTTAAATGATAGAGGTTTGCCTAAACTCACACTTCGCGAGGTTTGCCCCTCATTATTCTAGGACACATAAAGAACCACGTTAGGTAATAACCTTCCTTAAATTTTCTCGTACGATGTGATAACCAACCAGTTACGGTCTTAGACAATATGATCTTCTTTCTATATGAAATCATAACCTACCAATTACGGTCTTACACGATATGGTCTTCTTTAGTGCCATGGCCATGGCCTTGTCTTTTTAGAGATTCGTGTTTTTAGTCCTAATGGACCTCTTTGAAAACTCCGGAGATAGACACAGAGTGATCATGTATCAACTCACTCATGACAGACATTCTTATGCTTACCAAACACACATGCACTTCCTATAAGACTTATTCTTACTTCCAGACATAAGCACACCATAGTCATTCAGATTCAAAAGTCTTACATTTCCTAACAAATTCATCGCATCATACTTTACTAGATTTAATTTCATGCTTTGGCCACCTAGCATAGAAGTTTCTAGATAAGCATAATACACATGCAAGATTCGATCTAGAGACTCACCTTACTTCCATGTTTCTTAGCTCCAAAGCTTCAGATCCAGAATTATTTTGGAAGATCGACAACAACCACTGTTAAAGAGTACAAAAACTCGCCAAAATTCACTTATATACCTATTTTTTTCGTTATCTCTAACAATTCAATCCCCCAGTACCACTGTATGTCCTTTACCTTACCCAGTTTCTCAAACTTACTCTTTTTCCACAACATAGCAAGGAAGACCATGGATCTTACCTTGACATGGAGCACTTATAGGTGATGATCCAGATCAGCATCTTCATTTTTTTAAAGGAATGAAGCATTTTAGATTGTTTTAGATCTAGATTAGGGAAATAGTTCTTGAAGAAGGTGGAAAAATTCCCCTTTTTCAAATTTTGAATATCTAAATATTGCGTCAAAATCCCATTATATTTGCCATATGGGTGGTTTACAACTGTAAGAAAACTTGTACGATAATCCATGGTTATATGTGTAAATGAATAATTCTGGGTCAAATCCATTGTTTGTTCCTAGCCATTTCATTAGAATATAACTAACACCTTAAGTAGTCAAACTTGGTATGTAACACCCTACGGTGATATTCCCCTTTCTTCTTTCAAAATTCCTCAACACTTTACTAAGTTTCACTTCTATAAATGTCTCACTTTCAAAGACATGTTAACAGTTCACCCAAATCCATTCCCCAAAGTATTGTTTGGGCAGACAGAACCACGTTACTGTTTTCCTCTGACTTGTTCGCCTAACCAAGACTTCGCCAAAGGGCGTACCTGTAGACTTCGACCTCTTGGTTCAATCCAACACCTTACTTACTCAAAACCTATTCCAGAATTCTTACTCCTAAACAACACTCGAGCATTAGGGCTTCACCGGACGGGTTGCTACAACTCCCTCCCACTTAAAAATATTTCGTCCTCGAATTTTCTAACCTAAAGGATTACACTTGTATACAATACTACTAATTTTTTGCCAGGCACGTACTACAAGTTGGGTTCCCATTTGAATTTTAACTGTCATCCCAAAGTTCCTAAACATTTCACTTACCTCCTTAAGACATATGTAAAACATACATTGGAGAATTTGAACAGTTTCTCCTTCTTGGAATAGCTTCCTCAGCAAGTTGTTTCCATAAAAGCATTACTAAAACTCTTCATCGATAACTTTGCAAAATCATTCGAAACCCTAACTTTCATTTTTTGAAATTATTTACAATCTTCATCTTTCTTTCCTATTTTTTCTTAAAGGTAATTTTTTCCACTTTTCTCTTTTTAAATATTTAATTCTACATCCCTACCATGAGAAGAACCACCATCAGAAAAAGGGGTCGTGACCAGACTATTAGATTCATTGCTCGTGAATTCTCATTGTTCACAGAGGCCGAAGTTTGTGATTACAATACCACGAAAGAAGAAATGATTTAATTATTAGGAGCCCGAGGTCTCTGAAATTTACCTATGATTTCTAGTTTCTTGATCAGTGTCATATTAGCAATAGTTCCCTGAGTTCTATCTTGCCTTTCCTCTTGTTGGAATCTCCATCTGCCTCCTAATCCTTTCTTTTGCATCGTAATTAACAGCTACGGTATTGCACTAGGCTAGTTATTTTCCATCGTAATTATCAGCTCAAGGTTCAGAGATTTGGAGCTTTTTTTTTTTATGATGACCACTTTAGCATGAGATCTAGTTGCATGCCTTTTATCAAAAATAATATTTTTAATCTTTATTTAAGGAAGGATAAATATATTAAGGTGGTGTGTAACGTCCCAATTTTCAGAAATTCTGAAAATGTTGGTAAAATTTAAAATTTTTGTGTTCTGTCTGCTTGGCATAGGTTTAATTATGTTAGTGGGCCTCTAGAAGGACCAAGCTTAAGTTAAAACTCGGTAACTTAATTAATTTTAATTCCATAGGAAAAAAGGGTTCTGGTAAACTGGGCTTTTAAGTATTAATTGTGTAAAATAAATCACAAGGAAGCCTGCGGTAAGGTGGCATGTGACGCCACTGCGAAGGCTATAAGGGTGGCGTGTAGATGCTAGGGAGAACTGGGGTTCAAGTCACAATGACAGCAAAATTAAGGGAATTAATTTTTATGTACAGAAAAGGAAAGTGATGGAACTCATGTAAAAGTCTATCATGAGGAGTTTGAGTTGCTCAGAAGATTGAGCAAGGAGGGGATAAGGGAGAGAATTTAGGAGCTGATTAGGGAGAGCAGTGTTGGCCAAATGGTGGACTCTTGAGGAGCAAGAGTTGGCCGGCCAAGGGGAGCTTTAGGGGGGCAAAATTTGGCTAGGTTAAGTGCTAGTTTAAATTCGGCATTAAGGGGTAAGTTGTGCCGTTTCCTGACCATTCTCCTCTTCTTTTCTTTTCTCCTCTCTTCATCAAATTTTTCCTTTTCTTTTTTCTCTATAGCCGAATCTTTCTATCCTCCTGTTCATCTCTATCTTGCTCTTCAGACGTTTTTGAGCCTATAGCCGGTTGCCTCAAATCCCGAAATCCCGAAAGCTTGATTTCTTTTGTGCCGATTTTTTATAACCAAAACCCTATTTCTTCTCTTCATCATTTTTGACTGATTCACTAGTTCTCTAAACCCCAAGTTCTATCGACAAGACCATAGCAAAACCCTCTTATTTCATCTTTCTATACATAGTTGCAAAGAGCTGAAGACCCCACACTTATAGGAACTTAGCCGAATATTGAGAACACTGAAGGCTCAACTTTTGTGATCATTTGAGGGCTTAGAGCAGCATCAGATTTGAGTAGAAATTAATTGGAATCATTGACCGAAGCAATCAGTGGTAAGTCTTTCCAATTTAGTCTTTCCTTCGTATTTTAGAAAAGCCGAAACCCCTAAAGGTTAGGGAGGCTGTCGATTTGGACTTGTGGCTCTAAGGGGTTGTGGTAACTATTTTACTTTAATAATGGTGTGATTTAGAGGCTGCTGATCAAGGGCTTGGGCAAGTGGAACGATCGAATCTTGATCTAGTCACTACTTTCGACAAAGGTAGGATCGCCAGTGCCTAAGGTATGGTTGGCCGAATATGGTAAGGGTTAATATGTAGTTCATTTCAGTAGTTAGAATTAATGTGGTAGTAATATAAATGTAGGCAGTTCGTGCGTGGGTCTTGTCAATGAATCGTCATAAAATAGGTGTGTAACTGACACCCTCTTATAGACTAGATCAGCAAAAGCCGAAAAGCCAAAATGCCGAAAAGTTGGTAGTTTGAGAACTTGCAAGTGTGCGAATTCTCGTAAGGGTAACAGTTATATGTGTATGATAAATTTGAGTGACAAGACTGCAGAGTGCACGATTCCGTGCATTTCGATATTTTTGGGCTTGATGGGCCAAAATCGAGAAAATGGGCCAACGGGCCCAATTCAGTAAGAAAACTCGGTAAGTGTTTCTATAAGTACGTAAATAGTTAGGATATGCATGAAAACCCTAAAAGTAGTTAAACTACCTAAATACCCCTACGTATGGGAAATTACCATTATACCCCTAGGTGTAGAATTACCTTTATACCCCTAGGGTTAACTTTGTCTGCAAAGCATGACAATCTGGTTTTGTATGATGTATGCCATGATTGTATATATGTTGCATGGGGACATGGATTATATTATAGAGGAAGCGTTCTGGTGGTTATGCCACAAATTATCTGTTCTGGTGGCTCTGCCATGTATATACGATACGGTGGCTCTGCCACGACGATTCTCTTCGTGACTCTGTCACATTATCTGTTCTGGCAGCCATGCTACATGTTTCTGTGGCGTGTAGCAGTTGGATGGGTCAAGTAGTCTCCCCACATGGTGAAAGGTTGGTATGGGGGTGCATGTGGTTGGATATGGGTTGGGTTTTGCATAAACATGTAATATCTGTTCTGATCTATCATGGGCCTATGGGCTTTATTCTGAACTCTGTTCTGGGCTAAGGCCAATCTATTCTGTTTCTGTGGTTTGAGCTGATATAGGCTATGGTTGGGTTAAT
This sequence comes from Gossypium anomalum, assembly GCA_025698475.1. Classification (NCBI taxonomy): domain Eukaryota; kingdom Viridiplantae; phylum Streptophyta; class Magnoliopsida; order Malvales; family Malvaceae; genus Gossypium; species Gossypium anomalum. The sequence goes on along the minus strand of CM046961.1, from coordinate 39,981,823 downwards.
TTATACACTGAGTTTCCCCAAACTCACCCTTTTATTTTCCATCAACGCAGGTGATCTCCAACCATAGTGGGCTTGGAGCTGTGAGGGATTCGGAGTGGCCACATGTTTCTGCAAATTCGGTTTCTTTCTGATGAACTGGACATCCTTTTATTTTCGTCTACAGTTTTGGGTTTTTAAATGTAATAAGCCTGCTTAATTATTTTTTTGTATGGTTTTGATTTATATTAGATTATGATGGAAATGTTTTATTTTAACTATCAAAATTGATTAGCTTTAGAGCGCGTTTTCCAAACCAATAATTGATTTCAAAATAACACGATTACGAATAAGGCTTTCGCTAAGCAAATGTTTCCAAAAATTAATCATTTTCCTAAAATGGATTTAATCAAATGGATTTCTTAAAAATATACATGATGTTAGACTGTGGCAATGGCGGTGTGCATGTTTAGGATTGGATCCGAAGGGAGCTTGGTACTTAAGCAGTCCGATGGACTCACCTCCTCTTTTTCGGTTTCCTACCTGGTGCACAGCTTCCATTCACTTTAGCCTATAATGGAAGTATCTTTTAAAACACTAAGATAGTTTTCTAAACCAACAAACATTTTGATCGCTTCGATGTGGCACGTCAGATCCAGTCATACCGTCTAGGCCAGGTCTGAAGTGTTACATTTAGTGGTATCAGAGCCAAGTTGCAACAACTCAGCTGTGGAATGGGTTTACAAAAATAAAAATTTTTAGAAATAAAAATTTTATAAAGATTGCAGAACTCGGTTTTCAAAATTTAGATCTTTAGAAGGTGGCACCCAAATCTCCGGCTCAAGTCTATAAGTGTTTTGAAATTTTCCTGAATATGTTCTGAACTATCTGTCTATACTGAAATTCTACTAGAGCACTCTAGATAGGATGCTACTGAAACCATAGGAAAACTTGATAAGAGACTGAAACTGTAGTTAGACATCGATTCTGCGAAAACCAACTCTGAATTACTGAATCATAAAACATCTGTAATAATCACTGGAATGCTGAAATTAATGCATAAAATTCGTAAACAGATAATACGATATGAGCACGCGAGCAGCCGAGGAAGAGGCCGAGGTAGTGCTCGAGTAGGAACTGTGTCTTTTGGGCATATGCCGATAGCGGAGGCACCGGTACCACCAGCAATGGAAGTAGAGTCTCAAGATCATGGTGCCAGGGATGACGCACTGTCGTAGGCTATGCTTCGCGTTTTGGAAAGGGTGGCCAGGGCAAGTACTGGTAATAGAATTCGAGGATCAATTTTTGAACGACTTCGGGCTAACGGAGCGGAGATCTTTAGGGGCGTATCTGGTGCAGCCCCGAATGTGGCAGAATATTGGTTGGAGGCCACAGAGTGAATTATGGATGACTTGGGCTGCTCTATGGAGCAGAAGCTAAAGGGAGCCGTATCGCTGCTGCGAGACAAAGCCTATCAGTGGTGGCTCACCGTGAGAGATGGAACCCCAACTGATAGGGTAACTTGGGAGCTGTTTAAGACGGTTTTTAAAGGGAAGTATGTTGGGGCGAGTTATGTGGACGCCCGCAGGAAGGAATTCTTGAATCTGGTTCAAGGAAATAAGTCGATTCAGAGTCACGAGTGAGTTCTGAGAGGTTAAGCCGGTATGCTGTGGGAATAGTCACTACGGAGTATGAGCGTAGCGTGCGCTTCGAGGATGGACTCAGAGATGAACTTAAGGTGCTAATTGCTCCGCAGAGGGAGCGTGATTTCGCGGTTCTGGTAGAAAAATCTAAGATAGCTAAGGAGGTGAAGCGTACTGAGAGGGAGAACCGTGAGAAGGATTAGAACCATTTTCAGAGGGGCTCCGGGCCTTCGGGGGGAGCAAATAAGAATGTCAAAAGGGCAAGAGTGGAGGAGCCAGTTCAAGCAGTTCTGGTGAATGTTGTTAGACCACCAATCTGTGGAGACTGTGGTAAGGTACACTTGGGGGAGTGTAGGAAACATTCCGGTGCTTGTTTTCGATGCGGATCTATGGAGCATAGAGTTAAGGACTGTCCTCAGAGAGCTGATCAGGTTTAGGTTGCTGAACAGAGGGTTGCTAAACCTATGAGAGGTGGATCACAACCACCGAGAGGACATGGACAAAGTAGGAAAGAAAATAGAAATGGTCGAGGTTGAGGGGCGCCTGGTAGGGGTGCCAGAAATGCTGAGGCTCGACAGCCAGCGTTGGTGTATGCAGCTCATCATCGTGAGGAGGGCGACGCACCTGACGTAATAACTGGTACGTTTTTGGTTTCTAGCATGCCGTATACTGCTTTGGTGGATATTGGATCTACTCATTCCTATGTTGCATGTACCATATCTGGGTCGTTGGGTGTGCGCTCTGAGGAGATTGTGAGTGAGGTATCTGTGCTAAGTCCTTTGGGTCACTCGGTTAGGGTAGACAAACTGTATAAGGATGTACCCTTAGAAACTCAAGGTAGAATTTTTCTTAGAGATCTGATGGAGTTGCCATTCAGAGAGTTTGATCTCATTCTGGGAATGGACTGGCTTGTTAAGCATAAGGCGACTTTGGATTGTGCTGCTAAGCGAATGGTGTTAAGGACCACGGGAGATGATGAGGTTATGATGATATGTGAACGAATGGACTATTTGTCTAATATGGTGATGGCATTGAGGGCTGAAAAGTGGATTCGGAAAGGTTGTGAGGCCTATTTGGCATTTGTAAGTCAGTCGAAAGCTAAGGGACTGACAGTGGATAAGGTTAGGACCGTAAAAGAGTTCCAAGATTTTTTTCGGAGGAGCTTCCGGGATTTCCTCCAAATTGAGAGGTCGAGTTTGGAATCGACTTGCTACCGAGAACGGGGCCAGTGTCCATCGCACCGTATAGGATGGCACCGAAGGAGTTAGTGGAGCTAAAAGCTCAAATTCAAGAGTTGTTGGATAGGGGCTTTATTAGGCCAAGTGTGTTTCCATGGGGAGCACCGGTGCTATTCGTGAAGAAGAAGGATGGGACGATACGAATGTGTATTGATTATTGCCAGTTGAACAAACTGACGATTAAGAATAAGTATCCACTGCCAAGAATTGACGACCTATTTAACCAACTTAGAGGAGCTTCTGTATTTTCCAAGATCGACCTTCGATCTGGATATCATCAGTTAAGGGTCAAAGAGGCAGATATCCATAAGACGGCATTCAAGACTCGGTATGGTCATTACGAGTTTCTGGTTATGCCATTTGGACTGACAAATGCTCCTGCAACATTTATGGATCTGATGAATTGTGTGTTCCAACCATTTTTGGATCGGTTCGTAGTCGTCTTTATTGACGATATCCTGGTATATTCTGAAACGGAAGTGAAACATGATGAGCATCTTCGCATTGTACTGCAAGTGTTAAGGGAGAAGGAACGCTATGCGAAGTTCTGCAAGTGTGAATTCTGGCTGAGGGAGGTAACCTTCTTAGGATATGTGGTCTCTGCTGAGGCGATTAAGGTGGACACTCGTAAGATTAAAGCAATTCTGGAATGGAAGCCACCTAGGTCGGTGTCAGAAATTCGAAGTTTCTTAGGCTTGGCAGAATACTATAGAAGGTTTGTGGAAGGTTTTTCTGTGATGGCGGCGCCTCGAAAACTCATAAGGAAAGGAGTGCAGTTTGTGTGGGTGAGAAGCGTGAGAAGCTTTTGAGAAGTTGAAGAAAGTTCGATTGAAGCGCTGTGTTAATTCAACGAGAATCAGGAAGGATTTTATCTGCGTATGCGATGATGCATCACACGTAGGTTTGGGTTGTGTGTTGATGCAAGAGGGTAAGGTGGTTGCTTATGCATCACGACAGCTTAAGCCTCACGAAGGGAACTATCCTACTCATGATTTGGAGATCTTTGCACTTAAAATTTGCAGACATTACTTGTACGGTAAAAGGTGTATTATATATACAGACCATAAGAGTTTTAAGTATTTTCTGACTCAGAAGGAGCTGAACCTTAGGCAAAGGAGATGGATTGAGTTGCTTAAGGATTATGACTATTCAATTGAGTATCACCCAGGCAAGGCTAATGTGGTAGCCGATGCTCTAAGTCGTAGAGTTGTATCTGATCTGAGAGCAATGTTTGCTCGCCTAAGTCTGTATGATGATGGAAGTCTGTTGGCTAAATTGCAAGTAAGGCCAACCTGGGTGGATCAGATTAAGGAAAAGCAGTTGGAAGATGAGTCTTTGGTCGCTCATTTTCAACAAGTTGAGGAAGGGGAAACTTCTAAGTTTGGGTTGAATAGCGAAGGAGTTTTGTGCTTCCGAGGAAGAATTTATGTTCCGAAGGACTCTGACTTGAGACAGTCAATATTGAAGGAAGCTCATGGGGGACTTTATGCCATGCATCCTGGAAGGAATAAGTTGTATCATGACTTGCGAGAACTGTATTGGTGGCCTGGGCTTAAACGGGAAGTAACAGAATTCGTGAGGAAATGTCTGACATGCCAACAAGTGAAAGCTGAGCATCAATTACCTTCTAGACTGTTGCAGCCAGTAAAGATACCACTTTGGAAGTGGGAGAGGGTAACCATGGACTTTGTGAGTGGGCTACCCTTAACACCATCGAAGAAAGACTCGATATGGGTGATTGTGGATAGGTTGACCAAATCGGCCCATTTTATACCTGTTCGCACTGACTTTTCACTTCAGAAGTTAGCCAACTTGTATGTGGCGGAGATTGTGTGACTTCATGGTGTCCTAGTTTTGATTATCTCTAACCAAGATCCTAGATTCACATCACGGTTTTGGAAAAAGTTGCATGAAGCGTTGGGTACGCGATTGAACTTTAGTACAGCTTTCCATCCCCAAACTGATGGTCAGTCAGAAAAGGTTATTCAGATTCTAGAGGACATGTTAAGGGGATGTGTTATTGGCTTCTGAGGGAGTTGGGAGGATTACTTGCCGTTGGCAGAATTTGCGTACAATAACGATTATCAGGTGAGTATTCGAATGGCACCATATGAAGCTTTGTATGGGCGAAGGTGTCGTATACCTAGTTGTTGGACCGAATTAGGAGAACGATAGGTTCTTGGACCTGAGTTGGTGGCAGATACCGAAGGATAAGGTCAAGTTGATTAGAGACCGGTTAAAAGAAGCATCCGATAGGCAAAAGTCATATGCAGATTTGAAGCGTAAGGAGATTGAGTACTCAGTAGGTGATATGGTCTTCTTAAAGGTTTCTCCTTTGAAGAAGATACTAAGGTTTGGTAAGAAGGGCAAGTTGAGTCCGCGGTTCATTGGGCCTTATCGGGTTTTGAAGTGAATAGGCCTAGTGGCTTATCAATTGGAGTTGCCTCTGGAGTTAGACAGGATTCACGATGTTTTTCACGTCTCCATGTTAAGGCGTTATCGTTCTGACCCTACTCATGTCGTGCCGGTTGCAGAAATTGAGGTGCAAACTGATTTGACCTTTGAGGAGGAGCCTGTGCAAATATTGGATCGAGATGTTAAGGTTCTGAGAAGGAAATCTGTCCCATTAGTGAAGGTGCTTTGGTGTAATCATGGCAGAGAAGAAGCTACTTGGGAGCCAAAAAAGGTGATGCAACAGCAATACCCTCATCTATTTGAACCAGGTAAATTTCGAGGACGAAATTTCTTTAAGGAGGGTAGAGTTGTAACGCCCCAATTTTCAGGAATTCTGAAAATCTTGGTAAAATTTAAAATTTTTGTGTTCTGTCTGCTTGGCATAGGTTTAATTATGTTAGTGGGCCTCTAGAAGGACCAAACTTAAGTTAAAAACTGGTAATTTAATTAATTTTAATTCCATAGGAAAAAAAGGTTCTGGTAAACTGGGCTTTTAAGTATTAATTGTGTAAAATAAATCACAAGGAAGCCTGTGGTAAGGTGGCATGTGACGCCACTGAGAAGGCTATAAGGGTGGCGTCTAGATGCTAGGGAGAACTGGGGTTCAAGACACAATGACAGCAAAATTAAGGGAATTAATTTTTATGTACAGAAAAGGGAAGTGATGGAACTCAAGTAAAAGTCTGTCAGGAGGAGTTTGAGTTGCTCAGGAGATTGAGCAAGGAGGGGATAAGGGAGAGAATTCAGGAGCTGATTAGGGAGAGCAGTATTGGCCAAATGGTGGACTCTTGAGGAGCAAGAGTTGGCCGGCCAAGGGGAGCTTTAGGGGGGTAAAATTTGGCTGGGTTAAGTGCCAGTTTAAATTCAGCATTAAGGGGTAAATTGTGCCGTTTCCTGACCATTCTCCTCTTCTTTTCTTTTCTCCTCTCTTCATCAACTTTTTCTTTTTCTTTTTTCTCTATAGCCAAATCTTTCTATCCTCCTGTTCATCTCCATCTTACTCTTCAGACGTTTTTGAGCCTATAGCCGATTGCCTCAAATCCTGAAATCCCGAAAGCTTGATTTATTTTGTGCCGATTTCTTATAACCAAAACCCTATTTCTTCTCTTCATCATTTATAACCGATTCACTAGTTCTCTAAACCCCAAGTTCTATCGACAAGACCATAGCAAAACCCTCTTATTTTATCTTTCTATACACAGTTGCAAAGAGCCGAAATCCCCACACTCATAGGGACTTAGCTGAATATTGAGAACACTGAAGGCTCGAATTTTGTGATCATTTGAGGGCTTAGAGCGGCATCAGATTTGAGTAGAAATTAATTGGAATCATTGACTGAAAGAATCAGTGGTAAGTCCTTCCAACTTAGTCTTTCCTTCGTATTTTAGAGAAGCCGAAACCCCTAAAAGTTAGGGAGGCTGTCGATTTGGACTTGTAGCTCTAAGGGGTTGTGGTAACTATTTTACTTTGATAATGGTGTGATTTAGAGGCTGCTGATTAAGGGCTTGGGCAAGTGGAACAATCGGATCTTGATCTAGTCACTACCTTCGACAAAGGTAGGATCGCTAGTGCTTAAGGTGTGGTTGGCCGAATATGGTAAGGGTTAATATGTAGTTCATTTCAGTAGTTAGAATTAACGTGAAAGTAATATAAATGTAGACAGTTTGTGCGTGGATCTCGTCAATAAATCGTCATAAAACAGGTGTGTAACTGAGACTCTCTTATAGACTAGATCAGTAAAAGCCGAAAAGCCAAAATGCCGAAAAGTCAGTATTTTGAGAACTTGCGAGTGTGCGAATGCTTGTAAGGGTAACAGTTTGATGTGTATGATAAATTTGAGTGACAAGACTGCAGAGTGCACGATTCCGTGCATTTCGATATTTTTGGGCTTGATGGGCCAAAATGGGGAAAATAGGCCAACGGGCCCAATTCGGTAAGAACACTCGGTAAGTGTTTCTATAAGTACGTAAATAGTTAGGATATGCATGAAAACCCTAAAATTAGTTAAACTACCTGAATACCCCTACGTATGGGAAATTACCATTATACCCCTAGGTGTAGAATTACCTTTATACCCCTAGGGTTAACTTTGTCTGAAAAGCATGACAATCTGATTTTGTATGATGTATGCCATGATTGTATATATGTTGCATGGGGAGATGGGTTATATTATGGAGGAAGCGTCCTGGTGGCTCTGCCACAAATTATCTGTTCTGGTGGCTCTGCTACATATATCTGTTCTGCTGGCTCTGCCATGATTATCTGTTTCTGGTGACTCTGTCACATTATCTGTTCTGGCAGCCATGCTGCATGTTTTTGTGGCGTGTAGCGGTTGGGTGGGTCGAGTAGTCTCCCCACATGGTGAAAGGTTGGTATACGGGTGCATGTGGTTGGATATGGGTTGGGTTATGCATAAACATGTAATATCTGTTCTAATCTATCGTAGGCCTATGGGCTTTATTCTGAATTCTGTTCTGCGCTAAGGCCAATCTATTCTGTTTCTGTGGTTTGAGCTGATATAGGCTATGGTTGGGTTAATTTACACACTGAGTTTCCCCAAACTCACCCCTTTATTTTCCATCCACGCAGGTGATCCCCAACCATAGTGGGCTTGGAGCTGTGAGGGATTCGAAGTGGCCACATGTTTCTGCAAATTTGGTTTCTTTCTGATGAACTAGACGTCCTTTTATTTTCGTCTACGGTTTTGGGTTTTTAAATGTAATAAGGCCGCTTAATTTTTTTATGGTTTTAATTTATATTAGATTATGATGGAAATGTTTTATTTTAACTATCAAAATTGATTAGCTTTAGAGCGCGTTTTTCAAACAAATAATTGATTTCAAAATAACACGATTACGAATAAGGCTTCCACTAAGCAAATGTTTCCAAAAATTAATCATTTTCCTAAAATGGATTTAATCAAACAGATTTCTTAAAAATATACATGATGTTAGAGTGTGGCAATGGCGGTGTGCATGTCTAGGATTGGATCTGAAGGGAGCTTGGTACTTAAGCAGTCCGATAAACTCACCTCCTCTTTTTTGGTTTCCTACCTAGTGCACAGCTTCCATTCACTTTAGCCTGTAATAGAAGTATCTTTTAAAACACTAAGATAGTTTTCTAAACCAACAAATGTTTTGAACGCTTTGATGTGGCATGTCGGATCCAGTCATACCGTCTAGGCTGGGTCTGGGGTGTTACATGGTGAGTAAGCTTAGTTTTGGTTTTGGTTTCCCCACCAAATGGTCTCTTCCTCAAGAAAGTGTCTAAGACACATGTCAACCAAAGGACGCCTATAAGGCTGAAAGACAGTACCAGAGGTTAAAAGGTGGTCAGGTTCTTAATTTAAGGGAGTTGGTTTTGGTCAGGGATGTGTTCCAACATTGTTTATAGAATCAAATTCTCAATGGTTATTTCCTAACCTTTTCCACTAGCTGATGGACTGATTCTTCTATCCCATTTTCCCTTCAACCTTGGCCCTATAATTCGAATAGTAAACTAACGAATGCTCTATTGGGGCACATGTTTTATTCAAATAGACTTGAAGATTGGAGACCACCCTTCAGTGGTATCGTAATATCCACTTTGGGTATCACGATATCCTATAACACCCCGCCTGGCGTAGTCCTAGTTGGTGATTTTAGTGGGAGGATAGTTGGCTAAGTAAATGTTGGAAAAGGCTGAATTGTGCCTTATTTTCTAGGTTATATAGTGTTGATCTTAGTGCTATGATTATCATATTGTTTGGTTATCTCGATAAGTTTGATAGATGTAGTAGAAGGTTCATCTATTGGAAAGTGTAAACCATTGGATTATACATCTTGGCATGGTTAATGTGGAGAACTCGTCAGTCAGCGGATTCTCTTGGTGAGCATTGTGTTGGCGGACCCTTCTGTTAGTATTCGCTTGAGACAGATTGTTAGGAAATGTACCCTATAGTTTTCTTTATGAACACGTGGGTATGCTGTTCAATTTTAGTTGGTTTCTTGTTAAGATCTAGTTGGAAACTAACTATAGTAAAAGGATGTTTTAGGTAGATGTCTAGAAATTATTATGTTGGCCACCAAAGGGTGTTAAGTCAGCTCTGCATGGTTGGCCACGAGTAGGGTTGTTGTAAGAGCTGTGTGGGCTACAAATAATGGTGTGATTGATTTAGTGGTGGTTCCTTTTTTTTATTTCTTTTGCCTTGTATTATTCTTGTACCCCAAAAAGAGGGAATAACCTCATCGGAGAAGAACCAACGAGTGCCTTAATAACAAGTAAAAGCCATGGAGTGTTACGAAATACTTATGGTGTAACCAGCTTCTTTGAGATTTTCTGTGAGTATCCAATTTGTGTGAGTTTTCTGTGAGTCTACTTTAAGTTCCTCTTTATTGTTAAATTTTGGGCTATCATAGTTAAGGGTTATGAATTTAGGTAAAACCATCTCCTTTGAACATCGTAAGTTGTTGCATGTAACCGTCTGCATGTACATGTAAGTGATAAGAAATAAATACGACTTCATTGGGGTGCAAACTCATTATCTGGATATATTTGGCCACTAGTAGGGCATGTTAGTTACTAACCAGATTACCATATTTGTTGTGTTACTAGTAGGGCATTTTAGTTGCTAACTAGCCTGGCACTATGGATGATGTCATCGGTAGGTCATGGTAGTTATTAACCATGGCAAAGAGTCCTGATCTTATGGGAAAACACACATATGTCTGAAATATTATGGACTAAGACATATGTTCTGAGGTGTAAATATAGTATCTGAGGTTAGGACAAGGAAGGGCGTAGAAAGGAGTAAGAAAATGTGAAGATTGATATGTTGCATAGGGTGCATGATATCACAATGTGATTCTAGACTTGTGTTAGAGTATGCCTAAAGACCAATCATGAGATGATTGTAATAACATACTCATTTTACCTTGATTGTTAATATAAGGCATTGTCATTGTTATTTTAGCTTCTTTTTCTGTGTGTGCAAATAAACTGGTTAATAATAAAGTCTTGAGAATAATACGATTATTCTTAAAAGGTCCTTAGTCAAGTATTATTGTGGGCTAGGACAATGATAATGCATTGAGACTAAAGTGTAGTTGATTGATGACGAAGTGTTGTCATTAACATAGGGATGTCAAAATCGATACATGAGTATGTGTTAGAGAACAAGATATTGGACTGACTCGCTATGAGTATGGTTCTTGGATTATTATGTAATAGTCACAACATTCCTCTTAGTGATAACTATGTATATGATTCTCATACTTGAGATCATCATTGTCCCAACATAGTGAGTTGTATATTTTGACGCAGTCAAATATCTACCATAACAAGTTATACCATAAAAACTGATGTTGGGAATGTCACATTCTATGTAGAGGGATATGGTTGATCAAGATAGGATTTGTCCCTCATACATAATGGGAGCAAAATCTTAGGCCTTCTGGTAGAGTGAGACTAGAAATGCATGGCCGTGCTCGAATAAGTTGGTATGAGATATCACACTTATTTGTTTATTGTAGTCTACTCAGAATATCAAGAAATATGAAACTGGACTATACAAGTGTGGCTATTTCATAACTTGTGTCTAATCTGGATATTATGGATAAAAGGATACAATACATGAAAAAGATTATCACAGAAAGGTTATGTCAAATTACGACTTCTTGTAACTTGGATAGCAATGATGCATTGCTAGATGCAATTCATTTCTTGTAATATTAGAAACATTGTGGTATTGCTATTAATGTTACAAGAGCCTATAGGGTCACACCCTGTAGTTGAAGCGAACAAAATCCAAATACATTTGGTATTGTATTTAGCTGTCACATGAATTAAATTAACTACTGAATTAATTTAATTTGATAGTTAAATATTGAACATATTATATGTACAAGCTTGTTGTACACAAACAAAGAACATAGATAAAATTAATATATGAATTTGATTTATACAATATATTAATTGGATATAGTTTACCAAAATTATTAATAAATAACAAGTTATAATAATAATTTCAGTCAAAATAAAAAGGACATGGAAATTGATATTCGTTTGGAAAGAATATAATTTTTATTATGACTTTCCATTTGTTTCTCTAAAAATAAAGGAATAATCTTGTTTTTTTCATGATATGTGATATCAAAGAGAAATAAAAAGAATATGAATTTCTGATGTGCAACGGTTACCAAAAAACAAATCAAAAGGTCTAGCAGTCGTTCTTGAAAATTCTCTCTGAAAAGTTTAAGAGAATTTTATTGTTCGTTCTTTGAGTAGGTGGACTATGTAAAGGCCGAGAAGTTATTGTTGCGGCTTGGAATCGACATCTACGAACGAGATTCTATCAACAACCTTACATGTCACTTTTCAGTTTCGAAAGGTATATTTTCAAGCCTTATTTCAACTTGATTCGCTCCTCGTACATGGATCCATGGCTAATGATTGCCAGAATAATTTTTCCGCTACACAACGAGGCATACCGACGATCCAAAATTTTTTTGTATGTAATGCATGTTATGTATATTCAATATGAGGTATGAGGCTACCAAAAAGAAATGTTGATTATGTAGTTCATTGCATGGTATTATTACATGATATGTATTAAGTCTTAATCTTATTTAATGTGTTTTTGATGAAACAAATTTGTTGGTTCTAGTGCTTGGCATATTCTATCTGCAAAAGGAGAGTTATACTCAGTAGGCGTATAGATACTAGTCAACTAGTATGTCTAGGTTGATAGAGTAAGTGATGGTAGCTTTTGTGTCCATTTAGGTGAAGTATTTGTTCTATTACTGTTAACGAAACTGTTCTTCGGTAAAGTAGTTGTGAACTGTATTTGACAAATAATAGAGTCCGCCAAAGATAGTTATCCGCCATTGTTGTATGTAAGAGTGTTTATACCAAAATGTTTCTACGATAAGGCTACTAGCTTATTATTATTTAAAAATATATATGTTGAGTTATTTCTGTTGTTGGAATCTTACTAGAAGGTTGAGCATGTTTATTTCTAGAGCTCATTAAGTTCTTTCAAACTTATCCCCCTTTTTTTCCCCTTTTTCTAGGTATTATCATAATGTTCAGTGCTTGTGGAAGGGACTCAGCTAGAAAATAGTGGCCTCTGTTGTGAGCCTCACATATGTTTACTTTGTAACATGCATATACTTTCATTATGGGCGAGTGGCGTGTAGTTCTTTTTTGTAACCAACTTTTTTAGTAATTTACATCTTTCGCTCTATCTCTATTTTATGAGAACTGTCACTAATTCTAAAGATATATGCTATGTTTAGATGAGTAAAAAGTTTATCAGACTATCTTTAGATGTATATGCTAAACTATTCCGAATGATGTTTGAGTACTAGTAATGAAATAGAAACTTTCATCTATAAAAAAGTGATCGCATCTGGATGTACTAATGTCCATAGTGTGAATACTGCTATTAAAAATAAGGAATTGAGGCGGTGTTCACAAGTATACGGGTTAGGTTGTAATATAGTTTTACAACGGAGCTAGTAAGTACTCCGAGGATCATACCCAAGGGAGTCGAGTACTAAATTAGTATTAATCGAAATGTAAATGGATCTAGTTAGTAATTTAGATAAATTATAGTATGATGAACATAAAGTGAAAAGAATTAAGTTTTATAAGAAAATAAACCAACATGTAGAAATTACTAAAATGGGAAAACTAACATGTTGATTCAATCAATCTAAACATGGGAGACTAACTCACTTTAGTGGTCATAACTGATTCCTAGATTGGGTTCTATTCAATCAACTAGTTATTACCCTAGCATGATCTCTCGATCTTCCACTTAACTAATGAGTCGGCAATAACTACTTATCTCTCGACCTCATAGTCTAGATTACCAATTTTGGGTTAATTCCCACCTAGATGACTTCTTAGGGTTGTGAGGCCTAAGATTTAAGTTCTTTCTATCCCAAATAGTCGATCCGCTCAGAAGCCCTACACAAAAATTAATTACTCAGACGTCTACTTGCTAATCCCCCACTAAGAGGATTAGTTCTTCAAGGATCTCGTAAATAGTATAAACTTGATAAATATAGTAAACATGAAGAACAAATCAAGAGTGAAAGTTTAAGAGAAATCCTGATTGTACTAAGAGAAATCCGTAAAGTGTTGGCTGAATCCACAAATCAAATTTCTCGAACAACATGAACAAAAACAAACTTAAAAGAAATCTGAAGTTTAGAAAGAAATAAAAAATAAAAACTAAATCGAAGAGAAAAGTCTAAGTTATAGAAAAGATGATCACTTAAGTGTTTAATGATCCTATTTATAATGTTAGGGTTGGACGTCATCCTCAGCCCTAGTTCAGATGAAACTTTTACATTAAAATACATCATGCAAACTAAAACACCCTCAGTTCATTAATGCTTTCGCATACAGGGTCGATGTCACGATATCCACTAGCTATTTATGACACTGAAGGCAATTTGCTTGGCTCAAATTTAGATTCAGGGGTGTGTCGCGACATCATCTAGCTATGTCGTGATATCAAAGGTAGACTTGGTATTTTGGCCTTCTGTTAACTATGTTGTGACATTGAACTCCCGTGTTGCAAACGATGATCACCCTCAAGTTCTTATGGCTCTGAATGGTGTCCTACACACTCACCAAATATGTTAGTCTTTCCTTAGGCCACCTTCAGCCCTTATGGTCATAAAATCAGCTCAAATTACACTTTTTATTAAATTGAAATTAAAGTAGAAAAGCTAAATAAAACCTAGTAAGATTACTCATATTGAAGTTCCTTAAGTATGAAAACTAGTTTAATTCAAACTCCATACACTTAATTAATTGCTTGTCCTCAAGCAAAGAAAGGTAAAAACAAAAATAAAAGATGACTCTTGAACAAGTATGATACAAAGACTAGTTTTGGGAACACACAACTAGGAAAAATCATATCTACACATAATTCTTGCATGATATATAAATGACTTACCATTTTTAATTTCAAACACCTAAGTTCAGTGTATTACAAAGTATACAAATAGTAAGGTCCTCAAATATATGGATCCATTGATAAGTCATTTAGGTAATTTGATTATCCTAGTAGAATACAAATTTTCACTATTAAGATAACTCAATATAATGTCAATTCATGAACAAATCTACCTAAGTCACATAGGACTTCTCGACTTGTAACGTTCTGAGGCTTAGTATAGGTATGGAATTCAAAAATAGGAAGCATCAAAATAGTTTCAAACATGAAAGTAGTTTGGCACATCGTATTGTTCCCTATTCTCCCCTTTAATAATCCTTTCCCACTCATCGCCTTATTTCTCCTTCTCTCATCTTCTTTATTTCTCCACGTAGGAAGTTACAGCATGGTAAAACAACTACAGTTAGCTCACGAGTTTTTTTGTATTAATGATTGAGATTTTTATTATTGTGACAATAACTCTCTTTTTTTAAGTCACTTTTAACTTTTTCAACATCTCTCACTCATAAAACTCTCTTTTTCATTGCTTACGTACTTTTTCTACTCATTTTGTATCTTTCTGAATCTTTCTTTTGTTTTGCACATTTTGGCTACCTATAGTCATGATATCACACTACTCTTTCCTAGTTCACTCTGATATTTACAAAATCGCCATGATGTATCTACCTATCCCTCAATATGTATGGCCAGATGTCTAAGTTCGTGCAATTTCGAGGCCAAAGAAAAAGGGTAAGCACAAATTGATATTTTGGCTCGAGTTTTGTATAAAGGTTCATCAAGAAGCATTTTCTAGCACAAAAATAGGTACTAAGGATCGATGAATAAGGTTAGCTTTTTTGCTCTAGGTTATACCAAACAATGACTTAGGTCATCCCTAAGTATCTCAATAGTCAAAATTTTAATTAATCAAACAAACACAACTTTAACCATTTATCATACATACTAGCATGGTCATTTCCCTATATTTTCTATGTCATTTGGTATATGCAACTAATTAACGCTTATTTATAGTTAATATATAGAACTTATTAGTCTAATAACTGAAAATTTCAAATTATTCACTATCATGCCCAATTAATAGTAAATACAATCAACCTATATACATGCTCGTAACTGATCACTTGTATTTCTAAAAGCTCAAGCACACTTTAACAAGAAAAGTAAAATAAAGGGAATAAAACAAAATAATCAAAGTTTCCTATGTTACCTCCCCCTCCACACACTTTAGATAGCACATTACCCCTAATGTGTTGCCCTTGAATTGATAAGGAGAGAATTTACACGATTGCTTGTGACATTGTCATAGTCTTCTGGTGGGTGTTTCCTTCCTTGTTCATTGAAAGCTTGTACATGTCGTATTTCTTTCATATGAGGTTTTGACATAGAAAATTTGAAAACATAATATATATAAATCTATTTTAGTTCTACTCCTAAAAATCAATAAAAGTTGTCCTAATTAATTGTTTTAAAACTTCATCCTCCTTTCCTACATAAGTATGAATATATATTTTAAGAACTAACTCGTTCATCCCCCTTTTGTAATCCTCGTTTTCTTTTTTCTTCAATTTGCTTTTTGTGGAGTATGACAAACTGTTTGTATATCATATCTCCTAATAATTTCTTTGGAAGATTCATCCACTTTTTCGTTGGTTCCATAGGTACTTTTCCTTCTTTGCATAATGTAGTTATTAAATGAAGGAAGAATCTCCCTTTTCATTTATCTCGTACACATTTAAGCATACTCTGATAAATCCATATACCGATACATATTTGTTTTTATGTAAGTTTGCATACACCATAATAACCTTTAAAGGATTGATATTGGAGATATCTGATGAAGGCAAAATTCTTAAGCAAATAAACTTCATCTAGATTTTTGACATCGGAGTAATTAGTGCTTGATTGAATGTTACTAGGAGATTAGTACCTGGTTGGTATGTCCATTCTTATTTTTCTTTAGTTAAGGACATTATTACTTCCTCATTGTCTATGTTTTTTAATTGATTGATATTTATTTTGAACATCAAATCACGGTAATGGTATGAAGTGTCATAAAATTGACAAATATGTCATTCAATTACCAAAACATCTACCCCTCTGACTATAACCTATGATCGCATCTCGTAATATGGTCTCATTGCTTCTCTTTCCTTTAATGCTAGATAGAATTCCTGTACAATTGGAATGATTGTTGATTCTTCTGGGGTTAAGAAAAAGGTAGTCCATTCACGTTTGGTTGCAATCTCTCATAATCCTTTGCAATTTTCCATTACAGAATCAAAACCCTATTCTTAAATGAATGTGTTGGGTTACAACTGTTGTAGGAATTTGTCTACATGTTCTACCTGGAATTCAATAGATGTATTCATAATTTCAAACAAAATTATAATATAATAAAACCTTAATTTGGCATAAATCCTTCTTCTGTTGTTGTTGAATATCTTGTATTGTTGCTCTTGAAGATTTGTGACAAATTTTGGGCTCAATATCTGCAAATTTCACAAGTTTGATCGGGGATTTTCATGGCTTAAAAATTTCTATGGATGGGTGAAAATAGAATTCAAGGGTTAAGGATGGGTTATATGTTCTTTTTATTAAAAAAATACTAATTAATCAGTCCTAATTTTACTAAAATTCTACTACAAATATATCTTACGTTAGTATACTCAGAACAACAGGTTATGTAGGGTTGTCATGACATCCCCATTTGTTGTCACGACATTGAGAGCACTGTACCTGTGTCGGATTTGGTTCAGTGTCATGACATATGAAGTTCGTGTTGCGACATGTTGAGCAGTTTCTGACCTGCTTTATTTTAACAACTAGGCATTATTCCTTTAATTCAATTCTTTCCCTGTTGGTTGTGAAATTTCTAAACTCTTCATCTATTTCCCAATTTTCTTCTATAGCTTTTCTCCCTTCATTTTGAGTCCATATGACCTTTCATTGTAAAACTTGTGTTTCGACGACTTCTTTATTTGTTCCTCGAAAATAATGTTTTACTCTTTGACCATGGACGAGAAAAGATTGTCCCTCGTTTCCAATGAGTTCTATCGTGCCATGAGGTGTCACTTGACTTATAATGTACGATCTTGTCCATCTTGATTTATGTTTGTTGGGAAATAATTTTAATCTTGAATTGAGCAAGAGTACATTTTGTCCTGGTAAGAACTCCCATTTTTTTATTCTAGCATCATGTCGGAGTTTACTCCTATCTTTATATAGTTTTGCATTTTCATATGCAATAAATCTAATATATTCTAATTCTTGCAACTAGAATAATCTCTCTTTCTTGGCTAGCTCAGGACCTAAATTCAATTCTTTTATTGCCCATTACATTTTCTTTTTCAACTCAATTGGCAAATGAAAATTTTTCCCCTACACCAACTTGTATAGAGACATGCCTAAGGGGGTTTTGTATTTTGTTCTATATGCCCATAATGCATCATCAAATCTTAGTGCCCAATCTTTTTTGTTTGGATTGATTTTTTTTCCAGTATATGCTTAATCTCTCGATGAGACACCACTGCTTGTCCATTAGCTTGTGGATTAAAAGTTGTAGTTATTTGGTGTCTCATGCTTTATTTGGCCAAGGTCGTTTCAAACTACTTGTTGCAAAAGTGGGATCCTTTATCACTTACAAGAGCACGAGATGTTCCAAATCTTATAAAAGAATTCTTAAAAATTTGACCACTAACTTCGTATCATTTGTCGGTAGTAATGTTGCCTCAACCCATTTAGAAACATAGTCTAATGCTAACAGGATGTACTAATTTCCAAGGGAACTTGGAAAAGGTCCCATAAAAACAATTCCTTACATGTCAAATACCTCTACTTCAAGGATTCCCATATGTGGCATTTCATCTTTTTTAGACATAAACTCTATTTTTCATTCAATAAAGACGAAATTTTTCACATGCAAACATAATAGAAAACATTTCTTTTTTAGTATTAGTGTAATTACATTGTGCTGAATTTAATGTCTTACATGCATAATGAATGAAGCAAAATATGTTATTCCTTTTTCTTTCCCAACACTTCTCCTATAGCATAACCACCAGCATTGCACATTATAATAAAAGGTTTCATCCAATCAGGGGTAATAACAATAGGTGCAGAAATAAGTTTTTGTTTTATTACCTCAAAAGCTTGGATGCACTCTTGATTAATTATGAATGGTGTTTCCTTCTGAAGAAGTTGATTCAATGATTTGGATATGTGAATAAAATCTTCTATTAACTGCCTCTAAAACCCAGCAAGTTCTAAGAAATTTTGTACCCCCTGGACTATTGTGGTGTTAGGAAGATTTGTTATGACTCCAATTTTTGCTTTGTCTAGTTCCACCCATTTTCTTGATATTTGATGTCCTAAAACCAATCCTTCTTTTACCATAAAATGAAAATTTCCCAATTGAGCACCAAGTTGGTTTCTTTACTTTTTTTAGTACTTTCTCAAAGTTATCTAAACATTCCAGGAAGGAATTCCCATATACTAAAAAGTCATCCATGAATACATCAAGGCCTTTTTAGAGCATGTAAGTAAAAATTAGTAGTCATACATCTCATAAATATCGCTGAAGCATTAAATAATCTGAATGGCATGCGTTTGAAAGCATGTGTGTCGAAAGAACATGTGAACGTTATTTTTTTCTTAATCATTGGGATGTATTGGAATCTGATGATATCCAAAGTATCCATCAGGAAAACAATAATGTTCTTTCCCAATTGTCAAGCATCTGATAAATAAAGGAAAGAGGGAAATGATATTTTTTTGTTGTGTCATTTAATTTATGGTAATCAATGCATACCCTCCATCCAGTGACTGTTCTTTTTGGGATCAATTCGTTCTTACCATTTCTCAACGATTATCAATCATCCTTTGTTTGGAACACACTGTGTAACAACTCGTTTTTAGTGAAATCGAAACAGTGGTTTCGGGACCACAAATCCAATGAGTAATTTTTTATTTTACTATTATTTTATTAAATTTTTATTTTACTATTATTTTATTGTCTATGATATATCAGTAAGGTCATATTCAAATTCCGTTAAGAAATTTTAATGTTTGTATGACTAATTAAGTGAAAATGACTAAATCATAAAATGTGTAAAAGTGGAGTTCTATTAGTTAAAGGGGCTAAAAGACTATGGAAAGGAAATGTAATGGACTTAAATGGTAATTAGACCTTTAAATGAGATAGTGGATGTGTATGGCAAGGTTTTATTGAAATTTTAATAAGTTTTAAAGGTTAAATTTGTAATTAGATAAAAAAGTTGATATTATTAATTAAAGATTAATTAAAACATCATCTTTATCATATTTAACCCTAAAAACTATTCACCATTGTTAAGAAAAGGGGATAGCTTCGATCAAGCAAAATTTCCTTGCATGGTATGCATTTAAGCCCTATTTTTAATTATTTTTATGTTTTTGAGTCCGTTTTAGCTTAATCTAGCTAGCGCGGGGGTCAATTTGTAAAACTGTTAAAGATTGAGGGTTATGCCATGAATTGTTTTGAATTATTCTTGATGTTTAATGGTAGATTATGAGTCCTCGTTGATAAATAAACAAGTTTTGTAAAGTGATTTTTTATGAAATTTGCAATTAGGGATTTGTTTGTAAAAATAGTAAAAGTTCATGAAAAATTTATGAAATGATGGTTTATTTGGGTTGGTTTAAGTCCTTAATGAATTTTGTCAGCTTGATTGAGGAATTAAAATGCTTAGATTTCAATTTATGAGCTTAAGGACTAAATTGTAAAAAGTTAAAATGTTAGGGGCAAAATAGTAATTTTACATAAATATGAAATGTGGACTATATTGAGTACTATAAGTATTAAATGGATTGAAATTGTCTATTTAGATCAAGATAGACCACGTACAGACCTAGACTGAGGCAAAGTAACAGCTTCAAAATAGCTCGTTTTAACCTTCACGCCCCTAGTTATCGAGGTAAGTTCATATGAACGGTTATCGTATTAATGTTGTTAATTTTAATGTTTATTATGTTATCTTAATGTAAATGGATCAATGTATAATTGCAAAAAAGCTATGATGATTTGATGGATGTTGAGTTCGGGTTGAACCTTAGGAATTCATGGGATACAAATGGCATGTCATTAAGGTTTTCATGTTTTGGCTGCTGGTCTTGAATGTCTTACCGATGGTTGAGGTCCTAATTTGTTGCGAATACTCCACAGCTCTTGTGAGTAGCATCGTGTAGCTTACATTCTGACCCACAGTTCATGTGAGTAGGCCCATTTCATAGCTCGTGTGAGTAATGATGTAAAGGAAAGGTTACGATTATATGTTTAAGCACACTTCGTGTGAGCTTTCTCGTGTATCTGATGACATTCTAGATGGTTCAACGGGCAAGAAAAGGGATTGAAATCGTAAGTTTTCAAATGGAATTATGCATGTGCTCATGAAAAGTATAAATGAATAAAATGATGTATTTTCATATGGAAATGACTTATCATATGTTTAATCCAAATGAGTTATGTATAAATGCACTGACTTATGTATTGATGATGATGCATAGGCTTGTGCCAAGCTTGTGGTTTGGGTTATATTACACTTATACTTATTTTTATATAATTGAAATGGTAAGTTATGTTTTATTTTCTACGAACTTACTAAGCATTATGTGCTTACGTAGTTACTTTCCTATGTTTTATAGATTATCAGAAGCTCGATCGATTTGGAAGCTCGTTAGAGATCTATCACACTATCCATCATAAATATAGGTAGTTTTTGATGTTTTGGCCAAGGTTAATGTTTAGTTAGTGAATTGGTTTATATAAAGTTATAAAAGTTATCTTGGTTTGGTACCTTTGATGCTTTGCTAGTTTGTGCCATTGTGTTATCTTATGACGCATGTTTTGTATGGCTCAAATGGTATGTATTGAATTGGTAAGATCATTGTCAAGTTATTACATGTTTTGGAAGTTATTGAACTAGATATTGATGTTGGAAATTTGGTAAAGATGGCATGTTTAGTAAGTTTTGATGATTGCTTTTAAGGTGCCTTTGAATGGCATATTGGTTAGTTGAATTAGGACCTTTGGAATGGCTATATATATGCATGTTTAGGTATGGTTTGATGCCTTTAGGTGTTCAATTTTCATTCAAATGAATATGCATGAAATCGTGTTCGGAATGGCTTGTTTTAGGTGAATTTTAGGTCCACACGGCCTAAGACATAGGCGTGTGACTCAGCCGTGTGTGACACATGGCCTAGCGACACGGTCGTGTATCTCCTGAAGGTTCCTTTG
Organism: Gossypium anomalum; assembly: GCA_025698475.1. Lineage (NCBI taxonomy): Eukaryota > Viridiplantae > Streptophyta > Magnoliopsida > Malvales > Malvaceae > Gossypium > Gossypium anomalum. Next base: position 39,960,289 of record CM046961.1, on the reverse strand, counting down.
TATGCAAGTCAGTGAGTTACACAGCCTAGCACACGGTCGTGTGGGACTATTTCGAGAGTTACACGACCTAGCACACAGGCGTCTGACACGGCTATGTGACCCTACTCATAGAGTTACAGAGGTAAGGACACAGGCTGGGACACAACCGTGTGTCCCTAGTTCGAAAGTTACATGGCCTGAGACACGGGTGTGTGTCTTAGCCGTGTGGGGCACACGGCCTAGCCCCCATTTCTAGATTTTTGTATTTTTCTCCTAGACTTTCCAAATGATTTCAATTTAGTCCCGAATTATTTCTGTAACACCCCTTACCCGTATCCTACGCCAGGACAGGGTACAAGGCATTACAGGACTTAAACTCAATCAAATATTCAAAATCGGGACATAAATTTCCATTTAAACTTAAAACTTTGAACAAACATTCATATCATCCCTTAAACGAGCCTACGAGGCCCAAAACATGCATTGGGAGTGGTTTGGGACTAAACCGAGAACTTTCGAAATTTTTACAACACTTAGAAAATTTTCATGCTTTTGAAGGTCACACGCCCGTGTGGGTAGGTCGTGTGGTAACACTCGCCCATGTGGCTTGGGATACGCCTGTGTCCTCAGCCCATGTAACTCTCTGTTTATGACGTCATGTGCTAACTGAGGTTACACGGTCAAGGCACATGCCCGTGTGTTTAGGCCATGTGGACGATTGAATTCCATAATTTTTTACAAAAATAAGTGCAGACTTCACACGGCCAGGGGGCGTGTCCCTCACATAGCCGAGACACACGGTCGTGTCTCATACCTGTGTACTCAATATTAAGCATTTTGTTACAAAAATTAAGGTGCAGAGGACACACGGCTGGATGACACGGCCATGGGGGAAGATCATGTGTCACACACGGCCTAGACACATGCCCATGTGTCTACCTGTGTGGATAATTTTGAGGTTATTTTCCAAGCCATTTGCCACCCTTATATACTCAAACACATACATAACTTCAAAGGCACTTAACGTGGCATAATTGAGTACTTAGACATAATCAAACAAGTCATGATCATGACAATATCATATCAACTAGTACATACACAAGACATCACACTTTGTCAAGCCCAAGCCTACAAATTCTCATGCACTAAGAATTATAAATTTACTTCCATTTGACACATTGGGACCTTAGTTATCATCGTATCAACACATCTCAATTAAATCAACAAGCATTCATAACCAAAAACATAATCCATCATATACACAATCACAAACCACATCTCAAGGGCATAGGCACATGCATGCATGTATAAATAGGCTTACAACCCAATAATCAATATAAGCCATATCTCATGGCCATATACAAAATGAATCATCAAATCATTATAAGCCAACACACTTAGCCAAATTAATATGACACGTAAACAAAAAGACCAAGTCCCCTATACATGCCATACTGAAAATGTGAAATCATGAATACCCAAAGGATTAATTTGATAGCGTGAATCAAGCTCCGACGTCCTTCGATTCCCGAGCTAGCTTGGCGATACTATAAGAAAATGGAAAGGAAGGGGAGTAAGCATAAAGCTTAGTAAGTTCACATGCAATAATAAACAATATTAAGCAACATTTAGCATGAATATTATACAATTTAACTTAACATAAATCACATATTTATCATCATATATTCATAAACATAACTTTATCATTCTTAATCTTACCAAAAGCTCATCACTTAACAAGCTCATTCTTATGAGATTTTCGTACATACCTGTACCAACTCGTGACTTAACATACTCTTTCTCATTTTTGACATACCCGTTGAACACTTGGAATGCTAAACGGATACACGGAAAGTCTTTACACACAAGTGCCACATATGTAGCCAAAGCTACCTCATATTTCATATCACATAAAGGCTCGCTCTTGAGCTAATCTCGGGTCTGCTCACACAAGCTGACGGTCAAGACATAGCTATACGGGCTGCTCACACAAGCTGTCAGGTATCCGCAACATATGCCAGACTACCTAACCACTGGTAGGACGTACATGACCAGCACCCGGATCACATAATCATATATATCACATGGGGTCCTAGTGACATGTCACTCTTATCGGAACTTGTCAAATATGTTCATCAAATCAATTATACAATTCATACAATATTAATGCATAAAAAATATGATCATAATATTGCATTATTTACATATGAACTTACCTTGGTACAAAATATGGTTAACTAATTCGATTTAGTCAACAACATTTTTCTTTTCCCGGTCTAGGTTCGGACTCCGTTTTTCTTGATCTAAAATAGCAAATTTAGCTCATTTAATTACCACATTGTTCAAATCAGTCCAAAACCCATACTTTAGTAAAATTACAAATTTGCCCCTAAACTTTCACATATTTACGATTAGTGCTTAGGTTTGTAAAGTGAAATGTACTCATTTTCTTTGTTACCCAAGCCTAGCTGAACTTATATCATGCTTATACCAGCCCACATTTTCCATCAAACCACATTTCTACCACACATTTTTACAACTTTTACAAACTAGCCCTTTTTAGGTGGTTTCATTGAAAACCACTTAGTAAAAGATGTTCATCACACATCAAACTTTCATAATCTACCATGAGACATCAAAATACATGCATGTCACACATGGTTCAAACCCTAGACATCAACTCTAGCTTAAATGAATGGTAGAAATGGCTAGCTTGGTTGATAACAACTTCAAAAATGGAAAGAACATTAAAAACGGGGCTAGGATGCACTTACCATCAAGTTTGATAGTTGAACAAAACCCTAGCTATGGTGTCTTAAAATTTTGGCTATGGCATGGAGAAGATGAGAAAATTTTGACTTGATTTTCCCTTTTTATTCTTTTAATTACTAAATGACCAAAATGTCCTTTTTACTAAAATTTCAATTTTTACTTATTCATGCCCATTTTTGTCCATAAAAATAGAAATTACTCAAATTTCTATTTAAGGACCTCTAATTAATAATCCATAGATATTTCATGCTTAGAGCTTCTAGAATCACATATTTTGCAACTTTTGCAATTTAGTCCTAAAAATCAAATTGGACACTCTATCAACAAAATTTCTTAACGAAACTTTCATACAATCATGCAAACATATCATAGACCTCAAGACATTCATAAAATAATTATTTCTACTACAAATTTATGGTCTCAAAACTACTATTCTGACTAGACCCAAAATCAGGATGTTACAGTTTCTAAGGTATTTCTTAAGCTTTGAGGGCTCGATTTAGGGACAGAATGTGCATCTATGATTGATTTGTGATATGATTATGTTAGTGAATGAAATATTATTTAAATGTTTTTGATTTTTTGGTAATGCTTTGTAACCCTAATCTAGTACGGATACGGGTTAGCGGTATTACACACTGTGTAGGGCTCACTTGTTCATTATCAAAGATTGCATAAACAATATCAGCATCTAACCACTTGATCAATTCCTTTTTTGCTACTTACTTCATAGCTAGATTTAAACAAAGTTGTGCATCCACCACTAGTTTCTTCCCTTCTTCTAATCTAATTTTGTGTTGACACAATGTGGGATTGATTCCCGTAATATCTTTAATAGTTCATCTAATTGCTTTTTTGTGTGCCCTCAATATGCTTAATAATGCCTCTTATTGTTCAGAAGTTTGTCCTGCAGCTATAATTACTAGCAAGTTGTTCTGTTCTCCCAAATATCCATACTTCAGGTGTTCAGGTAGTGGTTTCAGTTCTAATTCAAGTGGTTTAATAATAAAAGGAACCATTTTAGTTATGGTTGGAATTACCTATTTTAGATGTTCTCTACTTTTACACCACCGGTCAAGTTGAAGGGCTAGCTCGTTATTCTCTTGTTTTGCATTGTTCATACTTTCCTCCTCTGGTTCATCCTCATTAGGCTCAATGGAATCTAATGTTGCTAATTCTAGGTCATAAGATGTTTACTTTTAGAGTGTACATTCTGTTGTTTTATATCTCTTGGTTTATGCCCTATGTAAGCTCGTTCCTGCTAACATTTTCCAATATGTCGATTATTTATCTTTCTATTTTAAACCAAATACTCCCTCTAGCTATAAAATCAAATTGTCACTTGTTTTGTCCGTCCAACCCATCATAGAAATGCTGTAGTTGTATTGCAAAGTTAACACCTCCTCCCAATATCAACCGATTAATCATTTTAAAACTTTCACATGCCTGCCCCAATGTCTCAACAATATCTTGCTTGAATTTAAATAACTTTTCATATGTGTTGATTACATTGGTCATAGGCACAGCTTGCCGTAGGAATAATTACGCAAATTAAGTCCAGGTTGTAATCATATCTGAAGGAAGTCCATTTAACCAAGCTTTTTCTTGACTTTCTAAGGTGAATGGGATTAATAACAATTTGATAACCTTTGCTGAAACACTCGTATACACAATAGTGTTGCATATGTGTTTGAATTGCCAAAAAAAAGCTATAGAGTCCTCATTTTTGTAACTCTCAAGCCTGATATTTGAAGAGATTCATGTTAGCAATGCAAGGTTCAATTTAAAATAAGGATTTTGAATAACAGGTCAAGTAATACTAGGTGATAACCAATTCATATCAAAAGGAACTACCCCTATTACTTGCATTACCGTGTTAGATGTTAGATAAGATATATTATAAGTCAAATATTAAGATTTTGTTTTTTGAACTTATCCCATGAATGTCTTGCACTATGTGTTCATGGAGTCAGTAAGTACTTTGAGGAGGCGAGTACTAAATTAATATTAACCTAAACGTAAATAGATCTAATTAGTAATTTAGATAAATTATAGTACGATGAACATAAAATGAAAAGAATTGTGTTTTATAAGAAAATAAATAAACATGCAGAAAATACTAAAATGGAAAAACTAATATGTAGATTCAATCAATCTAAGCATGGGAGACTAACTTACTTTAGTGATCATAACTAACTCCTATATTGGATTCTATTCAACCAACTAGTAATTACCCGAGTAGAATCTCTTGATATTCCACTAAACTAATGAATCGGCAAGAACTACAAATATCTCGACCTAACAGTCTAGACCAATTTTGGGTTAATTCCCGCCTAGATGACTTCCTAGGGTTGTTAGGCTTAAGGTTTAAGTTCTTCCTATCCCAAACAGTCGATCCACTAAGAAACCCTACATAGAAATTAAGTACTCATACGTCCATTCACTAATCCCCCAATAAGAGGATTAGTTCCTCATGGATTTCATAAATATTATAAACTTGATAAATATAGCAAACATGAAAAACAAATCAATAGTAAAAGTTTAAGAGAAATTTCGATTGTATTAAAAGGTTAAGGTGCAGAAATCCACAGTGCTAGCTAAATCCACAAATCAAATTTTTGAATAACACGAAAAAACAAATAAACTTAAAATAAATTCAAAGTCTAGAAAGAAATAAAAACTAAAAACTAAATTGAAGAGAAAAGTCTAAGTTACAGAAATGATGCTCACTCAAAGAGCCTATTTATAATGTTAGGGTTGGTCGTCGTCCTTACCCTAGTTCGGCTGAGTTTTTTACATTAAAATACATTGTACGAACCAAAATTCCCTCAACTCATTAATGATTTCATGTACACGGTTAATGTCGCGACATCCACTAGCTATGTCGCAACACTAAAGGCAGTTTACTTGGCTTAGGCTCAACTTTAGGGGTGTGTCGTGACATCATCTATCTATGTCGTGAAATCAAAGACAGACTTGGTATTTTTGCCTTCTATTCATTATGTTACGACATTGAACTCTCGTGTTGCAACATGGCGACCAGCCTCGAATGGTGTCATACACACTCACCAAATACGTTACTCTTTCCTTAGGCCTCCTTCAGCGCCTAAGGTGATAAAATCATCTCAAATCACACTTTTTATTAAATTGAAACTAAAGTAGAAAAACTAAATAAAACATAATAAGATTGCTCATATTCAAGCTCATTAAGTATGAAAACTAGTTTAACCTACTATAACGAATTGCGGTAGATCAAAAAGCTAGTTTTGTGTTTTGAGTACATCTATTAACATTTATAAGGCTTCCAATGAAACTATATTTTCAATTATGTTTTATATTTCATGGCGTATCACTGATTTGATTATTTTTTTCATTCAAAATTTTGGGTTAATGCCCCATTTCAAAGAGTATACGCCAAAAAATCAATAATAAATAATAAATAAATAAATAATGAATCAATTTTAAGCCTACTTTCAATTTAACGCCTTAGTCCACCAGTTGGGGTTGAGGTGTTACAAGTTTGGTATTAGATTCAAGGTTGAGCCGATTCTTGGAAAAATGAAGACTAAGTGATGCCCTGATATGCATATTACATGTTTCTGGTTTGTAACACCCCTTACCCGTGTCCAACGCTAGAACAGGGTACGTGGCATTACCGGACTTAATCGTTCACAAACATGCAAAAACTGGGCTATAAAATTTTGTTTAAATCAAAACTTTTCATACACATGCATAATGTCCCATACACGGGCCTACGAAGCCCTACACATGCATTGAAAGTAGATAGGGACAAACCGAGAACCTTAGAAAGTTTTGGGAAAACTTAGAAAACTTTCCTATGAAACAAGGTCACACGCCCGTGTGGACATAAGGAAACGCTCGTGTCCTCCGCCCGTGTAACTCTCTGTTTATGACGTCAGCATGCAAATCGACCCACACGGCCAGGCCACATGCCCGTGTCCCCAGGCTATGTCACTCATACGGTTGAGACACACGGCCGTGTCTCAGCCCGTGTGGCCAACACTTAGGCTACTTTCCAAGCCTTCATATTACCATTAGCTTATTTGGTTGGGAAAGAGAGGACTTCTGACTCTGAGCCTAGCCTACCCAAAAATAAGTTTCAGCTATTGATGTAGCCTCTTGTCGCTACTTACTAGAGAAATCCCTTCTATACCACTCATAAAAAGCAAAAATCCCATCAATATAGATTGAATTGACGACCTATACTTCAACTAAAGGCACAAGGGAATCAATAGTTCATGAGCACAGAACAGAGGAAATGCACATGGGTCTCTTTGAATAACGAAGTATAAAATAAAGAAGAAAAGGTAGAGTGGGCTTCTAGTTGCTCTGCTTGGATTGGCATGGCTGTCCCCCTTTGTTGGTTGAGGCTTGGCCTTTGACTCTGCTTGCCTCTACTTTTCATGTCAAGCATACAAGTGCTAATGATTTTATATTGAGTGTATCTAGTGTCTGTTCAAGTTCGTGATAATCAGTAGTAAGAAGTAGAGCATGAATCTTATTTATCCAAAATGGATCCGTGTTTCCTTTACAGCCTTACGCACATCAAAATCTCAAATCATGGCATCATTTTAGTGATTAAATACCCTTTATTAAGACACATTCATAACATTGACATGTCCTCTTACATGTAATGCACCTACTCATAAAATACCAAGTCTAGATTCATTAATTCACATTCATAAGGCCCGTCATTTTGATGACCACTTTTACCATTATGCTAAGTTACCAACTTATCCCTCGAGCACTCATATTCAACCATCGTCATGTTGTTTTTATAACATACAATTACTACATGGTTATGATCACCTCAAATGGTCATAGAGCATACATCCAACACGCATGTCATATCACCAACCATGCATGGCAAACAAACATAATCACATCAAAAACATTAGACATGACATGAATAGCTAGGTTTACAAGCCATAATCGATACGAGCCACATCTCATGTCCATATACATATAACTCAATATAAGCCAATACATTTGGCCAAAACATAATAACACATGTCATAAAACTAGATCCTTGTACATGCCACTCACTTGAAATTTCTAAGATATGCTTCATTATTCCAAAGTAGTGACTTTATAGTGTGATGCTGCCTCCGACGATCTCCAACCCTGAGCTAACCTAACAAGCTAAAAGAAATGGAAAGGAGGGAGTAAGCTTCATTCTCAGTAAGTCCATATGAAAATAATAAGCAATTTATCAATATGCTTCCACCAATTCTTACAACATGATCTCAAAGTAATACTATCATGATTGCACAAAATCCTACTATTTACTCTTGTTCATCTCAAGCTGTCTACTCGAGTAACAGTCACTAAATTATTTATATCTTGAGCTACAGCACTCCAAATTAAGATCTAATAATTTTTCCTAAAACTAGACTTACATATCTTATTACCATAAAATTTATAGAATTTTTGGTCCACCCAATTAGTACAATTTATTCTTCAAAGTCACCCTTGTTCTTCTGTTTGACAGCTTCAACCCTTCTTTCCTAAAAATTAATTATCTCCTCACACTGGATTCAAATGATATTTCTGTTTGTTTCTTTTGAAAATATACTCATTAAGGATTCTAATCATATAAATTGTAACCAATAATTATTTTTTTACCATTTTTAATGATTTTCCCAAATCAAGATAGGGGATTTCGAAATCATTCTAGCTCTATCTCACAAAACTTTAAATATTTCATAATATGAAACTCCTTTGCTTACACTGTTTCTTCTATGTGAAACTAGACTCATTAATATTTAATTTCATATTTTTTTCAGCCTATAACTCAGTTTCCGCAATTTTTGGTGGATTTTCAAAGTCAGACTATGGCTGCTGTCCAAAACTATTTTCGTGTAAATTAATGATACTAAGTTTATCACACCTTATTAATTCATTTTCACCACATTGGTAAAGATACATATTTATACATCATAAGTATAGACCTAAAATCACAAATGTGCATCATAAACCAAAATCATTTCTCATGAGCTTGGCATACATACCTGTGTTACTCAACATGCTCATATTCATTCCTTACTAATCGTACAACATGAATTGAGTTCACATCTCATCAATTTCATGTAAGTACCTGTACCACTCACAACATAGCCATAAGCTCTATCATTACGAATTAAACCATAAATTTCCTGTTGAACCATTTGGAACACTACAGGATATTCATTAAGCCTCAAACATAGGGTAAAATGCCGACATCATGTCCCAGACATGGTCTTACACTGGCTAGCACATCAAAGTTGATGCCATGTCCCAGAAAGGTCTTACACTGACTTTCATATATCGAGGTTGATGTCGTATCCCAGACAAGTCTTACACTAGCTCTCATCTATCAGTGTCAATGCCATGTCCCAGACAGGTTTTACACTGACACACATCAAGCTGACTCCATGTCCCAGATAGGTCTTACACTGACACACATCAAGCTGACGCCATGTCCCAGACAGGTCTTACACTAGCTTGTATATCTCGAGGCCGATGCATGTCCCGGACATGTCTTACACTAGCTCTCGTCTCAATGCCGATGCCATGTCCCAGACATGGTGTTACATCGGCTCTCATAATGTGGCCGGTGCATGTCTCAGACATGTCTTACACTAGCACACATATTACCCAAATGTCATGGCATGAATATCCAATCTATTCCTAAGGTTCAACCAGGAGTTTATCATGATAAGTCTCATCTTACCATACTCATAACCACATTCAAGCATTATATGCAAAATAAAACATTCAATGTATAATAACGATAAAGTTGTAATATTTATGCACAACTTACTCGTTTCAATGGAATATCATATTCCATCAAATTTCCAATATATTTAATCATTACAAAAACATTATTAACATTTGGTATCACTTTCTCATAAATAACCCCATTAACATATAATTCAATAAAATCATAGCAAAATAGATTTCGAATATATTAATAATAACATGGATAACATGTTTATTTAGTCACGCGGACTTACCTCGAATGCAATTTCGGCAAATTACTCCATTTTAGTCCATAACCTCGTAAGCTTAAATATCGATTTTCTTGATCTAACATAATGAAATTCACTCATTTAATCATTACATTAATTAAAACATTCTATAATTTACAATTTGGAAAAATGATCGTTTTGCCCTTAGACTTTACAAAAATTATGATTTTGCCCTTAGGCTCGTAAATTGATTTTAATCGAATTTCCTCCTTTACCAAGCCTAGCCAAATTCTTTTTATAACTATAGCAACTCACAATTTCAATTATTTCACACATTTACAGCTTATTTTACAACTTTACAAAATAGCCCCTTTTAGGTGTTTTCATGCAAACTTCTTTCACAAAAGTTGTTTATTACACAACCAAGACTCATGTTATTCCATAAGAATTCAGCAAAAAACATAAATGCTCTCATGTAAAAACCCTATACTTTTAACCATTTTGTAAAAAGTCCCCCCATTAGCTAGCTCATGATACAAGGGTCCCAAAAGTGTAAAAATCATCAAGAAAAGTCATCAAAATCACTTACTTGCAAGAGAACTAAGTGGCTGAAAGTTTAGGATCTTAAAACCCCCCTTGTTTGCTGCCATCTTTGGTGGATGAAGAAGAAATATGAAAAGATGACATATTTTTTTTTCTTTTTGTTTTATCTTAATACCAAATAAGCTACCTAATACCCACTAATTTTGACTTTTCAGTTTCTTTCTCTCTATGGCTGGCCAAGCACCTTTTTAAGGGTCTATTTGCACTTTAAACACCCCAAATTTTGGTTCTCTAGCTATTTAACATATTCAGCTAGCAAAACAAAACTTTTGCCCTTTATGCTATTTAGTCATTTTTCGCAATTAAGTATGAAATCGCTAAAATTATTTCACCAAAATTTTCATGCACTCATATAATCATGCTATAACACATAAAATAACATTAAAAATAATTTCTCCAGCCCCAGAATAGTGGTTCCAAAACCATTGTTCTGACTAGGCCTAAAATCAGGCTGTTACATGGTTAGTCCCTTGTAGTTTGCTAAATTATTTTTGTGTATATAGTTTAAGATTGTCTTCCAATTCACATGATGTTGTTGGTAAAGGAATGGAGAGCAATGTTTCTCAGACTTGTGGTTTGAAACCTTAGACTAATCAAGGGGAAATTGGAAATGCTGCGAGAAATGCTTTTGTTAAAATGATGAAACGATGGTTTGACATATTTATGGGAACTGTAACAACCCGTTTTTTAGTCAAATCAGAACGGTGGTTTCGGGACCACAAATCCAAAGTCAAAATATTTATTTTATTAATTTATTAAAGTTTACAGCATGATAGAATTATTATGTGAAAGTTTCGTAAAGAAATTTTACTGTTTGAATGCTTAATTCGGTAAAAAGGACTAAATCGCGTAAAGCGTAAAATTTGAGTTCTAATAGTTCAAAGTATTAAATAGCTATGAAATTAAATTGTGGGAGTCCTTATGTTCAAATTAAACCATGATTAAGGTTAGTGGACATTTATGTCCATAGTTTATGTATTAAATTAAGGTTTTATTAAAGGATAATATGGTAATTATAATAATTTAAGTTAAAATGATAAAAACAATTAGTCTTCATCTTCATAAAACATTACCACCAAAATTTAGCGCTTGAAAAAAACCATTTGAGAGCTTGGACATTCGACTATGGTGTCTTGAACATGTAAGTCTATTTTTAGCTCTTTTTTTAATGATTTCTACGTTTTTGTGATCGTTGCTTCGTATTCTAGCTAGCCTGTACCTTAGATTTTGAAATTTTTGAAGATTTAACATGTTTCCATTGTTGAATAGTTGAGTAATTTGATGATTGATGATAGATTATGAAGCTTTATTGATAGATTTACTAGTTTTGTAAAGTGATTTTTGACAAAAATGTCAAAAAGGGGATAAATTGAGAAAACGTAAAATTAGGTGGGTAAAAGTGTGAATAAATTGAAAATATGGGCTGCTAGTAACATGTGGTAAATTCGGCTAAGAATGTAATTGTACTAAATTGCATGAAATTGCTATTTTATGTGAAAAGGACTAAATTGTAAAAAAGTAAAAGTTTTGGGGTAAATGTGTAAAATAACCCTAAAATGTGTTTTGGATTAAATTGCATAAATAGTTTATTAAATAAGCTAAATTTGATATTAATTAGATCAAGATAAGCCGAGATCGAGTTTAGATCGGGGAAAAGGAAAAGTTGACGATTAGCCGATATTTGCTATCCGACCAACTCGAGGAAAGTTCGTATAATTAGAATAAAACTTTTAAATACTTTAAATATTTGTAATGAATGTGCATAATTGAGTAGTTGATATATTTGGAATGTGAATGCCTCATCGATATAGTTTAATTATTACCGAGCCCCGTTTGACCCGTAAGAATTCGTAGGATACGAGTGACATGTCACTAGGGTTACCGTTTTGGTTGAGATCCCGCATGTGTTGCAGACTCACCTCAGCTCGTATGAGCTTACTGATATATCAGTTCGTAAGAGCTTACTGTTCTCAGCTTGTATAAGCTTATTGTTTCAACTCATTAGAGCTTACCGTTTTAGCTCAATAGAGCTTACTGTCCATGAACTCAGAAGGAGCTTACTGTTCATAGCTCGAAAGAGTGAAAAATGATAAAAAATTAACGGATGACTGATTTATATGTACTATATTTCACCCCAGTATCCCTTGAGATTCTAATAGGTTCAAAGGGCATAAATTCTATGATATGGTAAAGTATTGTTTATACGAACGAATTACTGTTATACGATTGAAAGTAAAATGTTACAAATGATGTTCATGATATATGTGAATTTGATACGATACAATGTATTGAGTATTTACATTGAGATTATGGATGATTTCATGTATTTATATGACTAACTTGTGATGAATGTTTGTGTTTAAGTATTTGGTAATTGAATTGAATACACTTTAATTATTGCCTTGATTATGTATAAATGGTAATTTTAGTTATGAATTATACGGGCTTACTAAGCTATAAAGCTTACTCTATTTCTTTTCCATGTTTTATAGAGGTTCGGTAGCTTACTCGTTTCAGACAAGTCGGAGTTATACATCACACTATCCAATTGCTGATTGATACTTTTGAACTTATGGTTATATGTAAATATGGCATGTATAGGCAAGCTATAATGGTGATAATTATGGTCACTTGAGATTGTGATTTTGGTACATTTTCTGTTATAAGTCTAAGCCATGTGATTTGGCTAAACTTGTTATTATGTTTTTGCATGTTTTGGCAATTAGTTGATGGAATGGAAATATGCAAATGTGTTTTGTTATATGGTAAGCTTATGAATGGGAAATGTATGATATTATCTAAGTATTTGAATACTATGAGGAAATGATATCATATGTGAATGAAATGTTATGGAATGGCTACCAATTGGGTTGTAAAAATGTTACCATTTATGCTTGTGTATACATGTGAAAATAGGGTGGCATAATGGCTTTGCAAATAGCCTATTTTTGTCCACACGGGCAGAGACACGGGTGTGTGTCTCAGCCGTGTGTGATACACAGTCATGTTACACGGCTGTGTGTCCCCTAATGATGATATTAAATAAAGTCAGTATGTTCCACACAATCTCACACACGGGTGTGTGACAGGCCGTGTGGTATAAGTCAGTATACCCCTAATTTGGCACACGGCCTAGCACACGGGCATGTGACTTGGCCGTGTTGCATAAGTCAGTATACCCTACAGGTTTGGCATGGCCTAGTACACAGCCTGGCACATGGGCGTGTATGGCTCATCTGCCTCCACCCCAAACTCAATCTTAGCCTAAAGTTGCTCCAAAAAGGGTACATATTCCAGTTGTGCCAACTACTAGCCAGTTTCGAAGATACCTCGTGAGGGAGATTTGTAAACGAGGTGCCAAGGAATTTCTGTAGGATAAGAGTGATGACCCCGCGGTAGCAAAATAATGGTTATCACGTGCTTGCAAGGTAATTAATGAGTTAAAGTGCATGCCGATGGATAGCCTCTTGTGCAGTCTCCTTGTTAGAAGGGGATGAGTATCAATGGTGGGAAACGCTGATAAGTGTGACCCTTATGAGCAGATAAACTAGGAATTCTTTCTAGTGAAATTTAGAGAAAAGAATGTGAACCAAATATATGTTGAACAAATGAAGGAGTTTTTATATGTTAGGAAAAGATAAATGTCAATGATGGAATATGAACAAGAGTTCGTCAGACTTAGCCCCGCTATGCAAGAGATATGTTTCAAACTGAGAAAGTCTTATGTGTGAAGTTTGAATAGGCTTTAACGGATGAAATTCACGCCCTGATGGCGGTATTATAATGTTAGAGTTTAACAGCTAGAGCTTAGAAAATAGAGATGATTTTTCAAGAAAATAATAGAAAGCATGACAAAGAAAGAATGAAACATGAAATTTGGTCCATCACCCATGACAAATTTCAAGAAACCCAAAGATGTAAAGGATTTTTCCTACAAGCTAGCAAGAGATTCTCAAATGATGGGAGTTCGCCAAATAAGTGATGAATGTTAGACTACATCTATGACCAGTTCTGGTAAATAAAAAAGGATGAAGGCTCATGTCTATAATACTTGTGGAAGAAAGCATGTGAGATTTTTGTTTAATTCGTCGAAGGTCTATTACGAGTGCGAGTCGCCTGACCATTTGGTGCAAGATTGCCCAGTAAGGGTTGAAAGTCAACCTAAACAATCAACCCAAGTAATTAGCAAAGATTAATATAATACGAGAACAAGGGAAACTGTGCAGTTGAAATCTATTCCGAGAACTCTAAGTAGAAGTTCTGCTAAGACAAACTTAAGAGCTTGTGATATGAGAACCCAATAGGATGATGTACCTAATAGTAAGAATTTCAAGGGCAAAATTCCTTTTTAGGGTAGAAGAGTTGTAACACCCCGCCCGGTGTGGTCCTAGTTGGTAGTTTCTGTGGAAGGATAGTTAGCTAAGTAAATGTCGGAGAAGGTTGGTTTGTGCTTTATTCGTCAGGTTATATAGTGTTGATTGTAGTGTTATGATTGGCTCATTTTTTGGCTATCTCGATAAGTCTGTAAAGATGCAGTATAAGGTTCATCTCTTGGCGAAGCATAAACTATTGGGTTATACATCTTAGCGTGGTCAATGTCGAGAATCTGCCAATCAGTGGATTCTCTTTGCAAACCTTGTGTTGACGGACCCTTCTGTTAGTATCCACTAGTGGTGGATTGTTAGGTCATGGACCCAATAGTTTTCTTTATGAGCATGTAGGTATGTTGTTAAGTTTTAGTTGGTTTCTTGTTA
Organism: Gossypium anomalum; assembly: GCA_025698475.1. NCBI lineage: Eukaryota > Viridiplantae > Streptophyta > Magnoliopsida > Malvales > Malvaceae > Gossypium > Gossypium anomalum. The sequence continues at coordinate 39,945,210 of CM046961.1, read as the reverse complement.
AGATCAAATTGGAAATTAACTAGAGTAAAAGGATGTTTAAGGTAGGATTTATTAGAAATTATTATGTCAGCCACCAAAGGATGTTGAGTCAGCTCTACATGGTTGGCCACGTGTAGGGTTATTATGAGAATCATGTGGGCTATAAATAATAGTGTGGCTAATGTAGTGGAGATTCTTCTTTTTTCTCTTTCTTCTACCTTGTCTTATTCATTACCCCAAGAAGAGGGAGTAACCTCATCCAAAAAGAACCAACGAGTCCCCGAATAATAATTAAAGGTTGTTGAGTGTAGTGAAACACTTTTGTTGTAACTGATAACTCTTGAAAAGAGTTATATTTCATGCCTTTAGACCTATCTAATTGCTTGTACTTAGATGCATTTAGTGGCATTTTAGGATATTTCATTAGCATTTTTATCATTGTATTAGAAGCTTGGATTGTGTTTAAATGCTAGGTACTTTTAATTGGGTGTGGAAGGGTTGTGTTTGGTGGTTCAGTAGGTGTAGGGTGTGAAGAAAGAAATAAAGAAATGAAGGTTTGCAGGGGTAAAAGGTTGGACAGTTTGCCACCATGTATGCTGTGGCAATTCCAGAAAGATGATCGATTCAACACTCAACGCATACCAGTCTCTACCCAACTCTACTTATTCCAAAAAAATCTGCCTAAAAAATAGGAGAAGATATCGTGGGCTATTGGATTTACCCTAGGAAGAAAAGCTTATAAAAATCCAAAGGAGAAACCCTAAGAGGGGGTGATCTATAGGCAAAAATAGAGGGTAGCAGTTGAGTAAAGACGAAAAGAGGAAACCAAAGGCAGTCCCTCTCAGCCACCACAAGACATTGTGTTGCTGGATTGTGGATTGCTTTAGCAAAAGCCATTTTCCCAAAGTTCTTCCATTATTTCTTAATTTGTTCTCCTATGAATTAATTTGATTGAAACGATGTTGGATGATATTTTGGTTTTGAATTTGACTTTCTAACCCATGAACTAAATCTCATAGGGTTGGGATTACATGATGAAACCTTTTTTTTTTCCTTAATGGTTGAAGCATAGATCTAAATTAATTTACTATTTCATTCAATTGTTTTTGTTTCTAAATTGTATGCGTACAATCCCTAGACATAGATAATTGTGCAGCATGCCAATAAACTAATCTAATTCTGAAAAGGTTGGATTAGATGGACTAAAATTGAATTATATGAGCAAGTACTTGACTGATACTTGTAGTAGACTCTACACATAGAACAACATTCATATGGAAAGAAATCAAAACTGTGAAAGATACCATGCAAAAGGCTTATAGACATATATCGCTTGAGGTAAGGTAACTTAAGCTTTTGCTCTCAAAAGAAGCAGACCACTTTAGAACTCTTCTGAGCAGTAGATTGAGTATGACTCTGTTGAGGCATTACTAATAGGAAGAGTAGATTCTTAGTAATCTCGACCTTCCAAATCAACATCGTAAATCCTCTATCCTTTGTCGTAGCATCTTGCCAGCATATATTTAGTTGTTTACTTGTTTGTTACATATTATACTTGTAGTTATTCTTGTAGTTGCCATTGCATTTTACTCTTGCTTTGCCTAAGCATTTTCCAGTATTAGGCAGTACACATTTAGCACACATTTTTATCCCTCTAAATTACCACTGCATACTTATCTTTGTTTGCCATAGCAGTAATCATAATTTGTTATAATAACTTGATCACTTTTATACCTAATCCGATCCCTGTGGAGACGATCTTACTTATCACTTTATTACTTGATCCGACGTGTATACTAGTACAATTTGCATATCATATTCACACGCGACACTAACCAGCTTTTTTGAGATCTTTTATGAGTATGTAATTTTTGTGAATTTTTTGTGAGTCTACTTTGAGTCCCTATATATTGTAAGATTTTGAGCTATCATAGTTAGGGGTTATGAATTCAGGTAAAATCGTCTCCTTTGAACGTGGTAAGTTGTTGCATGTAACCATCTGCATATCCATGTAAGTGATCAGAAACAAATATGACTTCCCTAGGGTGCAAACTCGGTATCCGGATATGCTGGGCCACTGTTAGGCCATGTTAGCTACTAACCAGATTGGTGTATGTGCTGGGTAACTGGTAGGGCACGTTGTTTTCTAACCAGCCTAGCATTATGGGTGATGTCATCGGTAAAGCATGTTAGTTGTTAACCATGGAAAAAAGCCATGATCTTGTTAGAAAACACGCATATGTTCAAAATAATGTGGACTAAGACATATGTTAAATACGGGATCCAAGGTTAGCACAAGTAAGGACGTGGAAAAGAGTAAGAAAATGTGAACACAGAAAATGTGAACACTGATATGTTACACGAGAAGCATGTTATGAAAATGTGAATCTGGACTAGTTGCATGTAATGCATGTTATGTATATTCGAAGTGAGGTATGAGACCACCAAAAAGAAATGTTGATTATGTAGTTTCATTGCATCATATTATTGCATGATGAGTATTAAGTTTTAATCTTATGTAATATGCTTTGGATGAAACATATCTATTAGTTGTAGTGCTTGGCATATTTTATCCGCCAAAAAAGAGTTATACTCAGTAGGTGTATAGATACCAGTTAACTAGTATGTCTAGGATGACAGAGTAAATGATGGTAACAGTTGTTCCCATGCAGGTGAAGTAACTGTTCTATTCATGCAATGAAATTATTCTTTAGGAAAGTAGTTGCGAACTGTATTCAACAAATAATAGAGTCCGCTAGGGGATACTATCCACAAGGGATAGGTATCCTTCATTATTGTGTGTAAGAGTGTTTACGACCGAATGTTTCTATGAGAAGCCTCCTAGCTTATTATTATTTAAAAATAAATCTGTTGAGTTACCCCTACTGTTGGAATCTAACTAGAAGGTTAAGCATGCTTAGTTCTAGAGCTCACTAAGTTCTTTTGAACTTATCCCTTTCTTTCCCTTTTTCCAAGTATTACCAAGGCATTGAGGGCTTGTGGAAAGGAATCAGCCAAAAAATAGCGGCCTCTGTTGTGAGCCTTGTATATGTTTGTTTTGTAACATGCATACACTTTCATTTTGGGCGGGTGGCATGTAGTTATGTTCTGTAACCAACTTTATAATAATTTACATCTTTCACTCTATCTTTATTTTATGAGAATTTTCACTTATTCCAAAGATATATGCTAAGTATAAATGAGTAAAATTTTCTTAGACCATCTTTAGACATATATGCAAAACTATTTTGAATGATGTTTGACTGCTAGTGATGAACTAGAAAGTTTTACATATGAAAAAGCTAGTTTTTTGTTTTGTTTTGAGTAAATATGTCAACATTTATGAGGCTTCCGCCGAAAGTTTGTTTTCAATTATTTTTTATATTACATGGCGTATCATTAATTTGATTGTTATGTCATTCAAAATTTTGGGTTAACACCTTAGTTTAGAAAGTATATGTTGAAACCTCAATAAAAAATAGTGAATCATGTTTAAGCCTTCTTTCAATGTAATACCTCAGCCGCCACTTGGGGGTTGAGATGTTACATATCCAAACTCAAAGAAGACCCCAAGTTTGAAATTAAACCATCCTAAGCCTCAAAATTTTACAAGCCTAGAAGACATTCGGGACTTGAATAATCCACCAACACAATAATTCATAAATAGCTAGCATTTGTTTGAACGAATATGGCCAATTCTTTTTAAATATCTATAAGCAATCCGCATAAGTTATTTTGATGGATAACACTTGTACATATGTTCATTTCCATTGCCTCTACATCTATTGACATTTTAACTTAGTGAACTAACTATATTTGCATTAGGAATAAACAAGTTAGCTAGATATCACTCTTAAGTTGCATGTGAGGTAGTTCTTGTACGAGTTCAGTGTTTTACCACTATGTAACTTAATTGCCTGATTTAGTCCAAGAGTCATCTTTTCTTTTGCATGTTTGGTATGTTTTTTTGAGGACAAGTAAATAGTTAAGTGTGGAGGAATTTGCTATGAAAAATTAGGCTTTTCCAATATACTAGAGGAGCTTATTCTCAAGCAAAGTAATGTTTTTTTCATAGCTTTTTGTAATTTTTGGATTTTTAAGTTAATAAGTGTAAATGTTTCATTTTTACTCATTTTTGTGACCCAATTTGCCAATAGTGCCATTGGGGGCCCTAATGTGTAGGGACATGATGGAGGTCAAAAATAGGTGAAAATAGCACCAAAGGAAATGGTATCGCCATAGCCAAATTTTGGAATCGCGATACCTCCAATAGACTTGAAGATTGGAGACCACCCTTCAGTGGCATCGCAATATCCACTTTAGGTATCATAATATCCTCCCTCAAAGAATACCCCCAAGTTTGAAACTGACCAGGTTATCGCAATATCCTATTCTTGGGTATCGCGATATTGATATCGTAAGGGTACAAATTGGACAAAAAAGGTAGCCTCTTTCATTTTGATGCACCAATCATACAAGGCCCGTGTAAGGGAAGTTTTGGCAAAAAAATTTCATTAGCCATTGGCCTAAAATAGCTAACTTGGCTGAGGAGAGAGGAGACACACATTAGTTTAGTTTTTAGATTTAGTTTCTCTAAGTTTTCTCTTAGCTTTTTCTTATTCTTTTTCTAAGGTTTTTTATTTTCATTTCCTTATCTGTATATTTTACATTCCCTAGCAACTTTCCTTCTTGTTTTAGTTGTTCTCCATGGTAGTTGAGTTAGTTATCATTGTAGCTTAGGTTTATTTGCACTTTTAGTCTTTGTACCTTGGTTGTAAGACATTTTCAGATTTAGTTTAATTTATTTTAGTTTCTTTTACTTTAAACCTTTTACAATTTGTTCCTTTTATGTTATAACTTTAGATTTTCTTGTTGAATGCTCTTAGTTTCATCTTTTTTAAGTTTTCTTGTATAAAAATCTCCACTTTTATATTTTTCTTAAACTTTAATTTCATGGCTGCCTTACTTTTTATTTCCATGGTTGTTAGTTGTATTCTCAGCATGAGCAGCTAAACCTTTAATGGGGTTGGTTAATGGTTATATGTTGAATTTATTTTTGGTTGAAGGATCAAATCATAATAAACTGGATTAATTTGAATGAACCTAAAAATTTAGGGTTGACGACCCTAAGGGAACATCTAGACAAGTGGGACCAAGAGGTAATCTTGTTGCGCACCAATTCATTAGTCCTAAATTACCCAGTGAGATCGAGAGATAAACCGAACTAATTTGTCTAATTTGGTAAAATTGAGATCAAGAGATAAAATTGAGCTACTTTAGTAATTTAAGAAATTGATGTCCCCCATTCGAAAATCGACAACGCACATCGAAGTCAACCGACTATGGTTCATCATTTCTTGTTTAATTTCATAGTTTTTCACTTTTTACAATTTAGTCCCCAAAGTAGCATATTTAATTTCCTTGCAATATTTTCTTGTTATGATTTGTCATACTATAAAATCGTACCAGTAGCCCTTAGACTCTAGATTGTGTGCTAATTATTACTCAATTGCCATATCTTTTGGGTTCAATCCCTTGGAATACTTCGTGTTCCATCGAAACTATAAATATTACAACTGACATTGTTCACTTGTAGTTAAGGCATGTGTTTCAAAAATCGTTTGTTTTAATTCGTATGCACGCAGCTGGTCAAAGTTGTTGGCGTTGTTGTCGGGGAGACAGAGTAAAATTAAATAGTTTTAAGTTGTGTAATTTTACGTAGAGATAAGTAGTGATAATAGGAATATAAATACAGCTTTATATTTTTTTTGATGATTTTCTCGACTTTCTCTCCTTGATGATTGATTGGGAATCATGTTTAATGCTTACTATAGGTGTCTCAAAGATTCATTCATCTCTGATGCAAATGGTACTTCAATTCTTAGCTGGGATGATTACGACCCTTGTGGGAGGCAAGGATATTATCATTATTATGATTCTTATTGTTATGCATGTATGATGGATAGTGACAAGCGAGGATGGAGAAGTAGTCACTTGACATACAACCCGTACAATCTGTATTCCACGTATTCTTAGGATGAAGTAGGTGTATGTTTGGAAGAGCGTAAGGAAGAGAACTACTTAAGCCCTAAGGTTGGAGAATTTAGGGATGGCATGTCTAAATACCAAAACAATATGAAAACCATACGAAGTTAGATAGACCTTATGTTGGAAGTCATCAGACATCGAGTTAGGGGGAATGTTCTGTTGGATGAGTGCGTCGAGCCAGGCATTGTTGAAGTTGAAGAAGAGGCCACCTATAGAATTTTTACACAACAAGATGATTGGTTGTTTAACGTCATAGCAATAATGTGCAAGCATACACTGTCGATGCAAGTATAGTAGACAGATGTGAGTCTGTCAGATATCGATCCCACAAGGATGGTAGTCTTTTGTCTATTAATGTCAATACAATAACTCAAAAATAATATAATATAATATAATAATGATAAAATGGGATCCCCAACATGAACCTTCAACAGAATACTAAGTGCTCACAAGGTATAAAAAGATAGGTGATTGTCGTAGCAATAAAGTTCAATGTATATCTTACACAACGTCACTCCTCTATTTAATCCGAGACTTAAACTTGCATATTAACCTCTCCTTCTGATGATGGAAATATGGCACAATTAAGGACAAGTGGACTAAATTCCTCTAATCCTCACTCAACTTCCGTTGTAATGCTTGTTTGCTCAAACTGTCACTGCACTTTCAAGTGTCAGTGACTGCAATAACACTTCCGTGTTAAAAAAATTCAAACCTCAAGATTAAACAATAAAAGCAAGATTGAATAAGATAACATTTAACCAAGAATTCATGTGTATTTTCGTACAAACAGAAATCAGAGAGTAATCACCAGCATTTAGAAAGAAATAAAAAAGAATCAAATGGAGAATACTATCAATCTCTCTATTCCCTCTTGTCTTGCACTTAGGTCTCCTTGTCAAGAGCTAGTCTGCATCTGGTTTTCATATTGGCTCACACATGAGAGGCTTAAGCTACCATGGCCACAAGCTTCACGGTAGGATGATGAAGATGATGATGGAGAGAAAAAGCTCATTTTTTCTTCTCACGTCCACCTTTTTTGTCCTCCTCAACATTGCAGGTGTTCTTTCCTCAAAATTCTTTTGTCCTTCTACGTACAGGTTGGTTATACTAGGCTAAATAGCTCATGCAGTTTTGGTTCTTATCCGAAAAACTATTAGGTGCGGCAACAATTCTAGACGCAATTTGGAATTAACTCATGCAGTGACATTAATGCAATAAGATAGCAAATTTAAGGATAAAATAGGCTAGGATTCACTGAGTTATAAAATGAAATTTACTAAACTGAAAATGCTAAAATGTATACTAAGGATAACTAAATGGGAACAATTTAACCAATAAGTAAGGGGGAAAACCTATGTTCTTTCTAGTGTTATCACACCCCCAAACTTGAGTTTTTACTTGTCCTCAAGTTAAACAGATACTAGCAAAGCTACAAAAATTTTACTAAGGCAAATGATCATTCTAGCAACTTGAACCCTCTAAATTCCCAATGGATGAATCAGATTCAGATGAAAGAATATTACGTTGACAATTCATAAGCATGAATGAATAAGGTTGCAACTTCATCAATGCTAGCATCATGCTTCAAACCCTAAATTCTATCTACCATTACAGCATTTATTGTACAATACTAAGTATATATAAACATTTTCTTTTCGGAATAAGGGATATCATTACATTACTGTACCCTTGTTCTTCAAAAGTAACGATGGGGTGCAACAAACCCCCAGGGAGTATGTAATTGTGTCGACACACACTCATGCAGCGATAGCCTTTGGCCAGATTAATTTTTCTAAAGCTTGTATTGGAGTGTTCCCTCTTTAACATTCCATATGACACCCACTTTGGAGTGTCTCTAATTTATAACTATATATACATACATAAGCTGATGTAAAAAGCAAATTCATTCAAGATTTAAGGAATGATAGTAGTCATCCATTACTATTGCAACCTAATCCATTCATCAAAGAATTGAAGCTACACCCTTCTCTTAAATTTATCCAACTCATTCATTGATAATTGACATGATTCAAGAATTAAGCATCAAATGTCACAAAATTTTCAAACAATTTTCATTAACTATAATTAAACCTTGTATGCTTCATTTTCAAAAATTTGAAATGTGGGTGCATTTCCAAGCCCCATGTGTATTCCCTTAAACTTAAAGTTTGCATTGTCCCCAATGCACTAACATGAAAATGTAATGACAAAAAATATGCAATGACAGTGTAAACTTATCAAAATAAAGCCTACAGGTACATGCAATGCATGAATACTACAACTAAAGCTTAAAATAAACTAACTCAGTTATCCACAGTCGTCGATGTGGCTACATGATGTTTCTTTCTCCTCTTTTTCTTTTCCTCCTTCATTCATTTTTTATCCTTGGGGGGCTTCCGTTTCTTTTCTTTGGGCTTTTTGTAGTCTTCGGGTTACACCTTAATGCCCAGCTTGGCCCCGGCATCATTGGCTATTGTTTGTGTAAGAGAGGCAACTTAGAGTGGTCCAGTGTAAACCATTATTGCCAATGACTTGCATTGCTCCTCATTGGTTACCTCAACACCTTCTGTCGGTCTCACTCTAGTTTGCTCCAACTTATCAATATTTGCACCCACAGACTTTTCTCAATAGAATCTTCTTCTTCTTTTTCTTCCTCATTTTTAGTAACTTCTTCTTCTTCAGTAAAAACTTCCTCTTCTGCAACAACAACTTCTTTCTCAACAACAATGTCCTATTGATCAACAAAAATACCATCCTCAAACAAGTTATCAATCTTTCGCAGGCATTCGTCAATGTCCTTGGATTCCTCTTCTTTCTCAGTATCAGAGACCTACACAATGAGTGGGGATGCCACCGATATATCTCAGTCTTCTAAGTCATCATCTGATGAAGAGACGTCATAATTACGAATGATTGGTGGAAACATAGGGAATTTCGATAGTGGGGATGGGCTCAGTTGGCCTAATGTGGCTACAATAAAACTGTTCTAGGATCATGTATAAGCATAAAACAAATTATGGGATTTCTCCATATCTTCAATTGTGGCGACAAGCCTAACGTGCCTGTTGTTGATGGAATTAATCATTTTTTTGACATCCTTCAGTTTGCGCCATAATGGTGTCTCTGCATTTAGGTTTGTTCCTTTCCTGTCGACTTTGGCTTTGCCCTTTCTTGTCTTACTGGTTTTCGCCTCATTCAGTATCGTCTTGTCCTTGCAACGAGCCATTCTTTCTACAGAGGCTTCATTGATTGGGCCCTTATTTTCCAAGATTTCCTCACCAGCATGGGGCACGATTCCTCTTTGCTAGCACAATAACATCACCAATGATGGGAAAATCAATATCCAGTCTACCTTGCGGTGCAGTCAGCTATTTCTTGGTGAAGTATTGGGCCTACATCAATTTTTCTACCTTTGATGATAGAATATACAAGACACAGTCTATCAAGGGCGATTGTGGTGTTGTGAGTAGAGGGATTGAGTCTGTAGTTGACGAAATGAAACCAAATTTTGTCTTGGAGCGTCAAGAAGCGTCGGTGCATCGTATAGTTCTTTTGATGGGAACCCGTCCATACTGCTCCCTCAACACATTAGTCTCTTACCAATTGGTCTCATTTTTCATCTGTGATGTCATCAATGAACTCAGAGTGTTCGTCAACATCGACTTTGGTGTTGTACAGCTCATTGATTGTTGTAGCTTCCCATGGTATTAAACCTTCTCAAACGAAAATGAACTCTAACTCATGATCGTAAAGATTAGCAAAAAACTCACGTACCAGTGAAGGCGAGTAGCTTCCAGGGTGGGTACAAAAGGTTTCCCATTTTAACTTCGAGATGGTTTTGGAGACTTGTTTACCCAAGTCTTGTTGTGGAAAAAGGGAAATGCCTTGTTCGGAATGGAATTTTCGCTTCAATATGTTGTCATGAAATCATTCCTTTGCCGCTTTATTCAAAAAGATTATTGGCTCCTTTGTCTATACTAGCCTGGGGTGTAACAGCCCGTTTTTTGAGTCAAATTAGAACAGTAGTTTTGAGACCACAAATTTGAGATCAAAATATTTATTTTATTATTTTAATAAGGTTTACAATATGATAGAATTATTGTGTGAAAGTTTCGTGAATAAATTGTACTGTTTGAATGCTTGATTTGGTAAAAAGGACTAAATCGCGTAAAGCATAAAACTTGTGTTATATTAGCTAAAAGTGTCAAATAGCTATAGAAAATTAAATTAAAGGTCCTTAAGTGGTAAATAGGCCATTTATGGGTTAGTGGATGATGATAGCATGGAAAATGGTGCAAATTATAATAATTTTAAAGGTTAATTTAGTAAATTGGTAAATAACGTTAATAATAAAACATAACAATTTTGATTCATTATCATCATCTTCTTGCAAAAAATTTAGGGCTTAGAAAATCCATTGAAACACCTTGAAGGTTCGATCACATTGAAGCTTAATTGTAAGTTCATTTTAGCTCGATTTTTAATGATCTTTACGTTTTTGAGATCGTTGCTTAGTATTCTAGCTAGCCCGTACCTTAGATTTTATAATTTCTAAAGATTTAACATGTTTCCATTATTGAATCCTTGAGTAAGTTGATGGTAAATGATATATTATGAAAGTTTATTAATAGTTAAACTAGTTTTGTAAAGTGATTTTTGACAAAAATATCAAAAAGGGATTAAATTGAGGAATTGTAAAAGTAGATGGGTAAAATTATGAATAAATAAAAAATATGGGCTGCTAGGGACTCCATTAAAATTCGGCTAAGCATGGGTTGTACTAAATTGCATGAATTTGCAATTTTATGTGATAAGGACTAAATTGTAAAAAGGGTGAAAGTTTATAGGCAAATGTGTAAATTTTCCAAAATATGAATTATGGGCTAAATTGAATACATTGAATACTGAATGTACTAAATTTCATAATATATAGATCAAGATAAGCCAAGATTGAAATTAGATCAGGGAAAAAGAAAAGTGGACGAATAACAGATATTTGCTATTCGAGCTATACGAGGTAAGTTCGTATAATTAGAATTAAAATTTTAAATACTTGTAATTATTTGAAATGTATGTATATAATTGATTAATTGATATACTTGGAATATGAATGCCTTATTGATATAGACTAATAGTTACCGAGCCCCGTTTGAACCATATGAATTCGTAGGATACGAGTGACACGTCACTAGGGTTACCGTTTTGGTTGAGATCCTGCATGTGTTGCAGACTCACCGCAGCTCGTATGAGCTTACTAATATATCAGCTCGTAAGAGCTTACTATTCTCAGCTTGTATAAGTTTACTGATTCAGCTCGTCAGAGCTTACTGTTTTAGCTCAATAAAGCTTACTGTCCATTAGCTCATGAGGAGCTTATTGTTCATAGCTTGAAAGAGAAGAAAATCATAAGGAATTGATGGATTATTGATTTATATGTACTATATATCACTCGAGTATCCCTCAAGATTCTAATAAGTTCAACGGGCATAAATTCTATTTATATGGATGAAGTAATGTTTATATGGATGAGTTACAGTTTTCAAATGAATTATTGTATATATGATTGGAAATGAAATGTTACCAATGTTGTACATGATATATGACTTTGGTATGATGCAATGTATTGAGATAATGGATGATTTCATGTATTTAAATGACTAACTTGTGATGAATGCTTGTGTTTGGGCATTTGGTAATTGAATTGAATACACTTTGATTATTTGAATAGATTTTGGTATTTATGGTAAGTTTAATTCTGAATTATATAGGCTTACTAAGTTATAAAGCTTACTCTGTTTCTTTTCCATGTTTTACAGAGGTTCGATAGCTCGTTCGTTTCGGACAAGTTAGAGTTACACACCACAGCCCGTTTTTAAGTCAAATCAGAACAGTGGTTTTGGGACCACAAATCCAAATTGAAAAAATTTATTTTATTATTTTAATAAGGTTTACAGCATGATAGATTAATTATATGAAAGTTTCGTAATGAAATTTTACCGTTTAAATGCTTAATTCGATAAAAAGGACTAAATCGCGTAACGTATAAAAGTAGAGTTCTATTGTTTAAAGGCATTATATGGTTATAACTTGAAATATGGGAGTCCTTGCATGTCAATTAGACCTTTAATGACATAGTGGAAGTTGTTAGCTTGGTAATTTGAAAATTTTAAATGTTTTAAAGGTTAAAAAGGTAAATTGATTAATAATGTTAATATTAATAAAACAAAAGAAATTTATTTCTCCATTCATCTCTTCTAGTCGAAATTGTCAAGAAAAAGCCAAAGAATAGGTTTCATTCGGCCATTGATTTTTAAGCTCAATTAGGTATGGTTTTTTATCATTTTTAATGATTTTTACGTTTTTGAGTTCGTTGTAGCTTAATCTAGCTAGTCCGTACCTTAATTTTTGAATTTGTTCATGATTTTGAAATCTGCCATTGTTGAATACTTGACTTCTTTGAAGTTTAATGATAGATTATGGAAGCTTGATGATGGTTTTACAAGTTTTATAAAGTGATTTTTGATAAAAATGTTAAATAGGGATTCAATTGTGAAAATGTAAAATGTGGTTGTTAAAAGTGTGAAATAATGAAAGATTTGGGCTGCTAGTAGCATATAGGAAATTCAGCTACCTTGATTTAGGGCTTAATTATGCAATTTTGCATTTTTATGTTAAGGACTAAATTGCAAAGTAGTTAAAAGTCTAGGGGTAAATTTGTAATTTGGCCAAAATGAATGTTTTAGGCTAAATTGAATTGAATGAAATTTTGAATGAGTTAATTTGATATCATAAAGATCAAGATAAACAAATACCAGAATTAGATCAGGGGAAACGAAAGGTAGACGAGTAGACGACGGTTATACAAGCAAATACGAGGTAAGTTCGTATAATTAGAATCGAACTTTTCTATACTTGTAATTGTTAAATTGAGTGTATTTAATCGAAATATTTGAAATATGAATGCCTTGATGATATATTATATCCATTACTGATCCCTGTTTGAACTTTGTGAATTCATTGGATACGAGTGACGTATTACTGGTATTACCGTAATGGTCGAGCTCCTGCATTTGTTGCGCACTCACCTTAGCTCGTAAGAGTTTACTGTTTCATCTCATTGGAGCTTATCGATTGAGCTTGAAAGGGCCTACTGTTCAGCTCAATAGAGCTTATTGTTTATTAGCTCAGTAAGAGCTTACCGACCATGATTCGGAACGGATTATTGACATTGCTCACTCAATTATCCTTTGAAGTTCTAATAGATCCAACAGGCCTAAATTGTAACACCCCAAACCCGGCCTAGTTGTTATGGCCGAATCTGGTGTGTTACATTAAAATGCTTTTTCGAAAAACTTTGTCTTATTAATAAATCTCACTTGAAAGATAAAAGACCCTTTGTTTAATTCTGAAGTCAACTTAAGTATTTGTTAACCATTTTAAATCAGCCTTACTTTTAAAAACATGTTTGTTGCAGAAGCATTTCAACATTGTTGCGAAAACGTGATGTTATGAAAACAGATATCATTTTCGAAAAATCGCGCTCTACTTTTAACAAAAATAAATCATAATAGTTAAAAACCCCCCAAATTAAAAGCTAGAAAATTAGAGAAAATGTCTTATTACATCAAAAACCCAAAGAGAAAGTAATTTAAGTAATGTAAAAGAAAATACGAAAATTTAAAGTTGTTCATAATGTGGCCACCTCCGGGTCCTCCCATACGTCGAACCGCCTATTGAGGATTACCTGAAAAATTTAAAAGAGGGGGGTGAGTTTACGAAACTCAGTGTGTACAACCCTTATCGATCATAAAGCATGAATCACATCAACTTGGGCTTAAGCCCATTACAATAACGGTGGCACTTGGGCCTTAGCCCATGGTAGCCTCAGTTAGGCCTGAGCCCATGCCACAATCAGAATCAGATTATGCAATGCACAAATACCCAACCAACCCTGCACTCCATATCCCGTCCAACCCTACACTCCTGTGGGGATTTAATCGACCCACCGATCCCTGCACTCCTGTTGTAGCACTTGTTGCGACACTAACCAACTGCACAGCAGAGCTGCCAATCACATAATGGCTTTAAGCCGTCCGTGGATGCACAGTCGTCAAGCGACCATGCGACCCTAACAAATCATATACTTCCTTCAACTCAATGATCCCGTCCCCCATGCAGCATAATATCACATGAATGCAAACATATCATAAATGGCATACAATAACAATCATATAACATGTAGGGGCATAATAGTCATTTCATAAATCGGGGTCTAAGTACACTTACTATCTCATCAGTAGGTTCACAGTCGTCTCGCGTGACCCATGCAACCTTTAGCAAACAAACAGTGCGATTGGGCCCAAAGCCCATTTAAGCAGGCCCATGGGCCCACACGACCCATTGGCCCACCAAACCCAAATTCAATCCAAGCCATGTGAATGACACGCCGGTCCAAAGTTTTCCCTCCTATTGGTGAGTTTTACACATCTAGGGCTTACAGCCCATTGTGCCCGTATGGCCCAACGTGGCCCATTACGGCCACAGCCCATGAGATCGTTCATGGTGGCCTCTACTATCGCATCAGATTTTCCACACGTACGTTCACACGCTCATGTAGTAACCGTTGTCGTTCTTTTAGCTTTTCAGCATTTCGGGATTTGCTAATTTAGAGCTAAGGTGGTGTATGTACACACACACTTTCAGCTTTTCAGCCCATCATCGAACATAGCATACAGTTACACACCTCTTCGTGAAGTCGAGAGAACTGCTTACACCTAAAGCCTTGACCGAAAGCAGTGTGGCTAACTACACCTAGATTGGTTAAAGCCGATCACACGTACCCTGACACTTAACTGCGCACATAAGAGATTAATAGATAGAACCCGTTAAGAAATAGCTTAAAACCCATAAAGATAATACTTATGAACTAAGAGTATTCTCCTATACCCAAACCAACAAGGTATCGAATTATCTTAACCCAATATTGGAAGACCGGGTTTCGATGCTTCGAGAATGATCTGTGCCCTTCACTCCTTAGCAATACCTGGACTCCACGAACATACATCATGAAAGAAGAGGGTCACCATTCGGCAATCAAAGAGAAATAGGAGAAAGGGTATTCGGTTTTAGAAAAGTGTAAGAACGAATAAACTTGAACATATTGCAAGAATAAAGAAAACAAGTAGTAATCAAGTAACTCACCAATTATTAAAGAACCACTACCAAATCGTAAATAGAATAAAGAGGGGGAGAAGAAGGTAGAAATTAGTCACAAGGATTAGCAACTAAAAGCCAAAAGGAAATGGACAAAATAAAGAAAAGAAAGTCAACTAGAAGAAGAAAACCAAAAAGGAAATGGAGAGGGAGAAGAGAAATATGTATTCGGCTAGGCTGAGAGAAGGAGAGGAGAGTCGTGAATTGGCCAACCAAAAATGTGAAGGAAATGAGGAGGAGAAAAGAGGGTATTCGGTCCAGGAGGAAACTCTTGAGAGAGGGAAGAAAAGGTGAGAAGCCAACACGAAAAAAAAACCCGAATGGTAACAATTCAGCTACTCCGAAAAAATAAAATAAGAAAAATACAGGAAACCCGAAAGACCCCTAGCAAGAATCAGCTAAGAAGTGCAAACAGAGAACTCCCAAAATGCTCATAATCGCCGAAAATAGGAAACTAATCCCTCAAAGCCGAATTAGTGTTCACAAATGGCACTAGCTTTTCCCCCTCATCCAAATCCCTTGATTTTCTCCACAATCTCCTCCTAAAACTCCTCCTTTATCACCTCTACCAAATTTTCTGCTTGATTTACTCCAACTCCCCATTCAAATTCAACTCAAATTTTTATGACCAATTCAACCACAGAGTTCTAGTCCAGTTCCAACACCTCCCCACTAAAGCAGCAAAATAAACATACAATTGCACACGCCATGCCTTGAAGCTCAGACTCATTGCCACACATGTAACGCCACCTTGCCACTAGATCCCTTCTCTCTTTGTGTCATAAAACAAACACTAATTATTATAAGTCCTATAAGCTAACATCCAGGTTCACTTAAGAGCCCAACAATTAAAATTTTGCAAACATCCAGACTTGAACCCAGGCTTCCCAAGCACTCCCAGATATGCCTAAATACTTAGCCACTAAAGCTACACATGATTTGTGATATTTCTCACACACCTAAACTTTTATGTGTTCCCACACTAAGGCCCATTCCTTCTAGGCCCAAATTCGGTGCGTTACATAAATAATGTTATATGGACAAGTTATGGCCTATGTATTAGTTAAATGACTAACATGTGATGATTATGTGTGATTAGGTGATGGTTAAATTGAATTGTTGGCATTTTATTATTGCTTTTATTACTTTAAATGGTAAGTTTAATTCTGAATTATATGGGCTTACTAAGCTTAGAAGCTTGCTCTGTTTCTATTTCTATGTCTTATAGAGGTTCGTTAGCTCGCTCGTTCCGGACAAGTCAGAGTTGCACGTCACGCTATCCAAATTTCCGTTTGGTATTTTGAACTTATGAACTTATGAACTTATGTAAGTATGGCATGTATAGGCTAGTTTGATAGTAATAGTTATGTTTTGGTATCATAGGTTGAGAATGAATTTGTATATGAGTTAAGCCATGTGATTTGGCTTATTTTGGCATCACATTTGGATTGCATATATGTGCTTAATTATGGTATGTTTTGGTACGGTAATGTTTGAATGAAATTATGCAAAATAAATATTAATATATAGATGTTAGATGAATGAATTGTAGTTATATAGGTATATGGACATGTAAATGGTAAGTTTGGATATGGCTTATAATGTGTATTGAATTGGTTATTTTTGGTTTCCAAGTGAGTTGCTTAAATATGGTCAAATATGAATGTAAATGCTCATGTTTTAGGGTGGCAAATTTGGCTTTTTAAATAGCCTATTTTTGTCCACACGAGTAGAGACACAGGCATGTGTCTCAGCCGTGTATGACACACGATCATGTTGCACGGCCGTGTGTTCCCTGGGGTACCCTACAAATGTAAGTCAGGCTTGAGCACGGCCAAGATATACGAGCGTGTGGTTAGCCATGTGACCCAAGTCAATTTCGACCATGGAAAAGGCACACAAACGTGTCTTGTAGCCATATAAGTAAGTCAGTATGTATGCCTTATTTTGCCACGGCTTAGACACACCGGCATGTCTAAGGTCGTGTGAGGCACACGGCCTATTCACACGGGCGTGTGACACTTTAAAAGTTGAAAATTTTTAAGTTTCTAAAATTTTTATATGTTATCCACACAGCCACAAGACACGCCCTTGTGCCAGGCCATGTAAAAATTAAGGAGGCTACTGACTTGGCCACACAGTCGACCACACACCCGTGTACCAGCCCGTGTGCCACACATGACCATTAGACATGTCTGTGTGTCTAGGTGGTGTCAAAACTAGAGGATGTACTGACCTTAATTCGTAGGGTACGTCAGGGGACACAAGAACGTGTAACCTGTTAGTGTGTCGCACACGGCTGAGACACACGCCTGTGTCTGCTCGTGTGGACAAAAATAGGCCATTTGAATAGCCAAATTTTCCACCCTAAGACACAAACAAATACATTCAAATTTAACCCCATATGAACAATTCAATTTGCAGCCAAATGAACCAAATCAATACACAAATAAAGCTATATCCAAACTTACCATTCACATGTTCATGCACCTATATAACATCATATACAATTCATTCATTTAACCTCTTAAATGAAGACTACATTTGCATAATCTCATTCATACATTATCATACTAAAACATACCATGATCAAACACATATATATACAATCCAAAACATTGTACCAAATATGCCAAATCACATGGCTTAACTTATATACAATTCTTACTCAAAACATGATTCCAAAACATAACTTATACTATCAAACTAGCCTATACATGCCATATTTACAAAAGTTCATAAGTTGAAAATACCAAATGGAAATTGTATTACTCTTTGTATTACTCTTTCAGACTGACCATCGATTTGCTGATGAAATACGGTACTAAAGTTCAACTTCATACCCAGAGCTTCTTGCAATTTCTTCCAAAATCGCGATGTGAACCTCGGATCTCTATCCGAAATAATCGAATCTGGTACCCCGTGCAATCTAACAATCTCTTAAATGTACAATTCAGCCAATTTATCAAGTGAATAGTCTGTACGTACTAGAATGAGATGTGATGATTTTGTCAGTCGATCAATGACAACCCAAATAGCATCTTTCTTCCATGAAGACAGGGGTAATCCCGATACGAAATCCATCGTAACTCTATCCCATTTTCATTCTGGTATCATCACCGGTTGTAGCAATCCCGAAGGCACCTGATGTTCAGCTTTAACTTGCTGACAAACTAGACATCTTGATACAAACTTTAAAATGTCTTGTTTCATACCCGACCACCAATACAACTGTTTCAAATCATTGTACATTTTAGTACTCCCCGAGTGAACAAATAAACAACCATTGTGTGCTTCATGTAGAAATTTTTGAATGAACTCAGAATTCTTTGGTACACAAATTTAGCCTCGGAACATAAAACAATCGTTAGATCCGATCTGAAAGTTTGAATTACTAGTCGACTCACATTGCATTCTTTTGGTTTGCAAATCATTATCACACTTCTGAGTTTCACAAATTTGCTAAAGAAAAACCAGTTTAGCTTTCAACTCTGCTAGAATTGAACCACTATCAGACAAAGATAATTATCTATTCATAGCTCTCAAAGAAAATAAAGATTTTCTACTTAGAGCATCCACAACTACGCTGGCTTTCCCCGGATGATAATCAGTCACTAACTCGTACTCTTTCAATAATTCAAGCCACCTTCGTTGTCGCAAATTCAAATCTTTCTGAGTCATTTTATATTTCAAGCTCTTATGATCTGTAAAGATATGGCAATTCTCACCGTATAAATGATGTCGCCAAATTTTCCAAGAAAAAACAATAACGGTCAACTCTAAATCATGCGTCGGATAATTCTTTTCATGCGGTTTCAACTATTTGGAGGCATAAGCTATCACTTTTCCCTCTTGCATCAAAACGTAACCCAAACCATTCATGACGCGTCGCTGAAAATCACAAACTCTTTACCCGACTCTGGTTGAACCAACACTAGTGCCGTAGTTAATAATGTTTTCAACTGATCAAAACTCTGTTGACATTTCTCGGACCACTCAAATTTCACATCTTTTTGTAGCAATCTGGTCATCAGTGTAGCAATCATCGAGAATCCTTTAACAAAACATTGATAATAACCAGCTAAGGCCAGAAAGCTTCTAACTTCAAATACATTTCTCGGTGGTTTCCAATCAACAACTACTAAAATCTTGCTCGGGTCAACTCTTATGCCTTCCTCTAAAACAATATGTCCCAAAAATCCAACTTCTCGAAGCCAAAAATCACATTTACTGAATTTAGCGAATAATTGCTTATCTCTCAAGGTTTGTAGCACAATCCTCAAATGCTCAACATGTTCAGACTCATCTCAAGAATAGATCAGAATGTCGTCAATGAATACAACAACGAATATGTCCAAATACGGGCCAAAAATCTGATTCATCAAATCCATAAAAACGGCAGGAGCATTAGTTAATCCAAAAGGCATAACAAGAAATTTATAATGCCCGTACCTTGGTTTGAATGAAGTTTTTGGCACATCCGAATCTTTCATTCGCAACTGATAGTAACCAGATCGCAGATCAATCTTCGAAAACACTGTTGCTCCTTTTAACTGATCAAATAAATCATCTATTCTCAGTAACGGATACTTGTTCTTTATTGTAACCTTATTGAGCTGACGACAGTCAATACACATTCTCATTGATCCGTCTTTCTTCTTTATGAATAACACTGGCGCACCCTAGGGCAAAAAATTAGGTCGTGTAAAACCTTTATTTGTTAACTCTTGCAACTGAGATTTCAACTCTTTCAATTCTGTCAGAGCCATTCTGTACGGAGCTATCGATATTGGGGTTGTTCCCGGCACTAATTCAATAGCAAATTTGACCTATCTGATCGGTGGAAACCCGATAATTCTTCTGGAAATACATCCAGATACTCACAAACAACTGGCACTGACTCAATTTTTTATTCAGACACTTTTGTATCTAAAACATAAGTAAGATAAGCTTCGTAACCTTTTTTCACACATCTCTGAGTTGACATAGATGAAATCAAAACAGGCAATTCACTCGATTCATCTGATTCAATTCGAATGATTTCACTATTCTGACATTTCAATTCAATAACCTTTCGTCTACAATTTAAACGGCATCATACAAAAATAACCAATCTATACCCAATATCACATCAAATTCATCAAATGGTAAAAGCATCAAACCAGCTGGAAAACAGTAACCTCAAATCATTAAAGGACAATTCTTGTAAACTTTATCAACTAGAACATACTTGCCTAAGGGGTTCGATACTTTAATCACAAACTCTGTAAACTCAACAGGCAAACTCTTACTGGACACTAAATTCATGCAGATATATGAATGAGTTGATCCAGGATCAATCAATGCAATAACATTAGTGTCATAAAGAGAAAATGTACCGATGATAACATCAGGTGACGACGCCTCTTCGCGAGCGCGAATCGCGTACGCTCTTGTAGGTGCTCTGGCCTTGGATCTCACAGCAGAGTCCTTTGTTATTCCTCTACTACTAGTTACTTTCCCCGCATTTCTAAATGGCCTCCCTCTAATAGATGTGTTGCTCGGTCTTACATTCTGGAATTTGTCTTTCTTATCTAATTCGGGACAATCTCGAATAAAATGATCTTGCGAGCCATGTCTGAAACAAGCCCAGTCATTCATTCTACATTCACCAGAATGTCGTCTACCGCATCATTGACAACCAGGTCTACTGTTTCTCACACTGCCAACACTCGATACTGATGTAGCTTGAGCTTTAAGACTTGAGCATTATTTTACACGATCTCTGTTTGGATATCCTGTTGAAACATTTGAACGACTGAACGAATCCCATGATTTCTTTGACAAAGACTGATATGGCTTATTCATTAATCTTTTTCTCGAATCTCTAGCCTCGAAATCCGCCTTTCTCTTTTCTTTTCCAAGTTCTTCGGTTTTACAGGCTCCGTCAACAACCACAACAAATTCTTTCAACTCCTCAATTCCGACCAACAGTCTGGCATCTTCGTTCAATCCATCTTCAAACCTTTTACACGTAATTGCTTTAGTTGAAACACATTCCCAAGCATATTTACTAAGCCTTACAAAATCTCACTCGTATCAGTCACAAACATACGACCTTGTTTCAATTTAACACTTTTCGCCTCTGATCAATAAACTGTTAACTTATGTATTTCTTTTTGAACTCAGCTTCAAAGAAATCCCAGGTAACTCTTTCTCTCAGCACCACTGATACTAGGTTATTCCACCACTGATACGTTGTGTCTCTCAGAAGTGATATGGCACATTTTAAACACTCTACCGGTGTGCAAGTAAGTTCATCAAAAACTCTGATGGTGTTTTCAAGCCAAAACTCGATTCGCTCAGGATCATCATCCACATTAGCTCTAAACTCTTCAACTCTGTGTTTTTGAATCTTATCAACTGATGACTTATTCAATCGTAAAAAGTCTATGCCTTAAGGAGCTATGGGAACCGGTTGGGGATTAGGTGGGGTTGGAGGTTGTTGAGTAGCCGAATTTGTTCAAACATACTCTGTAAACCACTCATTCATCATCTGGAAGAAGGCTTCTTTAGCCTCTCCTCTCGACTACATGTTACGGGTCTCGACTCTGACTGCATTACTTCGTGAACAAAGGCAGGCGTATTACTTTCAATGTTATCAGCTACAGCTCAATTGGGATCCATTTACTATACAAAAACACATTTTAAACTAACAAGAGTCATCACATTATCACAAGTTATATATGGCATGTATAGCTAGACTCTCACATACACTACGTTAGTCCAAGAATCGACTAAACCATAGCTCTGATACTAATAACTGTAGCACCCCTCACCTGTATTCAACGCCGAAATAAGGTCACGGAGCATTACTGAACATATTATACAATTACACATACATTTCACGTATATTTTCAATTTTCGTATAATCATCAATCAATAACATTCATATTGTCCCTAACACAAGTCTACGATGCTCAAAACATGCATTCGGAGTGGTTTAGGACTAAACTGATAACTTTAGAAACTTATAAACACTTAGAAAAAATTTTGAAAAACAAGGGACACACGCCCGTGTGGCCTGGCTGTGTGTCTAACATGGCCAAAGACACGTCTATGTCACAAGCTGTGTGGACATTCGAAATAGGATCACATGGCCGTGTCCCAGCCCATGTCTGACCCGTGTAACTCTCTAACTTGGGTCATACGGCCAACACGCACACCCGTGTGGCCAACCCGTGTGCCCTAAAAATGGCCACACACGTCCATGTCCCAGGTCGTGTGCTAAGCAGTGCCAAACCTGTAAGGTATACTGACTTATGCCACACGGTCAAGCCACACGCTCGTGTGTGAGACTGTGTGGCGCATACTGACTTGATTTTTAATTCAACACTAGGGGACACAGGGTCGTGTAACATAACCATGTGTCACACACGATGGAGACATTTTGCCAAGCCATTTTGCCATCCAAACTTGTGCACACCTACATCAATCCAAATGGCACAAAACATAGCACAACTATGTATTTAAAACAACTCCAAACAAACTCAGTTCATACCATTCAATGCCAACCAATACATAACACAACAATGACATAATATATCATTCAATTCCATATCAAATCTCCTAATTATCAAATCTCCTAATTTCAAACATCAATATGAACACTTTCAAATTTTACATCATCTAGCTTAATCTCACAACATACCAAATTCAATTCTCAACCATTTAGTACACCTAATTGCCAAATATCAAGAAGCATAACATATTCTTCTTTAATCACATAACCAAGCCATATGCACATTGATATATACATAACCACATCAACTAGACAAGCCAACTCTCATGGCTATATACAAACCAAAACATTTAACATTTACAAGCCATTTCAAATGACCAAAATCATTATCAACTCATAACCAAAATAACACATGCCATATAACCAAAACATAATCTCAAAAGTACCAATGTGACAGTAGGATAGTGTGACGAAGTCTCCGACGATCCCCGAATCTGAGCTAGCCTTGAAATCACTATAAAAAATGGTAAAATAAGCAGAGTAAGCTTTATAGCTTAGTAAGCTCGTATGAAATAAACTCAATTTGATTATAAATATACAATTCAACAAATTGAATATATCAATATGTAACACATATTAACCAACAAACCTTTCATATGTTCAATCGTCAAATTATACTTGTCTTTCACAAATTTTTTTGATTTAAAGCTTATACGATTCAGGTACATACTTGTATCATCTCGTATCAATCTCATACTCAACCACGTCTTTCATTTACCTGTTGAACCATACGAAATACTATTAGATACTCGAGAAACTTGCACCCTAAGTGCCATATATTTAGTCGAAGCTATCTCAATCTCGTATCACATATGCTGCTCACACTAGAGCTATCAACAGGACTGCTCACACAAGCTATCAGTCAAGACGTAGCTACAAAATGTTGCTCACACAAGCTATCAAGTAACCACAACACATGTCGGTATATTTAGCCACCTGTAAGACGTACAGGACCAGCACCCGGATCACAATATCACAATAACCCTTAATGACATGTCATTCGTATCCTAATCTATTCCTAAGGTTCAATCGGGATTTTCACGTTTGTCGAATCATCTTCGAACATGTCTGTAGTCTCGTATTCACAGTTTATGAAATATCAAAGCATTTAAAATACGTTTATAATAAAATTTATTGCAGACGAACTTACCTCGATTCACAAAAATGATGAAATAGGTCGATTAGTCGAGTACTTTATTTTTCCCCCGATCTAGATCCGAACTTCATTTTTCTTGATCTATATAATATCAAATTTAGATTATTCAATCATTACTCTATTCAATTTAATCCAAAACACTCATTAAAGTACATTTACACTTTTGCCCCAATAATTTCACAATTTTTATAATTTAGTCCTTATTTCATAAAACCATAAATTCATGCAATTCTATCAAAACCCATGCTATCCTAATTTCAATTAGTTCCCTATAATCCCATATTTTTAATTTCTTTCACATTTTAACCAAAAATTTTCAACATTTTACAAATTAATCCCTAATTGGACATTTTACTAAAAATTACTTAACAAAACTTGTGTAGCTATCATCAAGCATTCATAAGCTATCATCAACCATTAAAACTCATACATATTCATCAATGGCAACATCCTAAAATTTTAACAATTTTGCAAATTAGTCCCTGGGCTAGTTAGATTAAGCTGCAACGATCTCAAAAACATAGAAATCATTAAAAACGGGACAAAAACCATACCTAATTGAGCATAAATGCCTTGGTCGAATGTAAAGGATAAAAATGGCTTCCTTTTTGCCCTAAATTTGGTGGAAGAAGATGATAATAGGTAATGGTTTTGTTTTGTTTTATTTATTTTAAGTTTAATTACTAATTTACTAATATAACCTTAATGAATCACACTAATTTCAACAATACCAATCTCATAAATGTTCACTAACGTACTAATGGTTTAATTACCACTTAAGGACTTTAACGTTAAGGTTATATAGCTATTTGACACCTTTAGCTATTAGAACATCACTTTTGCACTTTACGCGATTTAGTCTTTTTTATCAAATTGACCACTCAAACGATATAATTTCTAAACAAAACTTTCACACAAACACACTATCATTCTTTAAACATTAAAATAATAATAAAATAATTAATTAGACTTCAAATTTGTGGTCTCGAAACTACTATTTCAATTTGACTAAAAACAGATTGTTACATTGAGGGCAATGTATATTTTAAGTGTGGGGAGAAATTTATATGTTTATACGACACAGTCCCTAAATTTTTATTCATGTTTAAGTAATATCCTCAAACCTTACATTAGAGTTAATTTTTCTAAATCTAGAGTTTTTATTGATTCTATTTGGGATTAATTTGTGGGGTTTTATGCATTATTTTATTTATATTTTAAGGCAAAAGAGAGTCAAGCATGATAAGTCATTTTCAAAAAAATATTATTTTAGGTTGTCTCCCTGAACTAAAGCATTATCTTGAATTTTAAGTTTACAACCATTATTTTTTGTGAGCTTTTGAGCCTATAGAGCATCTATTCTTTCATGCTCATTTTATTTTAGTTGTGAGTATGTCAACTAGATTTGTTATTCTAGAACTTGTTTTGGTTATACATATCGAGACCACATTATTGATTTGATATACTGAAATGATAGAGGCATTTAGGATTTAACCTACTTAACCTTTAAACAGCTTACCCATTGTATTATCTCCTAGTAAACCTTGTTGATCCTAATTCATTTTTGTTTACTTATAACTCGTTCATGTTAACCCAAAAACCACATTAATTTTGTAAATCACCTTTTTAATTGATTCCTTTTTTATTCAGATTCGATTTGGTTAGTTTCCTA
The DNA here is from genome assembly GCA_025698475.1 of Gossypium anomalum. NCBI lineage: Eukaryota > Viridiplantae > Streptophyta > Magnoliopsida > Malvales > Malvaceae > Gossypium > Gossypium anomalum. The sequence goes on along the minus strand of CM046961.1, from coordinate 39,919,578 downwards.
ACTATGTTTATCATTTTGTATTGTTGAATTTCTCTTTGTTCTAAAAAAACCAAAATAAAAGAAAAAAAATATTAGCGATCTTGATCAATTGAGTAATCAGTATTTAGGTTATAAAAATTTCAATCTTATTTGAGCTTGAATTGTTACTCCCATCTTTTGTATAAAAGCTCACATCCACTATTTATTTCTCATTGATGTTGAATTCTTATAATTCACCAACTGATTCTTTTGGTTTGGTAACCTATCAATTCGACTCTCGATTGTAATCACCTCTTATGACATTTTTCGTACCTTTAACCTAAGCCCTATTACAACCTCGTAAAAACCTCTTGATTGTTTGTCATCTTCTATCTATAATGGTGGAGATTTGATTTTCAACCAAGCCTATGGTAATAGCATTTCTTGTTTGATTTTTGAGTACACATTACTTGAACCTTAAACACCTTGAGTGCTTTGAGTGAACTTTAGTGAAAGTGTTAGTTCTTGTTTAGTTTGAATTTCAGGTAATTATTGAGATAGGGGAGACTCCTATGTTTTTATGTCTTAAAAAAAATTGTTGCTTGGATTGTTTGTATTCTTCAGTGTCATTTTAGTTTAAATTTCCAATGCATAATTATCTGTAGATTATCCTAAGACATTGTCAGCTAAAACAATAAATTAAGGGAAGTTAACATGAATATGGGTTGAAAATTTTGTTTAAGGACAAGCAAACGCTTAAGTGTAGGGATATTTGATAAGTGCTAACAGTAACATGTTTTAACCTCATTCTTAACGCGTTTTCGGTGATTCTTCGATGTTAATTGTGAATTTCATACTCTCAATCCTTTAAATTTTATATTTTAATGCTTAATAGAGAACTTGAGAGGAAAAGGAGCGAAAATCGAAGTGTTGAAGCAAGCTGAATGAGCCATACAGGTGACACCTTTTTATACGACTGTGTGAACCACATGGGTGTGTTGTTGGTTGTGTCGATTTCATGAGATTGTGCATTGAATAGCGAAAAATCATGATTTTTAAGTTTTTCAAGCATTTTAATATGTATATATGACAAAAATAAGAAGATAAGAGGGAGCCGTCAAAGAGCACTCAAGAAAACGACTCAAAACACACCATTAAAATCGACTCTAAAGCAGATTTTCATCAATATTGAAGATTCCTAATTGATTTCTTAGGAAGTTATCAAGAGTTTCTTTTATTCTTTTGGTTATATTGTATCTTTGATTTTTCTCTTTTCAAGCATGAACTAATTTTCTAAATACCAAGGGGAGATAAACCTACGATGAATTATGTCGTTTGATTTCTATTTTACAAACTAAATACTTAGTTTTTCTTATTCTCAATTATGTGTGCTTAATTTTTGGTTTGATATTTCTAGAGTACTAATCCATGTTCGATGTGCTTAAATCGATGGTTGAATAGACCCTGTTTAAGATTAGATCTTGCATAATTGGGTGGAGTTGCATGCAATCCTAGAAATAGGACGACATAAATCTACCAGATTAGAGTCAAATCTAATAGGGGGATCCATAGCACGAGTTAATGAGATAATAGGAGTTTTAATTAGAAAGAAATTTCAATTAATCAACCTAGAGTCAGTTGCTCTTTTGCTCGAAAGAGATATTAGCATAATTTAAGGATTTCTACGGATTAAGGTGCTAAGTAAAGAAATTACGTAATTTAGATTGATGTGACAAATGAAATCTAGGCAGATTCTTACCTAGGTATTGTTTCTTTTCTTGGTTGTTATTCTATTATTTTCGTGTTTTGTTTTTTGTTGCGTTCATCAGCTAATTGAATTAGTTAATTTTAGTTTTAATCAATCATTTGAATTATTTGGTTAAATAATAGAAAAACGTTAATTACTAGTACTTGTAGTTCTCGTAGGAACGGTATCTTTACTTCTCATAACTATACTATTAATTGATAGGTTCACTTGCCTTAGTCAAATTTTTAGTTAATTTTGTGACCATCACGCATCTTTTAAATAAACATAATTATTCAATTAATATCTCTTACATAGATATAACGATTAAAGTAAGAGATATAACTATTCAAGTAATATCTCTTAAATAAACATAATTATTCAAGTAATAATTATTTATTAAAAAATCCAGTGATATAACTATTGATATTTAGGAGACAAGTTATTATTATGAGTAAGCATAATTCTTTATCAGTAATCAAAAGTTATAACTTTTTATTGTTTACATCTTTTTATTTATAGTTATTGGAACAATATAAATATTTGAAAAATGTTGCCATACTTACAAAATAATTTTCAAATTTAATGAAGATAATTGTATCTATTTGAATCGAAATAACATGGAAACAAAACCAATAATTTGCCAAATTATCATTTCTAATTTTATATAGTATGAGTGCATTAAGTAAGGACACATCATTGAAAATGAAATAAAAAAAATTAATTTAAAAATTCTTGATGCTAAAGCATCTTGTGGTTGATTAGCACTATGAAATATAAATCCTTATTAATAATCCAACAATAGTTGCCCCCATCCTCATTCAGTGGCCTTTCCTCATTTCTTCATAATATATTTTAGGGGCAAGCTTTTCTTTATGGTTTTGTGATTTTAATAAAAAAATTCCGAGTGTTAAATTAATCTCAAATGCATCTTGAAAAGGTGAGAAGCTTAACCTTACATAATAATTGATGAGGAAAATCTAGATTGGCCGGTATTAAAAGATATAGTAAAACGTTAGACACTTTAGGGATTCTCTTACCTTACGATGGAAGGAAAGCAACTTTTAGATGGTGGCATGGCAGTCGTATGATCGTATGGTTGCAGTGCTTTCAACTTTCAATGTGGCAACAAGTGCAGCAATTAAATTAGTTAGGTATTACATTAATAGCAGTCAAAAAGTAAAGTAAAAGCTTTAGGCTTCATCTTTAGCTTTAGCTTCTTGTTGTGTTCTGGGTCTGCTACTTTTTGTGAAAATGGATTTAGGACTAGGACTTTACTTTTGATGAGCTAAAGCACTACCTTTTCTTAATATTGTTTTTTAAGATGAGTGGCAGTCTCTAATGTATCAACTTACGTTTAAATTCCCTCGTCTTAATAACTGATTGACGAGCTAAACACGATGAAGCGAAGCGCCTCGGAGTTGGCTCTTGAGGAGTTCAGCAGGAACACTATGAGTACCACCACCATCGCTGCACCCTCTGCCTTCCCTGATTTCGCTCTTCATCCGCCCATCGCCCGTCTTTCTAATTCTTTCCACTTCACTGAATTTTCCAGAGATGCAGCTGAGCTTAGCCCTCAAACACATGTATTATTGTCACAGACGCTTACCTCACACCTTGATTCTCAATCATCCTTCTGCAGTACTTTCTCTTTTCTTTTCTTTTTTCTTACTTACGTATAGATACAAATTTTCAAATTTTAATTTAGGTTCTTGGATGTATGTATATATATATATATATACAAATTAGGAAATGAGTCGTGGGGAAGTACAGTGTGTGAAGGGAATAACTCAAACTATAGGAGTAGGGAGAATGAAGTTAGAGGAGCTACAACTCCTTCCTCCGATCATGATCCGTCCGATGATGATGACGACGATGTAGAAGAAGAAGATGATGATGATGAAGAAGAAGATGAAGAAGGAGGAGAAGGAGAAGGAGAAGTAGAAGAAGCAGATGCTGGTCAGTCTGAACAGAGCTTAGACCCCTCTCATTTGAAACGCCTCCGCAGGTATTTTTATTATATACCTATATGGTATTTGGTAAAATGACTGCGTAACCCCCAATATTGCAACTCTATTTCCTGCAGGAAGCTTTCTAATAGGGAGTCTGCCAGGCGATCAAGGAAAAGAAAGCAAGAGCAACTGGCAGAACTTGAATTCCAGGTCACTACTATATATATTTACTATTTTTGTAAACCTTATAGAAGCACAATCCTTAATTATTTTTCTTAATATTTCTTTGAAAAGGCTGAACAATTAAGGGGAGAAAATGATTCCCTATTCAAGCAGCTTACTAATGCTCATCAACTAATTCGTGATGTTGGCACTAACAATCGAGTGCTCACCTCAAATGTGCAAGCCTTGAGGCACAAGGTACGGATTTTCTTTACTTTTGGTATTTATTGTGATGCATACTTGTAAATTTCCTTTCATAAGGCAAAGTCTGAAAGGGTAATATAATCATTACATCATGCATATATAGGTAAAGCTGGCTGAAGATATGTTAGCTGGAGGCTCCTTCACATGTGGTTTGAATCAACTTGTTCAGAGTCACTTGACTTCACAGCAACCGATTGCTACTAATAATCACAATCTTGGGCGGGTGGTAAATGTCTCCCCCACTATTACCGTTCAAGGAGATTCTTCTTCCTATTCTGGATTCACAGACATGGGGAACTCACCAAATCTTGGCCTGCCAACTCTTGATTTCACCAATTCCAATCAGAATAATATTGGAATTGGTGGTGATGCTATGAGCTGGCCTTAAGGATTAATTTATTTTTATATGTATCTACTGTGTCCCTGCTTTGCTTTGTCGATTAGATTTAGATCCAGTTAATGTACTAGTAGTATTTAGATCCAGCTCTGCTGACTGCTGAAATTGCCTTTAGCCAAATTGCTTTCATGCTTCACATATTTCTTTTGGAACTAAATTACACTATTACATTATAATTAATAGTTGTGCATGCGAATAGTTATTAAGCAATCAAATTTTAAAGTGTAATTAGAAAATTTCGAGATTATGGTTAAAATAATTAGAGATAATATATGATGGAAGTAATTAAGAAGTGATTTAATTAATTAAGGCCAGCAGCAGCCTCCTTCATCATCAATTCAAACTCAGTAAAATCGACCTTTCCATCCAGGTTCAAGTCGACAACTTTGAGCATTTTCTCAATCTGAGTCATATCCCACCCATTGTCCAACCCCAAGCATTGCAGCACCCTCTTCAGCTCTACTGCATCAATAAATCCGTTGCCATCCTCGTCAAATATTTTAAAGGCTTGCCGTAGCAGCTCATTCCTCTTGGACCCATCGTCTTCTTCTTCCATCAGTAGCACCTCCTCCACCGATACTTCCTCTTCCAACCCATCACCACCAGCACCAGCGGCCAGGTCAAAGCTAGCATCGAGTTGCTCATTCTCCCCGATGTGATCAACCAGGCCAAGCTTCTCCACCACTTGACGGGCTTTCTTCTTGTTTATTCTGCCGTTGCTTTGGTCCATGCCGAACACAGCAGTGAGAGCCCGGAGCATCAACTCATGACCGGGTGCTTGTGAGTTGTGAGCCATGGGGTCAGTGGGATCAACGTGAGCTGCTGAAGTTGGTCGTATGTCTCCGCCTCCCAGCGCATGCAGGAACTCTCCCATTAATCGGGAACATACTCCAGTTATGCCACTCATCTCAACTGCTGCTTCTTAGCAGTAAAAAGCTAAATGCAGGAACAAATTCCTCAATAAATTAATAATTATGAGTAATGACGAGTGAATGGAAAGAAGAAATAGGAGAAGCTCTCTAAACTCTAATTGCTTCTCTTGTTTGTTGCACCAACACAGCAACACCAACCTAGACTCTGGTTTGGGTTATTTATAGTATTAGCCCTAGGCATTATTATAACATGGATTAAAACCACACCTCCAGGAACCTTCACATACTAACCCTACTCTGCCATTGATATGAAATCTACACCACTCACTCAATCATTCATATTTAATACTACATAATTAAGTGGCAGGCTCAAATCTGATTAGCGTCTAAATACTCATAAATAAGAAATATGGTAACTTGCTATTTAAATTAAATACAATCAGGTTGTGACCAGGATGATGCATGCATTGAATTATTTGTAGAATATATATATTATATAATTGTGGTTAGGTGTTATGTCAGAGACAGACTGTTGGGAAAAACAACTCTGGTATCCAGCCTGTCCTGTCCGGACGATGTATATTACTGTAATTATAAATATTACTATCCTTTAATTGGTGAAATGTGTAAAGTTTTTTATTCCTACTAGCAGGGATGGATGCAAGTGGTGCGGGAGGGCAGTCGTCCCTTTATAATTTTCATATTTTTAAATTTTAATTATAAATTATCATATATTTTAGGTTTGATATAATATAACATTTGTCCTTCTTGATCAAATTGTATTTTATATAATTTATTTCCTTAAACCATAACATTATACTTTATATTAACAAAGTAATTTTTAGTTTTTAATTATATAACTTTAATAATAATAATAATAATAAATTAATGTATGATAGACCTTAAAAAACTAAACTTAGAGGCGCCCGCATAGATTTTAAAGCCAAAGTCTAAAATTAATTGATTTGGCCCGTACCCATACATACTAGATTAGTGACTTTCTTGTATTTTGATTTGTATGTCTTACTAAAGAATTATCTTCCTTTGGTAAGGTCTCGACATTGACAAGATAAAAAGAAATGAGTTTGATGCCGAGACTGAGAGCACAAAGTGAAAAAATATAAATTATCTTCCTCTCGGCTCCTTACGCAAAAGACCTCTTGATTTGATAACCTCACAATTGAACATCACTATCAATTTGATATATTCATTGTTGGTATCAATTCATTGCTAACATAAATGAATTTTCACTTTAATGATGATGTAGTGCAATTACTTGTTCTGAGCTTCGCTTTGGATCCACACGATAATTACAAAGCTTTTCGGGTGGAAGATATTTGCAAGCTTATGAATGATTTTTATCCGAAAGATTTTACGAAGCAAGAAAAACTACACATGAAGTGTAACACCCCTAACTCGTCTCTATCGTCGGATTAGAGTTACGAAATATTATCGTATAATAAGAAACATTTAACATTATAATATTAAAATAAATTAAAATATCATAATCCATTCAATCACATGCATTTGTCCCTAAATCGAGCCCTCGAGGCCCTAAAAATAGCTTAGAAGCAATTCGGGACTAATTTGAAACAAAATAGAAAGTTTAGGAAAAAAGTGGAAAAAATTAGAAACAAGGGTCACACGGCCGTGTAACTTACGAACAAGGGACACACGACCGTGTCATCACCTGTGTAACTCACTGAGTTGCCCCACACGCCCGTGTGTTAGGCCGTGTGTTAGGCCGTGTAACTCTCTGAGTTGCCACACACGCTAGTGTACCAGGCCATGTGCTAGGCCGTGTAACTCACTGACTTGAACCCTAAGAAATTCTCATATGACACACGGTCATGTCACCAAGCCGTGTGTCTCACACGGCCGTGTCATAGCTAGTGTCCCAGGCCGTGTGAAACCAAAATTTACCTAAAATCAAACCATTTCATACCTAATTCATGCATAACTATTCAAACCATTTAAGCACACATTCAAGGGATTCAAACACCATTCAAACATGCATAAACATGCCCTTTCAAACATCCTAAATCTCCTAACCAATATGCAATTCAAAGGCACCACACCAAAACATTACATACCAAAACTAGTCAACATTTCCTTATTTGAAGCATTATAACCTAGTTCAATTACCTACCAAAACATATCACAAATGACCATTATCAAGCCATTACTAACATACCATAAGAACCTTATATACATGTACTTAAAAGTGACCAAAATGACATGGTTTGGAAAGGGACTATAGTTCAACAAATCAAACATAACTTCAAGGCTTACAATTACCAAAACTTACATTAACACATTCATTAAATACCATTACAAAACAATCTATACATGCCATTATAAACCTTGGCCAAAATACTCAAAAACTACCGAATTGGTTGTTGGATAGTGTGATAGATCTCCAACGAGCTTCCAACCGATCAAGCTTCCGATAATCTATAAAACAAAGGAAAGAAACTAAGCAACGAGTGCTTAGTAAACTCGTATAAACTTAGACAAAACTTACCATGTCATTTATACAATTCAAAGATTAACATATGTAACGACCCTATAGTCAGGGGTGTCGGAAAGTGCATTCCCAAGACTCCATTCTCATAAATAGGATCATAATTATTTAATAAAAATATTTATTAAGTTAGTTGTGTAGTTAATTAGATTTTGATTAAGTGAATTTTGTGAAATTAAAAGTTATTAAATATAAGGACTAAATTGCGTATAAGGTAGAAGTTGAATTATGATTTAAAAATAATTAAAAGGACTAAAGAAGAAATTATACCTTTGTTTCTTTAAGTGACGGTAAATGGGTTAAAACAATTAATGATATGATATATATTATAATAGTTAATAAATTTAAAAGTATGTAAACATATATTATATAATATATGATATATGATAAAAACAAAATAAATGAAACAATAAAAGAGATAAAAAGAAAGTAAGTGGAAAAATGTGAAGAGAAAGACATGCAAAATAAAAGAAAGAAAAAGAAAGAAGAATAGAAGGAAGGACACACGACACCTAGGGGTTTCTAAGTTTCAACTTCAATTGGTTAGTCAATTTAGTCACTTTTCTTGTAATTTTTATATTTATGGAATCTCGGTATTAAGTACTACTCGACCCATGTTAAAATTTTAGCATTGATTAACATTTTAAATGTTGTTAATGTTGAATAGTTTTAGTTTTAGGGATTAAATTGATATATTTTTAAGCTAGAAATGGAAAAGGATTAAATTATAGAACAAATTGTAAATTTTGAGTAATGGGCACTAAATTGTAAAAAAATTTAAAATTTAAGGGTTTAATTGAAAATAGGGAGCTAAATTTATCTTAAAGTGAAATTAGTATAAAAATATGAGATTAAATGTGAATAATAAAAAATAGTCTCGTTTTAGGGACTAAATTAGAATTTAAGCAAATATTGAGTAAAAATTGAAATATTCAATGTGGAATTGAATTGTGTTGTATTGATGTATTTTAATTGCTTTAATTTCGTAGATAACGTCGTACCAAAATCCTCGACTAAAAAAGGGAAGGATAAAATCGATGTCGAATAGCTCGGAATCCACGGTGTATATTTCTATAAATCCAAACCTAGTTGGTAATTGTTGTATTTCGATTTAATGCATATGGTACGTGGTTGAGGTGAGTATTTTTTTGGCACTTTGATAGTTGATTGAAATAGATTGAATTGGTATATACATTATGAATGTATTGATTATTTGAATTGAAATAAATATATGTGTAAATATGATGATGTGCAAATATGAGAATTGGATATTGGTTGTATTTGAAAAGTGAAATGAAACCCTATTAAATGTATCGGGCTGAGTCAGATATAGATGGCATGCCATAGGATAGGAAGAGTTCAGGGATTTCTTCGACTTCAAGTCGATGAGGCACTGGGTGCCAATTTGCTTCGGTTTAACCAATAACACACTAGGTGTCAATTTATATAGCACTAGGCGCAGTTATTACTTTAGATTTACCCAATGAGGCACTAGGTGCCAAACTGGTGTGTTGGTTGGATCCGTATATTTGTCTGAGTCCGAGTCATGTTAATAGGGGTAATTAAATAATAAAGTTCTATGATCGATATTGAAATGGAAAAATATGTGAATTGGAAATGGAAAAGTGGGTTGATATACGAAAGGTGAAAATGTTGTGATCATAAATGAGATATATAAGTAATGTACTCATGGATTGAATATAGTTGGTTTATGCCATTGTTAAAATGAAATGTTGAATGATCTATGAAAAGCTATTTTTATAGCAAGTGATATTAACTAAGTTATATGTTAAACCAACTAATAGAAGAATATTTGTGATGTTGAGAAAATCATGATATAATGTGGTATTATGCATGAAATTGAGATGGTGATAAATTACAATTGCTTGTTAAATAGTAATGTGATTATAAAATTCAAATTGAGCATTCATGTATCTTTATGTCTTTAAATGTTTGGATTATAGAAATATCACTAAGTTTTACTCAACGTATGGTTTTGTTTTTCGTGCGCAGGATAGGTACTTCTCTTTTGATCGTCGACTCAGCATCAAACAATGATCCCGATCTCAAATGTGGTAAGTTTACCTTTTGTGATGGAATGTACCTAGGATGTCTTAAATTGATAGTTATTTTATGAATGGTTTGTAATAGAGTTATAAGTATAATGTTGGGTTGAGCATATGTTTATGTTTGGAGCCATAATTTGGCATGTTGTTTTGAACCAATGCTTATTAGGTGTATGTGAATTTAAGTTTATGTTTTAGGTAGTTATAAGCTAGGCTAAAATGATTGATTTTGGCATGTTTAAAACTTTGATTTGAATAGGTTAAATGATTAGTAATTGAGTTACTTAGTGCCCAAGTAAGTAGGAAATGGTAAACTTGAGTTTTAAGGTACTTTTGGGTGCACACAGCCTGGTCACATGGGTGTGTGTCACACACAGGCAACACACATGGGCGTATGACCCAAGTCAGAGAGTTACACAGCCTGAGACACTGGTGTGTGTCTCAACCATGTAAGGCACACAGACTGGCCACACAGGCGTGTGAGGCACACGGCCTGGCCACATGGGTGTGTGACCCCTGCAGTTGAAATTTTTCTAACTTTTTCCTAAAATTTTCAAATGTTCCCGATTTAGTCTCGAATCATTTCTAAAGTGATTTTAAGGCCTTGAGGGCTTGAATAAGGGATGGTTGGATGCTTAATGATGGATTATGTTATGATTATTGAAATGTTTTCAATTGAATGATTTAAGTAACGTTTATTCGGTAACACTCTGAAACCCTATTCCGGCAACGGATACAGGTTAGGGGTGTTACAACATAATTCATCACCAAGGCCATAAGCTTAGTAAAAGCCTAAACAACATCACTATCTCACAAGTTAGTATACTTTTCCATAAATCAATTGAAATCATTCATAAGATATGTAAATTTCCATATGTACTAACATCATTTAGTTCATAAAACCTTTCATAAATTCATGATTCAATCAATTTGCATACTTACCATTTCATTCCCTTTTCTTACCCGAATTACATCAGATACTCGGGAAAGCTCACACGAAGTGTGCCTTTACATATAATCGTAGCATTTTCTTGACATCAATGCTTATACGAGCTATGAAATGGGTTTGCTCAAACGAGCTGTGGGTCAGAATATAAGCTACATGATACTGCTCACACGAGTTGTGGAGAATCTGCAACAAATGCAGGATCTCAGCCATCGGTAAGACATTTAAGACTAGCACTAGAAATATGAAATCCCTAATGACCTGTCATTTGTATCCTAAGAATTCTTAATGTTCAACTGTGTAACAACCCGTTTTTAGGTCAAATTAGAACAATGGTTTCGGGACCACAAATTTGAAGTAGAAATATTTATTTTATTATTTCTTTAAGGTCTACAGTATGATTTAAGGATTGTGTGAAAATTTCGTTAAGAAATTTTATCGAAAGAGTGTCCAATTTGACTATGCAAAATATGTGTTTTAGAAGCTAGAGGTGTCTAATTGCTATGAAATTTTAAATTGGAGGTCTTTAAATGGTAATTAGACCATTATACTTTAATTTGGACAAAGATGGACACGATTAGGTGAAATTTCAAAGTTTGGCATTAAGGGCATTTTGGTCATTTGGTTAATAAAGACAAATTAACTAATAAAAATATGTCATCTTCTCTAATTTAGTCCCCCATAGCTGAATTTCTCAAGTAGCCATAGCTAGGGTTTTTGGCCAAGCTTTCAAGCTTGATTGTAAGTTCGTCTTTGTACTGCTTTTAATGATTTTTATGTTTTTGTGAAAGTTGTAACTTGATTTAGCTATTCTAGGGACTAATTTGAAAGAAAATCAAAGTCTAAAATTTTATCCATGTTGAATATTTTTGTATTTTGATGTTTAATGGTAGAAAATGTATGTTTAGTGTTAGATAAATAACATTTACCAAGTGATTTTTTATGAAAATGTCAAATATGGACCTATTTGTAAAAGTTGTAAAATGTGTGTAAAAATGTGAATAAATGAAAAGTATGGGCTGTTATAAGCAAGGAATAGGTTCGACTAGGCTTGGATGTGATGAAATTGAATGAAAATCATTTTACGAGACTAGGGACTAAAATGTAAAAAATTGAAAAGTTAGAGGAAAAAATGTAATTTTTGCCATAAGGTGTTTTTGGGATTAAATTGAATAATGTGATGATTGAATGAGTTAAATTTGATATTATAGATCAAGAAAGAAGAGGTTCTGACTTAGACTGGGGAAAGAACAAGATTGTGGACTAAATCGAACTACTAGCCATTTTGTACCGAGGTAAATTCGTATGTTAAAAATAAGCTTTAGAATAATTGTACTTAAATGCTTTAATATTGCATGAATTGTATGTTTGATTATGTGAATGAGTATAATTCTACGAACGAGTTCGACGACGATTCGGCAAGTGAAAAGTCCCGTTGAACCTTAGGAATAGATTAGGATACAAGTGACATGTCACTAGGGTCATTATGTGTTATGTGATCTGGGTGCTGGTCTTGTACGTCCTACCAGTCGCTGAGTATATCGACATATGTTGCGGATACTTGACAGCTTGTATGAGTAGCACGCGTAGCTACGTCTTGACTGGCAGCTTGTGTGAGTAGTCACGTTGATAGCTCGAGAGCGAGCGATTATGTGATATGAGATTGAGGTAGCATTGGTTACGTATGTGGCACCTAGTGTGCAAAAATCCCAAGTATCTAACATTATTATTCTGAGTGGTTCACGGTTATGTCAAAGATGAGAATATGTGTAAATTCATTTCGAGATGATTCAGGTATGTACACAAAGCTCATGTTTATTAAATGCTTGAAACGATGAATATGAGGTAAGTATGTGGTGGAATGAGTTATGATCATGAGACTATGGCAAATTTACATTTAATTATGTTATAATATTTAAATGTTATATGCATAGTAAGGTTGCTTATTTCTTGCATATGAGCTTACTAAGCTATATAGCTTACTTCCTTTATTTTCCATGTTTTATAGTTCGCCGAGCTAACTCGGATCAGAGATCGTCGAAGATTCGAATCACACTATCAAACTTTCATTTTTGGTATTGATGATCTTAGTATTTTGAAAATATGGCATGTATAGGGACTTGGTCATTTTGTTATACGTGTCATTATGATTTTAACCAATGTATTGGGTTGTAATTTATCAAAGACTTGATTTGATATTTGGCCGTGTAAATTGGCCTATTTTGGCTAACATGGTTGTAAGCCTAAGTATATTCATATATGTGCCAATGTCTTTCGTGATATGGGAATGGTATGCTTGGTGAATGATGGAATGTGATTCATAACATGAATGTGAAATATTTGGAAATGTGATATATTGATGAGATGATAAATTATGCACAATTAGGTGTTTTGAAAGTAGTAAATTGAGGCTTAATGAATGTGAAATTTGCATGATTGATTTAGGGCATAATATATGTTGTGAGTGTGATAGATTTTGCTATTGTATTGGCATGTGTTGGTCATAATTGTGGGTGTTTTGGTTGCCTAAGTATATTATATGTATGTGTGAATAAGGGTGGCAAATGGCTTGGTAAATAGCCTTTATTTTGTCCACACGGGTAGACACACGAGCGTGTGTCTAAGCCGTGTGTCTGTCTCATGGGCATGTGTTCTGGCCGTGTGTCCCCTGCACCTTAATTTTGAGAAACAGAATGCTCAGAATTGAGCACACGGGCAAAGACACGAGCATGTGTCCCAGCCGTGTGAGGGACACAGCCTCAGGCACGGGCGTGTGTCCTAGGCGTGTGAAGTCTGCACCTATTTAATGAAAATTTAATTACCCACAAGGCCTAGCACACGGGTGTGTGACTTGGCCGTGTGACATCAGTCTGTTCATGAGTTACAAGTCAGAGAGTTACACAGATCGGGACACGGGCATGTGCGACCACACGGCCTGATAACACGGGCGTGTGACTCCTGGTTTGTAGAAAAATTTTCTAAGTTTTGTAAAAATTTCTAAAGTTCTCAGTTTAGTCTCGAACCACTCCCAAAGAATTTTTAGGGCCTCGTAGGCTCGTATTAGGGACTTCATGATTAATTGCAAATGGTTTTAATTTGGACGCAAATTCATGGCTCGGAATTGTATGGTTGTTTGTGTGGTAAGTCCAGTGGCACCTCAGACCCTGTTTCGGCGTTGAATACGAGTAAGGGGTGTTACAAACTAGGACTCGATATCCATCAATTCATTATAGCATTGATACACATATATAAGTTCGTTTATATTAAATCAACATAATAAACATTCAATTTAACTAACATTAAAACGACCATAGTTCATACGAACTTACCTCAATAATTAGGGCGTAGTAATATAGTCGAACTAATTCGAAGCTTTAGATTTTCCTTAGTCTAATTCCAAACGTAGTTTATCTAGTATTTAATTTAATCCATATTTCATATTTATGCAAAATTACCAATATGCCCCTAATATTTTAACTGTTCACAATTTAGTCCTTAAGCTCATAATTTAAAATCTAACCATTTTAATTTAAATCCAATCTAACCCATGTTGCAAAGGACCTTAAAGAAACTCATAATTATCAACAATTCATAACAAAACCCTAGGATTTATACCTTTAACAATTTAATCCCTATTTCCAAAATTCATTAAAAATCACTTAACAAAATTTGTTTATTTTTCAACAAGGATTCATAATCTATCAATTAACATCAAAACTCATTAAAAATCATTCATGGTAAGTCCCTCAACCTTTAACATTTTTAAAAATTAACCCCCGAACTAGCTAGATTAAGCTAAAACGGATAAAAAAACATAAAAATCATTAAAAACAAGGCTTGAATTCACTTACATGCAAGCACCTATGCTAGCCAAACCTTCAAGCCCTAACAATTTTGGTGGAGAGACTAAGTGAGGAAGATGATACAATTTTTTTGTTTTATTTAGTTTACGTTAATTTATCAATTTACTATTTTAACCTTGGTTAATAACTAAACAAAACATCAAATCCATGTCCATATTTTTCCTCTAATTTCTTAAATGGTATATTTACCATTCAAGTCCCTTAGTTTAAGAGTTCATAGCCATTAGAATCCTTTAACTAATACAACTCAACTTTTACACTTTTTACGATTTAGTCCTTTTTCACTTAATTAACCATTTAAACATCAAAAAATTCCTAACGAAATTTTAATAAAGCCTTAATATATTCTTTTAGACATTAAATAAATAATAAAATAATAATTCACTCATCAAAATTATGGTCCCTAAACCACTGTTTCTGACACCACTAAAAACGGGCTGTTACATGAAGATTCATTAGAGCATTTTCAACTTGATGCTTATCAAAGCACGGAGTTGCAGAAAGATTCTACAGTTTTCGAGTTTTGTCAAGTTCTAGCCAAGATAAATAAGTCAAGTATTTATCCTCTTCTTCATAAAATTATTCGTCTTGTGCTAACTCTTCCTGTGTCTACTACAACAACCGAATGAGCATTTTTAGCCATGAAAATCGTGAAGACAAAGCTTTGCAATAGAATGGAGGATGATTTTCTTTCAACTTACTTGATGGCATACATCGAAAAAGAGATTGCTTGAGAATTTTCAACAGATTCTGTCATTGATAAATTCGATCTTATGAAAAAGCGGAGGGTGCAATTTAGGATGCCTAATATTGAGAAATAGGACTAAGGCCAAGTTTTTTAAATTTAATTTTTAGAATTATAATGATATTTATGAAATTTTTAGTATAGTATTAGTCACTCTCTTTTTTTCATATTGGAAAGAAATATTTAATTATATATAGTGTGATTTTTTCTTTTAATTTTTTATAGTTAAACCATTCATACTTTTTAAAAAAACATTAAATGGATGTGTTTGATGAGAAAAAAAAAAAGTATCCAAGAAGAATTGTCACTTTTTTATGTTAAAAAAATGTCATTCGGATTTAGAAGTTTCGCCCCCTTAGAGTAAAATCCTTATCTGTCCTTGCTTTCTAGTATATAAAATTATTTTCATATTCAGTATAAAAATTATAATAAATTAATAATATGTCTATGTACAAAATTACAAATAAAATAATAAATTAAATTAAAATTAAGTTTTAATTTGAAAGGAATAATATAGATAATAAAATATGTAAAACTAAAGTTTTGCGGATAAAAAATATCAGTTCGACTTTTTTACCTCAATAATACAAAAAATAATTAATAACTTAAATGGTATGCCCATGAGATTATTTACCAAAACTGTACGTTTGCTACAGTGTTCTGTTGGGATAATTGCCTCCGAAGCCTATCCTAGGGAAGTCATATATGGGGTGATTTTGCTTTCTACGATCAAGGGTGGAAGTCAACGTGGAGGTTTCAATCAGTGACCGTTATGCGATAATGGATCGAGGTATAGCCAGGGAGCCAATTGATGGTTGTTACGCAGCCACGAATTCAATTTTTTCGAATACCTGAAAATGATGCCCTATAAATACCATACAGAAGTTTGATGACATATTCATACGAAAAAACTCTAGGGCTTCCTGCTATAATCGGTGTAAATTTTTTTCCATTTCTAGGCAACCGATATCTTTAACCCTCCTTCTTATTCGAAGGCTGACATCATTGTAGACTCAAGAGGCCTCTCAGGCAAGGAGCGACTATTGCGGTGCAATAAAGGTAATGCTCATTTTAGAGCGACGACAGTTGTCGTTATTTCACAACCCATTAATAACTACAACTGTTGCCGCGCCGACCCAAGTTTGACCTCTACTGTGCCAGAACATCCGCTCTCCACCTAAGAGCCCTCTTATGTCCACCTTGGTGTCAACCTTCGAACAAGAATGAAAGGTTAAAGATATCGGCTTTTTGGAAATATTGAAAAAAATTATGTTGATTATGCCGGAAGTTCCCAGAGTTTTTCCGTATGATTATGGCATCAATCTTATGTATGATATATATAGGGCATTATTTATGGTTATCCAAAAAGCTTGAACTCCTGACCGCATAATGGCCATCACCTAGCCCCCCAGTTATACTAAAACCCGTGACCGCATCACTGCCGCCAATTGGGATCTCCACCTAGACTTCAACTCTTGATCGTATCAAGCATTATTGCCCCGAAATTTGATTTCCGCACGATAGGTTTCTAAGGTGATGGTCCTATCCCACCATGACATATGAAATGTATGTGTGCTAAGGCGCGTTATCACATCCCCGACCCCTCAAAACTACCTAAGAAATTTTTCCGTCTTAGTCGAAAACCCTAAACACTTTCAAAATACCCTAAACCCTAAAACCTAAAAAATTTAAAAAGCCCTAACAGCTGGACGGGCTTTCACTTTCGCTCTCCTAAAATCGACCTATTTTTCTAATTAATTTTAAAACCAGCCTAAAGGCTAAATTAAAAAAAATGGCTTATCCTTCTAATTTAGCCCTGGTTTTGCATTTCAAATTAGGAAAATTAAGAATATATCTGCCTCCATCAGCTAAGCCTTGCATGTAGATGTAGATATAAGAAAAATCTGATCATGAATTCATGACTACAGTGATGGAGTGATGCCCACGTTGGAATTAAAACGTATGATCATCCAAATGCAATACAATATAGGAGACATTAGACTCTACTCCACAAACTATCTATGGCTAATGCCTGTCATTGTTTCTGTGTAATGCACAAGGGGTGAGTTCGGTTGTTGTTGTTGTTTTTTTTTTTTTTTCGAATAGTTCATGATAATTTACTTAATTTTCGTTCTCGAGTTTTTATATTAATTTTGAAGTTTTGAAAATTTAAATTTATTTTAATAAAAAATAAAATTTGTTAAAATAATTTTTCAAGTAAATAAAAAAATAATTAATAACTCTTACATAAATTTTTTTAAAAATAATTTTTATATAAACTTTAAATTCTTTTTGCTATTTTAAATATATAATATTTATTTTAAATCCTAAAAATTAAAATTAATTATAAATTAAATAAAAATACAATTTGATTTTATTTTTAAATTTATATACTTAAAATTCAAATACAATTGTCAATTTTTCTTGCTTAGCCTTACATTGCACAACCACAATTTACACAAAAGTACCTCAAATTATATAGACTAGATCAAATTAGTTCCTCATAATTAAATGTATCAATTTAAACTATTTGCTATTAAAAAGAATAAAATAATGCCAAATTATAACCGAGTTAATGTTTACCGTTAAAAAAATGACATGGAAATTATTTTTTCATTTGTAGTATAACTCCAAATAAGAAGATTTCATTTGTAAAACTATAAAAAAATTTAAAATATCAACTTCATTACCATAAATGATATTTTTTAACTAGCAAATGTTACCTCTAATTGATTTTTTTATTAGTAGAAGGACTAAATCAATTTCTTTAAGGATAATAACTTTATTGGCCTTTCAATTTTACAAAAATAGGTATTTTAGCCCTCTATTTAATTTTTTACCTTTTTTGCCCTTAAATTTGTATTATTTGTCAAATCATCTCAAAATAAATGAAAAAGTTAACGTCTACTAACTTTGATGACGTGACATACAAGTGGATTGTCACATAGATGCTAAGTTAGCGATTAATTAATTTTTTAAATATAAATAATTAAAAGAATTAAAATTATTAAAATGTATAATAATTATAAAAAATATTTTTTAATTTAAAAAATTAATTTCTAATGTAACTAAACATGGACTTTCTTGTGGATGACATGTCAACAAAATTTAAGGTCTTCCTAGTTTTACGGATTAATGAAGCTCATTTTTCATCATTTTAATGTGACTTCTGGTTGTCCAGCTAGAGATAGTAAGTTTCTTCTTCTATTTTAGTTTGCTGAAGTATGTGGAATTGCAATTGTGTTGTCGCTATGCTCTGCCATCAATATATATACACGAATGCGGAATGCCTTTCTTATGGTTCACGTCCTATGTTGTAATCATGTCACAGCATAAGAAAAATCAAAAAGTAGCAGAAGAACGCCATAGCAAAAACGGATGTAGCTCTTAAATTTGTTGAGGTAGGTTAAGGTTAACAAGGTGCAATATCATACTTGCACTAGATGATGGTCCTCAACCATATTTCTAACTATATTATTTTATTTCAATAGGAGGAATTGTTGAAGGCAAAGTTTGAGGTCTCTTTGAAAATGAATGAGCTGATGGAGGTACTAAGTTTGCTTGGCTCATTGTGCTATGCCCATGTGGCATTCTTTTGGAGTTTCTTATGACAAAATTTTCTAAGAGAACTTTGTAAATTGTAATCTGCTATTTGCCGGTTGTAGTAATTATTTCTTCAGCTGAAAGAACTCAAAAATTAAGACAAAATAACAATCTGCCACCATTATTCAACAAATGAAAATGGGAAAAAATGATATTATTACATTTTCAAACTTTCAACCTAGAAAGTATTATACATATATAGAAATTACATTTCAATTTAGAGAATATAAAACATATTCTTTACATGCTTTGTTAGATACAGGAGCTACCACCAGTAGTTGCAGAGAAAATGCAATACTGT
This sequence comes from Gossypium anomalum, assembly GCA_025698475.1. Classification (NCBI taxonomy): domain Eukaryota; kingdom Viridiplantae; phylum Streptophyta; class Magnoliopsida; order Malvales; family Malvaceae; genus Gossypium; species Gossypium anomalum. The sequence continues at coordinate 39,900,181 of CM046961.1, read as the reverse complement.
GTAGAAAATGGGAATTAATGAAAAACCCAATTAGAGCTATAGGAATAGATGGTAAAGAAACCATAATTCAATTTAAAGCTAGAAATATACCAATCTACATAAATAATGTTAGATTTGTAATTCCTAAAATATTATGTTTTCCAGAAATGCATGGAGATATATTATTAGGAAATAATTTTATATATCATCATTTACCATTTTCTATAGATAGAAATTTAGTTATATTATCAACAGAAAAAACTTCTGTAGAAATACCTTTAATAGAAAATCATAAATTTATATGTGATAAAGGTTTTAGACCAACAAGAAAAGAACAAATTAAACAACTAGAAACAAATCATTTGTTGTTTAAAATTTTAGAAAATAATTTTAGTGAAGAACCACTAAAACTATAGGAAAACAGTCCAAGATATTGCGAGATAAAATTAAAAAATCCTAATAAAATTATTAGAATCAAACCCATGATCTACACTAAACAAGATATAGATGAATTTGATATACAAATTAAGGAATTATTAGAAAAAGGATTAATAGAAAAACTAATAGTCCACACTCAAGTCCAAATTTTTATGGTAAGAAACCATGCTGAAATAAAAAGAGGAAAAGCTAGAATGGTAATTAATTATAAAAGACTAAACCAAAATACTATTTTTGATGGATACTTTATACCAAGAAAAGATGTTTTGATAAATCAAGCTAAACAAGCAAAATATTTTAGTAAATTTGATCAGAAATCGAGATTTTGGCAAAAAATGCTAACTGATGAATCTAAACCATTAACGGCTTTTAGTGCACCTAATGGTCATTATCAATGGAGAGTAATGCCATTTGGATTATGTAATGCACCTCAAATCTTCCAAAGATGGATGGATTCTATATTTAATAAATATAAAAATTTTTGTGTAGTTTATATAGATGATATTTTAATATTTTCAGAAACACTGGAAAAACATAGAAAGCATTTAAATATTATCTCTCAAGAATTCATAAAACATGGAATTATTTTGAGTCCTAAGAAAATAGAATTAGAAAAAACAGAAATAGAATTTTTAGGTTTAAATTTATCGGCTGATGGTCTTAAACTACAAGATCATATTATAGTAAAAATAAAAGAATTTCAGAAATTAAAGATAAAAAACAACTCCAACAATTTTTAGGAATAGTTAATTATGGAAGAAACTTCTTTCCTAATTTGTTCCAAAAAATAGGTGACTTATATGAAAAATTAAAAAAAAGGAAAAACTTTTAACTGGTCTAAAGAAGACTCAGAAATTATTAAAAATATAAAAACAGAAATAAATTATACTCCAAAAGTCTATTTACCCAAACAAGGTGATAAATTAATTTTAGAAACTGATGCATCACAAAATTATTGGGGATGTATTTTAAAAGCTAAAACAGCAAAAAATAAAGAAGAACTAATATGCGGATATAGTTCTGGAAAATTTAAACCAAACGAAATTAATTATGCTATATATGAAAAAGAATTATTAGCCATCAAAAAGGCAATAAAAACCCTTTTTATATACCTAGCATCTGAAAATTTTATTATCAGAACTGACAATCAGGCAGTTAAACAATTTCTTACTAATAATAGTTTAGAAAATGTACCTAGAAGAATTAGATGGTACAATGAATTATGTAGTTTTAATTTCGAAGTTTTATATGTTAAAGGCGCTGACAATGTTATTACTGATTATCTTAGCAGGCCTTATGGATAGAGGTAAAAAACCTCTAGAACAAGTCGGAGAATGGACTACGGTTCATAAAAAACCCAACAAAGGGAAGCAAACAAATCCTAATCAAGGATTTACTCCGATATTAACATCATATTATGCCAATCAAGGATATTATGTTCCTTATCCAATGGTAAGACAACCAATTGGATCTTCTCCATCTTATGCACCAAAAATGGCAAGCCAATACCCACCAAGAAGAATAAGCCAAACAAGCCAATTCCCTTGGTCTCAAGATCCAAATTCAGCTTTCCAAGCTAGTTATTCAGAGGTTATAAAGGAGCGGAAGAATTGTTGAAACAACGAAGAAATCTTTCCTGAAGTAAAAGACTTATAACCCAGTTTACCTATAAATTTATATAACCTTATAAATGAAATATGGAAAACCCATATTACAGATCAAAGAGCAAATTTTAGAAGAGCTCTTACAAAACTTTCCAATTTTTAGTTGAAAAAACAACTATAGAAAATGAAGCACATGATTTATTATTAAAATCCATTTTATACAGAGATTGGGAAGAATTCGAATAGAGTTCAAAAATATCAATGAGATAAATAATCTTATTGATATATTTCAATATTTTATTCATAAAGGAACAAATAGTTCCATTATGAATAAAATGTTTAGAATATGCTTATATAATAAAGCTAAAAATATATTACCATTTGAAGTTTTTGAAAAAATTAATAGAGCCATTTGCAACCAAAGAAGCTCAATTTAAAAAAAGTCTTTTACGAATACTTTTACAATCTTTTATTTATATAAATGAAATAGGAGAAGAATTTCCTACTATAAAATTTAGACTAGACCATGAACCATTTGATATAAGCAGTATTGAATGGGGTTTTGTTAGAGAAATAGTAGTACAAAATTTCTCCTTTCATCTTCTAAAAAATTTTCCTGCTATTATAAAAGCCATATTATCATTATTAGTATATGCAGATAATGATATATATGAAACACTGGAAAATATAGAAATATCAGAACCTATGGATATTGAAAAAACAGATCCTTATGGTAAAAGAAAAATAGATTCGGATATTCAAAAGATGATTATCTGAGAACTCTAAATAAAGACTTTGAAACAATAGATAATACAATTAGGATTTTCTGTAATCAAACCAAGATATAGCAACTAATGAAATTAAAACCGAATATATGGGAGAATATTCTAATCAACAACCTAGTCAAACTATACCTATACCACATAGGATAGATGACTTAAATAAAAGAAATGTGGCCCAAGGAGGAATATATTTACACTTGACTAATATTCAAATAGCGACTATGAAAAACTATAGATGATTGGGCACGATTAATGACAATTGTTGTAAACAACAACGATGACTTAGTCAAAAGAAAAATTTTTAAACTATTTTGTTGGAACATTTCAAGGAGATGTTTTACAATTTTTAAGAAGATGGGAAGAATCATGTAGGAAAAATCCAAAAAGGACAATTAATTAATCAAATAGGTACCCCTAAAGACCTTTTGAAAGGATTAACAAATATTCTAAAAATGTAATTTTGTGGTTATTTTGATAAAAAAGATCAAGATAGTATAGCAAGTTATGTTTTGTCAAAAAAATAAAATTATGTGATATAAGATATTTAGAAGAATTTTCTAAAAAATTTCTTCATGAATATCAAAAGCTTAAAAACGAAAACATAGAAGTTTGGAAAAACCAATATTTTCATAAATTACCTCCACCATGGGATGAGATATGTATAAAGAAATATGTATCTTATTTAGATAAACATAGTAAAGAAGCGAGAATAGCAAAAGAAAATATAGATTCTATAGGTAATAGGATAAATTTTGCAAAAGAAAGAATAACTTTGCATTGCTTACAAACTAAAGCAACTAAACAAGTAAAAATAAATTAAGTTATAGTCATTGTACAAAAATTCTAGAAAACGAATGGGAATTTGGATGTAAAACAATACGTCCCTAGTACTTATAAAAAAACATAGAAAGAAAAATAGGAAATATAAATTTGTTAGATGGAAACCAGGAAATAAAAGATATACTGGTAATAATAATAATAATAATAATAATAAGAAAAAGAAAAAAATTATTAGAAGAAAAACTTCTAAAAAATCTAAAAAACAAATATGTAAATGTTTTATATGTGATGAAGAATGTCATATAGCAACAAACTGTCCTAATAAAGGCAAAAGTGCTAAAAAGGTAATTAAAAGTCTTGAAGAACAAGATTTAGAAATATGTTTTGAAGAGGAAATAAATCCCGAAGAAATATTATATGAGCTAATATCAGAAACAGATTCTGATTCAGATGAAGAAGAATATATATTTAAGTTTAATGTAGGAAGTAGTTATAAAAATCAATTAGAAGAAATTCCTCAAAAGAATGAAAGAGATATTAAATTAGGGAATTTAATTGGAGAAGAAAAAGACTTTTCTGATGAAATGATAGAAAAAATTAATAAAAATCATATTTCTAAAGAAGAAATATATAAAATATCTAAGTTTAAAATTTGGAGTCAAAGACATATAGAAAAAATTAGTGGCAATACAGTCGCTAAAGATACTAGAGGAGGATTAACAAATCCCATTATTTACTAAAGAAAAATCATGAGGATTAAAAAGAAATACCCTCGAGGTTAGATATATACATTTAGGAATAATCATGATAACAATTAGAGCTTTATTTAGAAGAGGTCATGATATACCTATAATAGCAAAGATTATTAGATAAAAGATTTGAAAATCCAATAAAAGCACTTATTGGAGGTATTCATCTAATTTACATAATGGAGTAATAGGATTTAAAGTAAAACCAAATTATTTTATATCCATTACAGACCCTCTAATAGAAGAATGTTTATGCTTAAGAATTGGACAAAAATTCTGAAATTAAGGATTTAGCAGAAGATCTAGCAATAAGTTGGACTTCTATTAATGAATATACCAACACTGCAGTATAGAAATTAAAGAAATTAATAATAAAATAATTGAGCTATTTGAGCCTAATAAATTTACTACAGAAATTCAGCCTAAATTATTACATTTAAAAGATTTATCAATACTGAAGAGATTGGATAATAGATAGAATAAGTGGAGCCAGATTTCAAAACCAGTAAAGTACAATAGAATATATGTCATCGTGAGATAGACTATATTTTAAAAATAATGCTATAACAAATACAAATGACAATTTAGTTTTACCTCTAATTCTCAAACAGAAGAAGATGAGGATAATATAAGTACAAATTCAACACCAATAGGTATGAAAACAGTTCAAATACCTATTTTCCCCACAGAACCTAGTAGAAATTCTAGAAACACTAGAATGGAAGAAATACAATCTGCCACCATTATTCAACAAATGAAAATGGGAAAAAATGATATTATTACATTTTCAAATTTTCAACCTAGAAAGTATTATACATATATAGAAATTACATTTCAATTTAGAGAAACATATTCTTTACATGTTTTGTTAGATACAGGAGCTACCACCAGTAGTTGCAGAGAAAATGCAATACCTGTAGAAAAATGGGAATTAATGAAAAACCCAATTAGAGCTATAGGAATAGATGGTAAAGAAACCATAATTCAATTTAAAGCTAGAAATATACCAATCTACATAAATAATGTTAGATTTGTAATTCCTAAAATATTATGTTTTCCAGAAATGCATGGAGATATATTATTAGGAAATAATTTTATATATCATCATTTACCATTTTCTATAGATAGAAATTTAGTTATATTATCAACAGAAAAACTTCAGAGAAATACCTTTAATAGAAAATCATAAATTTATATGTGATAAAGGTTTTAGACCAACAAGAAAAGAACAAATTAAACAACTAGAAACAAATCATTGGTTGTTTAAAATTTTAGAAAATAATTTTAGTGAAGAACCACTAAAACTATGGGAAAACAGTCCAAGATATTATGAGATAAAATTAAAAATCCTAATAAAATTATTAGAATCAAACCCATGATCTACACTAAACAAGATATAGATGAATTTGATATACAAATTAAGGAATTATTAGAAAAAGGATTAATAGAAAAACTAATAGTCCACACTCAAGTCCAAATTTTTATGGTAAGAAATCATGCTGAAATAAAAAGAGGAAAAGCTAGAATGGTAATTAATTATAAAAGACTAAACCAAAATACTATTTTTGATGGATACTTTATACCAAGAAAAGATGTTTTGATAAATCAAGCTAAACAAGCAAAATATTTTAGTAAATTTGATGGTGAAATCGAGATTTTGGTAAATAATGCTAATCGATGAATCTAAACCATTAACGGCTTTTAGTGCACCTAATGGTCATTATCAATAGAGAGTAATGCCATTTGGATTATGTAATGCACCTCAAATCTTCCAAAGATGGATGGATTCTATATTTAATAAATATAAAAATTTTTGTGTAGTTTATATAGATGATATTTTAATATTTTCAGAAATACTGGAAAAACATAGAAAACATTTAAATATTATCTCTCAAGAATTCATAAAACATGGAATTATTTTGAGTCCTAAGAAAATAGAATTAGAAAAAACAGAAATAGAATTTTTAGGTTTAAACTTATCGGCTGATGGTCTTAAACTATAAGATCATATTATAGTAAAAATAAAAGAATTTCCTGAAGAAATTAAAGATAAAAAACAACTCCAACAATTTTTAGGAATAGTTAATTATGGAAGAAACTTCTTTCCTAATTTGTCCCAAAAAATAGGTGACTTATATGAAAAATTAAAAAAAAAGGAAAAACTTTTAACTGGTCTAAAGAAGACTCAGAAATTATTAAAAATATAAAAACGGAAAGAAATTATACTCCAAAAGTCTATTTACCCAAACAAGGTGATAAATTAATTTTAGAAACTGATGCATCACAAAATTATTGGGGATGTATTTTAAAAGCTAAAACAGCAAAAAATAAAGAAGAACTAATATGCGGATATAGTTCTGGAAAATTTAAACCAAACGAAATTAATTATGCTATATATGAAAAAGAATTATTAGCCATCAAAAAGGCAATAAAAACCTTTTTTATATACCTAGCATCTGAAAATTTTATTATCAGAACTGACAATCAGGCAGTTAAACAATTTCTTACTAATAATAGTTTAGAAAATGTACCTAGAAGAATTAGATGGTACAATGAATTATGTAGTTTTAATTTCGAAGTTTTATATGTTAAAGGCGCTGACAATGTTATTGCTGATTATCTTAGCAGGCCTTATGGATAGAGGTAAAAAACCTCTAGAACAAGTCGGAGAATGGACTACGGTTCATAAAAAACCCAACAAAGGGAAGCAAACAAATCCTAATCAAGGATTTACTCCGATATTAACATCATATTATGCCAATCAAGGATATTACGTTCATTATCCAATGGTAAGACAACCAATTGGATCTTCTCCATCTTATGCACCAAAAATGGCAAGCCAATACCCACCAAGAAGAATAAGCCAAACAAGCTAATTCCCTTGGTCTCAAGATCCAAATTCAGCTTTCCAAGCTAGTTATTCAGAGGTTATAAAAGGAGCAGAAGAATTGTTGAAACAACAGCAAATCTTTCCTGAAGTAAAAGACTTCTATAACCCAGGTTTACCTATAAATTTATATAACCTTATAAATGAAATATGGAAAACCCATATTACAGATCAAAGAGCAAATTTTAGAAGAGCTCTTACAAAACTTTCCCAATTTTTAGTTGAAAAAACAACTATAGAAAATGAAGCACATGATTTATTATTAAAATCCATTTTATACAGAGATTGGGAAGAATTTGAAATAGAGTTCAAAAATATCAATGAGATAAATAATCTTATTGATATATTTCAATATTTTATTCATAAAGGAACAAATAGTCCCATTATGAATAAAATGTTTAGAATATGCTTATATAATAAAGCTAAAAATATATTACCATTTGAAGTTTTTGAAAAATTAATAGAGCCATTTGCAACCAAAGAAGCTCAATTTAAAAAGTCTTTTCTCAATACTTTTTACAATCTTTTATTTATATAAATGAAATAGGAAAAGAATTTCCTACTATAAAATTTAGACTAGACCATGAACCATTTGATATAAGCAGTATTGAATGGGGTTTTGTTAGAGAAATAGTAGTACAAAATTTCTCCTTTCATCTTCTAAAAAATTTTCCTGCTATTATAAAAGCCATATTATCATTATTAGTATATGCAGATGATTTTTTCTACTATTTTTATATCCAAATAAGTAGTCTAATTGGTATTGCTGAAAAAGAACGTTTTTATCAACCTTATCAAATATGGATTATTCAAAAAATAATTGATAGTCCTTATTTATCAGCGGCCAAAGAAGACAAAAAAACACTTGACAAAAACTATTGACAAGTGTTACAATGATCAAAAATATTTTCAAATCCAAGCAGAATTGATTTAATGTCAACAACACTCGACATGTACTCCAAGATCGGACATATACACTATACATACGATGGAAGAAGAATAATAGCTGATAAAAATAGTGTAAGGCGTAAGTCGAGAGATGAAGAATCCATACAACTGCTAAAGAAAATAGCAGATATGGAACTCGATGATTTTCCTTCTGACATAACAGAAAAAGTCAAAAACACATGGAAGGCTTGGAACTCACCAGAGCCATCACCAGAATCTTTACATCTGGATGAAATTGAGACATTAAATCTTGACAACATCCAAGAAGGATAAAGACAAAACAAAAACCACGTGAAAAGTCAACAAGATTTTCAAGAAGATTTTCAAGATTGGCAGTAAATAAACATTCAAGGCATCCAAATATGGACAAGGAGATGAAATGACATCTGACAACATACGTGGAAGCAACAATAAATTCATCCTTATCAGAAACACTGTTCGGGATTGAAGAAGAAATTAAATAGAATTTGTAAATTCTACTATAAATAAGAATGTAAAGAGCCCAAAAGAGGCATCGAATAATAGTTTAGATATCTTTTCTTTTTACTTTCTCTTTTGTAAACAATCTTTCCTTGTAAAAACCTTTCCTTTACTTTTAATAATATAACCATCTTCCGCACCCATCCAACCCCTGTAACTGGTATCAGAAGAAGTCAAAAACACGTGGAAGGCTTGGAACTCACCAGAGCCATCACCAGAATCTTTACATCTGGATGAAATTGAGACATTAAATCTTGACAACATCCAAGAAGGATAAAGACAAAACAAAAACCACGTGAAAAGTCAACAAGATTTTCAAGAAGATTTTCAAGATTGGCAGTAAATAAACATTCAAGGCATCCAAGTATGGACAAGGAGATGAAATGACATCTGACAACATACGTGGAAACAACAATAAATTCATCCTTATCAGAAACACTGTTCGGGATTGAAGAAGAAATTAAATAGAATTTGTAAATTCTACTATAAATAAGAATGTAAAGAGCCCAAAAGAGGCATCGAAAAAATAGTTTAGATATCTTTTCTTTTACTTTCTCTTTTTGTAAACAATCTTTCCTTGTAAAAACCTTTCCTTTACTTTTAATAATATAACCATCTTCCGCACCCATCCAACCCTCAGAATCGGTATCGAGGCCCTGAGTAACGATTCTTGGAGAATCTATATCAAATATCCATCAGTAAGTTCTTATCTTTAATCTACAATTTTGTTAATTCTCTGGTTATTTATCTTAAAACCCATACATCTGTTATTTTGTCTTAATTTTGCCTGTTTAAGTCTAGGAGAGAGACGTTAGGCCCTGGTGTTTAAGACAAGATAATAATGAAGGTTTTAGGTACCAAAGATGAATAACATGGAAGAAACAGATTGTTTATATAAAGATAAAACATGCAATCATATTATGCATATAGATTCTAAACAAGAAAATAATATTTCGCCCTTAGTAAAGGATTTAATAGTTTAATAGATATAACCTCTATATATTTTAATAAAATATATAATAAGGTCAATAATATAGAAGAAAAGGTAAATAATCTAGGAAATATTAAGGAATTAGATTTGAACAACAAATCTAAAGAAATATTGTCAGAAGTTAATAATAAATTAGAACAAGTTATAAATAAAAATATAGAGTCAGACATAGATTTAGGTCCTTTATATTATGGTAATAGTAATATAATTTTAACCTTCTCGATTTAAGAAGAAGAAACTTCTTCGGAAGAATCATCTAATACTATTAAAAGAAATAAAAATCAGAAAAAGAAAATCTATAACTCAACAAAATATGATTTCCAATCCTATAAAGAACTCATAGAACATTGGAAAAGAAGATTTACAAACAAAGAAAGATAAAAATGAAAGAGTAGAATATCTAAAATTAATAGAAGAACTTTATGAAAAACATAAAGATCTATTTGCTATGTTTAATTATCATTATATGTTAAATTACGACACTACAGAAAGTAGTAGTTCTAGTAATTCTGATAATCAAGAAGATTTAAAAGTCACTAGTTATAAATCTGATGAAGAAGACACTTCAACAGATGAGGAAGAAAATATAGAAATACCAGAACCTATGGATATTGAAAAAACAGATCCTTATGGTAAAAGAAAAATAGATTCGGATATTCAAAAAGATGATTATCTGAGAACTCTAAATAAAGACTTTGAAACAATAGATAATACAATTAGGATTTTCGGTAATCAAACCGAAGATATAGCAACTAATGAAATTAAAACCGAATATATGGGAGAATCTTCTAATCAACAACCTAGTCAAACTATACCTATACCACATAGGATAGATGACTTAAATAAAAGAAATGTGGCCCAAGGAGGAATATATTTACACTTGACTAATATTCAAATAGCAGACTATGAAAAAACTATAGATGATTGGGCACAGTCAATGACAATTGTTGTAAACAACAACAGTACTTGGTCAAAAGAAAATTTTTTAAACTATTTTGTTGGAACATTTCAAGGAGATGTTTTACAATTTTTAAGAAGATGGGAAGAATCTGATGTAGGAAAAATCCAAAAAGGACAATTAATTAATCAAATAGGTACCCCTAAAGACCTTTTGAAAGGATTAACAAATATTCTAAAAATAGAATTTTGTGGTTATTTTGATAAAAAAGATCAAGATAGTATAGCAAGTTATGTTTTGTCAAAAATAAAATTATGTGATATAAGATATTTAGAAGAATTTTTTAAAAAATTTCTTCATGAATATCAAAAGCTTAAAAACGAAAACATAGAATTTTGGAAAAACCAATATTTTCATAAATTACCTCCACCATGGGATGAGATATGTATAAAGAAATATGTATCTTATTTAGATAAACATAGTAAAGAAGCGAGAATAGCAAAAGAAAATATAGATTCTATAGGTAATAGGATAAATTTTGCAAAAGAAAGAATAACTTTGCATTGCTTACAAACTAAAGCAGCTAAACAAGTAAAAAATAAATTAAGTTATAGTCATTGTACAAAAATTCTAGAAAACGAATGGGAATTTGGATGTAAAACAATACGTCCTAGTACTTATAAAAAACATAGAAAGAAAAATAGGAAATATAAATTTGTTAGATGGAAACCAGGAAATAAAAGATATACTGGTAATAATAATAATAATAATAAGAAAAAGAAAAAATTTATTAGAAGAAAAACTTCTAAAAAATCTAAAAAACAAATATGTAAATGTTTTATATGTGATGAAGAAGGTAATATAGCAACAAACTGTCCTAATAAAGGCAAAAGTACTAAAAATGTAATTAAAAGTCTTGAAGAACAAGATTTAGAAATATGTTTTGAAGAGGAAATAAATCCCGAAGAAATATTATATAAGCTAATATCAGAAACAGATTCTGCTATTAGCTCTGAAAGTTTCATTAGACAGAGTTACTACTTTTAAGGGGAGACTTTGGTGCTGTTTGTCCCTACAACCTTTTAAGTAATTCTTTTCTTTATCTAGAATTTCTCTTTGTTGGAGTCATCTTCAATATCGGAGCTGTAAATTGGAAATGTCAGTTGGTATTATGGTGTTATTTTTGTCCAAATTATATATATTAGCTTCAAAATAGTCTACAGCGACTGTTATTGATTATTAACAAGTGCTTGAGTGCAGATCCCCAAATTATATGTATTAACTGTGTGTACAAGTTATTGATTATTGAGACCTGCTGCGTCTATGTGTACCTTGAGCATTCGGGTTATACTGGTTCTATGGCTGTAAACATTTTTGTGCAGGCTGGTGCTGGTGCTGTTGCAGATGTTAAGTTTGAAACTCTGGGAATCAGAACTTTTATTTTCCCTCTTTTTGTTGGATGTAGAACCCCTCGAATCTTGAGATGTCTCATGGTAGGGGTATAATTTTATTTATTTATACTTCTAGATTCACAATGGAAGTCATACTTTAAGCAGTAGAACTCATGAGATGTATGGTAGTGTTAAAGGTTAATAATTATTAGTGATTTCTTATTTTGATTTTCCATGCATAATTATGCCATCGGCTTTGGCTTTGTTAGCTGTTTGTCATTTTGCATGTGCTTTCTTTTTTTCATTTTTGTTCAAAACGAGATCTTAAGGAGCGATGAGGCAACTGTGTTTAAAGATTAGGTTCATTCTGTGAGCTTTCGTATTTAGGATGGATGGTTTAAAATATATATATTATGGCGAAATTTCGTAGTGGCAAAGGATTGTAAAAGAAAGTAGGTTACAGATGATGATATTCATTTTGTGAAATCATCCATAATTGAGAGTTGAGACATACAAAAACAGAAAGAGGCCCAGTTTTAGGCTAGAGCATATAAATTCCTTATTATCTATGAGAAGATGACCCGTTAAATTCCCCAGACTATTCCAATTTAAAACAAATACTACCAAACTTAACCACTGACTAATACTAAAAACAAAAAGCATGCTTGGGGACATTGGATTTTGCATTGTCCATTAGTACGTGGGCCAATAGTTATCCAAGTCCATGCAATGGTCCATGCTCAAGTATCTGTTGGTCGGCCCATTTGCATTCTGAGGGGTGATCTCTGCACCATAGCCACCCTCCGCGCCAAAAGTAGCGGTGTTCATCAAAGAGGGCGTAACGTCTTGGTGCTGCAGCATTGGTGGAGGTGGGGGAGGTTGCATTGGTCGCATCACAGGCTGCGTGGAGCCTCCTCCAAGATTTAAATTCAGTCCGGAAATAGTAAACCCTCCTGGAACTGGATAGTTGATTTGGGATGGAATAGGTAGATTGGCACTACAGCTAGGACCACCCCTTAGAACCCTTGAGAGCTCCGCTCCCATAGACAAGTGATAGTTCTCCGCCTGCATCATTGGTAACAGACTTCCTCCTCCTATATCTAAATTGTAGGGATTCACTGCAGCTCTTGATTGATTTGAGGCTGACGGATACTTCTTCAACCCCGCGCTCTTCTGAAACACGCGGCAGACCACCCATTCCTCCTGCTGATGTTACAACAGGCATGGCATGGACTTTATCAATGTCAGATTAGGAATTGAACTGATACAATATTAGGTAATTAAGAATATATAGTAAAATCAAAAGTAGCAGATGGGCAGATGGTGAAGGGAGTCCGTACCTTGTTAGTTCTAAAAGATGATTTAGAGTGAATACGGTACTCATGCATGACCCAATTTGTTTTCTCCCCTCTAGGAGCTCTCCCTCGGTAAAACACTAAGGTCTTCTTCATCCCAACCAACTCTGATGTGACTCTACTGTTACTGTTGAAGATCTCCTTGTCCTTTCCCGTGGTCTTCCAGTAACCTGTGTTGGTTGCTCGGTTTGTTCTTACACCAGTTGGGTATTTTCGATCGCGAAGGCTGAAAAAGTACCACTCTTTTTCTCCCATTTTTGCCTTCCCTGTTGATCACTCCAGATTAGGGTTTGGTAAGATCCATCATATATACAATATCAGCAGTCAGCTCATCTCATCTCATACAATAATTATTATATATATATATGCAAAGATTATCTCTTTGTTTCTTAAAGAATATACATATATATACATACACGTAAGTATAATATGCTAGAAGAAATGATAATGCAAGTTTATCCATTAATTCAAGCTTCTTAATTTGAAAAGCAGTAGGTAAACCAAAAAAAGCAATTTACACTGCAACTCTAATTTTGTCGTAAACTTCCTTTTTCTTTCGTAAAATATTTTTCCTGAGATTAAAGAAAGCAAGTTATGTATAGAACTTACCTATGTTGATAGCTACAGCCTTTCCATATTGGAAGAAAGAACATAAATATATAATTTGTTTCAGAAGACTAAACATGATTCAAAGATGCGAAACTTATGAAGGTATGGAGAAAGTAAACAAAGGAAATACAGGTAGGTTAAAGTACCAGGAAGGTCCCAGGGCTCGCATTTGTTGAGATCAACGTCGGCAATTGCTCTTCCAGTAAAGTTAGCATCTGAAATCTTGTTTACAAGATAGAAAGTGATGAGCTCTTCATCAGTTGGATGAAACCGAAATCCTGGTGGCAACGTTTCTTCCTTTCCCTTATCTCCTTCCATTCTTATTTTTTTTCCTTTCAATAATTTCTGCTTTTCTTCTATTTAATTTGCTCCTGTATAAAATATATAATATTGTAAAACAAATTGAAGAAGAAAAAAAAAAAACCAATAGGCAATAGACAAAGGAGGAAGCAAGCAAGGAGAAGTGAAAAGAGTACGGCGATTAATTTCCTTCCCAAATAACAGAAATGAAGCAAGCAACGTTGAAAACCTAAGTAGCTTACTTGCAAACAAGATAAACAAAAACAAAAAGAAACAAGTATTGAATAACAAATTCTTCGATTAGGTTTTGCTGCTTATATATATATATATATATATATATATATATCATAAACAAAAGTGTTTAAAAAAAAAAAGAAAAGAATAGCAGGCAGCTGGTTGGTTTTCTTACTTTGCTAGCAATAGCATGCACAAGAAAGAAAGAAAGAAAAGGAAGGATTTAAACCATATATCATGATTCTTGCAGGGTGTGTATCTATGAAGCTCTCACCTACTATGGGTCTTCACTTTGAAGGTACACTATATATTTTGTCCACGTCCTTTATATTTTATTTATTTATTTACTATATTCTTTTTATTTAATTCTAAAATAAAAATATGCTCAGTCATATAAGAAATCCCTTTTCTGATATTTACGCCATTGCCCTCTTGTCCTGGAGCTTAGATCCAGTCAAATTAGCTTGTTTTTCTACTGCTCACAAGTAAATGAATATTTCTACCAAAACCAATTTTATATATTTGCTGGCTAGGGCAAAGAAGTTCAACAAGTCGTGTGTGTATATACTTATCTTGGCTATGGGATGTAGCATCTCTATAATTAAGCAAGATAAATGATGGAAATTAGACAATGCACTCACTCACTCAGCAGCTGCTATTAATATAAACAGCATGTTTGTTTATATTATAATTAATAATATGTGTAACAAAGGCACGTGATGATCCATCTCCTTTGAATTGTTTAGACTAAGGGGCCTGGGGTGTTCCTGGGTCGACAACCGCTGCCATAGAAAAATGAAGGAATCAAGGAAATATCCAACATTTTATTAGACCACTCTCCTCGATTCCCTTCATTTCTCCCACTTCTGCTGCTCATGTTTCGCCTCCTTTGCTTCTTCTGTGCATACATATATTAGGTTTATGGTTTTTGTTAAATTACTTGTTCAAATAGAATTAACTCTTCATCTTCAACCATATTGTTATTCCTCGGTTATAAATTAAGATTTTGAGCTCATTTTATATTATTTTTATATATATGAAGCTTGCATTCACATATTCAACACGACTCTCCAATACGTGTTGGCATTCTCTAAAGTTGTTAAAAATAATTTCACGACGACTTTTGTTTTATTAAAATCAACGTATGCATATATGGAGGGTAAAACTTTCGAGAAGAATGATTGAAGGATAATGATAAAAGTAAAAGGCAGTAGAGATAACAGGAGATTCATGGTTGGCAATGGCATGCTACTTGTCAAACACTTCAACATATTAATATTAATTAAGAGGCAAGCTCATTGTTACGTCTTTCCTGGTATGTACATATATACACATATGCATTTGGACATGGATCGTAATTGATACGACAGAAAATCAACTCTGAATGAAATATATATTTATATCTATAAAGGGAGAAGAAGGAAGAAAGAAAGGATTATGTAGAGTGCTGCGATGATATTTGTTCCCAAAAAGGATGCAAGATATTCAAAGGAGTAGTTGCATGCCAGAAAAAGACAGTTGAAAATTACGGATGCACAATCAATCTAGCTCTAACCCATGTTTAGTACTACACTAATTACAACTTCTTCAACCATCTAAAATCTTTTTTTGGTTTCCTCTGCAAACAAACAAGAGGTTGGGGTTTCCTTGTCCAATTAGTTTCTTTCTTGTATTCCTTCTCCATAAACAATTTAGTTATAGTTAAAGCTATAAATGGTGGTGGGATATAATGGGCTACTATGTGTTAGGTTGGAACTTGGATATATACACACACTATATATTACATATCGCCATGAGAAGAAGCTTGAAAGAAATTATGTGATATCCATTCATGCAAGTTAATTTGAGTGAGTTTAGGGTTTAAAAATGCTCTTTACTTTAAGTCAATGACTGTAGCTGAGATCTGGCTTGGCTGCTAAAAAGAGAGAGACTTGGATATCATTATTAAAATAGACTTGGCTCCTTTGATGCTTCAGGTGTGAATTCCATTCCTTTTCAGTCAGCTACTTTCGACTTATTGACAATACCAAAATCAAGTGATGATGTAGTGTAGAACCCAGCAAATGATACCGGGGTCATCACCCATTGTTAATTAATTTGGATTTCCATATGTAAGCTTTGTTAATTCTGTCACTTGTAACTCAATTTATAATTGGATATATATTTGCAAGCTTTTAGTTATTTTTATTTACTTTTTTTTTCTCTCAATCAAACAATAAAATTTTATTAAGAAAATATCAGCAGGACAAAACAAGGTTCTCACCAAATATCCTTTTTTTTCTCTTGTCAAAGAGAATTTATTAATAAAAGATGATGAGCCAAAGTGCAATAAACAAAAACTTAGACAAAACAAAGAAAATGCTCGCACAGAAACCACCAAAATGGCGCCCACAACACACATGATGTGATCAACATAAGCTGCAAGCAAAATAAAAAGCAGTAAACACAGCATACAAAAGTATACGACAACAGCTACTAAAGATACCAGAACTTATAAATTCCGATCACCAAGCTGCAAACACAGATGACATGAGCTGCCAATGCCTCCCTTAGCCAATGAATCCGCCTTAAACAGAAAGAAGATGGCAATGTTGGCTTATGTTTCCTTTCTTCACTGTTCTGTTGTTGATATGAACGAGTTGACTGACTCCAAGACATTTTAGAAAACCACAGCTTGAAATTTTCAAATCACAAGCAAAAAGCACCCATAATCAACAGAAAATCAAAACCACCAATTCTTTAGCAAAAATGAAGAAACGACAAAACAAACAACTACCAAGCACAATCTCATCTTTAAGCATTTTTATTGTGAAGTGGCAACTCATGCGAGCTCATCAGATCGCCGAACCCTCTGAGTATGGCGAGCTATCTAAAATGAACTCATACAAAGTTGGCAAACCTTCTGACATTGGCGAGCTACCTCAAAATGGCAAGCCTCTTACTTCGGCGAAGTAGGAGTCGCAAGATAGATGCGAACTGGGTTTGTAAGAAAAGATGTGAGCTGGGTTCGCAAGACAGAAGTATAGCTAGGGTTGTAATATAACATGCGAGCTACGAAGCAACTGGATTTTAAGAGCTTGCGTGCAAGTTTTGTTTACAGAATAGATTTTGTTTCTAGAATATTTAGCATTTATTAGCATAATATACTTTTCATTTATTAGCATAAAATATTTGTTACTTCTTTCCTTATTTAGTAGCTTTTCTTGTTATAAATACCCCAATTCCATTGTTCAAAACTAGTGCGTAATAGAGAGTGAAATAAATAAAAGTTTAGCAGATAAATTTGTTCCTAAATTTGTTACTTCTTCTTTGCAATTCCCTCTTCCTTAAGTTTTGAAAATCCAACAATTGGTAGCATAGCTATCTTATTATGGGTCATCATTGTTCTTTCTGTGTTAAACATGGCTTCCCCAAGCTTTTCACCCCTTTCATTGTTTGCTTTCAATGGTGAGAACTCTCGTGTATGGGTTGTCAAGATGAAGACCTACCTACAAGTTTATGACTTGTGGGAGATTGTGAATACTAATGTCTAGCTTGCACCTTTGAGGGACAACGCTATAGTCGCTCAAATCAAACACCACAGTGACGAGTGAGCTAAAAGATACAAGTTAATGTCCTGTTTACAGAATGACGTCTCGAATGTCATATTCACACGTATTAGGGCATGCGCAACCCCAAAACAAGCTTGGGATAAGCTAAAAGAGGAGTTTCAAGGTTTGGACAAGACCAGACAACAACTCATTAATCTCAGCAGAGATTTTGAGAATTTGAATATAACGCAGGCTGAAACAGTGAAGTAGTATGCAGACAAGATTATGACAGTTGTTAATAACATCAGGTTACTTGGGGAAGAGTTCACAGATAGCGGGGTCGTTGAGAAGGTCATAACAACACTTCCTGAGAGGTATGAATCGAAGATTTTCTTACTTGAAAACTCAAGGGACCTTTCGATGATTTCCCTTAGAGTTAATAAATGCCTTGTATGCTTAAAAGCAGAGAAGAGCATCAAGGCTAGAGGAGCATGTAGAAGATGCATTGTGAGCTTTCAGTATTCAAGGTGCGAACCCCCAAAAACATAAAGGAAAGAAAGGTTGGTCAGAGGGGAAGGAGAAGTCGATGCAAGATGGTGGAAAGAAGATATATTCACCATGCTCGCATTGTAAAAAAACACTAACCCAAAAAAATATTATTGGTTTACATCAGATGTTAAATGCAGATCATGCAAGCAGTTAGGCCATATGGAGAAGGTATGCAAGAACAAATTGCGAACCCCTCAATAGAATATGCAGGCTCATGTAACTGAGGGCGATCACATTCATAAGGAGCAGGTGTCCGCAACTACATGTTATGTATAAAAAAAGAGTCACGAGAGGTTGGTTGATCGATAGTGGATGCACTAACCATATGACCTTAGATGAGAGCATCTTCAAGAAGATTGACGAAGTTGCAATCTTAAGGTGAGGATTGGTAACGATAAACTCTTAGAAGCTAAGGGGAGAGGCGAAGTGGTGATCAGTTCTCCATCAGGTAAAAAAATAATTTTTGATGTTCTCTTTGTATCTGTGATAGATTAGAATCTCCTTAGCATTGGTCAACTGCTTGAGAAAAATTACAAGGTAATTTTTAAGGATTATGGTTGCATCATATTTGATTCATTGGGATAAGAAATTGTAACAGTCTCGATGAAAAATAAAAGTTTCATGTTGGATTGGAATTTGGCAAACTCAAGGGCCTATACCAGTTCTATTGATAATGCGAACTTTTGGCACAAAAGAATTGGACATGCAAACTATAAGTCCATTAGTCAAATGTGCGAGGCAAGTTTAGTTCAAGAAATAATCAGTGTTGAGAAGTAAAATGGTATCTGCAAAGTCTGCCAACTTGAAAAGCAGGCAAGGTTACCATTTCTAGCAAACAAAGCTCGGTGAGCTCAAGAAAAGCTACAGTTTGTGCACTTTGACATGTGTGGACCCATGAAAACACCCTCATTAAATAGGTGTAGGTACTTTGTTTTGTTCATTGATGACTACACCAGGTATTGCTGAGTGTATTTTTTGAAAAAGAAAACTGATGTCACAGAAATTTTTTTTGGAAATTTAAAGTAAAGGTTGAAAACCAGACTGATAGGAAGCTAAAGAAGATCAGGTCTGACAATGGAACCGACTACACCTTAGAGAAATTCCAAAGCTACTGTGAAGAAGCTGGAATCCATCATCAGCTCACCAATATCTACACATCGCAGCAAAATAGAGTATGCAAGAGGAAGAACATGACGGTGATGGATATGGCGAGGTGCTTATTGTTTGAAAGCAAGTTGCCAAATGGGTTTTAGGCTGAGGTAGTGAACACATCAATCTATTTGCTGAATAGGCTACCATCCAAGGCAGTAAAAGAGATGACTCCATTCGAAGCATGGTTTTTAACAAACCACCTGTTTCTCACTTATTTAGCTCTTCCAACTCTTAACCTTATTCATAACTTAACAAACCTATGTACATGCCATATATAAATAAAAATAATTGCATCTTACTCTTTTCAGAGCTTGGTAGATGTGATAAGATGAGCTAAGGTCAATTTTTCGATCCAACACTTGCTATCTATCTTATACATACGAGTTAGAAAACAACACGTGAAGTTTGTGACAACTTAGTAAATACCCATGATATCAATACCTATTCAATTCTTTAATTTCTAAATATTTCATTTAATGGTTTAATGTCTATATTTCTCTAATAATTCTTATTATATCACATTCACATCTGTCGTCTTTTACTTATTTCACAATCTAATCCTCACGTTGTCAATTCAACCAATAAAACTTACTACTCTTTATAGTACATGTATCATATATCATCACTTAATATAAACTTTCATAATTTTATTACTAATATTTATTAGTTCTTACATAAATTGTTTCTACACATTTAGGTTACAGTCCCTATCTTCCTTATATTCCCTCAATTACATTCATTATTTGAATCATTAGTCAGAGATAAGCTTTTAACTTGAAGATCGTATACCTTTTAACAGAGGCCCAATAGACTAAACAGAACACTTTGGATATATGAAATTGGTACAGAGATGCACAAAAGTGCACTAATAGAACATTAGGCACCGAAGTGAAAATCACTAAGCACCAAAGTGCAAAACAGTAGGTATCAAAGTGCAGAACGGTAAGTAACGAAGTGCGAAACAGTAAGCGCAAAACCGCAACACGGTAAGCATGCTAAATTTTCCTTATTGATATGCCACTGATATCCCAATAGTTCTTATCTCGTCCACTTGGGAAAATCGTATCATATACATAATACTTTTACACTTTTTTACAATTTAGTCCTTGTAACGATAGTTTACATAACTATATCTTCCACTTTCTTTAACACATGTGACTTATAACCACATTTAATAATCTTCCATAATTCACTCATACTTCTCATTATGCATTTCACATATCGCTTTTGTATACTTTGCAATTTAGTCATCAACGTAACATTTCATATAACAATATCCTTCACTTCCAATAACACATATAACATATTTCAAAACTTATTAATATTATTAAATTCTCCATAATATATATTTTCACATCTCAAGTGTTATGCACTTCACTTTTTCTATTTCTGACATAAGTTTTCTAGAACTCACGATTTAACTCTTAATTTCCCCAACTTAGAAAATAATTATAGTTTGGACTACTATATTCATATATTTTTGTATTTTTCACTATATTCTTTATTTATCAATATTTTTTTGTGAATTTTTATAACTTTCCAATTTATCACTTTTTAATATAAAAGTTCTCTATTCACTATTAAACAAATTTTCTTTCGCATCTCACTTTATTCACATAATTAATCCCACTATCTTATTTTACACATCAAATTTATATGTATTTCACTTACATTATTTCCACCACATATATTTCTCAAGTATCTCAATTTAGTCCTTATTTCCATAAAATTCTATGTTTTTTCATAAGTTCACTTATTCAATACTTTGTGTATTTTTCACTATCACATAACACAACTATTATGCTTCACATACTAAATTATTTCAATCTATATTTTACTTAATTACCACATAGTTTACAAAGTTCATATTTTAATCCTTAAATAACAAAGAAGTTCATGGGTATTTACCTCTTTTCTATCCAAAATCACTTGTTCTTCTCTTCTCATTATCACTTAATTCACTTTCTTCCTTCATCAACATGTCAAAAACATAATACTTTCAATAAGAAATCTTGACTCCAATATCATTTCTATATTTTTCTATTACTATTAAACTTAAAAACAATATAAAACCTTAACATCCATACATTGTTCTTTTGAAACCAAACTTTAGCTTGACTTTCTCTCTTCTCCAACTTTTATTCTCTTGAATCTAATTTGATATTCTAGCTCCCCAAGTCTCTTTATCATTCTTCTTTCTTAGTGACTATGGAAATTCTATAACACCCCTAACCCGTATCCGTCGCCAAAATAGGGTTACGGAGTATTACCAAAAACTTTTAACTTAAAACATTTGATTACAATAATTTATAAAACTCATCATATTCCATTCGAACACATGCATAACATCCCTTTTTTGAGCCCTCAAGGCCTTAGAAATAGCTTAGAAACGATTCGGGACTAAATCAAAAACATTTAGAACTTTATGAAAAAAGATAGAAAAATTCATACTACATGAGTCACACGGCCGTGTGGCCATTTGAAGTAGGGACACACGGCCGTGTCCCAGCCCATGTCTATGCCTATGTAACTCTCTGACTTGGTTCACATAGCCAAGCCAAACGCCCGTGTGCCAGGCCATGTAACTCTCGAAATACAACCTTTAAAAACCTACAGGGGACACACAGTTGTGTCGCGTGACCGTGTGTCACACATGGCTGAGACACACGCCCGTGTCTTGGGCCATGTGGACAAGAAATAAGCCAATTTCAAACCATTCCTTCACCCAAAACATGATCATATAAACAAGCCATTTGCACTTCCATTCAAGCATTCAAAATGTACCTAAAACATGCGCAATCATGCTAGATAATTATGGTATTTGGTCATACAACCAATATGCCCAAAATGCACCTCAATCACAACAACCAAACATGTTTCAACTTTTGCATAGTTTATCCATTAACCATCCATATTTTTCTAATCTAATTTCCTTATCAAACTTACCACAAAGATTACATACCAAAATTTACACTCAAATATACCAATTTGGCCATTCAAAACATCATCACTAAACCATTCCAACATTAGCCAACAAGAACCAAAATGCCAAAATGTCATCAATCATAAAAAAACACATATATACATGCCAACATGACAATTAGTTTGTAACACCCCACACCCATACACTACGTCGGGACAGAATATGAGGCATTACCTAACTTGAACTCATGCATACAAACATTTTCATATCACCAAAACATGGTCAAATTAAAAACTTTTTCAATTTTTATTATAAACTCTTTAATAAGAGAATACAGGGCTGAAAAACATCCATTGGAACCCATTCAGAATCAATCCAGGTCCTAAAACGAACTCTAAAAATGACACTTAACACAGGGGCACACGCCCGTGTAGGAGGGGCAACACGCCCGTATGACCATTTAGACATGGTCGTGCTGATGGCCCGTATGGCTCACACGACCTAAGCACATTGGGACACGCCCGTGTCCCAAACCCATGTAGAATTAATTCTAAATGCACACCTACAGGGGTTTTCACATGGCCTGGCACACGCCCATGTCCCTGGCCCATGTCCTTCACACGGCCATGACACACTTGTGTCCTAGCCCGTGTGCAAAAACCTGGACATTCTATTTCTGACGTCAGTAATCCTTAAGGGCCATACGGCCAAGGCACATTCCCGTGTGCTAGGCTGTGCCCTTCACACGGTTGAGATACACGGCTGTGTCTCTGCCCATGTGTTTACTACCATGCATACTGACTTGCAATTATTACGTGAAGGGGACACACGGTCAAGTCACACGCTCATGTGGTAGACCGTGTGCCACACACGGCCTAGACATACGCCCGTGTGCCTACCCATGTGGACAAAATAAGACTATTTACTAAGCCTCTTTGTCACCTTACTTATGTAACTGCATAAAAATCACTCTATACTAACATAAGGGCACATCACATAGCCAAAATAGCCACAATGGACAACATTTCATTTATGTAATTTACTCATCCATGAAAATATCTTCTATTTATAAATCAAAATAAGCATTGACCATCATCCATGGCCTTATACAAAATAAGTATCATATTCATCATATGAGCCAACACATTATGGCTAACTAACAAAACACTAAACTAAGACACGAGTCCCTATATATGCCAAAAAACAAAACAATGAAACTAACTATACTAAGGTCTTCAGTGATAGTGTGATCGAAGCTTTTGATGTTACTGGATCCCTAATGCTAGCCTGGTGGCACTATAAGGAAGGAAAAGAAAGGAGGGTAAGTGTGGGAGCTTAGTAAATACAAATATGCAAATAGAATGTAATTAAAAGAAAATGATATTCATCAAATGAAAACTTGTCATGCTTAAAAGGTATAAATCTCTATATTACTTTTCCTTTCATTTATGTATACTTAATGCACCTCATTTCTTACTCAGGTCCTAACCATGAGTTCAGTATACATACCTCATCAAAGTATTCACCAACTAAATCTTTGGGTTACCCGTTGAACTCTCAGAATACATATGGATATGCGGGGAGTTTGCATCTAAATGCCATATAAGTAGTCAGGCCTACCTCATGCTATGAAACACTCATATTTGAGCTACTCACGGGCTTCTTTATCAAGTTAGGACCTGGACCCCATAGCTACCACGTAACGCTCACTCATTGAGCCACTCATGGGTCTATACACAAAGTCAGTACCCGGAGTCACGTTACCTATAACATTCATCTCATGAACTCAGACTCAACTCATGAGTTCAGACTACATAATTTTCATAACATGCCCTTTTGTATCCTATGTTGTGTCTAAGGTTCAACGGGATTTCATATCTAACCGAATGGCATCGCTCTTGCTCACAATGTAATTTACTCACATAACATGTCATATATGCATTCATGGCAACAAATAGAATTTAGATACATAACAACAATAAATCAAGTACACATGTATATTATCAAAATATTCCAAAGTAAACTTCGATAACGCATTATTCACATATGTACTTACCTCGATGCAAAAATGATGAAGGCGAGCTTAATCCTCGTAAACTTTGTTCTTACCCCGATCAAGACCCGAATCACGCTTCTCTTGATCTAAATTAATAAAATTTACTCATTTCATCAGCACATCAATTTAGACACTCGAAAGTTCATAATTAGGTAAAATGACTATTTTGCCCCTAGACGTTTATAAAATGACCATTTTACCCCTATGCTCGAAAATTGATTTTTATCAAATTTCTTCATATTATAAGCTTATCCAAAACATTTTTACTCTTATAGTAATCCAAAATGTCCACTATTTCACACATTTATCATCAATTTTACAACTTATGCAAAATGGTCCTTTTTAGGGTTTTCATAAGAAATCTCTTTACAAAAGTTGTTTATTACACATCTAATACTCATATTCTTCCATAAAATTTCAGTTAACAACACACAAGATTTCATGAAAAACCCTATACTCTTGTTCATTTTGAAAAACAGTCCCCTCATTTGAAAGCTCTTGCTTCAAAGGTCTAAAAATGTAAAAATCATCAAGAAAAGTCATGAAAATCACTTACTTGTGAAGGCTTAAAGTTGCTGAAATTTTTGAAACTCAAAACCCCCAAAAATGGCTGAAAAATTGGTGGAGAAAAAACTATGAAAAAGATGATATCTTTTCTCCTTGTTTTATTTTTATTCTAGTCAAAATTGGTCACCAACCCATCTAATTTTGACCATTTCTCTTTCTTTTGTCTCCTATGGCTGGCTAGCACTCTTCTTAGGGTTTATTTTCCCTTTAAAGACCCCCAATTTAAGTTTCATGGAAAATTAATACCTTTAGCTATCAATTTAAGACTTTTGAATTTTATGCGATTTAGTCCTTTTTTGCAATTAAGCTAACAAACGCTATAATTACTTCGACAAATTTTTCATGCACTCATATAATAATGCCACAATGCATAAAATAATATTAAAAATAATTTTTTTGACCTCGGGTTAGTGGTTTCAAAACCACTGTTTTCGACTAGCCCCAAAATCGGGTTGTCATAATTCTCTCCCCTTTAGGGATTTTCATCTCCGAAAATCTTATCGGTAAAAAGGTTTGGGTATTAGATTTTCATGATTTCTTCAGGCTCCCATGTGGCCTCTTCAACCCCATGTCCATGTCACAAAACTTTCACGAGTGCTATACTATTATTTCTCAACTGTTTGACTTCCCAGCCAAAATCTTGACCTGCTCTTCGCCATAAGTCATGTCCGGATGAATCTCAACCTCTGTTGGCGCAATCACATGTGAAGGGTCTGATCTATATCAGTGTAGCATGGACACATGAAACACGTCGTGAATCTTTTCCACTTCTGGTGGCAAAGCCAACCGATAGGCAACCGACCCTACTCTCTCGGTAACCTCATAAGGTCCTATGAAACGAGGACTCAACTTGCATTTTCTACCAAATCTGAGAACTTTCCTCCACGGGGATACCTTCAAAAGCACTCGATCACCTACTTGAAACTTGATCTCTTTCCGTTTCAAATTCGTGTAGGATTTCTGTCTATCTGAGGCAGCCTTCAAACAGTCGCGAATCACTTTAACTTTCTCTTCAGTCTTTTTGACTAGGTTGACCCCGTGAATCTGACTCTCTCTAAGCTCGGTCCAATACAAGGGCATTCTGCGCACTTACGACCATACAACGCTTCATAAGGTGCCATCTTCAAACTTGACTGATAGCTATTGTTGTAAGCGAATTCAACCAATGGTTGATACCTTTCCCAACTACCTTGAAATTCGAGAACACAACACCACAACATGTATTCTAAAATCTTAATCACTCTTTTCGACTGACCGTCGTTTGCTGGTGAAATGTCGTGCTAAAATTAAACTTTGTTCCCAATACCTCTTGTAACTTTTTTCAAAACCTCAAGGTAAATCTCGGGCCCCTATCTGAAATAATCGACAAGAGCACCCGGTATAGTTTCACAATCTCAAAAACGTACAAGTCAGCCAATCTCTCAAGGGAGTAGTCGGTACGCACTGGAATAAAATGTGTCAACTTTGTTAGCCTATCCACAATAACCCAAACAGCATCTTTTTTCTTCAGGGTTATTGGCAAACCCGTCATGAAATCTATAGTAATTTGATCCCACTTCCACTCGGGAATCGTGACAGGCTGAAGTAAACCCGAAGGTACTTGGTGTTTGGCCTTCACTTGTTGACATACTAAACATTTGGATATGAACTCCGAAATATCTCTTTTCATCCCCGGCCACTAATACATTTTCTTTAAATCGTTGTACATTTTCGTACTCTTGGGGTGTATTAACAAACAACCACTATACACCTCATCTAAAATTTTTCAGATCAACCCATTATTCTTTGGAACACAAATCCTTTCCCGAAATATCAGGCAACCATCAGGACCAATCCGAAAATCTGATTCAATATTTGATTGTATTGGGTTCTTTTGGATAGTAATTCACTATCACTCTTCTGAGCCTCAAAATTTTCTTGAAGAAACGTCGGTCTAGCTTTTAACTCTGCTAGCACCGAACTATCCTTTGACAAGGTCAATCGGGCATTCATTGCTCTCAATGCAAACAATAATTTTCTACTCAATGCATTGGCGGCCACATTCGCTTTTCCCGGATGGTAGTCGTTGATCAACTCATAATTTTTTAATAGTTCCAACCATCTTCGTTGCCTCAGATTTAAATCTTTCTGGGTCATCAAGTACTTAAGACTTTTATGATCGGTGTATACATGGCATATCTCTTCGAAGAAATAATGTCGCTAGATTTTCAAGGCAAACACTATGGCCGCCAACTCTAGGTCGTGAGTCAAGTAGTTCTTCTCGTGAGGTTTCAGTTGTCTCGAGGCATAAGCCACAACTTTGCCTTTTTGCATAAGTACACATCCCAACCCATTTAGAAAAGCATCGCTATAAATCACAAACTCTTTTCCTGATTCAGGTTGTACTAGTACTGGAGCCTCAGTCAACAACATCTTCAACTTCTCAAAACTTTGCTGACACTTATCCGACCATTCAAACTTAACTCCTTTTTGTAGCAACCTCATCATAGAAGTCGCAATCATAGAGAAGTCCTTTACAAATCATCTATAGTAACCGGCCAACCCTAAAAAGCTTCTAACCTCAGTCACATTCGTTGGTGGTTTCCATTCAACAATAGCAGAAACCTTGTTGGGATCAACCCTAATACCATCACTCGAGACAATATGACCCAAAAAGTTGACTTCTCGAAGCCAAAACTTACTTTTGCTACATTTGGTATACAACTGATTGTCCCTCAGAGTCTGCAAAGTAATTCTCAAGTGTTCGGCATGTTCTACCTTGTCTCTAGAGTAGATCAGGATATCATCGATGAATACAACTACAAACTTATCTAGATATGGCTGAAATACTCTATTCATTAAGTCCATAAACACGGCGGGGGCATTTGTTAAGTCGAAAGGCATGACAAGAAACTCATAGTGGGCATACCGTATCCTAAAAGCAGTTTTAGGCACATCTACATCTTTAACTCGTAGTTGGTAGTAACCTGATCTCAAGTCTATCTTAGAAAACCATGCTGCTCCCTTCAATTGGTCAAACAAGTTGTCAATTCATGGCAACGGGTATTTTTCTTGATCGTCCTCTTATTTAACTGTTGGTAATCTATGCACAACCTCATAAATCCATCTTTCTTTTTCATAAATAACACCGGAGCACCCCACGGTGAAAAGCTTGGTCTCACAAAACCCTTGTCGGTCAATTCTTGCAATTGTGACTTTAGTTCTTTCAGCTCAGTCGGGGCCATCAGATACGGAGCAATTGAAATAGGCGTGGTCCCTGGCATTAGCTCTATACTAAATTCAACCTCTCTATCAGAGGGCAGCCCAAGTAATTCTTTTGGGAATACATCCACAAATTCACTTACAACCAGCACTGACTCAACCCTCAACTTCGATTCCTTTGTATTCATTACAAAATCTAAATATGCTTTACATCCTTTCCTCAAACATTTTTGGGTAGACATTAAAGATATCACCATAAGCAAGTTCCCTAACTCACCTGATTCAACCCAAAGGGTTTCACCATTTTCACATTTCAGTCTAATAACCTTTTGTCTACAGTTTACTACAGCATCATGGAATGTCAACCAGTCCATACCCAATATAACATCAAACTCATCGAATGGTAACAACATCAAATCGGCCGAAAAACAATGACCTTTAACTACCAAAAGACATTTCTTACATATTTTATTGACTATCACATGTTTGCCTAATGGGTTTGACACTTTAATCATAAACTCCATAGACTCAACAGGCATATTTGTGCTAGACACCAATTTCATGCACACATACGAATGAGTAGAACCATGGTCAATCAAAGCAATAACAGTATTATCATAAAGAAAAAATGTACAGGTGATCACGTCAGGAGAGGATGCATCCTCACGTGCACGTATGGCATAGGTTTTAGCCAGAGCCCTAGCTTCAGATCTTATAGTAGTATCTCTCATCACATTCTTGCTGCTAGCCCCAACTCCAACATTCTTTTGAGACCTTCTTTTAGAATTGGTACCGCTTGGCCTTGTACTTTAAAAATTTTCTTTATTAGTCATATCAGGGCAATCCATGATAAAGTGGTCTTACGAACCACACCAGAAACAAGACCTATCATTCATTCTACACTTGCCGAAGTGGTTTCTACCACAATGTTGGCACTCTGGTTTGGAAGATCTAACGTTGTCCACACTAGCCACTGCTGTAGCCCGAGACTTAAAATCCAAATCTTGCTTTTTACAATCTCGGTACGAATGTTTAGCAGATGCGTGGGAACGAGAGTAGACATTTCTGGATTTCTTAGACTGAGGCGGAAATGACTTACTCGCATGCCTCTTCCTTGCATCTCTAGTTTCAGCTTCGATTTTCTTCTTTTCCTTGGTTAATTCTTCGACTTTACAAGCCCGATCAACGAGTACTACGAACTCTTTCAACTTGAGAACACCCATTGACAATCTAATATCCTCATTAAGTCTGTCTTCGAACCTTCGACATATCTTAGCCTCGGAGGATACATACTTATGAGCATACTTACTAAGTCGGACGAACTCTCTTTCATATTCAGTAACCGTCATGTGGCCTTGTTTCAAGTCAAGAAATTCCTTACGATTTTGATCCATAAATCTCTCACTGATGTATTTCTTCTGAAATTCCTCTTGGAAGAATTCCCATGTGACTCTTTCATGAGGTACCACTGAGGCTAACGTCTTCCACTAGTAGTATGCTGAGTCCCTCAACAAAGATATGGCACACTTCAAGCATTCTTCGAGAGTGCAGGATAATTCATCAAATACCCTGATGGTATTCTGAAGCCAGAATTTGTCATGGTCATCATCTTTATTAGCACGGAACTCCACGACTCTATGCTTCTGAATCTTATCCACTGGAGGTCTATTCCGCCTCTCAAAGTCCATACCTTGGGGTACTACAGGGACAGGTTGAGGGATAGGTGGGGGTAGAGGGGGTTGAGTATTCAGGTTCGTTCAGACGAACTCTGTGTACTATTCATTCATCATGTAGAGAAAGGCTTCTTGAGCCCCTTGTCCTCCTCCTTAACAATTGTGGGAGATCGATTATCATGTGGCACCACCCCTTCGGTGGGAGCTGGTGCGTTACTTTCTACATCATCCGCCATAGTTTGATCGGGATCCATTACTATATGAAAACACAATTTAAAAAGGTCAGAAGCCGTCACACTATCACAATTTATTTATGGCATGTATAGCTAGACTCGTACACACACAACATTAATCTGAGAATCGACTAAATCGTAGCTTTGATACCACTAAATGTAATACCCCACACTCGTGCCCTATGCCGGGACAGAATATAAGGCATTATCTAACTTGAACTCATGCATACAAACACTTTCATATCACCAAAACATGCTCAAATTAAAAAAAATCAATTTTTATTATAAACTCTTTAATAAGAGCCTACGGGGCTCAAAAACATCCATTGGAACCCATTTGGAATCAAACCGGGTCCTAAAATGAACTCTAAAAATAACATTTAACACAGGGGCACACGCCCGTGTGGGAGGGGCAACACGCCTATGTAACCATTTAGACATGGTCGTGCTGATGGCCTGTATGGCTCACACAGCCTAAGAGCTAAGAAGAAACAGTTGTTAGATGAGTCACTAGTTTCTCGCTCTCAATAAGTTGAGAATGGTGAGACTGCAAATTTTGGGCTGAATAGTAAGGGAGTATTGTATTTCCGTGGGAGAGTTTGTATACCGAGGGATTTTGATTTGAGGTAGTCTATACTGCAAGAGGTGCATAGTAGTCCATATGCTATGCATCCTGGCAGAAACAAGCTATACCGAGATCTTCGTGAGCTGTATTGGTGGCCTGGGTTGAAACACGAAGTTACCAATTACGTGAGTAAGTGTCTGACTTGCCATCAAGTTAAAGCTGTGATGCTGCCTTCTGGGTTATTGCAGCCAGTTAACATTCCACTCTGGAAGTAGGAAAGGGTAACCATAGATTTTGTGAGTGGGCTACCCTTGACGCCTACTAAGAAGGATTCATTATTGGTTATTATAGACAGACTGACGAAATCTGCCCATTTTATACCGGTCCGCACTGATTATTCACTGCAGAAATTGGAAAAGTTGTATGTGGCTGAGATTGTGAGACTGAATGGAGTACCAGGTTCCATCATATCTGACAGAGATCCTAGATTCACATCTCGGTTCTGGAAGAAGTTACATGAGACTTTGGGTACAAGGTTGGACTTCAATACTGCGTTACATCCTCAGACAGACGGTCAGTCAGAGAGGGTGATTCAGGTACTGGAGGACATGTTAAGATGCTATGTAATTGATTTTCGAGGTAGTTGGAAAGGTTACTCACCATTGGCAGATTTTACTTACAACAACAGTTATCAGTCCAGAGTTAGTTTCTGATACTGAAGAAAAGGTAAAGTTAATTCGAGATCGGTTAAAAGAAGCAACTAATAGGCAGAAATCATATACAGACTTAAAGCGTAAAGAGATTGAGTACTCTGTAGGGGATTATGTCTTTCTGAAGGTCTCATCGTGGAAGAAGATCCTGAGATTTGGACGGAAGGGCAAGCTTAGCCCTAGGTTTATCGGGCCTTACCGGGTTTTGAAACGGATGGGATCAGTTGTCTATCAGCTTGAGTTGCCTCTAGAATTAGACAAGATTCATGATGTGTTCCACGTCTCCATGTTGAGGCGTTACCGCTTTGATCCCACGCATATTATGCCAATTGAGGAAATTGAGGTTAGGTCTGATTTGACTTTCGAGGAAGAACCAGTGCAGATACTGGATCGTGACATTAAAGTGCTAAAAAGGAAATATGTTCCATTAGTCAAGGTGCTTTGGCATAATCACGGTTCAGAGGAAGCCACATGGGAGCCTAAAGAGGCAATGCGGCAGCAATACCCTCACTTATTCTGATCAGGTAAATTTCGAGGCCAAACTTTCTTTAAGGGGGTAGAATTATAACGCCCTAAAAATTTAGGGTCTTGGTTTTTGCAAGCTTTGACACAAATATCATGTTTGCTTTGTTGGTCAAGTAATCTGGGTATGTTTGGGGGTTTTTAGGAAGCCTGGGTTTAAGTATGGCCTTTGGCAAAATTTTGATTTTTGCTCTTTTAGAAACCTGGATGTTAGCTTATAGGGCATATATTAAGTTGTGTTTGTTTTGTGACACAAGAGATCTTGTGGCTTGGTGGCAAGTGGCGTGACTGGGCATGGTGAGAGCAGGAGTTCGAATCCTATGGTAAGCAAGGGGATTTTATTTTGCTACTTGGGTGGCAAGTCTTTGTGGTGGATTCAAACTCTAACGAGTAGTTGTAGACTTGGTAAAAGGGGAAGAGTATCATGGGATAAGATATTGGTTGTTGGGGATTTGGAGGAGGAAAAGGTGGAGAGATAAGGGGAGAAAATCGTGAAGTTGGAGAAAGGAAGAGTTGTAGCCGAATTGGGAGAATTTGGTTGTGCAAATTTGGCTAGGGAACTCACTTTGTGCTTTTTTGGCAATTTGTGAGTGTGTAGGAGCCAAATTTTTCCTCTCTGACATTTCGGGTTTTGTTCTTTTAATGTTTCTGGCTTCTTTCCTCCTGAGTGCCATTTTCACAAGTGACCATTTGGACTCTTTTACTTTTGTCGACATTTTTTTTAGGTTACATTCTTGTTACCTTGCCGAATTACCCATCCGTAACTTCTTCCTTACCATTTTTACTGCTTCTCTTCTTTTCAAGATAGCCGAATATAGTCTCTATTTTTCTCTAAGTCATTTCAATCTTTCTTTCAATTTTCTCTGAGCCGACCATTTCTTCTTCTCTTCTCTTTCAGTTTCTTGTCTACCACTCAGTGTTGTGGGATTATTTCGATACGTTGGAGTGCGAGGGTATCGATTTCTTAAATATTTTGGTAATCGGTAAGTATTTGTTAGATCCCTTTTTGCTATTTGGTCAATTATGTATGTATTCAATCTGTTTATTAAAACTTTGCTTTTGGGGAAGCCAGACGTTATGTTTTCCTCTTATCTATTCTAATTTCAATTCTTATTCGTTCTTCATGGTGCATGTTGCGATGGCTCTAGGGGTCTCAGTGGTGTAAGGTAATCGTGAAGCCATAGAACCTTTCTATCTCTTATCATTCATTTAAGGTAAACTCGACACCTTGTTTTAGGTATTGACTGAATACTCAAATAGGTTATAGGGAAATATTCTTTTAACAAGAAACCATTATGATGCAGTTAATCGCTAGAGTGCAAGGGTTGTTTTAGCCAGCGATTTGGAGGGATTAGTTCAGATCATCTAAACATGATTGGTGTTCAAGGGGTGATTCGTAGGCTTTCGTGAACAAGTGTGTAATCGTACACCACTCAATTACTGTCAAAGCCAAAAAAGGTGTGTAATTACACCCCTGTTAAACTATGATTTCGCAAAAGCTGAAATGCCAAAACGTCAGCATTCGAGGCCTCACGAGCGTACGAATGCACTTGGGGTGAGCCGAGCCCACAAAACTTGGGTGATAGGCTGAAGGGCCACCACGTGCGTTTTTATGGACCTGGGCCGTTATGGGCCCTGTGGGCCTAACGGGCTCGTGGGCCCCATACAGATTAAATCCTCAGTAAGTGATAAATATTAGACTAGGCTATGTAGGTCACATAGCCGTAATTGAATTTGGGCTAAATGGGCCACACGAGCGTGTGGGCCCATTTGGGCCAAGTAATGGGCCTTGGGCCCATTTACACCGCTATGATCATTTAGTTTAGCTGTGTCGCTCGAGGTGACTGTAAACCTTCGGAGAGGACGTTATCTGAGCTAAAACCCCACAATAGGTAAAACGACCGAAATGCCCCTATATCGTAAAATAACGATTATGCCCTTATGCTCCATACGACTGATGTGCTTATGATTACATATATGATTGTACTGAGTATAACTTTGTATTCACGTAATATTTATGACATGTCACTACATGGGGATGGGGTCTGATTTGGAGGAAGTTCTACACTAGTGGTTTTGCCACGTATTCTGATTCTAGTGGCTCCACCATGTTTTCTATTATTAGCAGCTTCACTGCATTATTGGTGTGTTGGCTGGGTGGGTCGATCGAATCCCCACATGGTGTGTTGGCTGGTACGGGTGGTATGCTGGTTGGATTGGGTCGGGATATATATTTACTCTGTATTGATTCTATTTTGGGCTTGGGCCCACTCTGCTACTGTATAGGGCTAAAACAGAGACTGCTCTGTTACTGAATAAGGCTACGACCCAGATTGTTTTGTATAATCTAATTTCTGTTGTCTGTTAGGGGATTACACACTGAGTGGACCCTTCTTTTTAACTGTACAAGTAATCCCCAACCATAGAAGACTTGGAGCTGCGAGGGACTCGGAGGTGGCCACATGATTACTGTTTTTTGGATTTGATTTTAATTATTTCAAAAATTTAGTTTGGGTTTTTTTTTATGTAATAAGGCCATTTAAAAGTTTTAATTTTCCTAATTAGGTTTTCATTTATTATCTCAAACTACTAGAATAGGATAACGGGTTTTTGAAATAATAAATGTTTTCAAGAAAATCACACGCTTCAAATCCAAACTCTAGAAGCTTCTGCGATTTTTAAATAACTGAATATAACAAAGACAACTTTTAAGCAAACGTCTTGATGAAATGACAATAATCATAAAAAGGGCTTTGAAACTTAGGAATAAACTGTTATTGACAAGACCGATTTTTGAACGTAGTTTTGATGTGACATGCTAGATTCGGCAATAACGTTTGGGCCAGGTTTGGGGTGTTACAATTCCTCATTGAATAGTCTAGACCATAATCTTATTTATACCCCTTAGCCACTAATCACGCCTTGCACTTGTCAACCTCCCCATTTTCCTTCAAATTCATCTTGTAGATCCAGTTGACACTAATAGTGTTGTGCCCCTTGGGAAGATCTGTCATCTCCCAAGTATCATTCCTTTCAATGACTTAGATTTAACATCCATTGCCTCTTTCCATTTTGCCTCTTTAACAACACTTTCAAAACTTGTTGAGCCACAATATTCAAATAAAGAAAAATGAGCAATTGTATCATCATTTTCTCCAATTTTGGTTACCTCATAATCTCGCATCCATGTGAGCTTTCTTCGAACACAACGAAGTGCTTGAGTTACTACACTAGTTTCTTCTCCATGTGTAGGCAATACTTCAGTGGCTGGTGGAGAGGTATTCTTGGGCATTTCTTCAACTTCATTATGACAAAGGACTTGAATAGGTTGCACTTCATCCCAATCTCAAGTGTAAAAACCCATTTTTATTAAATTTTGGAACAATAATTTTATTGAATAGATAGTTAATGAAACACCCCAAAATAGGGCCTAGGAGTTTTAGGGATATTTTAGGAATTTTGGCCTATATGAACTCGAAATTTCAAAAGTTCGGTAACCGATAATGTTTTCGATAATGATTCTTATCAAATCAAGTCAATTTCTGAAAATGAGTTTTAAATAGCTTAAATTTTGAAAGTAGGATTGGTTTGCAAAAGAGTCAAAATTAAGAGTTTTTATGAAGAATTTGACCAAATTTCCCAAATCAACCTAAAAACCCCTTTTTCAAATAATTTTCACGTCAACTTCTCCTCCCCCATATTGGTGTCGTCCCTTTGTTTTCCCTTTGCTCTCCCAATCAATTTTTACTTTTAATTCCTAAACATCTTTGATTTCTATCACCTTTGAACCATAAACCTGTATAAAAACCAAGAAAATCACCTAAAAAAAACTTCATCATGTACATCATCTTCTCCAAACTTGGATTTTTTCATATTTGAATCAAAGTTCATTTTTCTTCCATCAAAGGTAACCATTTGACCCTCTATGAGTTTTAAATGATATCTAGTCCCTTAAACTGAATTTGTAGCCATTGAAACACATGCTTTAAATAAAAGCCAAAAATTGAGGCTTTAATGGTGAATTTCAGGATTTTGCATAAAACATGATTTTTGTGACAGCCCTAATTTGACCCAAGTCGAAAAGTGGTTTTGGGACCCCAAAACTGAGTCACAAAAATAATTAAATGTTATATTCTGTGCTTATTATATGTGAAAGTGCATGTGTGAAAATTTCATTCTTTGATTTTGTCATTTAAATGTGAAATTAATTAAAAAGGATTTATGTGATAAATATTGAAATTGTGATAGATTGAAGTGTAGTGGTCAAATATTGCATGGCTTAAAATATGGGGGTTTGCATGTCAAATTCCCCATTTTTAAGTAAGTGGCCGGCCACGATGATGGTTGAATAGCCATATATGCATTATATATTAATATTATAATAGTTAATGGTTTAAATTATGAAATAAAAAAATTGATTAAAATAAGAAAAGATGATAAAAAGAAAAAAAACAAAATGTTTTGGTTCATCTTCTTCCTTAGCTTAGCCGAATCTTAAAGAAGGAAAGGGAGATAGCCATTCGGTCACCTTTAAGCTGGAATTAAGGTAAGAAATTCATGTAAGTTTTTGAAATTTTAGCATATTTTAAGCTAGTTACTAAGTCCCTTACTTAGCCCATGTCAAAATTTTGAATTGAGTGGTGATATAGGTAATCGGCTATGGAAGAAATTGAAGGGAATGGTTGTTGTATTTATGTTTTAATGAGTAAATGTGGATGGGTGAAGTTTGAGCTAGTTTAATGTTCATATAGGTGGGTTGGATGATAGGAAAATCGGCTTGTGTGTATGTGTAGTTGCCGAATGTGAACTTAGATAACATTTGAGTAATGTTTGTATTTTAAAATGATGAAATGGAGATTTAAGCTTGATAGAATTTTGTTAAGAATGAATGAAAGAATATGTGTATTCGGCTATGGATGTTTGGATAATAAATTAGTGTGGATGCCTTGATGAGTTATGCACAATTATAAGTTGAAAATAAAGCTTATTAAATTTGCCCTTATTATTTTCGGATAAGTTACATAGTTAAAGTGTTAAATTTGCCCTTATTATTTCCAGATAAGTTACAAAGTTAAAGAAAATTTTTAAAGTACTTAGTTAATTGATATTAGGTTAATGGTGTACGTATAAATTAAAATATAAACTTTGTATAAGTACCAAAGGTTATAGATGAATTCGGCCTTGGGAGAAATTTTGGTATAAAATGCTTGAATGTTAAATAGGTTATTGCTTGAATGACCGAATGTGTCAAAGGCTAATGCATGGTCTAGTTGATCAATATGTGTTAAAGGGAAACGTAAATAAATACCTATTTGATGAGCTATATATATATATATATCCGGTTATATGGTAAAGGTATGTATATGAAAATATGATAAGCTATATGAGTTTTGTGTTTGTGTATGTGAACTAAGTATGCAATGAATATTCGGCTATGAAGGATATAGGTTAAGTCATAGGAATTTTGGTAATGTACATATTTGGTCATTAGGGTTATATGTACTTAGGCTATGTGAGTTATGAGTTAAGGCAAGTTACTTATTTGATATATGTATTCGGTCATAAAGGTGTACATGAGAAAATGTTAAATAAATTGTATTAAATTGCTTAATGTAATTAAAAATATGTATGACCATTTTGTATTTGAGCTAAAACTAGCTAAATGGCCTATAAAATTTCTTGTCATATTCGGCCATAAGCTAGCATGTTGGGACTTTAATAAGTTAAATTTTGTTTGAATCAGCTCAAGAGAATAGAGAGCCAATTTTGGATAAAGGGAAAGTGAAACTAGTCGATTAGTTAATCCGTAGATATTCAATAAAATCCAAGGTAAGTTCTTAAGTGTTTGTGTTTGATCATGTTATATGCTTAAGAGTTGAATAATCATAATTAAGAAGATGTTTGATTGTATATATATACATATACATATGTACTTTGTGTTGAATAAATATTAAATTAAAGTTAAGAGCCGTATGTGACTAGCATATCTAGTCGACTTTGATACTATTAAATGATGTACTAAGATATGTGTTCCAATGTGGAAATTAAACCTTATGTGGTTGAAAGGATGAAAATCTTTGTTCATAGATATGTGTTTCAGTTATACGTAATTGAAGTATAAGTTATGAAAGTATGAAAGAACAGGTGAATTGTTTATTGAAATGTGATATTCAGTCCTCGGCCTAGCAAGCTTTAAGCTAGTGAATAATATTATCTGGCTTCGGGCCTAGCAGGCTGTAATGCCGGTGAGATAATATTGGGCTTCGAGCCTAGCAGGATATAATGCCGGTGAAATGATGTCAGGCTTCAAGCCTAGCAGGCGAAATGCCGGTGAATGAGTTCAGACTTAAAGTCTAGCAGGCTTCGTGCCGGTGATGAATTCAGGTTTAAAACCTAGCAGGCTAAATGCCGGTGATTTGACAAAAGTCTAAGACTATGAGACCTTGTGTTAAATCGAAAATTGAATTCGTTCAATATATTAAGTTGGCCAGGTATGTGATATATACTTATACATGTTAGATCGATTGGAATTGAATCATGAATGTGAAATGAGAAGCATAGGTGAAGATGTCATATGTGTATGTGTGTATTCGGTCATGGTGAAAGGTTATGTGAATTATGTGAAATACCATTTAGATATGAATGACGAAAGTAACTGTGGTTATGAAATGGTACAATGGTTGAATTCGGTTAAATTAAAGTTGACACTGAAGTATTTAAATACCTATGTCATATATGTGAGTATGGGTAAAACCATCGTAAATTATTGATAAGGGTGGGTAATGTGCGGAACCATCTTATAATTGCTAATTTGAACGGTTGTGTGTGAATCATTGAGCATGATGTATTGTATTGAGATTATGCTTAAGTGAAATTATAGATATGTGATGAAATTGATTAGTGATATACATGTTTAAATAATATGAATGCAAAGAATGTGTGAAAGAGTAAATTTGTAATAAATCTGCTTGGGACAGCAGCAGTAACGTGATTTTGGAAAAAAAACCATAAATTGTGGGAGTTGAGTTTGAAGCTGAATAAATTATGTAATTAAATCTTAATGAGTCTAGTTTCTTATAAAAGAAATTGTGTAAGCAAAAGAATTGCTGATAAAGAGATATTTGAAGTGGCATGGGACAGAGTCAAATGACTTCGGGGTCCCATGTTCTGTTTTTAGAAAATCATTATAATTTGTACAAAAATGGTTATAAGATAAAATTTATATTCCTAGACTCCTTAATGAGTCTAGTTTCAAATGAAATCAACAAGAACATATTTTGAATTCTGTACAACGAGAAATTTGATTCGTAGTGAAGAGTGGTCAGATTAGTCAAACAGTGAAACATGGGAAAATTTAAGAAAAATCTGGTATTGATTGGCCAAATCAGAAATTTTGAAAATTTTATGGATAGAAGATATATGAGTCTATTTTTAGGGAAAATTAACGGTGATTGATTTGGAGTTTCGTAGCTCCAGTTATAAATAATTTAGTGACTGTTGCTCAGGAAGACAACTTGTAGTGAATTTGTGATTATGTTGTAAACATTGATAAAACTTGTTAATGAGTTGTTTATTGATTTCTTATGAACTTACTAAGCGTAAAGCTTACTCCCCTCTTCTTTCTCATATTCCCTAGGGTTTCTAGGTTAGCTCGGGTTGGAGGCCGTCAGAGATATTATCACATTGTCAAGTCTACGCTATCGGCGTAAGTAAATCTTAGTGTTTCGAGTCTATGGCATGTATAGGGTTGTAAAATTGAATATGTAATATTATAATTAAGCCAAAGACTTTGGCCTGTTATTAAGGTAGTTTGATTATTCATATGCTTATATGTTATTATCTCCTGTGATGTGGTTTATAGCATGTATATTTAGAACTTGAATTGTGATTCATTGTTGAATAAGTAAATGATACAAGACTAAGATATTGGTAAATATTTAATAATGCCTCATGAATGTTTTGGGGCCTTGTAAGCCCGATTATAGGATAATATACGCGTATATGAAAAGTTTAAAATTGATCAAAAAAATTTTATGGCCTGGTTTTATATAAATGGTTGAGTTTAAATCTGGTAGCACCTCGAACCCTGTTCCGGTGAGGGATACGGGCGAAGGGTGTTACAGTTTTAAAGTGTTTTCCAACTTTTTTAAACATGATTAGAGCGTTTCTAAACTTACTTTAAATTTTCATTAAAGAATTCTTGATTTTTAATGAATTTTCAGAAAATAGTCATAAAACATGTCAAAAAAGTCGATACTATGATTTAAGTATTTTATTGTATTTTAAAGGTTGGGAATTAGTCTTAGGTGAATTATAAGATGAACAGAATTAGTTTTAGGTGAAAAGATGACCGAGATATTTGAGTTTTAAGTTGGCTATGTTAAAGGTTTCGGTTACATGAGAACTTAGTTTAGGCTTATGTTTGGTATGCTTGTAAAGGGTCATTGACTGATTTTCAAATGTATTGTTATGTGAATTTTTTGTGTTGAAGTTTCAAAATTCGATAGAACCTTCTTCGAGTAGAGATAAAGGCAAGGAAAAGCTAGTTTGAGCTTTCAGCTTTTCGGTGAAAGCGTAATTGGTGAGTGTTTGGAATAATTACTTGTGGACATGATTCAATGCATTATTTTGGAATTTAGTAGTAACCTAAACTCCTACTCTATATTCCAAGTATAAGCTTCTCATACCTATGTTATCTTGTGAATAAAGTGCTTATGTGTTTGTGAATATGTGAATTAAGATGAGATGCTATAACACATGATATGTGGTTATGATAACTGTTGTGAAAGTGAAAATATGTACATGTTAATATATATGTTAAATGTTAGTGACAGTGTTTTGCTAAAGATGCAAATATGCAGTGTCTGTGCAAGGATAACCGGTAAGTGATATGTGTTTGAATTCAAATATTTTGGCCCTATGATCTTGAAACCATTGGATATAGTTGGCATGTCATAGGATTGTGAGAACTCACCTATATGTACAGTGATTTTGGACGTTGAGGCCCTGGGACATGTTGGAGGGATAAGGGAATGTGAGCTAAACTTCATTCAACAGGACATTTGAGGGGAAATAAGGAGAGCGTTAGCTTTATGCTTCACTTTTGGGACATGTTTGACTTTATGAGTCTATGTTTGGTGTGCTGGAGATCTGCGTATCCAATGAGTGATGATAGAATGCACTTTAATGTTTCATAGCTCAAGTGCAAAATTATCTTAAAATGTATATATGTGTAAAGTGATATATGCCTAAATAAGTATGTGGTTGCTATCTAAATTATCTTAAATTATGAATATGTGCATTGTGATATGTGTTTATATGACGTGTGACCATTATGCAATTTATTTAAGAAACCTATTTTTGAATATTGTGATATATACTTGAATGTTAGGTAACTATATGTGAAATAGGACATATGCTTAAAAGTGAATATGTTTACCATGTAAAAGAACCAAAAATAATGTACGAGTAAGTATATTATGACACTAAAGTTGGAACTTTAAGGTCAGGCTATATGGTTGTTTCGTTAATACTTGATGAATCAATTGCATCGTAGTTGTTCTAGGCATTCATTGAGCTTGTTAAGCTCACCCACTCCCTTTTTTAACCATTGCAGAATAGTTGTCTATTGGTGTGAGTGGTGTGGTTCCCAAAGGTGATCCAAGTAAGACTTTTACATTATTTTGTAGGTGTTTTATATTTATGTAAGTTTTGGGAAAAAAGGCAGTGTGGTAGACTTGTTTATAGCCAATTTAACTTCTAGACATTTTGTTGCTTTTTGGTTCGGTTTATCAGGATTACATGCTATTATTATGCTTGGGTTTATGAACACGAGAATGGATTTACGTTACTTGCTCGAACACAGTTTTGTGATATTAAACTGTTAATTAGGTCATTGAATGATTATTTGTCAAAGTAATTAATGTAAGATGTTCAGGAGCTAAATTGGAATGGATTAATAGCTCATATATGTTGCGTTTTTTAGGTCTGGGGTAGAGGTATCGATAAAATGGTTTTAAAATCGATATCTCTGTGTTTTGAAACGTGTAAGAAGTCAGAATAGAGATTTGGAATCGATACCTTTGTCGAGTATCAATACTCGGGGTAAATTTATCGATACATCATGATAGGTACAGATAATTTCTGAGACCTTAATTTTTAATCGAGAAACAGAATGCAAGTTTGGTATCGTTATTCCAAGTGGTATCGGTACCACTTAAAGAAGATATCGATGCTTTAGTGTCAGTATTGATACCTACGGACCTGGTTTGAGATTTTTGCTGAGTAGACCTTATGCATGTTTTATATGTTTATAAAGACTATTTAATATAAGTTTAGCACATGACAATGATAACTAGCTAGTATGGTTGACTTAAGACTGATGTGAATAGAAAACTGATGGATGTTTTATTGTAATGAGCTTTTACTTGTTAGTTATGACATTAGACGGTGGTTTGGCATCCTAATATTCGGGCTTAACGACTAGGCCAAGTATAGGGTGTTACATTTGGTGGTATCAGAGCTCTAGGTTAAAAACTCCCGGACCTAGGTGATTATTGTGTGTTTAGAGTTTCAAAACTCATGAGTCTAAATTTCCCTATATTCTTGGAATTGTTGATATAACTCTGCTTGAACTGCATTTGATTGTTTGAAATATTCTCGTTGAATTGCATGTGGGGTAGGAACGGGAACACATTGCCTTTAATCCTAAGGTTTGCTTGCATGAACGAGACTTGGATCATCTCCTTGCCACTTACACTGTTTATTTATTTGTTTGTTTGTGTGTATGTTAGATTATTAGATACGTCTCCTAAACGTGTTAATGTCAAAGCTAGTGCTCGAGAATATGGTACATCTTCTGCACCTCTTGTACTGCTGCCCATAGTAAATATAACTGAGGAAGGCATAGGCCCTCTGATAGAAACCATGATAGGTGCATTTCAATGGATTGCTAGTGCTAACTGTGCTCCTGCACCTGCCAATCTTGCACCTGTTAGCCATTGGTTACCGCTTGAACATCTTCGGGCTTTAGGTGGTAAAGAGGTTTCTAGAATAAAAGGTACTGATCTGACCATAGCTGAGTATTGGTTGGAAGGAGTTGAAAGGATCCTTGAACAGATGTCCTGTTCTGACGAGGAAAAGTTGGGTTCTGTTGTGTCCTTACTTGACGATGAGGCTCATCGTTGGTGGAATATGGTTAGGAGAGGTACTTTTTCTAATAGATTGACTTGGAATTACATTCTTGAGGTTTTTAAGAGGAAGTTTATAGGCAAGCAATATATGGAGGCTCGTAAGTGTGAGTTTTTGGATTTGGTTCAGGGAGATTTATCAATGGCTAATTATGAGGCTGAGTTCGTGCAACTTAGTCAGTACGCTCCTGAGATGGTTCCTTTTGAGAGGGATCACTGTAAGAGGTTTCGTTTTGGGCTTAATCGTGAGATTCAGGTTTATTTAGTAGCAAAGAATAGCCGTTTTGTGTGCATTATGAGCATAGGCTTTCTGGTGAGTGTCGTAAGTTGATAGATGGATGTTTTAAATGTGGTTCGAAGGAACATTTTCTGAGGGATTGCTCGAATAGAGTAGAGGTTTCACAGACTTGAGTTTGACACTTGTTTCTGCACCTACTAGAAGCTGTAGTCGTCGTAGAAGTAATGGGAGACTAGTTGGGCAGCGAATTGTTGCCCATAATGTTGCTACACTAGTTTAGACTAGAGGTTCAGCTCCAGTTTATGCTATTACAGAACCACGGGACTGAGATTCGAATGTTGACATTAAGGGTATTCTTGCCCTGTAATCACTTCTTTTATCCCCATTGATAGATTTAGGTTCTATGCCTTCATAAATTTTAAGTGAATTAGCTAATAAGTAAAGAATCCCGATAAAGACTAGAGAATTAGGAAAATTGGTTATGAGTTCCTTAGATGAGAGTGTCATAGTGAATAGAGGAAACTGTTAGCAAAGTTGTTGTAGAATAAGTTCAAGATAGTGAATAGAATCGCTAAGAAAAGTAGTAGAAAGTTAGTGAGAATAAGAATTAGAGTGCACAGCAAAAGTGTGATGGTTAGTTTAAAGTTAGAAATAGCATATTTTGTGAATATGAAAGTGGCAAGTTAACAGGGAATTTTGAGGACGAAATTCTTTGTAACACCCCTTACCCGTATTCAACGCTGGAACAGGGTACGAGGTATTACCAAACTTAAACATAAGCAAACATACATTTTCGAGCCGTAAATTTTTGTCCAAATTAAAATTATTTGCATTTAATCATAAAGTCCCTAATACGAGCCTGCGAGGCCCAAAACATGCTTTGGAAATGGTTCTGGACTAAACTGACAATTTTAGAAAATTTTACAACACTTAAAATTTTTTTCACTAAACAGGGGTCACACACCCGTGTGGGTATGGGACACACCCGTGTGGGCAGGTCGTGTAGTTGCACACGCCCGTCTCCCTAACACGTGTAACTCTCTGATTGTCACCCAAGAATCAATTGAAATCACATGGCCAAGGCACACGCCCCTGTGCTAGCCCGTGTGGAAAATTATTTTTTTACAAAATAGGTACAAACTTCACACGACTAGGGCACACGTCCATGTTTAAGGCCATGCCGTCCACATGGCTAAGACACACGCCCGTGTCTCTACCCATGTGCTCAATTCTGAGCATTCTGTTTCTCAAAATTC
This sequence comes from Gossypium anomalum, assembly GCA_025698475.1. Classification (NCBI taxonomy): domain Eukaryota; kingdom Viridiplantae; phylum Streptophyta; class Magnoliopsida; order Malvales; family Malvaceae; genus Gossypium; species Gossypium anomalum. The sequence goes on along the minus strand of CM046961.1, from coordinate 39,855,392 downwards.
AGGTGCAAGGGACACACAGCCTAAACACATGCCCGTGGGGCAAGCCATGTGTCACACACGGCCTAGACACACGCCCGTGTTCCTACCCGTGTGGAAAAAAAATAAGGCTATTTACCAAGCCATTTTTCCACCCTTTGTTGCACACACCTACACAACACAACATAGCACCAATCCAAACATTTACATACAGCCAAATCAGCCACAACCAAGACATCAACACATTATTCACATGCTACCATCTATCATGCACAAACATCATATACTTATCAACTCAATCCAGTAAATTCCCACATCCTTGAAAAACATCATCATATAAATTGATTATACCAATAGTAACCAATTTCAAATGGCTTTATACAAAATGAGCTTTTAACCAATATAAGCCAATACATTTGGCCAAATAAATTATGACACATAACAAAATGACCAAATCCCTTATACATGCCATAACTCAAAATGTTGAAATCATTGGTACCAAAATAATTGTTGATAGTGTGAGCGGATCTCCGATCCTTGAGCTAGATTGGTGACACTATAAGACAAGGGAAAGGAAGAGGAGTAAGCTATATAGCTTAGTAAATTCCTATGCAACTAATAAGCATCATAACCACACATTTAACATATAATTAACATAATGAAAATTGGCATGAATATTATTAACATCTTATAATCATAACAACAACCTTACCAAGGGTTCATCACATATCGAGCTCATTACGTATGAGTTTCACGTACATACCTATACCAACTCGCAACATAACCATAGTCTTTCACAACTTTGACATTCCCGTTGAACACTTGGAATATTAATGGATACTCGAAAATCTTGCACATAAGTGCCATATATGTAGCCGAAGCTACCTCATATCTCATAAAACATATAAGCTCGTTTTTTAGCTACTCACGGGCCTGCTCACACAAGTCGTCGATCGAGGATGTAGCTACAGTCTTTATCACACACAAGTCGTCAGTATCCGCAACATATCTTGACATACCCGATCCACCGGCGGGGCGTACAAGACCAGCACTCGGATCACATAAACACATGGGTTCCTAGTGACATGTCACTCGTATCCTATTCTATTCCTAAGGCTCAACCGAGAATTATCGCTTGTCGAAACTTTGTCGAATACGTCCAAAGAGTCAATCACAATTCATACAATATTAAAACATTTAAACCATAACTATAACAATGCATTATTTACATACGAACTTACCCCAGTACAAAAATAGTAGGAATGGGACCTAATCGTCAAACACCTTATTTTTCCCCCGATCTATGTTCGAACCTCATTTTTCTTAATCTATAATAACAAATTTAGCTTATTTAATACTCACATTGCTCAATTCAGTCCAAAAAATTCATATTATGGCAAAATTATATCTTTCCCCTAATGTTTCACATTTTTACAATTTAGTCCCTGGGCTCGTAAAATGAAATGTATTCAATTTTTTCAAAACCCAAGCCTAGCCAAACCATTTTCACACTCATACCAGCCCACATTATTCATTTAATCACACTTTTACCACTCATTTTTGTACCTTTTACATATAAGTCCTTTTTAACATTTTCATCAAAAAATCACATAGTAAATGTTGTTTATCTAACACCAAACATGCATTTTCTACTATTAGACATCAAAATACATAAATACCTAACATGGCTAAAATTTTAAACTTCATGTTTCTTTCAAATTAGTCCTTGAATAAGCTAGATTAGGTTGCAAGGATCTCAAAAACATGAAAATCATTAAAAATGGGGCTAGAACAGACTTACAATCGAGCTTGGAAGATGAACAAACCCTAGCTATGTCTTCTCTTGAGAATTTCAGCCATGGGGTAGAAGATGAGCAAAAATTGGCTTTTATTTTGCTTATTAATTCATTTAATTACCAAATGACCAAAATGCCCTTTTCTTAAAACACTAAAATTTCTCTTACTCCATATCCATTTTTGTCCACCAACTTAAGTAATGGTCTAATTACCATCTAAGGACCTCTAATTTAAAATTTCATAGCAATTAGACATCTCCAGCTTATAGAACTCAAGGCACACGCCAGTGTGCTAGGCTGTGTCCTTCACACGGTTAAGACACACAGCCGTGTCTCTGCCCGTGTGTTTACTACCATGCATACTGACCTAAAAATTTTAGGTGCAGGGGACACACGGCTGTACAACATGCCCATGAGGCTGACCGTGTGTCACACACGGCCTAGACACATGCCCGTGTGTCTACCCATGTGGACTTTTTTGGAGGCTATTTTCCAAGCCTTTGGTCACCCTCAATCATCCATGCACACTTATAAACTCCAATAGTGTTTAACATGGTAAAAATGCACACTAAAAATCTTCTTGGCCAAAGCTATGCATGTTACTTCATGTCTCTTTTTAACCTATGTTAATATTACCCTTTTTGTGTTAGGGTTACCATTTCAACAATCACATTCATACTTGGCTCATTTTCTAACTCATGCCAATTATGACCTAAAACATCTCCAAGTGATTTGGCCACATTTCACATGTCCATTCATGGTATATCACATTAACCATCATATGAAACATTCAAGCATAAACATGCACAAATAGTATGTTTACAACCTACATCAAAATGAGCCATATCTCATAGCCATATACAAAATGAATAAGCATATCATTTAAGCCCTTACATTGGCTAGCCAAATGACACATATAACAAAATGACCAAGAATCTTATACATGCCATTATAACAAAATAAAAGTTTTTATATACCAAGGCAAGACAAGTTGATAATGCTCCAATCATCTTCCAATCTTCTTGAGTCCGCGAGCTCTGTAAAATAAGGGAAAAGAAAGGGGGTAAGCATTCACATGCTTAGTAAGTTCGGATAACAGGAAAGTAAACTTACCGGTTATTTAGCATACAACCATAAAAGATATTCATGCTAAACAAGCGTAGTATAATTTCCCTATCACATACACTCAACCATCAAGTTAGTCTCATGCCATTCAATTATAATATTAGTCTTAGATGAGCTCATCAATTCCAGCATTTCCACTTTCATTTCTCATTTTAATCCCGTTGAATTTCTCGGAATCTCGATAGATATCTCATTTACCATCAAATCATGCAAGTGATCATTTTAAATACGCACTCCCGTGAACCTCGCTCTTATGATGGGATTACCAGTCCAGGCTAAATCCCCCGTAACATAAACTCATAGAGCAATGTCAGGATTATCAGTCCAGGCTAAATCCCTTACATTGACATATACTCCTATGAGTCCGGATTTGAATTACCAGTCCAAGCTAAATTCAGATCCTAATCAGATTACCCGTCCGGGCTAAATCCGTAATGCACAGATATTCTTCAGGAGGCTAAATCACTTTAGGAACACCCGTCCAGGCTAGATCCTTTTTACTGTCAACTCATTTTTCGAAAATCCATCAGATATCATTTTCATTCAACCGGGACATTTTTTCATAACATCAATTTTTCATGAATTACCATACATTGACTATCACTATTATAATTCATACATGAACATACATTTTAATGTATATAAAATAGTTTACATTCGAGTTACACGAACTTACTTGGAAAATGTTTCGAGTTCGAATTTCGATTACTCCGAAACCTTTTGTTTTCCTCGGTCAACCTCCAAAATTGGTCTCTCAGGGTCTATATAAGCAACGATAAATTATTAATACATTACATTATTCATTTCTGGCCTAAAACTCATCCTAGTGCAAAATGACCATTTTGCCCCTAACCTTTTACACTTTTATAAATTAGTCCCTTGGCTCATTTAATGAAATGCATGAAACTTCTAAGTTACCCAAGTCTAGGCGAATATTTTTCATGCTTACAACAGCCCACATTTTCCTTCATTTCACATTTTCCTACCCATTTTTACAAGTTTTACAAAATGGTCCTTTAAGCCATTTCCATGAAAAACTACTTAGTAAAAGTTGTCTACTATCCTCTAAACTCTCATATTCCTCCATAAATCATCAAAACACAAGCACCTCATGCAGAGGTAAATTTCCAAACATGAATCCTAGCTTGAAGTATGGGTAGAAATAGAGAGAATGTGTTACGAGGATCTCAAAAATACAAAGAACATTAAAAACGGGGCTAGGGAGTACTTACTATTGAGCTTGAAAATGTCAAAACCCTAGCTTATGGAACTTTTGAAATTTTTGGCAACTATGGGGAAGAAGATGGCTGATTTTAGCTTTCATTTTCCCTTTTTATTAATTTTATTATCAAATGACCAAAATGCCCCTCTTTATAAAACTTTCAAATTTTTCTATGTATGCTCATTTTTGTCCAAAAACTTAGAAATTGGGCAAATTGCTATTTAAGACCTCCTAATTAATAATCCAAAGCAATTTTATACAAATTGCTTCTAGAATCCAAGTTTTGCAATTTATTCAATTTGGTCCCTAATTTCCAATTGGACACCTTATACTTAGAATTTCTTCATGAAACTTTGATACATGCTTATTTTCATATCCTAGGCCTCACAATAATCATAAAACAAATATTTTAATATCAGATTTGTGGTCCCAAAAGTAGTATTCTGACTAGGCCCAATTTTGGGATGTTACACATATCATCTCGTCATAGAACATTACCTGTTGAACCATTTAGAATATCGTTGGATACTCGCGATAGCTCACACATAATGTGTAAAATTGTAATCCATCTATTCCTGTACATGTATGCTCATACGAGCTATGAATCGATATGCTTTCACAAGCTATAAATTAGTAAGCTCTCAACAGCTACAAATCGGTAAGCTCATACGAGTTGAGAATCTATAACCCTAATAACATGTCATTCGTATCCTATGAATTCTTAAGATTCAAACGGGATTCGGCAATCATCCTATATCGTCGGATATGCGCTTGGTATTTATACATGGCAATCATACAAATCACATACATATAATTCAATTAAAACATATAAATACTCAATTTAATTACACGAACTTACCTCGACGAGTATACGTAGATACGGAGGCGATTAATCTGAGATTTTCTCTTTGCCTCGATCTAACTCTGTACAAGGTCTGACTAGATCTATACAAATAAATTTAACCCAATTCAATATATTTCATATTCAATTTAGTCCAACACACTCTTTGGCAAAATTATCATTTTGCCCCTATACTTTTATTTTTTTTGCAATTTAGTCCCTAGGCTCGGAAATTGAAATTTATGCAATTTTTCCCTTACCTAAGCCTAGCCAATTTTTATACATGATTATAGCAGTCCACATATTTCAAAAATTCATAAATTTTACCATGAATTTATCACATTTTTCAATTTAGCCCCTAATTGATAATTTCATCAAAAAATCATTTACAAAAGTTGTTTATCTAATAACAACAATTCATTTTCTAAAATCAAACTTCAAAACTCAAGCATGTTCATCAATGGTAAAACCCTAACAGTTTAATAGTTTCAAAAATTAGTCTTCGAGCTAGCTAGATTAAGCTACAACGATCCCGAAAACATAAAAATCATTAAAAACGAATTAAAAATACATACCTAATTGAAGGAATAAGGGTTGCCAAATGTTAAACACCAAAAATGGCTTCCTTCTGTTTCAGTTTCAGTTGTGAAATGATAATGGAAGATTATGATAATTTGGTTTTATTTTAATTAACCTTTTATTTACAAATTTCCAAAATTAACCTTAAAAACTAACCAAAATTTCAATAATGTCAAACCATGCTCATCCACTATCAAAATTAATAGGCTAATTACCATATAAGGACGTCCAATTTAAATTCCTATAGCTATTTAATACCATTAGCTATTACAACTCAACTTTTGCACTTTACGCGATTTAGTTTTTTTTATCAAATTAAGCATGTAAACGGTAAAATTTCTTAACGAAATTTATACGATAATACTATCATTATGTAGACCATAAAATAATAATAAAATTCATTTTTAAAATTTGGATTTGTGGTCCAAAAACCACTGTTTTGATTTCACTAAAAGCGGGCTATTACAAATCTCCCCCTAAAGGGATTTTTGTCCCTGAAAATCTTACCAAAAAAGAGGTTCAGATATTGTTTTCTCATAGCTTCCTAGGGTTCACAAGTGGCTTCTTCTATTCCGTGTCACTTCCAGAGAACTTTTAATAAAGCTATGTTCTTATATCTCAATTCTTTTATCTTTCGTGCCAGAATTCTGATCTGTTCTTCACTGTACAACATATCAAGCAAAATCTCGACATTCGTCAGGGAAATAATATGTGAAGGATGACATCGATACCATCGTAACATAGACACGTGAAAAAAATTATGAAGCTTTTCTAGTTCTGATGGTAAAACTAATCGGTATGCAACAGGTCTGATTCTTTCAGTAATCTCGTACGGCCCGATAAATCGCGAACTCAGCTTTCCTTTGCGACCAAACTGAAGAACTTTCTTCCAGGGCAAAACTTTCAATAATACTCTATCGCCGACTTGGAACTCTATGTCTTTACATTTAAGATCCGTATATGATTTCTGACGATCTGAAGCTACTTTCAAATTATCTCAGATCACTTTTACTTTTTCTTTAATGTCACGAATCAAATCAACCTCGTGTATCTTTTTCTTACTGAGCTCAGTCCAATATAATGGATTTCAACATCTACAACTATATAGAACCTCATACGGTTCCATCTTTATGCTTAATTGAAAATTGTTATTATACACGAATTCAACCAACGGTAAATATTTTTCCCAGTAGCCTTCAAACTCTAATACAGAGCAACGAAGCATATCCTCAAAAATTTGAATCACACGTTCGGATTGACCATCAGTCTAAGAGTGAAACGCAGTGCTAAAATACAATAGCATACCAAGAGCTTCTTGTAACTTTCTCAAAAATCGCGATATAAACCACGAATCTCTATTCAAAATAATGGTGGCACTCCGTGTAATCTGACAATCTCTGAAACGTATAACTCAGGTAATTTTTCAAGGGAGTAGTCTGTACGTACCAAAATAAAATGTACAGACTTCGTCAAATGATCTATGATAACCCAGATGGCATCTTTCTTCCTCGGTGACAAGGGTAAACCCGATACGAAATCCATAGTAACTCTATCTCATTTCCACTTTGGTATCATCACTGATTGTAATAGTCCTGAAGGTACTTGATGTTCAGCTTCAACTTGCTGACATACCAAGCATCTCGATACAAAATTACATATCTCACGTTCCACTCCTAACCACTAGTACATCTGCCTCAAATCACTATACATTTTATTGCCTCCCAGATGAACAGACAAGATACCACTATGAGCTTCGTGTAAGATTCTCTAGATGAGCTTTGGATTCTTTGGTACACAAACTCTACCTCTAAAAAATAAACATCATCGGGTCCTATCTAAACTTCTGAATCAGTAGTCAACTCACACTATACCCGTTTAGTTAGCAATTAACTATCAAATTTCTGAGCTTTTTCAGATATGTTGTAAAAACACCGGTTTAGATTTCAACTCAGCTGAGATCGATCCATTGTCAAATAATGTTAGTTGAGTATTCAACGTGTGTAGAGCAAACAATGACTTTCTGCTTACAATCTTTCAACAGTTTGAGCTATCTGCGCTGTCTCATATTTAAATCTTTCTGCGACATTAAATACTTTAAACTCTTATGATCGGTAAATATGTGACATTTTTGAAAAAATGGTGTCGTAAAATTTTCAACGCAAACACAATAGCTGCCAACACTAGATCCTGTGTTGGATAGTTCTTTTCGTGCAGCTTTAACTGCTTGGAAGTATAAGTTATTACTTTGCCTTCTTGCATCAAAATACAGCCTAAACCATTTAAAGATGCATCACTGAAAATCACAAATTCTTTACCTGATACAGGCTGAAGCAAAATTAGTGCTTTAGTTAACAGTTCTTTCAACTGATTAAAACTTTGCTGCCATTTTTTAGACCATTCAAACTTTACATCTTTCTGTAATAGTCGCGTCATCGATGTAGCTATCATTGAGTTTGATAAATCTTCTGTAATAACCAGATAATCCCAAAAAGCTTCTGACTTCGGATACATTTCTTGGTCATTTCCAATCAACAACTACTGAAATTTTACTTAGGTCAACTCTAATGCCTTCAGTCGATACTATGTGTCCCAGAAAACTGACTTTTCAGAGCCAGAACTCACATTTGCTAAATTTAGCAAAGAGCTGTTTATCTTGTAGGGTTTGCAAAACAATTCTCAAGTGTTCAGCATGCTCAGACTCGTCTCAAGAATAGATTAGAATGTCGTCAATAAATACCACCACAAATCTGTCTATATACAGTCTAAAGATTTTATTCATTAAATCCATAAATATTACAGGTGCATTAGTTAAACCAACTGGCATCACAAGAAATTCGTAGTGTTTATACCTAGTTCTAAATATAGTTTTCGGCATATCCAAATCTTTCACTCATAAATGATAGTAGCCAGAGCAAAGATCAATCTTCGAGAATAATATGGCATATTTCAACTGATCAAACAAATCATTAATTCGAGGCAATGGATATTTATTTTTTATTGTAACCTTATTGAGCTAACGGTAGTCAATGCATAATCTCATCGATCCTTTCTTTTTCTAAACAAACAGAACTGGTGCACCCCAACGTAAAAAACTAGGTTGAGCAAAACCCCTATCTATCAACCCTTATAGCTGTGCTTTCAACTCTTTCAATTTGGTAGGAACCATTCTGTAAGGTGCTATCGATATCGATGATGTTCGCATTACAAAATCTATAGCAAACTCAACCTCTCTGACCGGTGGTAATCTAGGCAACTCCTTTGGAAACACATCGGGATACTCGCAAACCGCTAACACTGATTCAAGCTTCGATTTAGACATTTGGATTATCTGATTCAATACGAAGTGTCTCACTATTCTAACATTTTAATACGATAAGCTTTTGTCTATAGTTTACAACAGCATCATGTAGAGTTAGCCAATCCATACCCAAAATCACATCAAATCCATCAAAAGGTAGTAACATGAAATTAGCCGAAAACTATAACCCCGAGTCATCAGAGGATGATTCTAGCAAACTTTATAAACTAACACATACTAACCTAAGGGGTTTGATACTTTAACCATGAATTCAGTGGACTCAACAGGTAAATTCTAACTAGACACTAAATTCGTGCACACATAAGAATGAGTGGATCCCAGATCAATCAAAGCAGTAATATCAGTGTCAAAAATAGAGAAAGTATTGGTAATAACATCTGGCGCAGAAGCATCCTTGCATGCGCGAATAGTGTAACACCCCTTACCCGTATTCGTCGCCGGAATAGGGTACGAGGCATTACCGGATTTAAACACAAGCAAACATACATTTTTAAGCCATGAATTCTCGTCCAAATTAAAACTTTTTGCATTTAATCATAAAGTCCCTAATACGAGCCCACAAGGCTCAAAACATGCTTTGGAAATGGTTCGGGACTAAACCGTAAACTTTAGAAAATTTTACAACACTTAGAAAATTTTACCCTAAATAAGAGTCACACGCCCGAGTGGGCAGGCCGTGTGGTCACACACACCTGTGTCCCTAACCCATGTAACTCTCTATTTGTCACTCAAGAACAAATTGAAGACACACGGCCAAGTCACACGCCCGTGTGGTAGGTCGTGTGGTCAATTAAAAATTTATGATTTTTCATAAAATAGATGCAGACTTCACACGCCCGTGCCTGATGCTATGTCATCCACATGGCTGAGACACACGCCCGTGTCTCTGTCCGTGTGCTCAATTCTGAGCATTCTATTTCTCAAAATTAAGGTGCAGGGGACACACGGCCTAAACACATGCCCGTAGGCAAGCCGTGTGTCGCACACGGCCTAGACACAGGCCTGTGTGCCTACCTGTGTGGACAAAACTAAGGCTATTTACCGAGCCATTTTGCCACCTTTTGTCAAACACATCAACATAACACAACATAGCACCAATCCAAACACATATATACAACCAAATCAGCCACCACTAAGACATCAACACATCATTCACATGCTACCATCTTTTATACACAAACACCACATACTTATCAACCCAAATCATGTAAATTTCTACATCCATGAAAGATATCATCATATAAATTGCTTAACCCAATCGTAGCAAATTTCAAATGGCCTTATACAAATTAACTTTCAACCAATATAAGCCAACACATTTGGCCAAATCAATTACGACACATAACAAAATGACTAAGTCCCCTATACATGCCATAACTCAAAATGTTGAAATCATTGGTACCAAAAATAATTGTTGATAGTGTGAGTGGATCTCAAATGATCTCTGAATCCCGAGCTAGCTTGGTGACACTATAAGACAAGGGAAAAGAAGGGGAGTAAGCTATATAGCTTAGTAATTTCCTATACAAATAATAAGCATCACAACTAAACATTTAACATGATATTAACATGATGAAAATTAGCATGAATGTTATTAAAATCTTATAGTCATAACTTACTCAATCACAACCTTACCAAGGTTTCATCACATATCAAGCTCATTACGTATGAGTTTTACGTACATACTTGTACTAACTTGCAACATAACCATAGTCTTTCACAACTTTGACATTCCCTTTAAACACTTAGAATATTAACGAAAACTCAAAAATTTTGCACATAAGTTCCATACATGTAGCCAAAGCTACCTCATATCTCATAATACATATAAGCTCGCCCTCGAGCTATTCACGGGCCTGCTCACACAAGCCATCAGTCAAGACGTAGCTACACAGTACTGCTCACACAAGCTATCAGGTATCCGTAACATATATCGGCATACCCAGCCACTGGCAGGATGTACAAGACCAGCACTCGGATCACATAAACACATGGGTTCCTAGTGACATGTCACTCGTATCCTATTCTATTCCTAAGGCTCAATTGGGAATTCTCGCTTATCGAAACTTGTCGAATTCGTCCAAAGAGTCAATTACAATTTATACAATATTAAAGAATTTAAAAAATAAATATAACAATGCATTATTTACATACGAGCTTACCTCGGTACAAAAATAGTAGAATTTGACGTAATTGTCAAACACATTGTTCCCCCGATCTAGGTCTGAACCTCGTTTTTCTTGATCTATAATAACAAATTTAGCTTATTTAATACTCACAATGTTCAATTCAGTCCAAAAATCATATTATGGAAAAATTACATTTTTGCCCCTAATGTTTCATATTTTTACAATTTAATCCCTACGCTCTTAAAATGAAATGTATTCAATTTCTTCATTACCCAAGCCTAGCCAAACCATTATAATACTTACACCAGCCCACATTTTCCACTTAATCACACTGTTACTACTTATTTTATAACTTTTACAAATTAGTCCTTTTTTGACATTTTTACCGAAAATCATTAGCAACAGTTGTTTATCTAACACCAAACATTCATTTCCTACCATTAGACATCAAAAAACACAAGTATCTATCATGGGTAAAATTTTAAACTTCATCTTTCTTTCAAATTAGCCCTTGAATAAGCTAGATTAGGTTGCAAGGATCTCAAAAACATGAAAATCATTAAAATTAGGGCTAGAACGGACTTACAATTGAGCTTGGAAGCTTGACAAACCCTAGCTATGTCTTCCTCTTGTAAATTTCGACCAAAGGGTAGAAGATGAGCAAAAATTGGCTTTTAATTTGCTTATTAATTCATTTAATTATCAAATGACCAAAATGTTTTTTTCTTAAAACACTAAAATTTCTCTTACTTCATGTCCATTTTTGTCCACTAACTTAAAAAATGTTCTAATTACCATCTAAGGACATTCAATTTAAAATTTCATAGCAATTAGACACCTCTAGCTTCTAGAACTCAAGTTTTGCACTTTTTACAATTTAGTCGTTTTTACTAAATTGAGTGCTCAAACGTCAAAATTTTCGAACGAAATTTTCATAGAATCATTCCATAAAGTTGTAGCCAATAAAAATATAAGAAAAATAATTTTTTTTACGTCAAATTTGTGGTCCCGAAACTCTGTTCTGAATAGACCCAAAATCGGGCTGTTACAAATAGCATAAGCCCTAGCTGGTGCTCATGCCTTAGATCTCACAGTAGATTTTTTTGTCACATCACGGCTACCACTCACATTTCCAGGATTACGAGGTGGTCTACCTCTCGCAGTCGTGTTGCTCGGTCTCATAGTCTGAACTTTCTCTTTTTCGAATTTCTCTAGACAATCTCTAAGATAGTGGTCTAAGGAACCACACCTGAAACACCCTTCGTTCTTCACCCGACACTCACCATAATGTGGTCTGTTACAGTGCTTACACTTGGGTCTGGCATCTCTAACACTACCCACACTCATTACAAATGTAGCTTGAGGTTTTGGACTAGACCGTCGGGTATCTCTGTCTCTACTAGAATGACCCACAGAAGTTGTAGAACTGTTGTGATGTTCTTTTTATTTCTTTCATACTGACTAATAGAATTTCTCGATTATGAAACTCATTCCATCTTGTAACAAAATATTTCCCGTTGAACCATTTAGAATATCGTTGGATACTCGGGATAGCTCACATATAGTATGTTAAATTGTAATCCGTTAATTCCTGTACATGTATGCTCATACGAGCTATGAATCGATATGCTCTCACGAGCTGTAAGCCAGTAAGCTCATATGAGCTAAGAATTGGTAAGCTCTCGAGAGTGGCAAATCAATAAGCTCATACGAGCTAAGAATCAGTAACCCTAATGATATGTCATTTGTATCCTACGAATTCCTAAGGTTCAATTGGGACTCAATAATCGTCGTACATCATCAGATATACGATTATTACTTATACATGGCACTTACACAAATCACATACATATAATTCAATTAAAACATATAAATACTCAATTTAATTACATGAACTTACCTCGACGAATATTCGTAGATACAGAAGTGATTAATTCAAGATTTTCTCTTTGCCTCAATCTAACTCCGTACGACGTATGATTAGATCTATACAGATAAATTTAACCCAATTCAATATATTTCAAATCCAATTTAGTCCAACACATATTTTGGAAAAATTACCATTTTAGCCCTATACTTTTAATATCTTTACAATTTAGTCCCTAGGCTCGAAAAATGAAGTTAATGCAATTTTTCCCCTACCCAAGTCTAGCCAATTTGTGAAATATGTGGTCGCTTTACAAATAGCATAAGCCCTAGCTGGTGCTCGTGCCTCGATCTCTCACAAGATAGATTTTTTTGTCACATCACGGCTACCACTCACATTTCTAGGATTACGAGGTGGTCTACCTCTCGCAGTCGTGTTGCTCGGTCTCATAGTTTGAACTTTCTCTTTCTCGAATTTCTCTGGACAATCTCTAAGATAGTGGTCTAAGGAACCACACCTGAAACACCCTCCGTTCTTCACCCGACACTCACCATAATGTGGTCTGTTACAGTGCTTACACTTGGATCTGGCATCTCTAACACTACCCACACTCATTACAAATGTAGCTTGAGGTTTTGGATTAGAGCGTCGGGTATCTGTGTCTCTACTAGAATGACCCATAGAAGTTGTAGAACTGTTGTGATGTTCTTTTTATTTCTTTCATACTGACTAATAGAATTTCTCGATTATGAAACTCATTCCATCTTGTAAAAGAATATTTCCCGTTGAACCATTTAGAATATCGTTGGATACTCGGGGTAGCTCACATATAGTATGCTAAATTGTAATCCGTTAATTCCTGTACATGTATGCTCATACGAGCTATGAATCGATCTGCTCTCACGAGCTGTAAGCCAGTAAGCTCATATGAGCTAAGAATTGGTAAGCTCTCGAGAGTGGCAAATCAATAAGCTCATATGAGCTAAGAATCAGTAACCCTAATGATATGTCATTTGTATCCTACGAATTCCTAAGGTTCAATTGGGACTCAATAATCGTCGTACATCGTCAGATATACGATCATTGTTTATACATGGCACTTACACAAATCACATACATATAATTCAATTAAAACATATAAATACTCAATTTAATTACATGAACTTACCTCGACGAATATACGTAGATACAGAAGTGATTAATTCGAGATTTTCTCTTTGCCTCAATCTAACTCCGTACGACGTATGATTAGATCTATACAGATAAATTTAACCCAATTCAATATATTTCAAATCCAATTTAGTCCAACACATATTTTGGAAAAATTACCATTTTAGCCCTATACTTTCAATATCTTTACAATTTAGTCCCTAGGCTCGAAAAATGAAGTTAATGCAATTTTTCCCCTACCCAAGTCTAGCCAATTTGTGAAATATGTGGGCTGCTTTACAAATAGCATAAGCCCTAGCTGGTGCTCGTGCCTCAGATCTCACAGTAGATTTTTTTGTCACATCACGGCTACCACTCACATTTCTAGGATTACGAGGTGGTCTACCTCTCGCGGTCGTGTTGCTCGATCTCATAGTTTGAACTTTCTCTTTCTCGAATTTCTCAGGACAATCTCTAAGATAGTGGTCTAAGGAACCACACCTGAAACACCCTCCGTTCTTCACCCGACACTCACCATAATGTGGTCTGTTACAGTGCTTACACTTGGATCTGGCATCTCTAACACTACCCACACTCATTACAAATGTAGCTTGAGGTTTTGGACTAGAGCGCCGGGTATCTGTGTCTCTACTAGAATGAACCATAGAAGTTGTAGAACTGTTGTGATGTTCTTTTTATTTCTTTGATACTGACAAATAGAATTTCTAGATTATGAAACTCATTCCATCTTGTAAAAGAATATTTCCCGTTGAACCATTTAGAATATCGTTGGATACTCGGGATAGCTCACATATAGTATGCTAAATTGTAATCCGTTAATTCCTGTACATGTATGCTCATACGAGCTATGAATCGATATGCTCTTACGAGCTGCAAGCCAGTAAGCTCATATGAGCTAAGAATTGGTAAGCTCTCGAGAGTGGCAAATCAATAAGCTCATACGAGCTAAGAATCAGTAACCCTAATGATATGTCATTTGTATCCTACGAATTCCTAAGGTTCAATTGGGACTCAATAATCGTCGTACATCGTCGGATATACGATCAGTATTTATACATGGCACTTATACAAATCACATACATATAATTCAATTAAAACATATAAATACTCAATTTAATTACATGAACATACCTCGACGAATATACGTAGATATGGAGGCGATTAATTCGAGATTTTCTCTTTGCCTCAATTTAACTCCGTACGAGGTATGATTAGATCTATACAGGTAAATTTAACCCAATTCAATATATTTCAAATCCAATTTAGTCCAATGCATATTTTTGTAAAATTACCATTTTAGCCCTATACTTTTAATATCTTTACAATTTAGTCCCTAGGCTCGAAAAATGAAGTTCATGCAATTTTTCCCCTACCCAAGCCTAGCCAATTTGTGAAATATGTGGGCTGCTTTACAAATAGCATAAGCCCTAGCTGGTGCTCGTGCCTCAAATCTCACAGTAAATTTTTTGTCACATCACGACTACCACTCACATTTCCAGGATTACGAGGTGGTCTACCTCCCTTCAGTCGTGTTGCTCGGTCTCATAGTTTGAACGTTCTCTTTCTCAAATTTCTCTGGACAATCTCTAAGATAGTGGTCTAAGAAACCACACCTGAAACACCCTCCGTTCTTCACCCGACACTCACCATAATGTGGTCTGTTACAGTGCTTACACTTGGGTCTGGCATCTCTAACAGTACCCACACTCATTACAAATGTAGCTTGAGGTTTTGGACTAGAGCGTCGGGTATCTCTGTCTCTACTTTAATGACCCACAGGATGTTCTTTTTATTTCTTTGATACTGACTAATAGAATTTCTCGATTATGAAACTCATTCCATCTTGTAACAGAATATTTCCCGTTGAACCATTTAGAATATCATTGGATACTCGGGATAGCTCACATATAGTATGCTAAATTGTAATCTGTTAATTCCTGTACATGTATGCTCATACGAGCTATGAATCGATATGCTCTCACGAGCTGTAAGCCAGTAAGCTCATATGAGCTAAGAATTGGTAAGCTCTCGAGAGTGGCAAATCAATAAGCTTATACGAGCTAAGAATCAGTAACCCTAATGATATGTCATTTGTATCCTACGAATTCCTAAGGTTCAATTGGGACTCAATAATCGTCGAACATCATCGGATATACGATCAATATTTATACATGGCACTTATACAAATCACATACATATAATTCAATTAAAACATATAAATGCTCAATTTAATTACAGGAACTTACCTCGACGAATATAAGTAGATACGAAGGCGATTAATTCGAGATTTTCTCTTTGCCTCAATCTAACTCCGTACGAGGTATGATTAGATCTATACAGGTAAATTTAACCCAATTCAATATATTTCAAATCCAATTTAGTCCAACGCATATTTTTGTAAAATTACCATTTTAGCCCTATACTTTTAATATCTTTACAATTTAGTCCCTAGGCTCGAAAAATGAAGTTCATGCAATTTTCCCCCTACCCAAGCCTAGCCAATTTGTGAAATATGTGGGCTGCTTTACAAATAGCATAAGCCCTAGTTGGTGCTCGTGCCTCAGATCTCACAGTAGATTTTTTTGTGACATCACGGCTACCACTCACATTTCCAGGATTACGAGGTGGTCTACCTCTCGCAGTCGTGTTGCTCGGTCTCATAGTTTAAACTTTCTCTTTCTCAGATTTCTCTGGACAATCTCTAAGATAGTGGTCTAAGGAACCACACCTGAAACACCCTCCGTTCTTCACTCGACACTCACCATAATGTGGTCTGTTACAGTGCTTACACTTGGGTCTGGCATCTCTAACACTACCCACACTCATTACAAATCTAGCTTGAGGTTTTGGACTAGACCGTCGGGTATCTCTGTCTCTACTAGAATGACCCACAGAAGTTGTAGAACTGTTGTGATGTTCTTTTTATTTCTTTGATACTGACAAATAGAATTTCTCGATTATGAAACTCATTCCATCTTGTATCAGAATATTTGCCGTTGAACCATTTAGAATATCGTTGGATACTCGAGATAGCTCACATATAGTATGCTAAATTGTAATCCGTTAATTCCTATACATGTATGCTCATACGAGCTATGAATCGATATGCTCTCACGAGCTGTAAGCCAGTAAGCTCATATGAGCTAAGAATTGGTAAGCTCTCGAGAGTGGCAAATCAATAAGCTCATACGAGCTAAGAATCAGTAACCCTAATGATATGTTATTTGTATCCTACGAATTCCTAAGGTTCAATTGGGACTCAATAATCGTCGTACATCGTCAGATATACGATCAGTATTTATACATGGAACTTATACAAATCACATACATATAATTCAATTAAAACATATAAATGCTCAATTTAATTACAGGAACTTACCTCGACGAATATACGCAGATACGGAGGCGATTAATTCGAGATTTTCTCTTTGCCTCAATCTAACTCCGTACGAGGTATGATTAGATCTATACAGGTAAATTTAACCCAATTCAATATATTTCAAATCCAATTTAGTCCAACGCATATTTTTGCAAAATTACCATTTTAGCCCTATACTTTTAATATCTTTACAATTTAGTCCCTAGGCTCGAAAAATGAAGTTCATGCAATTTTTCCCCTACCCAAGCCTAGCCAATTTGTGAAATATGTGGGCTGCTTTACAAATAGCATAAGCCCTAGCTGGTGCTCGTGCCTCAGATCTCACAGTAGATTTTTTTGTCACATCAAGGCTACCACTTACATTTCTAGGATTACGAGGTGGTCTACCTCTCGCAGTCGTGTTGCTTGGTCTTATAATTTGAACTTTCTCTTTCTCGGATTTCTCTGGACAATCTCTAAGATAGTGGTCTAAGGAACCACACCTGAAACACCCTCCGTTCTTCACCCGACACTCACCATAATGTGGTCTGCATTCTGAGTCTTTACACTTGGAGTGCAGCATCTCTAACACTACCCACACTCATTACAAATGTAGCTTGAGGTTTTGGACTAGAGCGTCGGGTATCTCTGTCTCTACTAGAATGACCCACAGAAGTTGTAGAACTGTTGTGATGTTCTTTTTATTTCTTTGATACTGACTAATAGAATTTCTCGATTATGAAACTCATTCCATCTTGTAACAGAATATTTCCCGTTGAACCATTTAAAATATCGTTGGATACTCGGGATAGCTCACATATAGTATGCTAAATTGTAATCCGTTAATTCCTGTACATGTATGCGCATACGAGCTATGAATCGATATGCTCTCACGAGCTGTAAGCCAGTAAGCTCGTATGAGCTAAGAATTGGTAAGCTCTCGAGGGTGGCAAATCAATAAGCTCATACGAGCTAAGAATCAGTAACCCTAATTATATGTCATTTGTATCCGACGAATTCCTAAGGTTCAATTGGGACTCAATCGTCGTACATCATCGGATATACGATCAGTGTTTATACATGGCACTTATAGAAATCATATACATATAATTCAATTAAAACATATAAATTCTCAATTTAGTTACAGGAACTTACCTCGACGAATATACATAGATACGGAGGCGATTAATTCGAGATTTTCTCTTTGCCTCAATCTAACTCCATACAAGGTATGATTAGATCTATACAGGTAAATTTAACCCAATTCAATATATTTCAAATCCAATTTAGTCAAACGCATATTTTTGCAAAATTACCATTTTAGCCCTATACTTTTAATATCTTTACAATTTAGTCCCTAGGCTCGAAAAATGAAGTTCATGCAATTTTTCCCCTACCCAAGCCTAGCCAATTTGTGAAATATGTGGGCTGCTTTACAAATAGCATAAGCCCTAACTGGTGCTCGTGCCTCAGATCTCACAGTAGATTTTTTTGTCACATCACGGCTACCACTCACATTTCCAGGATTACGAGGTGGTCTACCTCTCGCAGTCGTGTTGCTCGGTCTCATAGTTTGAACTTTCTCTTTCTCAAATTTCTCTGGACAATCTCTAAGATAGTGGTCTAAGGAACCACACCTGAAACACCCTCCGTTCTTCACCCGACACTCACCATAATGTGTAGTGCATTCAGGTGCCTACACTTGGGTCTGGCATCTCTAACACTACCCACACTCATTACAAATGTAGCTTGAGTTTTTGGACTAGAGCGTCGGGTATCTCTGTCTCTACTAGAATGACCCACAGAAGTTTTAGAACTGTTGTGATGTTCTTTTTATTTCTTTCATACTGACTAATAGAATTTCTCGATTATGAAACTCATTCCATCTTGTAACAGAATATTTCCCGTTGAACCATTTAGAATATTGTTGGATACTCAGGATAGCTCACATATAGTATGCTAAATTGTAATCCGTTAATTCCTGTACATGTATGCTCATACGAGCTATGAATCGATATGCTCTCACGAGCTGTAAGCCAGTAAGCTCATATGAGCTAAGAATTGGTAAGCTCTCGAGAGTGGCAAATCAATAAGCTCATACGAGCTAAGAATCAGTAACCCTAATGATATGTCATTTGTATCCTACGAATTCCTAAGGTTCAATTGGGACTCAATAATCGTCGTACATCGTCGGATATACGATCAGTATTTATACATGGCACTTATACAAATCACATACATATAATTCAATTAAAACATATAAATGCTCAATTTAATTACAGGAACTTACCTCGACGAATATACGTAGATATGGAGGCAATTAATTCGAGATTTTCTCTTTGCCTCAATCTAACTCCGTACGAGGTATGATTAGATCTATACAGGTAAATTTAGCCCAATTCAATATATTTCAAATCCAATTTAGTCCAACTCATATTTTTGCCATTTTAGCCCTACACTTTTAATATCTTTACAATTTAGTCCCTAGGCTCGAAAAATGAAGTTCATGCAATTTTTCCCCTACCCAAGCCTAGCCAATTTTTATACATATTTCACAAATTCTTTTACCAAAGTTGTTTATCTAACAACAACCATTCATTTTCTAACATCAAACTTTGAAACTCAAGCATGTTCATCAATGGTAAAACCCTAACAGTTTAATAGTTTCACGAATTAGTCCCCGGGCTAGCTAGATTAAGCTACAATAATCACGAAAACATAGAAATCATTAAAAAGGGATTAAAAATACTTACCTAATTGAAGGAATTAGGGTTGCCGAATGTTAAACACCAAAAATAGCTTCCTTCACTTTAAGTATTGGTTTTGAAATGAAATGGAGGATGATGATAATTTAGTTTTATTTTAATTAACCTTTTATTTACAAATTTCCAAAATTAACCTTAAAAACTAACCAAACTTTCAATAATGCCAAACCATGCTCATCTACTATCAACATTGGGCTAATTACCATAAAAGGACCTTCACTTTAAAGTCTTATAGCTATTTAATACCATTAGCTATTAGAACTCAACTTTTGCACTTTACGTGATTTAGTCTTTTTTATCAAATTAAACATGTAAACGGTAAAATTCCTTGACAAAATTTTTATACGGTAATATTATCATTCAGTTGACCATAAAATAATAATAAAATATATTTTATAACTTCAGATTTTTGGTCCCGAAATTACTGTTCTGATTTCACTAAAAATGGGCTGTTACATTTGGTATTGATACCTTTGCTCGAGTATTGATACTCTGGGTAAGTTTATCGATACATCAGGACAGGTACCGATAATTCTTGAGACTTTGATTTTTAATCGAGAAATAGAATTCAAGTTTGGTATCATTATTCCAAGTGGAATCGATGCCACTTAAAGAAAATATCGATACCTTAATGTCAGTATCGATACCTGCGGACCTGGTTTGAGAATTTTGCTGAGTGGACCTTATGCATGTTTTAATATGTTTATAAAGACTATTTAATGTAAGTTTAGCACATGACAATTATAACTAGCTAGTATAATTGACTTAAGACCGATGTGAATAAAAAACTGATGGATGTTTTGTTAGCATGAGCATTTACTTGTTGGTTATGACATGAGACTGTGGTGTGGCATCCTAATATTTGGGCTTAGCGACTAGGATGGGTATAGGGTGTTACAGTTAATTAAGGTACAATGACTAAATATTGAGAGGTTTTGGAACCCCATTCTTATGTTCATGAACCCAAGCATGATAATTGCGTCCACATCTTGGTTATTAGGAAACATAATGGTCGCGCTGAATTTCAAGGGGACCTTAGAGTTGGCTTGGCGAGTCCACTAGCCACTCCCCTCTGTCAAATAATCTATAATACCCTCCATATCAAAATCTTCAAACTTAAATAATTCTAAGGTCTCTAGGTGGTTTTGGGTATAATACAAGGCATCCTAGTATCGACAAATTTCTCAATGTGTAATCGGTACCTTTTTGCCCTGGGCAGTAACGCAAGTGATCACCTCATTATATTTCTTGCGATTCTCCCTATCTTTCAAGGAGGCATAAAACTCGTACGCAATGGCGTCAACTACCGGTTCAATCAAGGTTGTATAAAAATCATTCCAATGGTGGGATTGTACCAAATCCTATATTTCATTGCAAGCAGACATGGTGGGATTGAACTCATGCTCTTGTATAAATAAACGTCCACTCATTTGAAGAAAAAACCTTTCAAATTTCATGTTATAGAAGCAATTGGCATCGACATTACTTGGTGCCTAAGTGGAATGTTGTTGTTTTCGCAGTGCCATTTTCCAATTAACGTAAAATAACAACCCAAGTAATAAAATTGATAAATATCAAGCTTAAAACACGATACCTCAGGTAATTTTCGATGAAATTTGGCTTTTGATCGATGTGGAAAGACAAAAAAATGAAAAGATGCGAACTAAAATGTAAAGAAATAAAGATAACTTACTTATGTGAATCGAAGGGTGGGAGTGCGAAAACTCGAAGCTAGATTGCAAGGAATAGGTATGGCGACATCAAGAGGGTGTTGTCTCTTCTTTTGGTGTTTTAGATGTGTGTTTTTATCCCTAGAACCGGTGATTATAAATAAAATTCCACTGGGCTTTATGCCTAAAATGGACCAATTTTGGCTAAAAACACAAGTGTGATGCGCCACAGTTGTAGGGCAACACAATGCCCTAATATCACCTATTTTTGCTTCGAAGTGCTCATTTCACACCATAGCTTGTGCGTGGCATGCCAAGACACTTTAAATCAAGCATTTTTGCTTTGAAATGCATGTGTTGCTCCATGGCCTATGCATGGCATGACACAACGCTGCTCTTAGCCTTACGAGATGTATCAGTATCCTCTAGTCGTCTGTTCTTGTCCCCGTTTAGCTTCCTTTCATTCCGCTACATTCAAATTCTTGATTTCTCCTAATTGTAACATGTAATTACACTCTAAAATCTAACTAAAAATGAAAATTTAAAATTAATTTACAATACTTTTCAAGTTTATTAAAGTTCTATGTCATACTACTGGACTTGTCTGGCAATTCTCTAAACTTTACCATTAACTTCAATCGTCATTCACAACCATCTCAATTTTCCCAATTACTCCTTCTTCCACAAGAGCCTCGCCATTTGTCTCATTCTCTCGCTTTATGAATACCTACATGTGCACCACTCAGAAATGCCTTCGATCAAGGTCGTTAGGGATTAAATTAAATAACACGTAACATTCCTCCCTAAGTAATCCCTCACTTTGGGAACCGTGACCACATTTGAACACTTCTGTTTCATCATTAATTTTTTATAATAAGCACATTTCGCTTAATATCGATAATCAATTTAGAAGTGGCCAAAAATGGCCCACCCAACAAAATGGGGATTTCTTAATCTTCCTCAAAGTCGAGGACTGCAAAGTCAACGAGAATTATGAATCCTTGTACCTTGACCAACGTATCCTCGAGTACACCTTTTGGGTGCACCAAGGATTTATCAGCTAAGTGTAGTGTTATCAATGTATTTTTAAACTCCTCGAATCTGATTTTTCAATATATTGGTAGGGGCATTAAATTTATAATGGCCCCTAATCAGAAAGGGCTTTGCTACGATATTGATCCCCTATCTCTATTGAAATCCTAAAGCTACCCAGATCTTATAATTTCGGGGAGTATCTTTGTTATGCTTTGAGTTGAGATTATCAAATTAGGCACTGGTTCGATTACCTCCTCGATCAACTCATGGTACTCATCTTTTTCCTCCTCATCCATGAGTTTGTCGACCTCTTTGGGAAGCTCCTCTTCATGGGTTGGCTTGCTTGGTAACTTTAATTCCTTGCTCGATCATAATGCGATGGCCTTTACGTGCTCCTTTCCATCTCTCCAATGATTATTCTCCATATTGCTTGGGAGACTCTGGCCATTTTGTTTTTGAAACATCGGCATTAACTAGCTCATTTGGTCGCAGAGGTTATCCATTTGGGATTCGAGTCATCCACATTTAGCTTGGACTTGTTGAATGTCTATCTTCACTGTTTGCATCTCCCCCTTTAATCGATTGAATCTTTAACCAAATGCAACATGGTCATTTCCTACGGATCATTGTTACAATGGCGGAGGTTGGTAAGGAGGATTTTGTCAAGTTTGTGCTTGATTTTATCCTCCTTGGTTGCCTCCCCATTTAAAGTTGGGATGATCCCTTCAACCAAGATTGTAGGTGTTTGAATAGGTATCTCGACCCCTATTAACTATATAGCTCTCCTTGTAATAGCCCAAATTTCAGCGATGTCGAAAATAGTGGTTCGAGACCACCAAATCTGAAAAATGAACTCGTAGATTATATTATTTAATACTTATGAGCCAAATATATCTTTTAAAAGATTTTTGAAATAGTAAATTGTGTTTTATAAAAATTTATTTGGTCAAGAAATTGAAAAAAAAAGTATCGAGATATAGGTGTTATAAACTGAGCCATAAATATTTTTATAAATATTTACAGAGTGTCAATAAGGTAGTATTAAAATTTCGTTATAAAATTTTGACGTTTGGGTGATTAATTAAATAAAAAAGACTAAATTGAAAAAGGTGTAAAAATTGTTAGAAGGATTAAATAGCTCAATTGTCAAATGAGGAAGGACCTAAAGTGCAAATAAGCCCAAAAGAGATATTTGGGCGGCAATAGCTGAGAAAAATCAGGAAATGGGTGAAATAAAGGCAAAATTGGAAAATTGCCAAAATTAGCTAAAAAAAAAATGGGACCAAATTGAAATATCTAGAATTCTCTTCATATTCTCTTCATTTTCATCAGCTGAAAAATAGCCATGGAAGAGGGTTCAAGCTGGTTTTCATACTCTAGCTTCATGTAAGTTTAATTCTTGCTTTCTCCTTGAAATTTCTAAGATTTTGGACTTTTACAATTGGGTCCAACTTACTATGTTATTAGTTTTTGATTCCATGGCTAATTTTTAAAGTTGCTATGGATGAGTGCTGGAAGAATATGATGAATAAATATAGAATTGAAGCTTTAATTTTGATATATGATGATTTTATCAAGTAAAATTGATGGAAATTAATTTAGAACCTAATTATGAAAGAGTTTGGAATTAAGGTTTAGTGCTAAAGTTTTGATTTTCAGGGGTTATGAAGTAGTTTAAAATGATAGACTAAAGTATTAATTGAGAAAAATTAGTTCAATTGAGGGGTTAATTGAGCAAGGACTGAATTATATGAACTTGTTAGAATTTTAAATAGTATCTAATATAAAATTAGAACCGTAAACCAGGATCTATCATGTCAAATCATCAAGAATAAATCAAGAATAAAACTAGATGCAGAAGCGTACTTGAATCCATGAATTTCTTGAATTTTTACCGGATCTTGGGGATTTGATCTTCCAAATTAGCACACAAGAAATTCAGAGAATATTTGCTCTCTCTTTCCTAATGATAGGATATTAAAAAAGATATCTTGTGTATAATTTGGGGACCATAACCCTAATATTTTTAACCTTGGCATATTAATTCTAATCAAATTCTAATTAGCCCATCATTAATTAGAATCTTATTAGAAGAGTATCTAAACATATTTGACCCATACTTTATTTAATAATTAAAAGCCCAATAAAATTCTAACGAAATTAGATCACTTTTAATTTGGGCTAACCCATCATGATAGTAAATAATAACATGTAATTATCCTTATTATATATGTGATGTCCAAATTTTCCAACAATCTCCCACTTGGACCACATATATATACTAATTACTTTATAATTACATGTCATTATATAACCTTATGAGCTCAAAAAATTTACTATCATATCCAAAAGGTATTCCGAACAATCTCGTCCATTAATTATGTTAACATAGAACCAAGGCGACTTTCATTACATATATCGTAACTAAATCCATCCATGATCACGTATATTAACACAACCAAATGACATAGATCAAGTATGGATGTGTAGCATGGAAATTACATGCAATATGATCTAAACATGTCTATTTCCAACTGGTCCTCTTTAGTGAGATCAAACCTTACCAAAATCAGAGTGTGAATAAACCAAATAAACTTTATTTCTGCAGAAAATAAACTTAATATCTTTAAATTGAAAATGTGTATATAACATAAAAGCATTTAAAAAATACAAACTCCCACTAAAACCAAATATCCTTTAAATGACATTACACCCATATGAGCAATGTGCTCTTATAAAACCTTAGGGGTAGTTCCTTAGTAAACGGATCCGCAATCATGGAGTTTTTCCTCATATGCTTTATAAACACCTAACAACTCTGAAGTTTTACTTTAACAACCAGAAACTTAAAGTCTATGTGTTTTGACTTTGATGTGCTCTTGTTGTTATTGGAATAAAAGACTGCAATTTGTTTTCACAATTTACACTTTAGTGACAAAATCTTGTATCCACATTCCATCAAAATCAGAGTCTATATACCTGATGACCTCTAACTGATTAGACCTCCAATATGTGAGCATATAATCTTTTGTTCTCTAAAAATACCTTATAACCCTTTTAGATGCTATCCAATGGTCCAAACCAGGGTTGCTTAAAATATCTGCCTAACATCCCAACAATATACACAATATTCCAATGTATACAAACCTGAATGTACATTAGATTTTCCATTGCTAAAATGTAAAAAAAAATATCTAATGTATTTTTGTAATCTCAAAATCATTCTTAGGGCATTGATTGAGACTATACTTATTATTGACAAGTAGTATGTCATTAACATATAAAACCAAATATAGAACCTTACTTCCACTAAACTTATGGTATATACAATTATCAATAAAATTCATCTCTAAACTGAATGAGATAATCATTTGGTAAAATTTGTAATATTATTGACGAGAAGTTTGCTTAAGCCCATAGATGAAGTTCTTTGCAAATCATTAACTTTGCATCATTAGACACAAAGCTTTCTAATTGCACCATACAAATGTATGATCAATATTACCATTGAGAAACCATTAACTTAATATTTATCTGATGTAGCTTAATGTCAAAATATTCCACTAAAGCCATTATAACCCTTTCTCTAGTGGACCTTTTTAATGACATTCATTCTTGAGGTTGTTGAGTTTGTTCTTCTAGAACAATTACCTCATCTTGAATAGGGAGTTGTTCAACATTGTCTTTTTGAGGTTCTAGATTCACTTCTTAATCAATGATAGGTATGAGAACCTAAACATCATCAAAAGTGATAGTAGGAACTGAGTTAGAATTCAATTCCTCCTTAAAAGCAATGTCTCTAACCTTATTTCTCCCTCCAAACTCAACATCCTAAAAGATTGTTGCAATTCTCATCTAAAAAATATTCTTAACTGTGGGATCATAAAACTCATAGCCCTTAAATCGCTCAGTATTTCCTTGACCCTTATACTTTATAGACATCAAAGAAGTCAGAAGTGATGTCATTTCAACATTATCGTTTTTAGCAAAATGTTTCTCAATTTCGTTAAGGAAACTTTGGCCTGAGTAATCTTTTTAGATTCTTTGCCCCTAAAGGCTTCTAAAATGTTGTACTTCATGATCATTAGACTTATGCAATTTGAATGATCCCACCTCTCAAAATCCCTTTTAACATAAGGGGTGTTTTCTGCAGTAAGAGGTGTTGGTTGTTCTTCCCTTAGTGCAATGTCTATGTTCATACAACCAAACACTATAAGTAAGTGCCTTTTCCATTCATTGAAATTAGTCTCATTAAGCATGGATATAGAATTTATGTTAGCAGATATTGTGGTAGTAGAAGATGAGTTAGTTGAATATAGAACAAAAAATAAGCTCACATCAATGTTCATAAGTAAACAATAAATTCAAGATAATGGCTAATCCCATCTCAAGATACCAAACACAACATTAATATCAAGTCTTTGGATAGTAATATTAACAGTAAGCAGTACTCTTGTTGCAGCAATCGAACATTGACAATAAATTATGTCAAACAATGAATTAATCTTTGGACTAACTTATTGCTCTCATAAAATATCTTATAATTGTCACACGTTTATCATGACAGATGTCATTGAAATTCTGCCAAATATTAACTTACCTTTGGGTCAATTAATAACGCATGAATCACAAAAACATATAATCATCTTAATATTTCAAATAAACTAATCTACACAAAAGAGGTCACTTTAGCGGCATTTTGTTTCAACTAATTTATTTAAAATATTAGACATCCTTAATTAAAAGCCAAAATCTGAATTTATTTGTTTCAAAATATTTACCTTAATTTCATCTTTCAAACAAATTAAAAGATAATAATATATATTTATATATATTTATCCCAAAACAACATACAGTGATATTGGCAAATATAATAATAGCTGAATAAATCAAAATAACCTCACCTAAGAATTTAAATTTAAAATAATTTGAATAAAGGAAAACCTCATATCAAGATATCGGACACTCCATTAATATTTCATCTTTGGACAAAATATTAACTTGTAAGTGATATCTTGGTGGAATAATCAAACATTGACAATAAGAACACGTCGAATAATAAATCTTCCTTTGGGCCAATTTATTACTCACATGTAAAACTGAATAACCGTCACATGTTTATCACCATAGTTGCACATGTAATATTATTAACCTTCATTTGGGTCAATCAATATTAACATAACTTAAGTTACATGCACACAAACTTTTATATTTTAAAACAAAATAATTTATACAAAAAAAAATCACTTTGGTGACTTTTTGCTTCAATTAAGTTATTTTAAAATATATATATAAACATACCAATATTTAAATTTAAATTTCCCCAATAGTCAAATGTCAAAACTATATATATTAATTGCTTTATAGACTCTGAAATAACCCAAAATAAGGTTGTCTTAATAATGCAATAAAAAACCGAAAACCTTAGTTTTTTTGACTATTTATTTTCTTCTTCTTCTTTTTTTGTTCCAAAATCATATATGTCAAAACCAAACAGAAATAATGTAGTGGTTCAAAGCCAAATAATTAACAAGCACATGTATTCATAATTTTGGCATGGATAAAAACACCAAAGCAATTCACGCATATACATGTATTCATAATCAAATAGAAAAACTTACCCTGAATTTACCATGTAAATCCAAACTTGTATTTATGATTAAATAGAGATTCAAATGAATACTTGAAATAAAAACTTCAAGTCAATATATCTCATACATAAAACCATAATAGTTGACATACCCCATAATTCATACCATAGACTAATATATATATATGTTTATATCTTGGCAGCATAGAAAATTGAAATTCATCGACTAATATTAATAACTTAAAAATAAACAATTATGCCAAGAAAAGGAATCAAAATAGGCGGCACAATTGGTAAATTTCAACCGCAACTATGATGCAAAACATTAAGCATTAAAGATTAATTTATCTTGCACCAAAGCACCCATAAAATTGAATATATAACCATAAAAAAATTTAACTTCAATAATATCCATCAAAACTTAATTTCACCAATTTAACTATAAAATATATCTTATTGAATAATGGTTATAAACACCTATTCACGCCAACTATAATCATGCATTAATCCTCAAAATCATTGATATGCATATAATATATATACACACATAATATATACACACAATTATAATAATATAAAAATAATATTGGCTTGCCTTACATATTTCATGTAAACTCAATTTTATATTCATGACTAAAGACATTATTATAAAACTTCTTTTATACGCACAAATACTTAAAAAAATCCATAACCTTAGTATAAGAATAACCTCAAATTATATGAAAGCCTTTATATGCGCAACTACTTATAAAAATTCATAGCCACCATATTAAAAAAAAATCCCAAATATTTTAATTTTAGTCGGGTTCCATAGGGACTAAAACTTATATAAAATAATTATAACAGAAACCAAAACTAATCATTCGTATATATGAATTAAATTCAATGGTGAAAATAATTCATCATGAATAAAGACCAAAGAAATTCCATATATATTCAACTAAAATTTGTGTGAAAAGTTGTAAGTCTGTAACTTTAATTTAATAATGACTTTAACCAAATTTATAAAATAATTGTGTGAAAAGAAGATAAAGAAATTTCACATATCAATTTTTATCAATTGATTATAAATAAACCTTCATCTTTCGAATAGCATATGCAAATATTAAACTGGATTATATTTATAAAACCTTAAAACTTAATCAAAACCCAAAAATTTATCAAGAATCTCAAAGATTCAACATAATATATAATTAAAATATCAAATCCATAAAATTAAAAAATAAAAATGAATCAATCTAAAATTAATAAAGAATCAATTTATTCTCAATGTTCAACATGACAAAGCTCGGATGCCACTTGTTAGAATTTTAAATAGTATCTAATATAAAATTAGAACCGTAAACCAGGATTTGTCATGTCAAATCATCAAGAATAAAACTAGATGCGGAAGCGTACCTAAATCCATGAATTTCTTGAATTTTTACTGGATCTTGGGGATTTGATCTTCCAAATTAGCACACAAGAAATTCAGAGAATACCTGCTCTCTCTTTCCTAATGATGCGATATTAGAAAAGATATCTTGTGTATAATTTGGGGACCATAACCCTAATATTTATAACCTTGGCATATTAGTTCTAATCAAATTCTAATTAGCCCATCATTAATTAGAATCTGATTAGAAGAGTATCTACACATATTTGACCCATACTTTATTTAATAATTAAAAGCCCAATAAAATTCTAACCAAATTAGATCACTTTTAATTTGGGCTAACCTATCATGATAGTAAATAATAACAGGTAATTATCCTTATTATATATGTAATGTCCAAATTTTCCAACAAAACTGTGAAATTTGGGGTAAAATGGAAATCAACATTTTGCATTAAAATTGTTTTTGATAGTAGCAGTAGTATAACTTTGAAAAATCACCAAAAATTTTAGAAATCTAATGAGAGGATGAATAAAATATAAAATTAAATCCTATTGAGTCTAGTTTCTTATAGAAGAAACGATGTAAGCAATGGAATTGTAAATCATGAGATATAATAAATTTTGTGAGACAAGGTCAGAATGATTTCTGGTTCCTCTGTTCCGACTTTAAAAAATCATAAAAAATTTAAAAAACATAATTATGGGCTTAAATTTATATTTTTAGAATCCTAAATGAGTATATTTAATAATATTATTCTAATCCCGTACAAGGAGATAATTAACTTTTAGTGAAGAATGGTTGAAACTGTCAAACAGCAGAACAGAGGTGACTTTAAAGAATAAACTGTACTTATTGGCTAAACCAAAAATTCTGAAAATTTTATGGTAAGAATATATGTAAGTTTAGTTTTAGATAAAATTAGCGGATCTTAATTTGGAGCTCCATAGCTCAATTTAAAAATAATTTAGTGACTATGACACGGATGGACAACTTTGAAATATAAATATAAGTAAATAGTAAAATTTTATATAATGTTACTTATAGGCATGTCATATACATTAAGGATGTGGAATGGAGAGGAGGAGGAGGAAAATATGTGAGTGATAAATTGATCACAGGCTCGATTATATTTGGTAAATGTTAAACTTTGTTAAAATGAAAAATGTTATAAATTCATGTTTGAATTAAATGTTATATATGTTAAAGAATAATTTGAATATTTGATATTGCCTAATAAATGAATATTAGATATTGCTTAGTAAATGTTAAGCCAAATATAAAAAATATATATATGCTATAAGTGGAACATGTGTGAAAGAATGTGGTAAGTATTTTCATGGTTATTATTGAGCTCATTCACATGAATCTGTCATTTGAAATTGTGATAGACAGGAAGAAATAGTGAATGGCATGCTTATGTATGGTTATATGTATTTATCTGAAACACAAGAAGATGATGGTTATATATTTGATATATGGAGACATGAGACTGTGATATATGAACATGGAATATATTTTATAAATTTGTTCGTTCATAATTATAGAATTGTGCAACTCAAGTGTACTATTTGTATAAAGATAGTATTTCAAATGATTTGATGAATAAAGCTCTAATGTGAGATAGTCTGAAATCAAGACAAATTGTTATGAAAGCGTATTTAAAATACATAGATATTATTGTTATAACTTAAGTGAATAAATGATGTGTAAAAGTATATGCATATGAGAAATTTAATGAAAGTTGAGCCCATACATGTTTCTTGATATTTATATGAATTATATGACTAACAATGTGATAAGAATATGTATTAGGGCTCATGATCAATTTGAATAATTATGCTTTGCATAATTATGTTGAATAGAGAGAAGCGGTAAGTTAATTATCATGTTATACGAATTTATTAAATATTACATGTTTACTTTGTTTTACTTTTTCCCCTAATTAATAATGATTCGATAAGCTCCGGTAATGTCTCGTACCCTGTTCCAATGACAAATACGGGTAGTAGGTGTTACACTCCTCATCCGATTGGTTCTTCGAATGTGGCTCCACTCTCATCGGCTTGATGGATGTTTCCAAACGGTTAAGCTTTTCCAAAATTTGTTGGAATCAATCACTGTCATTTTCTTTGTTGACCGCTTTCACCATTTGGTGCTTATATTTTTACATAAACCTCTCGTTGGGCCACATGTATGAATTCATGGCCATACCCTCAATGATTCTTTATACTTGTTTGTACGTATGGAACATGAGAGATCAGTCGGATGCTCCATCTAAGCTAGACTTGATGTGTCCATCAACACTGTTATAAAAATTTTGTATATGGAATCATGCTTGTAGTCCATAATGTGGGCACTTCTTTAGCATTATCTTGAAACGCTCTCACATCTCATACAGGGATTCACCTTCGTATTGTTTAAAATTGGCGATTTCTCGCCTCAACTAAATGGTTCAACTAATTAGGAAAAATTTATATAGAATTTTTTTCCGCTAGATCGTTCCATGTGGTGATGGAACCCGGTTCTCATGAGTCTAACCAATCAGCCACATTGTCGCACAATGAGAATGGGAATAACCGAAGACGCATGGCATAATCGGATAACCCATTGTATTTGAAGGTGTCGCATAGTAGAAGAAATTGTTTTAAGTGTTAATTCGAGTATTTAATCATGTTCCTTTTGAACTGCAATGTGTTTTGGATCATCTGGATAATAGCCGTGTTGATTTTGAAATTATTGGCATTAATCGTCAACCTTTCTATGCTTCCTCGCACCGTGTCTAGTTTAGGTAGGGCGTACTCGCGCAACGTCAACTGAGCCATTGGGACTTCTTCCTGATTATTTCCTTGTTGGTCTCGTAGATCCTCAAATAACATATTCCCCGGGGTAAGTTAATTATCGCGGGTGGGTCGATATTCATAGCTTCACAGTTGCGCCTGAGTAGTTGCTCTAAATCTAGATATGGTTTGATTGGAGTGCTAGAGCTTTGGGTCATAAAGAACCTGAAAAGAAAATAAAAATAAACAAAAATTAAAAATTGTATCTATAGGTCTTAACTTTCTTATTTATCTTATTAATTGTAAAAAATATATTTTCATGATTTATTGCCGAAACCTCTCCGACAACAGCGCCAACAACTTGACTGCCTATAAACGAGTTATCATTTATAGTAAACTATAACACCAAAAATATAAGAATTTAAAATGGTGATGTCTATAAGTGCACGAGTCGAATTGTAAAATAGTTTAGTAAAACAAAATACTTGGAAGTTTTCTGATGATCGTACTTAAGGGAGGATGGAATAAATTATGAAAACATTTTTACAATAATAAGTCTAAGTAGTAGTAATTAATTCCTATATTGAAATAAACCATAAAATAGATAATTGGAATAAAAATAAATAACGAAAACAAACAATCAATAAAAATAAATAAACCAATCAGGAAGATTAACTCGCTTCAAAGTTTGTAATTAACTTCGGATTAGTGTTTTAGGGTGGATTAGCTACCGATTAACCAATTATTACCTCCCAACCTCTAATTCACTAATCGATTGGTTGATACTCACTTATCTCCCGACCTTACTTTCTCAACTAGGATAAATTACAGTTTACTCGGTTCGACTTATCTCCTGACCTCGTCTACCCTATAATAACTTACTAGGGCTATCAATCCTAGTGGTTTAAGAATACGTAATTCATACCAACTAACCCCTCTCAAGAAACCCTAAATCCTTTGTTAATCACATCCTCATCCACTTGTTAAACTTCCCTAAGGGATTTAGCCACTCATGTTATTCATAATCTCTATCTCAATTGAACAAACCATGTGAAGAACACGATTGTTTCGGAAGAAAAACGAGATTTGAATAATCGTAGATTTGATATTGAATGGAGAACGGAGTAGCAAATCTCTTAATTGGAATAAAGAAATAAATCGAATGCAAAGAACAAGTAAACTGAAATACTTTGATAAAATAAATAAAGTCTTGGATCAAAACTAATTCCAGGAAGAAAAAAACTAGATTATGAAAAGCCGAAAGAAAACTAATCTACTTCTACTCCTAAACTACTAGGGTTTTTTATTGTGTCCAGGATGACTTTTTTACATCAAACCCCTAATGACTAATTTATAGAAGTGTTAGCAGCCCAAATTAGGCCTTCAGCGCGTCCTAGGATTTCATATAAAGTTGTTTTCGTGAACGAAAATAACCCCGACATACTTGGGCAGGAAATCGACCTGTGTCGCACCATACAATGTCTATGGTGCAACACCATAGGTGAAATTTGTCTTGTGTCGTTCATTTCGTGCTTAGACATCCTTGGAAGCTTGTGCATCACTCGTCCCTTGCTTCTATGTCAATTGGGCCTTTAAATCTTCATCCTACACACTCAATTACACATATTAGCACTACCTAAGGCCCGTGTTGGCCTATTAAGTCACAATATATATAAAATGTGTTAAAAGAACTTATTTTACTAATATTTAATCCTAAGTTTAAATACCGAAAACATAATATAAAATGCTAAATTGCGTAGAAAACAACCTCCTTAAGTGCGGAAATAAACCAAATAACTACTACATTTGACGATAGATCAATTACCTTATTGAAGATTTCTCTCTCTAGCTTCAATTTCTCTTTCAATACCCATATAAACCCTAGCTGGAAATATAAAGTTTTAAGAATAGTTTTCCACTTATTCTTAACAAAAGATTAAAGGTGGAGGTTGAGGTCTTGTGAAAATTTAAAAAAAAAAAAGGAAGAAAATGAAAAAGAAAAGAAACCCCATAAAGGAGCAGCTCAAAAGGGAGATGAATGAAAAAAAAATTGCCTTTTCTTTCCTTTTTATAATACAATTTAAGACCAAGTCAAACTTGGTTAAAGTCCAAGTCAAAGTTTCTAATATGCGGTTCACATTCTATCTCTTTAAAATAATCACATCCAATGGTCCATACTTTTTCCAAATATCAAATGTCTCTTCATAATAATATTTTAATATTTAATTTTTGAGAAATGATCAAAATGCCCTTATGTGAAAATTTTATCATTTTACCTTTTCACCTCTTATTTCACATTCTTCACAAAAAATTAATATTTATCAAACTCAAATATCATAATTAAAATTTAAATATTAATAATAGTCTTTTTCTTAGAAATTACACTTTTACCCTTCTTTTGATAAAAAATAAGAAATTTATAATTTAGTTCTTGTACTTTCAAATCTTTTTTCATTTTAGTCCAAAAATGATTTTCATCACATCAATACACATTCCAACTTATTCTCATGCCAGGATAATCAATAATAGCTCATATTTACTCTTTTTTGTCAAACTTGCATTTTAAACCTCCAACTTTTTAGAATGTACAATTTAATCCTTTTTTCCACATTTTCACATCCATAATACTCTGCATTAATTTTCAATATCCAATATTAATTTTACATTCATAAAAATTCTCTATCTGACTCATTTTTCATTTCTCGAAATTTCACTATATTCAGTCTCAGAATAGTGACAGATGTTATACCATAAATTTTGGGGTGTTACAGTTTCCCTCATTGATCTTTCAAATTCTACTACTACTACGAAAATATATATATATATATATATATATATCTTCTGATTGAGGATATACCTAAACATGAATAACCAGAATTGAAATACTCAAGCAAGTGGAATAAAGGCCAATAGGTTGCATTAAGGTTTAAAGCTAATGAAAAGGATGGAGGGCCTAAGTTTGAGTAAGATCAGGAAACAAATGTCCACTCATTGCAACTTAGGGAACATCTGCAATGGATCAAACTAGATT
Source organism: Gossypium anomalum (assembly GCA_025698475.1). Classification (NCBI taxonomy): domain Eukaryota; kingdom Viridiplantae; phylum Streptophyta; class Magnoliopsida; order Malvales; family Malvaceae; genus Gossypium; species Gossypium anomalum. Next base: position 39,819,764 of record CM046961.1, on the reverse strand, counting down.
AATTGCATATCTTTATGCAAAGGTAGCTTGTATTAACTAGCAGCTAAGCTCACTAAACAGGTTATTGTGTTCATTGAACAAACAAATAAAGCTTCTCAACAAGCATAAGAGTCGAGCAAATCGTTATAAGGCCTACATCCTTGACCCCAACACTTTTAACTTCTTTTGGAATATTTTTTCATAAAAGGGGAGATAAGAGTTGCAATGGTTTATGGATTTGAATATTAGTGTCAGGTGGGAGAGCTTTTTTTGCCATTGTTGCTAGAATGATGTTGGATACTTGTGTTTGGTTGGTTTTCGGCTAATAATATTTTCTTTTATATTTTTATGATGGATTTATGAGGTCTATACTTAATTTTGGATGGCTAGAAACTCTTCTTGTGTTGGTAGTAATATTGTGATTAATGCTATGAATTTTATTGTGATGATGATTGGTTTCAGAGTTGATTAGTTGAGTTTCAAAGGTAGAGTTTCATCTTGAAGATGCCGCATGATTATGATTATTTTGCTTGAGAAATTGCTGTAGAGTTTTTGGTCAGAAATGCTAAAGACGAGAACATTAATATTGCTAGTTGCATTGTTAATCGCAACCCAATGTGCAGTTGAGAATTGTGTAGCTAATTTTATATATCGACAGGTTGTAACTTGAATATTTTAGTTATTTTCATAAATCTTTTTAAGGATATCGAGTAACAATTAATTAAATTGTGATTGATGATAAATTTCGATCAATTAAAAATATTACTTAAAGAATTCTAATGTTAACTACTTACTTTATCTAAAAGATGTTGCAATTGAAAATTTTAAAAAGAAGAATATCTATCTTTATTTTATGTTTTATCAAATATTCACTTGGCATGGCTTAATCATTCCAGCTAGAAGTTTACAAGTTAGATAATACCTATATATATAAGGACTTTATCTTTTATAATTTGTGCAAGTTAAAATAGCACAACTCCATTTATTATAGAAACTTTTTGTACGATAAAATACTTCGTGAATAATTTGTCATATTTAAGTTGTAATTAAACTTTCAAGGCAAAAGTTTAGTACTAGATTAATTTTAATTAAACATATATGATTAAAATTACAATTTAATGAACGAATTAAATTTAAATCACGACTTGTACTACTAATTTATATCAAGATACTCTTTAAACAAAATCCACAATTTTTAAAAAAGATATATTTTATAGTTATTTTCCACTTCCAATTGTTTTTTCACTAGAAACTTAATTTATAATTCTCAGGCATCTGTATTCTTTTTGTCAAATTAAAATTTGATTGTACCCGATGCAGGTTGAAAGATTTTCTGCATATGAAAAATGTGTTTCCGACAGTTGAATTCTCTCATCTATTACCTAACCCGGAGTATCTCCCACCATATTTGCTTCTTTGACTGTGGTGCTTATTACTGCTCCCAAATTTGAGAGGTACAACTTGCTCAATATATGATTTTCCAGGAAAATTCCTTTTCTCTTTGGGGAGGGGAAGAAGCTCTGGTACCCAAAATGCCACGTGCTCTCCATCTGGATCATATGTTTGTGCCTGAAAATTTCTTCATCTTAATTAATCACAATAATGAACAGCTACAAAATCTGTAACGCTCAACAATTCCCCTCCCACTATTTCTCGGCTATAATTTATCCACACCCTTGCCTCCTACACAGTCATACTAACTGACGTTGGCAAACTTATGTAAATACACACAGAAAAAGTGCACTTACTTGTTTTGGGATGCTAAAATACCGATCTTCTCTAGTGTCATTTCCAACTCCTGAAAAGAAGGAACATTATATAATGACAGGATATAAGACTTGTCATTTTCCAAAAGAAAGATTGAACAAATGAGTTAACAATTTAATCGAGAAAACTGCTTGGTATGTATCTTTCACAGTTTTTCAACTGCTAATAACACAAGAAATATATAAAATATAATATTAGGTTAGAAAATATCTTAAGACTAGTTGATGCTAAGAAAGGTAACGCTAATCACCTGCACCGTAGGTCCAGTTTCCGTAGTTTGAACACGGGTCGTAATCTAGAAGACATGTTTCAAACCATTCTGCTCCCATGCGCCAGTCAATTCCCATGTCACGAACAAGAAAAGAACATACTATCTGCAGGCCATTGATCATGTTGAAAACATGTTTAACAGCTTCTAGGAACTCCAAAAACAAAGATGCTAATTTAAGGATTTGAAAACTGCTGCCGGTCTACTATTCTACAGGAGAGGAAAAAAAAAAAAGTTTACCTGCCGGCCACGATTTGACATAAATCCAGAAGCTGATAGTTCCTTCATGTTTGCATCTACTAGGGGATAGCTACAAATTTGTAAAATTCTAGTAAATACATGATAAAAGCATAGATATGATAAAATGAAACGTCTACAGGCACGAAGCATATAGGTAGAAAAAAACAATATACCCAGTGCAGCCATTTCTCCAGGTTTCAAACAATTTTTGGTCTTGATGCCACCTCTTTTCCACTTTTCTTGGGCCACCTATATTACCCAAATTTGTCAATCAGTATGAAATGACTACCGGTTCAATCGCATTTATGGAACATTGTTAATACTATCAAAGATTGTAATTGGAGGCCTTTTGAGGAAAATGTGGCAAAATGTCTCCATAAGCATTAGTAAACTCCTACAGAAATTAAACTAATTTCAATCTTTACCTAAATGGAAAAGGGAATTTCCATATTTAATCGAAATGAATCTGAAGTAATCCCTCCATATCAATTCAAACAATACCCTGCAACAATGTCCATAGATATTGAGGAAAGAAAAATAAGATTTTAGTGAAGATCAAGCCTCATATGAGATTAAACAATAGATGCCATCCCAATCATGTATATTCCATTTCACAAACTGAAATTTCAAAATTCATCAAGTTTTCTGCCAAGAGCTAGAGCAATAGAAGGTACCAGTATGTGGAGTCATTTGCTAGCCTTTCCTTTTCATATCTCTTTACCTAATAGTATTAATCAGCATACCTGCCTGAGTTATAATCATCGTCTTCATTATATAACATGGTTATTCAATAGCATCGCCGGGGATGAATTAGCAAGTTTTGCTACCTCTTCATATATGAACCGAGGAGAGAGACTTCCTGAAGCAAGCCATGGAGAAAACTTTGTTGAGTAATCAGGCCCTAACATTCCATTCCTTGTCTCCTTGTATATTTTTAACAAGTCCTATATAAGCATGCAAGTGAGACTGATTAAGAAGGCAGCATAATCCAAGCAATTTCTATTTTTACCTCACTAAATCAATTATTCTACGATTCACATAAAAGTAATAAGCCAATTCATCTTGCCTTGTTCCAGAAGTATTCTGTAACTCTGCTCAATGCAGCCGTTTCACCTCCCAAAAATCTCATTCCTTTTACAACCTTTCATAAATGGGGATAGAAATCACTGTAAGCACTAACATTCTCAATGATTATAGCATACAAATTTGTTCAAGTAGTATATATGACATGTCAACTTGCCTTTTCAGAGTGAAGTCCAAGCTGCTCAACTGAAGGAATAATTCCCCAATCATCAACACTAGGAGGTGGACCGAGAGATGTTGGAAGTCTGATGCACCCTCGGATGGTGCATTTGGCTTCGACGGACTGAAAGTAATAACTTTGTTAACAAAATCTAATGTGAAAAGCCTCAATGTAATCATTCACACTAGATTAGACTATAATGAACCCAAAATGATTACAACTTAGCATCGTGCCTTACGGAACTGAGTATATACATCTGGCAAACTGCCGACACTGAATGGAAGGTCATCTAAGTGATACAAAGTGCTGCCCCATATAAGTTGTAGCTTAGGGCTGTGGGTTGAACTTGACCTGCTAGAATTCCCTTGGGCAGGTGATAACACCACCTGTCTCAGACCTCGTGCAACCGATCTTTCAACTTGTAGCTCCTCGGAGCAAGTTTCTTTATGAGCATATACCTGAGCAGAGTAGTCTTGGAAGTGAGCAGTGTGTAAACACGATGGCTTAGTAATTCTAAGGCATATAGACATTATTGTGGTAGGCAGTACTTAACTGTGTGAGCTCCAAAAGCCTTTGTAAGAGAAGGTAGAATGTCCTCTGGTTTCCCATGTTGAATGAGAAGATTAAGGCCCTTCTTCATCAAATTTTTCTTCAAATCAGCCAAGCATTCAATGATAAATTGTGCTCTCAAAGCTAGCACGAAAAAAATGGAAAACAAAAAGAAATGAGGCCCTTAATAAGACTACGAGAATTGCTTCATGTTAGGCTGAGCTACTAAACTAAACGAATGATTTGATGTCAAAGCCAATTTATGATTATGGCCAGTCAATATTTCAAATCAAACGATAATATCCAAAAAGGAAAGCAAGAAACAACAACCCAGAAAGCAGGAAGAAAAGTGATACCTCCAGTCTTAGGGAAACCAAAGTAATAGGTGGTCTGAAAGAGACGAGGATCGATGCAGTAAACAGGCAAAACAGCCTGGGAAGAAACCCAAGCCTTAAACAAAGCCTCGTTGTCTAACACCCTCAAATCATTCCTAACCCAAACAATGGAAACCCCTTTCCCATTCCTCTTCGCTGTGTTTGATGAGTACCTTTCAAAGGTCTTGTCCGCAGTGCTGTCCATTTCATGGGAGTCTAGCCCCGGAACCTGGTACACTGCTGAGGATGCAACAGATTGGGGTTGGGATTTTGAAGCCGAGCTCATGATCCGGAACCTAATTTGAGTAGAATAAATGAGTTTTTTAGTATGCCAAAGTGAAAGCGAGGAGGGAGGAAGAATGATATTAACAGCCATATAGCGAGTAGTTGGAGTTTCTAGTTTTATAGTTTCTAACTCTAGCTGGCAAAGCAAATCTTTAAGGACTTAAGAAGTTGACACGTGGACATGATAGACGTGGCGTTCTCTGAACCAGAGGATAAGTCTTAATTGATTTGTACCATCGTCGCCTCTGCCAGTCTTTGGAGAGCAGAACAGAACAGCAGGTTACATTACAATGGTTGAATTACCTAGTTGATACCGGGGTGAATTCACGAAAAGAAAATTTAACATCAGAATTAAATTATATATTTTTATGATAAATAAAATTATAATTATAATTTTTATAATTTATATTTTTATAATTTTTAAAAGATCCTATTTGTCTCTTTAGATTTGTTACTGGTTGATTCTTAATTTTTACAACACATTTATTTTAGTCATCAAAATAAAATTTTTGTAATTTCTTCGCTCAACTTTTAAGGTGTTTTTATCTTTACACACTACATAATATTTATACTTTCATTTTAGTTATTCAATTTTTAAATCGCCCTCATTTTGGTCATCTAAATTATTTTTTAAAGTATTGATCTATATAAAAAAATTAACTAAAGTGAAAAACAGTAGAAACTAAAATAATACATTAAAAATTATTAAATTATACTTGTTTACCCATTTTTGAAAATTCTAAATTTCTTTTTTTAATATTAAGAAATTTTAATTTTAAAACATCAAAATCAAGTAAATAGATTATTGAAAAAAATCATCTCTTAATAGTGACAGTCAATTTGTTACTATAAAAATGAAATTAATTAATTCAATGTCCTAAAAACTAAAATTTTATTTTTCAACTCAAATAACTTATTTTTAATAATTGTCTACAAAATCCGAATTTATTTTGATTATATGATCTTGAATCTTGGGTGCTAAGTTAAAAACAAAGAATAATCATTACAATTAATTTAATTAATTAATTTTATCTTTCATGCCAAACAAAACCTACAAATAATTTCATCATTATTTTACCCAACAAGCAATTAATTTAATTAATTGCACGAATTTTTCTTTGCTTTTAACTTAGCACTGAAGACTCAAGAATATGTAATTAAAAGAAATTTTAAGTTTTACAAACAATTATTAAATATGAGTTATTTAAATTTATTTTATTTAGCATAATCTGTAAACATAAAATAAAATTTTAAAATTTAGAAGAGATTAAATTAATTACTTTTTTAATTTATTATTATAGTAACAAACCGGTTGACATTATTAAGGGATAAAAAATTTTCAACAATTTATTTAATTGATTTTGATATTCTGAAATTTAAAAATTTAAAATTGATAAAAAAATTTTAAATTTTTCGACAACAGAATAAACAAATGCTATTTGCCAACTTTTTAATGCATTATTTTAGTTTCTTTTTCCTTTTCACTTTAATCCGTAAAATTTTTTTTTATCTAGATCAAGAGTTAAAAAAATTATTTCTTTGCGACCAAAATGAAAACGACCTAGTGCCTTGGGTTGCTCATAGGAGCCCGCAACCATGGCATATTTGTGTGATCAATCATGTTTAAGAGAGGTCATTTGGCCAAATTGGATTGGTCCATTGCTTGGAAAGATTAAAAGTCCATCTACAAAACATTGTAAATATGAAATGTGATTTTAGAATATATGTAATCTTAAATATGATATGTAATATTAGAATATATGATTTTGTAATCTTACAGATTTGATTTGTAGATAGTTTTTAATCCTAACAATTGATGTATTTTGATCTATGCCATTGATTTTGGGGGGACTCGACTATAAATAGAAGTTTCTCCCCCTCATTGTAATTCATTCATTGAGTAATAAAATTCTTGAAAGTATTCACTCAAACATTCTCTCTAGTGTTCTTGCTTTTTTGTGGCTTTGTTCATCTTTCAAGTTCTTTTCAACTTTTGTGTTGTTTCCACTTTGTTCTTCATTAGTGCCTTAAAGGAATTCTGTTGAATCTCAATTATTGGGAGTTAGGTTGACTTAGACATTTTTGGAGCGAAAAAACTGCCTAAGGTTGCACGGATTGCAATGTGAAAAATCTAAGTTCGTGACACTAAAAGTTGAATGATCAAAATAAAAGTGTAAACATAATATGTGCATGGTTTGACGTGTACAATTAACCACCATTAATGATTTAATACTTGGGTGACTAAAATGAAAATGTCCTAAAAGTTAGGTGACCAAATTACAAGGATTTTGAGTGTTCAATTGGACAATTTACCCCATTACATAACATACGATAGGTTTGACATTTGAGCTAGCTTTGGTTCCTTTGGCATATGAGTGCGTAAAATTTGGTTCGACTCGAAAAAATTAAAAAAAAAAATAAATTTTGAGTTCAACGAATCGAGTTAATCGAGTAATTCGAGTTACTCAAATTTTTGTCTTGAATTTTGAATTTGAATCGAGTTTAGTTTTTGAATTCGAATAAACCAAATACTAAATTATAATATTTCACATTTGTACTCCAAACCCCCCCAAACCTTTTTACTTTCTCCCTCTCACTTTCCCCCTAAAACTTTTACTCTCCTCTCATCTCCCCTCCTCGATCTTCCCCAAATTTATTTTTAAATATTTCTCCCTCAAAATTTTACTCCCCACGTTTACTTTCCCTCCAAAAATTTACTCCTTTAACCCTGAAAATTTTTTAATTTTCTCCTAACTTCTCACCCAAAAAAAAATTCTAGACCTAAATAGTAACAATTTTATTTATATCTACTATTTATATTACTAAATCAAATTTCACATTTTGTACTATTTATATTATTAAATTGTTTAATCATATTAAATCTTTATAAATTTCTATTAAAATTGAATTATTGATGTAATAAAATATTTGTGTTAAAATTTTATGTTGGTATCAATTTTACATATTATCTTGTAAGATAATTTTTATTAAAAAATCACATTTTTTACATTTAATCTATTTTTTAATTTCAAAATACATAATGATAAGAATCAAAAGATAATTGAAACATCTAAAGTAAAGTAGCTAACACATATATAAAAGATTAATTAAAAAATTACTATATAAAATATTAATAAATAAATTACAAGGGGATAAAAGTTAATAATAAATTTGATTACGGTGGACAAATTTGATTACGGTGAGTGACAATAATTATAAGAACTCAAAGTCATTTTTCTTAATTTAACTCGAATAAATATATTCGAATTCGATTCAAATTCCATCTCAATCGACTCGATTCAGAAAAATTTCAAATCAAGTTAAACTAATAAAGTATAATTCTTTAACTCGGTTAACACAAAATTTTTTCATTCAATTTGATTCGATTCGGTCAAACGCTTGGGGATAAAAGCCTCCTATCTCATGTCCATGTATATATGACCATTGCCCATGGGGCACAATGAACAAATCTCATCCCAGCCTATTATATTATATTATATTATTAATAGATATCAGTTAGACAATTCTGCTTTTTGGACATTCCAAAACAAATAGCTTTCATTTCTTCCCTTCTTTACTCCAAAAGCTAATTTGCATCTCCATCTTCCCAAAATGCTAAAACAATAATATGCTTTAATGTCAAATACATTTTAACCTTCTTTCTTTTTTTATTTGGTACACAGATTACTGGTTTGGGATTGCCTTGAATGTTAAATCCTTTTACAACTACAACTGTGAATCTCTTAGTTGTAGCTAGATGATACAATAAAAACAATGCATAAACTTAATTTACCGAGTTCAACAACTCCCAAACTTTTGTCTATGCCTCTTCAAAATTGTTATGTCAGTCTGCGGCATACTTGACACCTTTCCATCTAGTTCATTTGCTATTGGTGTCGAGTGCAAGACTACGAATGTACGTTCTCACAAAAATTTCAATCTGCACATGTAGAAGCAAAATGATAGGAAAGGGAAGTGGCATATCAAAATTGGAGATGCAAGTAGGTAAATAAAACACATGCAGCGGTATCCTACGTATGCTAAGCTGGCGTAAAAGAAGACCGTCCTATTAAGCAGTCTTAACTCATTACCTCTGATAAATGGAGTTGAAGGCCTGCATGATAATTAATGATAAACCTTAATATAAGATTTCAATTCTTGACAACAACATAAAGCGTAGACAAGAAAAGGCCCGGAGGAGGGAGGGCAAAGATTTCATGCCTAATCATATGTATCATGCATTCCCGGTGGGATGTTTTGTTGCATATCCGACTAATGCAACCATAAATCATATCCATAGCATAAGCATATAGAATGAATAGTAAGCAGCAGATTCAGATTTCAGTATTACCTGTGCAGCATGCTTGGCCGGAAATCAAGGCTAATGATGGTACTTTTGTCCTTTCAAAATAGTCCATGATCTGAAATAAAATGATACATCACCTCCCGTAGGGTAAAGTGCAGAGATTTTTAAAACACAAGTTGCTGGTAAGCATCATGCAAAATGCAGAGAACGGGGCAAGTTTTTCTTTCTTCTTCGATTACCAGTGTCATATGCAATCACAAAAAATAAATAAAAAAGTAAAAGGCAAGAGAGGACAAGGTGAAGGAAAGAAACAAAAAGGGAAGATAAACTTAACTATTCAATTAGTTTATCTGTTTTGACTAGACATTATAACCATCCACCATAAAAACTGTTAACAGAAAGAAACTAACAACTCCAAACAATGCAAGTAGGTTTTAACTCATTTATTATCTCCAATAATTTCCACCGTTGATTGACCCAGACCCAAACCCTAACCTAAAGCTGAAAGCAGCCAGTGAACAAACATGACCAAATAAGTCACCTTATTGTCAAAGAAGCATTTTTTCTGTTATAAGTACCAATATGATTTCGTAATGAATGTTTTTCAACATTTCTCAAGATTGGATGCATAAGATATTACTGAAGATAGACTGTAAGTGACATTTTTCTCACCTATAAATTTGTTCCATGAGCACAACAAGTGCAATTTGATGATTCAATACCATCGAAGACAACTTGATCGACACATTTGCACGTTTTCGCACTCGTTTTCCATGACCATATGGTCCACCAATGCAAAATGATAATCTTGAAGCTGCCTTAAACATGACAAATTGCAAAAAAAAAAAAAAAAAGTGTTACGCACGAGTCAGTCTCTTAAGTATCAAAATCAAGCAATATGGAGTTAAAAGTATTCATCAGCATGCCTCCCATATCATCAAATTGCAAACAAAAAGTGAAATTGTTGCGCCTACTAAGATATTTGTAGCTACAAGCATCTAATACAAAAAAGTGGTAGGCTGATAGTGGTGACAAATATCTATCTTAACCTCAAGTAAATCCCAATAATCATTTCAATGGCTAGTATTCCACACCGTTTTCCCAGCATCCCCTAACAATTCAGCCAATTGCTCAGAGCTAAGATCTAGTCCACGCTCATCCAACATCACCACCTACAAGTAAAATAGTTTCAAATCAAGGGTGATTTATTGTGTCTAAAAAAGAAGTGAATGGACAAATATACGAACAATACAAGGAAGTTAAGCTGAATTGTTTTAGAGAACACACCCAATCATTAGACGTGATAAGGTTGATGACAGCTATGTCTTCATCATCAACCTGAGCCATCGCATTGCTACAAGAAGGAATTCAACCCGTGAAATTGCAGTTCTAAGACCACTAATTACATCAACGGATAAAAAGGAAAGGAAGTACCGCGCATTTTTAGGATTGGAGCGAATTTGAACATCATCAACATGACAATAACTTTTGAGCTTTGCAATATATTCATCCACCAGCAATTGTACACCAGGGAGCCTCTTTTTCCCTACCGTTAGGATTCGAATAGGTAACGCTCTCTGCCCAGCCCCGCCAATGAATTGAGACCCTCATAGTTATTATATTAATTAATTTACTATTGATAAACGGCATCCTAACTTGAATACAAAGGGGGAAAATTTTACCACGGATTGACCAGCATATTTGCATCCTTTACCTGAAAATAGTTTTGATTTGAAATAGTGATTAATAGAGAAGTGAAGAGCGAATATTAGTAGTTTGATTCTGATAACCTGACGAATAAGAGTTGGGATTCGTCCACTGAAGGCTAACCCCATACGATGAGATCCCCACTGCCGTTGCCATTGTCATCACCAACTTAATAATTCTACAGCTGGAAATGGCGTCAAGACCGTAACTTGTTTTCTTTTTGGAATTGACGAATAAGAAACTGTTGATTTCATTTATCGCGGCAAGCAGTGGGTGGGAAGTGTAAAAAAGGGTAGAAACGACAGCGTTTCTAAATACAAAGTTCTCTTTTATTTAATTAATTAATATACGAGAATTAAATGAAATTTGTTTGGGGTTCTGGAAACGTCCTTTTGCCTCTAGAACCTGCAGGAGGAGAGAAAGAAACGACATCAATCATCATCACCTTTGGGATCTGATGTGAGGCGAAGCTTGTTCTTAACATATATACAGGCATTTCATCCTTATTTCTTTGTATTATCATTTCTCTGTTAAGTTTTTTTTTTTTTTTTAATTTAATTGGTATAATTTTGTTTATAGACGGAGCATTTGCATTTGTGTTGTATATCTACAGATGTCGTCCTACCAGAACGTTGTCGGGGGGAGACTGAGGCTGAAAGGGAAACCCCTCCACGTTTTTAAAGCTAAAGCCGAAGCAGCAGATCCCATTTCCAAAAAGAAGAGGAAGAACCACAAGCACCGTTATGCCCCCCACTCCCAGGGTTGGTTCCACTTGCCCTTTGCTTCAACTTTTAACTCTTTTAAGACTTCGGATATTAGTTGTGGGTTGGTGTTAAAATTCTATGATATGATTAAACTGAATGTTCTATGTAGACTCAACCAAGTGTAGTTGGCCCGAAGCTTTTCTATACTAATAATGTGTAGTTGATTTTGAGCTTTTGTTCTGTTTTGCCTTCCAAGTTAGCCTCTAAATCAATGCAAACTAGGTATCTTGGTCTTTGTTTAATCATGCGTTTCTGATTTATTAAGTGCATTTGCCCTTCAATTTTGCTAATCTGAGGTGTTCAGTCTTGGCTCACGAAGTTATTGTGTTCATCATTTTGGAGGTTGACAGGTGAAAACACAAGGCTGTCAACAGATAAGACCGACGACAAACATGAGGCTGAAAAAGATGGCGACGAAGCTACTGCTTTTGAGGATCATCTTACACCAGCTGAAAGAAAATTCCTAGAGCAGACACGCCAACTTGAGCTCCAAAGACTGGCAAAGATGGCCACCAAATCACACCATGATCGCATCCAGGAATTTAACCAATATTTGGCTAATCTAACTGAGCATTATGACATCCCTAAAGTTGGCCCTGGTTAATTTGTCTGGATTTCAGAGTTCTAAAGGTATTACTATTGTTTGCACCAAGTCTCCCCAAGTTAATTTGGGCAATCAATTGTCTGAAACTTAGTGTTTTAAACTTTTCCAGTTTCAATGAACCTTTGCTGTGTTTGTGACGTGCTCTTTTAGCACCATAAATTTTTTTTCGTGGTTGCACCTATTTAGGGTGTTTTCATATGGAGTAATGATGCTCTCTTAGCACCATAGAAAATTTTTATGGTTTCATCCCTATTTAGGGTGTTTTCATATGGAGTAATGAAAGTTGTATATTTGATACATCACATCTATGTTCTTACATACCCAAAGCATGTCCATACATACAAATTCTGCATTTGACTCAACAACTCAGATTGCATGGTTCTCTCCATTTAATTAACGTTTCACCTGTGTTTCATAACATTGGCAATTATTGGCATTGGATAGGGGGTCTCAAACGTTGGTTGAGCCTCCGTGCCGCCTTCGAAATACAAATAAAGAACCTCTAGAGCCCTTTCCTAATCTGATCTTCTCGTCAATATACGTGATCTGTAGCTTGACCTCACTCTCGCCACCATACCGGAAGTCCATTGCTCCTACCCTCAGTTCAGGTGGCTCAAAAATGACTTGAATCCATTGATGATCCAAGACCTTCAGCTTTCCTGCACAATGCATGAAGGAACATGTATCAGTGGAGATGACATCTACAATTAATTGAGTTTCACGGAAAAGATGAATAAATGGGATTCTAGGTGCTTATGCATGAACCAACCCATAAGTCAATTTTGGTTATTAGTCATAAAATTACAACGTGGCAACATGGTAATGCCAGTTAAAGGCAAACACGCCGACATTAAATCAAGTGATGACTAGTGAGGTTAACATAGGGTGGGAGTGGCCTTACCTTTCAAGGAGACCTCTCCATCAAGAAACCCAAAAACAGAGAAGGAGACTTTGTTTCGTACGGAGTCAGGAGCTTCAACAGCCTGAAGCATGTCCTTGGTCTTGAAGAAAAGGCGCCCCAATGCACTTCTGTAGCCGCCTCCTGGTGACGTGGGATTTGAACAGTAAATCACATCCCAATCTGGAAAAACCACAAGACCAACATTGAACCACTTTTCACTTGACAGTAATTTGTGTTTGAATTTGGGTTTGGTCTGTTTATTACCTCCGAAGATTAAAGGGCATTTGACTGGTTCATCAACGCAATATTTGTTCAACTCATTAGCCACTTGAGCTACCTCTTGGTGCTGTTTTGTGGTGAGTGAAACTCCACCATCCGTTTGTATCACCTAATTCTCACTTGGTGTTCAGTTGCATTAAAAAAAAAACAAATTGATGGAACTAAATGGAGGAGAAAGAAAGAAGACCTTGGAGAGAAGAGATGCAACTAAATCATCGGCGGGGCGACTGGAGATGGAAACGGAACTTGAGGAAACCCTAAAACACTGGGATTTGAGCGCAAACGAAGTGCTGTGTAAGGACAGATGAGAGGGTTTCGATCCAAAAAATGAGGGTTTAGGTTGGGGCAAGGAGGACGATAGAGTGAGGGAACAAGCTGCCATGGCCGCCGGATATCCCAAATGACTCTGAGCAGAAGAGCTGTGGCTGGCTTAAACCAATAGTCGAGGGAACGGAGAATAAGAAATCCAAAGGGGACCCACTGCCCCGGTTAAGAACTGGATTACATGCTGCCACGTAAGCAGAAATTTGAGTTCGGCATTATCCATCATTATCCCTTCCTTAAACAAACTACTTCTGTCTAAGCACTGCCCCAATGGACCTGCACAGATTTTTACTTTGAAGATGAATAAGCCCAATGGGTCTTTCTATTCTCTTAGTTTATACATATATATTTATACATATATATATATATATATTGTAGCACATTGCCATACCTCATTTTTAATAGGTTTACGTATGCATAAGTATCTTATTGATTTGGTGGTACAGATTATCCGCGTATAAATTCAATTATCAAATTACTAACTTATCTTTTCATATACAAATTAAATTATATTTTTATAAGAATATTTTTATATTTTTATATAATAAATCTATAAAATTTTGATCATAATCAAATTTAAACTTAAAACATCATACATGATAAATAAATAATTTTCTCATTCTAATAAAAGCATCAAATTTTATATATCATATTGATGTAGTCATAATTCTTTTAAAAATAACCTTTAAAATTTACAAATAGTCTTAATTTGATTCTAAAAAATTACCTTCTTCCATTTTGCCCATCGTCACTATCATTGTTGCCTTTACTTTTACCTCTTCCACCTTTCTTAAAAAAAAAAAAAACACATCCCAAGTCCAAGCCACAAAGAAAGAAAAAGAAAACATTTTTTTTTCTTTCATTACCATTAAACTAATTTGAATTGGTAATGTTTGGACCTACTTGAAGTGGTCATAATCATAAATTATTTTGGAATTTTCAATTTCTTGTAGTGCTATAGTTATATAAGCTTTTAAAATTTTCTCCATATCTATCAAAAATAGAATGTTGATAATGGCAAGAAAAGAGAGAAAAATAAAACACACAGATTTTACGTGGAAATCCTTTTGGAGAAAAAACCACGTGTAGAGGAGAAGAAAATTCACTATGTCAAACTCGAATGATTACAAGGAGTATAGGCTGCATCTATTTATAGGTTTAGAAAACATTATTCTAATCAACATCTAATAAAAATAATGTAGTAAGGTTGAAACACCTTATTCAAATCAATATTAAACAGAGGAACTAAACTTCTATACGAACAAAATGATACTGAACATCAATGTGCTTTTTCTCTTATGAAACATTTGATCTTTCGTAAGGAAGATGGCACTTTGGCTATCACAAAATACTGTACTGATTTGAAGGTCTTCATTGAGTTCACTAAATAACCCTTTAACCAAATAGGTTCTTTACAAACCTTAGTAATCACCATGTACTCAAATTCGGTGGTAGATAAAGCGATAGTAGTTTTTAAGGTGGCTTTCCAACTGATTGTACAATCAACATCAACATACCCAATGATTCCATCTCTATTTCTTCGAAACTGTAAGCAAACATCAGTAGTGCCTCGTAAGTATCTCAAAATCCACTGAACTGCTTTCCAATGTTCTTTACCAGGATTCGCCATGTATCTATTAATTTCACTAAATGCATATGATAAATCTGGACGTGAACAAACCATAACACACATAAGAGATCCCATTGCACTAGAATATGAAACATTTGACATGTAGTCAATCTCATCAAATGGTTGTGGAGACAAAGCTGATGAATGTCTGAAATGGGCAGCTAAATGAGTACTAACAAGCTTAGCACTCTGCATATTAAACCTGCAAAAAACTTTCTCAATGTACCCTTTCTAATTTAGATACAATTTACTTGCTTTTCTATCTCTAAGAATCTCCATACCAAGTATCTTCTTTGCTGTTCCCAAATCCTTCATCTCAAATTGTTCACTAAGCTGGGCTTTGACCTTTCTTATCTCTCATTTATCTTTCAATGCTATCAACATGTCATCAACATAGATGAATAGATACATAAAAGAACCATCATTTTTCTTCTTAAAATAAACACAACTGTCAAAGCTACTTCTTTTGAAATCATAAGAAGTCATAAAAGAATCAAACCTCTTGTACCACTGCCTTGGTGAGTGTTTCAAGCCATAAAGGGACTTTTTCAACAAGCAAACATAGTTCTCTTTTTTTGAGACTATAAAGCCATCTAGTTGTTGCATGTAAATGTCTTCCTCAAGTTCTCCATGCAAGAACATTATTTTTACATCTAACTATTCGAGCTCTAAATCATACATGACTACAATACCAAGTAAGGCTCGAATCAAATTGTGCTTCATAACTTGAGAAAACACATCTATGAAGTTCATGTCGTGTGTGAAATGATATGTGATTTATAAAAGTATACACGTAGAATCAAGTAATAAAGTGGTGAGTGAGTATCGTTCCCACGAGGATCAGATTGAGGCACAAAATTAGTCAAGTTATTATAATAAAATGTGATTAATGCTATGGTAAAGCTATGGTAAGTATGCAATGACAATTAAAGGAATAATGATGTGTGCAATATGTGGAATTAGTGAATACTTGGAAATGCTATGACAAAATAAGAGTAGAAATGTAATGGCAATTATGAGAATTACTATGGGAATATTATGTAAACGATCAACTAAATAACTAAGAATGATATGGTAAATATACAATGGCAAAGAATAAATGATATATGATGTTGATTTTGAAGGTCGAGATTACTCAGAATCTACCCTTACTGTCAATAATGCCTTAGTAAAATCATACTCAGTTTACTCCTTAGAAGAGTTCTAAAATGGTTTGTTTCTTTCCAGAGCAAAAACCTCAAGTTACCTTACTCGTGTCTATAGGCCTTAATACGGTACCCTATATTGTTTTCCTTCTGTATGAACATTACTCTATGTCTAGGGTCTACTGCAAGTATCATTCTAGTACTTGCTCATATCATTCAATATCAATCCAACTAATCAAACCTCTTTAGAATTAAATTAGTTTATGAGCATGCTACATAGTCGTCTATATCTAGGGATTGCACACATACAATTTAGAAATAAAACAATTGAATGAAACAGTAAATTAATTCAAACTTATGCTTCAACCATTAAAGAAAAATAAATGTTTCATCAAGTAATCCCAACCCGATGAGATTTAGTTCATGGGTTGGCAAATAAAATTCAAAACCAAAATATCATTCAACATCGTTTTCATCATTCAATTCACGAAAGAACAAAGTAAAAAATACGGAAGACTTTGGGAAGACAACTTTCGCGTGTCCAGTTCACACTCTAGCAGCACACTGTCCTACGGTGGCTAAGAGGGACTGTAACACCCCTAACCTGTATCCGTTGCCGGAATAGTGTTTCAGAGCATTACTAAATAACCATTACCTAAATCATTCATTTTAAAACATTTCAGTAATTATAACATAATCCATCATTAAACATGCATATCCTCCCTTATTCAAGCCATTGAGACCTTAGAATCACTTTAGAAACGATTTGGGACTAAATCGGGAACATTTGAAAATTTTAGGAAAGTGTTAGAAAAATTTCAACTGTAGGGGTCACACGGTCGTGTGACTCACATTGCTGAGACAAACGCCCGTGTCTCAGGCCATGTAACTTTCGAAATATGGACACACGACCATATCCCAGCCCGTGTAACTCTCTGACTTGGGTCACACGGTCAAGCCATATGCCTGTGTGCCAGGCCGTGTAACTCTAGAAATGGCCTCACACGCCATTGTGCTAGGGCGTATACTAGCTGACTTACTTTCCAAGCACCCCACAGATGACACACAGTTGTGTGTCTTACATGGGCAAGTCACACTCCCGTTGTCTGGCCGTGTGGACATAAAATGCACCTTAAACAACAAGTTTACCATTTCCTACTTACTAAAGCATTAAGCAACTCAAAAATCATTCATTTAACCCATTCAAAACACGACCAAACATACTCAAAACATGCTAAAACAATCATCCTAGGTGCCTAACCAATGTACGCTCATTGGTACCACAAGTTATATCATCAAAACATATCATTCATGCATTATTCAACTCAAGGTTTTAACCATGCCAAAATTAATCAATTTGGCCTAGCCTATATCTACCTAACACGTCAAACTTAAAATTCACATATACCTAACAAGTCTTGGTTCAAACCAACATGCCAAATTATGGCCTTAAACACAAGCATATACTATATATACTCTAACCAACATTATACTTTAACTCTATTACAAACCATTTACAAAATAACTATCAACTTAAGACATCTTAGGTACATGCCATCACTGTAACAGCCCGATTTTGGGCCTAGTTGGAATAGTAGTTCGAGACCACAAATTTGAAGTCAAAAAAATTATTTTATTATTATTTTGGTGTTATATCATGATTATATGAGTCCTTGAAAATTTTGGTGAATTAATTTTAGCGTTTGTGAGCTTAATTGTGAAAAAAGACTAAATCGCATAAAATGCAAAAGTCTTGTTTTGATAGCTAAGGGTGCTAATTAGCCATGGAACATAATGTGGAGGTTTTAAAGATCAAATAGGCCTTTAAATATGGCATGTCCGGCCATAGGAGACTAGTGTATTAAAAAAAAATTAGGAGGAATTAGGTGACTTATTTGACTAGAATGAAAATAAAATAAAGAGAAAAAGATGTCATCTTTTCCTATCTTCTTCTCCATCGAAATTTTAAGCAAAATAAGGGTTTGAAAGCTTAAAATTTTTCAGCCACTCTTCACCCTCACAAGTAAGTGATTTAGATAGCCTCTCTTGGTGATTTTTGCATTTTTAGGGCCATTGTAACATGAGCTAGCTAATAAGGGGACTATTTTGCAAAATGGTTGATAGTCTAGGGTTTTTCCATGAAAGGATTTATGATGTTTTCTGAGTTTTTATGGAATAAAATGAACCTTGGTTGTTAAATAAACAACTTTTGTGAAAGGACTTTTCATGAAAACCCTAATAGGACCATTTTTGCAAAGTTTGTGAAATAGATGGTATTTTGGTGAAATGTGTGAAATTGAGTTGCCATAAGTATGAAATAGTTTCGGCTAGGCTTGGTTAATGTGAAAATTTGATAAAAATCAATTTACGAGCCTAGGGGCAAAATCGTAATTTTTGTGAAGTCTAAGGGCAAAACGGTCATTTTTGCCAAAGTATAAATTTTGAAGTGTATTAATTATTATGGTGATTAAATTAGTGAAATTTGTCGTTTTAGATCAAGAAAGACTCAATCCAGGCTTAAACCGGGGGAAGACCAAGCTAGTTGAATAACTCGACCTAGTCACCTACTTTTGTATACCGAGGTAAGTTGTACGTTAATAATGTAACTATATTGTTATGATGTATGGCTGAATTGATATTGCATAAGTTGTTTTGATTGTGAATATGAGTATGCATGTTGAGTAATTTATGTAACAAAGACTCCCGGTTGAACATTAGGAATAGATTTGGATATTCATGCCATGACATTGGGTGATATGTGTGTTAGTGTAAGGCATGTCTGGGACATGCATCAGCCACATTATGATAGCCAGAGTAAGACATGTCTAGGACATGCATCAACATTGAGACAAGAGCTAGTGTAAGACATTTCTGGGACATGCATCAGCTCGAGATATACAAGCTAGTGTAAGACACATGCAGGACATGGCGTCGACTTGTTGTGTGTCACCTGTAAGACACATGCAGGGACATGGCATCGACAAATCGGCGGATGAGAGCTAGCGTAAGACCTGTCTGGCACATGGCATCGGCCTTGATATATACAAGTCAGTGTAAGACTTGTCTGGGACTTGGCATCGACTTTGACGAGTTAGCCAGTGTAAGACTATTTCTTGGACATGGTGTAGGCATCTATTCCCATGCTTGGGGCTATTGAATATCCTATAGTATTCCAAATGGTTCAACGGAAGATTTATGGTTTATATCGAAAGGAGAAAATTTGTGATCATGTTGTGAGTGGTATAGGTACCTAAATGAGAATTATGAAATTTAAGCTCCATTTACGTTGTATGATTAGTAAGGAATGTAAGTGAGTAATTTATGCTTATGACCATCAATGTATTTTACATGAACTATGAAATGTGAATTCAAATCAATGTTGTATGATTGATGAGAAATGAACATAAGTAGGTGGTATTTATGAATCCTCACCTTAGTGTGCAAATTAAGATTTGTTGGATGTATAATCCCTCATGGTAACTCATAGTAATTTCATTATTTACATGTGACTTACTAAGCTTTGTGCTTACCCCTTTTCCTTTCCATTTTCTTATAGTGCCGCCAGAGCAGCTCGTGGATCATCGCCTTACATAGGAGAAGCCAGTCACACTATCCTCGAAGCATTTGGTATAGCTAGTTTTTTCATTTTGATTATGGCATGTATAGGAACTCGTCTTTTTGTAATGGTCACATTGTTTTGCGTCAAACTAGTGGCTTGTCATAGCTATTGAGTTATTTTGTATAATGCCATGGATGGTGGCTAATATTGGTTATTGATAAATGCAAATGATGATCTTCTTTTGGGAATGAGTAAATTGAATGATTTTGCATGTTGTTGATTTTGTTTGTGAATAAGTAGAGTGGCCCTAATGTGTGAAATGTTTGGTTGGGGCTGATTTAGCTATGTGACTATGTGTGAAATTGGTTGTTTAGATGTGGTATAAGTTAGTGCAAATAAGGGTGGCAAAAGGGCTTGGTAGATAGCCTTATTTTTGTCCACACGGGTAGACACATTGGCGTGTGTCTAGGCCATGTATTACACCGGACAGCCCCATGGGCGTGTTGCACGATCGTGTGTCCCCTGTATGTTAAATTTGCAAGTTAGTACGCATGGTAGTAAACACACGGACAGAGACACGGTCGTGTGTCTCAGCTGTGTGAAGGACATGGCTTAGCAAACAAGCGTGTGCCTCGACCATGTGACCCTTAAGGGTTGTTGACGTCAGAAACAGAAAGTCTAGGTTTTTGGACACGGGCGTGTCAAGGTCGTGTGAGGGACACGGGCCATGAACACGGGCATGTTCCAGGCCGTGTGAAAACCCCTGTAGGCTCGAATTGAAAATTAAATCCACACGGGTAAGGGGCACGGGCGTGTCCTTATATGCTTAGGCCGTGTGAGTCACACGGACCTTCAACACGACCATGTCAAGACGACCACACGGGCGTGTCGCTTCTTTCAGCCGGGCGTGTGCCCCTGTGTCAAGTGCCATTATTTAGAGTTCCCTAAAGAGGCCGAGTTGGTCCCGAATGGTTTTCGATGTGTGTTTTTGGCCTTGTAAGCCCATATTAAGAAGTTAGACAAAGATTGAAAAAAAAAATTTGATTAATTCTTTATGACTCGAAAATCTCTGTACGCACGTGTTTAAGTTTAGTAACACCTCGTATTTCATCCTGGCGTAGGGTATGGGTGTGGGGTGTTACAACCACAAAAGGTAAACTTCACCACATTTGAGATCGAGATCATTGTTGGATGCTGAGTCGGTGATCAAAGAGAAATACCAAACTTGCGCATAGAAAACAAAACCGTACGCTGAGTAAAACTCAGTGATATTTCTATAATCCAAACAATTAAAGACATAATGATACAAAAATGCATAATTTGAATTATACAAACATACTATTATCTAAGCATACAATTACCATACACCATCATTTCAAATTCATGCATATTACCAGATCATTTCATACTATACTCAATTGTAACATGCTATCATATTTAATTTGTCTAACAAATATCTCAATTCACATCACTTGCTATATAAATAGCTTTTCACATATCCATCCACATTTATTTATACAATAGAATTATCCATTCCATATTCAATTCATGAGTACATAACTCATGTATTTCATTCAATCACAACATATCTCATTTTTCATGTTTCAATTCACTATCTCATTTCCATTTCACATACCATGCCATTCAATATCAATTATAGAACTTGATTATTTAATTACCCCTATTAACACGACTCAGACTCGGACGAATACACGGATCCAACCAACACACCAGTTTGGCACCCAGTGCCTCATCAGATAAATCTGAAGTAATAACTGCGCCCAGCGCTATATAATTGACACCCAGTGTCTCATCGATTAAACCGAAGCAAATTACCACCCAGTGCCTCATTGACTCAAGGTCGAAGTAATCCCTGAACTATTCCCATCCTATGGCATGCCACCTATATCCGGCTCAGCTCGATACAGTTAATAGGGTTTCATTTCACTTTTCAAATACAACCAATATCCAATTCTCATATTTGCACATTATCACATTTACACATATATTCGTTTCAATTAAAATAATCAATATATTCATAATGTATATATCAATTCAATCTGTTTCAATCAACTATAATTTCAATTCACTATCAAAGTATCAAAATTCTCACCTCAACCACTTACCATATGCATCAAATCAAAATACAACAATTAAAAACTAAGTTCGGATTATAGAAATACAAACCATGGATTTCGAGCTATTCGACATCGATTTTATCCTTCCCTCTTTTAGTCGAGGATCCCAGTACGACGTTAGCTACAAAATTAAAACAATTAAAATACATCAATACAACACAATTCAATCACATTGAATATTTCAATTTTTACTCAATATTTGCTTAAATCTAATTTAGTCTCTAAACCGAGATTAATTTTATTCTTCACATTTAATCTTATATTTTATACTAATGTCACTTTAAACTAAATTTAACTTCCTATTTTTAATTAAACCCCTAAATTTTAAAATTTTCACAATTTAGTCCCTATTACTCAAAATTTAGAATTTGTTCTACAATTTAATCCTTTTCAATTTCTAGCTTAAAAATCTATCAATTTAATCCTTAATACTAAAACTATTGAACATTAGCAACATTTAAAATTTTAATCAATGCTAAAATTTTAACATAGGTCGGGTAATACTTAACATCGAGATTCCAAAAATATAAAAATTACAAGAAAAATGGACTAAATTGACTAACGAATTGAAGTTTGAATTTGAAGACCCTTAGGCTGTGCGTATTCTCTTCTTCTTTTCTTTCTTTTATTTTCTATTCGATTTGCATGCTTTCTATCATCCAATTTCACTTTCTTTTCATTTATTATACTTTAATATTATATAATTCATATATATTTTTAACTTTTAATTTATTAACTATTATAATATATATAATAAGTTTACATATAATATATATACGTCATAATGTCGTCCACTAAACAAGACAAATGTATATTTGCTACTTTAGTCCTTTAATAAATTTTTTAATCTATATTTTAACTTTTACCCTATATGCTATTTAGTCCTTATATAATAATTCTTAATTCATGCAAATTCATTTAACCGAAATCTAATTAACTACATAACTAACTTCGTAAATATTTTTGATAAATATTTACGAGTCTAATTTACGATAACAAAGTCTTGAGAATGCATTTTCTGACACCCATAACTATAGGGTCGTTATAGGGACTACTTTCGTCTTTCTCTTTTTGTCTCTACTCAGTCAGTACCCTCTATTATTGCCTAAGAATCTCTTACTTTATGTTCGACATTTAAGGTTTCCTCCTTTGGCTTTTTATAAGCTTTTTCCCTAGGGTAAATCCAACAACCCAAGTTTATCTTCTCCTTTTTTAATTTCTTTTTTCAACAGTCCAAGCTTATCTTCTCCTTTTTTTTGGGTAGATTTTTTTGGTACAAGTATAATTGGGCTGAAATTGGTATGCGTTGAGTGTTAACTCGGTCTTCCTGGAATTTCCACGACATTTGTACTGACAAAATGTCCAAAATTTTTCCCTAACAAACCTTCACACCTTTATTTTTTATTCCTCAACCTGTAAATGTCCAAAAATGCTACTAAATGTACCTAAGTACAAGCAATTGAATAGGTCTAAAGGCATGAAATATAACTATTTTCAAGAGTTATCAGTCCACACCTAGAATCTGACTGTAACCTTTTGCAACAAGCCTTGCTTTATATCTGGATTCTTCAACTCCTAGAGCCTCTTCTTTCCTTTTAAACACCCATTTACAACAAACAACCTTCTTACCTTTTGGAAGCTTCATAAGATCCCATGTTCTGTGCTTGTGGAGTGACTCCATCTCTTCTTGCATGGCAAACATCTACTTTTCTGAGTCTTCACAGCTAACTACCTCGAAAAAGTAGATGGCTATTGATTTCTATCTATATCTTCAACCACATTTAAAGCATAAGCCGCTAGATCAGCCTTGGAATATCTCTTTGGAGGTTTAATTTCTCTTGTAGTTCTATTTTTGGCAATAGAATATTGTGGTGAAGAAGTGACTCTGTTCTGATTTTCTGTACTAACTTGAGGAGTCGACTCTGTTGTAGATACTAGATCAATCTTAAGCTCCACCTACTTTTGCTATTATTTATTTAAAGAGTCTTTAAGAGATAATTTAGGTAGCATATCATTTTCATAAAAAACATCTTTGCTAATTACAACTTTCTATTTTCAGGACACCATAACTTATACCTTTTTACACCAGCCTTATAACCAAGAAAAACACATTTAATAGATCTCGATTCCAATTTTCCATCATCAACATGAGCATACACAGGACACCCAAAAATCTTTAAATCAGAATAAACAATAAGCTTAGTAGACCATATCTCTTGTGGAGTCTTTTTCTCAATGGCAACGAATGGAGATCGGTTGATCAAAAAACATGTAGTAAATGCTACTTCAGCCCAAAATTTTTTTGGTAAATTAGCATTCGGCAACATACATTGAACTTTCTCCATGGTCATTCTATTCATTTGTTCTACAACACCGTTTTTGTAACAACCCGCTTTTCATTGGTGTAGGAAACAGTGGTTTCAGGGCTACTAAATTCGACGAGTAAGTTTGTAAATATTATATTTAATATTTGCGAGTTAATTGTGACTTTGAAAAGGTTTTGGATATAGTGATTTTTATTTTATAAGTGATTTATTAAGTTCAAGTGGTAAGACCCTAAGGTCAAGTAGTTTTAGAAAATGAGGTATCAGAACCTCATTTCTATAAAACGAGTCATAAATATATTTATAAATATTTACAGAGTGTCATTAAGGTGGTATTAAAGTTTTGTTGAAAAATTTTAACGTTTCAATAGTTAATTAATTAAAAAGGACTAAATCATAAAATAAGTAAAATTTGATCACTACTTGATTTGAGTGATTTATTGGTTTATTGAATAAAGGAAAAGGGACTTAAATCATAATTAGACCATTTAAGAATGTAGTGGATGGTTTTGGGCAACTAAAAACATGAAAATTTGATGTTTATTAAAGGGACAAAATGGTAATTTGATAATTAAAATAAAATAAAATAAAACCAAAATGTTTATCATCATCTTAATGCTTTCTTCACCGATTGGGAATGGAGAAAAAACTCCATGGAAGACATTTAAGGTTCGTCTTACCTTGTGATGATGCATGTAAGTCCGTTTTAGTCCCGTTTTCAATAATTTTTATGTTTTTGAGATTATTGCAACTAGGTCCAGCTAACCTATACCTTCAATTTTGAAACCGTTAAAGATTTTGAATGTTACCATTGATGAAACTTGTGATTGTAGATGTTAAATGATGAATTTAGAATGTTGATTGATATTTAAAAGTATTTTATTAAGTGATTTTTGATGACTTTATCGATTAGGGACTAAATTGTTAAATTAATTAAAGTACAAGGATTTAATGTAAAATTGTTGCATAAATGGGCTTTTTTGGATACCATGAACATTCAGATAAGCTCAATTTTGGGTAAAAATGGTTAATTTGCATGTTTTGAGCTCAGGGCTAAATTGAATAGAAGTACAACTTTAGGGGCAATTTTGTAAAAATATAAAAATGACCAAATTGCATGAAATGAATTATTTTATTGTATAAATTAATATAATTAATGAAATTATTAATTTAGATCAAGATCGGGTGGAAAATCAAGGAAAATGGAAAATTATCAAAATGCCCCTAAACTTTGGTATTTCTGCAATTTAGCTAGGTAAGTTCCTATAAACTGTATTCAGTAAAATGTTGATTAAATTGAATATTAGTATGTGATTATATTATGATTAAATCAATATATATATATGTTAGTATGTAATTTACCGTGTTATGAAACGACGTAAATCCAACGACGTACAATGATTACCGAGTCCCGTTTGAACCTTAGGAATTTGTAGGATAAAAATGCCATGCCATTAGGGTTATCAATTTAGCTGAGGTCCTGCATGTGTAGCGAACACACCACAACTCTTATGAGCTTACTGATTCTCAGCTCGTATGAGCTTACCGATTCTTAGCTCATATAAGCTTACCGATTCCCAGCTCGTGAGAGCATACCAATTCTTAGCTCGTTGATGAGCACATTAAACTATCCATGTGGCTGAGAGCCCTCACAGCCTAGGCACAACGACGTAGTTATCAGGGGCGCACTCTACCACTGAGCTAATAGCCTGTCGTGCAGGCCTCCTGCTGGGGGCCCGCTACGCTAAAAGCGAGAGAAACCCCATCCCTCTCTTTCCTTTTTATGCCCCCATGTCGCCACATGGAAGGGGCCCGGGGGCGTAAAAGGGGATCCTATCAACTTGTTCCGACCTAGGATAATAAGCTCATGGGCTTGGTCTTACTTCACCGTGGAGAAACGAAAGAAGGCTTCCATCTCCAAGTTTAATTCAGACGTAGCTCGCTTCTTTTTAGGTGTGAAGCAGTGTCAAACCAAAATACCCAACAAGCGTTAGCTCCCCCTGAAAATGAGGTGATCCAGCCGCACCTTCCAGTACGGCTACCTTGTTACGACTTTACTCCAGTCACTAGTCCTGCCTTCGGCATCCCCCTCATTGCGAGCATAGATGTATAAGAATTGACATATTACTGTTTAGCACACTATGTGTGAGCTATCCCAAGTATCCAACGATATTCTAAATGGTTCAACGGGCAATGTTTTGTTACGAGATGATATAAGTTTGATACGAACTATTACAAGTATTTACATGAAATACATGGAAATGATTTTACATGATGTATTGATACATGATATGGATGTTACATATAAATTTGATTAATTGTTGAGTTCATCCATGATTATTTATTCATATATGAATTTACATGACTAACATGGTTGGAATATATGTGCTTAGGCTTTAGCCAAGTTGTGGTTGGATTATACCACATTAAACTTTTAAGTTATGCATTGTAATGGTAAATGCCTAAATGGAAATATGCTTGTGACCACGAAAGAGTGGTAAGGTTTAAATTATGTAATTCCTATTGAAATGGTTTACCATGTGGTTATTTCCAAAAATAATTATATTTAAATGCAGTAGCTTGTGGATATGATTGAATAATGCGCTTATGTCTTGTGTGTTATGCATATAAAATGGGCAGAAAGGTAATGAAATAGTAAGTTCATACCTGAAGTGTAGAATGATGAGAAAGGGAATGATAAATTGAATTGATGTTATTTGAGCTAATGAGAGTAAATGCAATGGAAAGTAATGAAATGCAAATGAAAATGAGAAAAATTTGAAAGGGTTTAAAGTTATTTAAAATCCGACTATGCTAGGGATGATATATATAAGTGATGCTGTGGATTTATTCACCTTGTGAGTTGTTGAATATAGCTTTATGAATCTTGCGGTATCGGTATCGGGTTATTCTTGATATGTATAAATTTCATATTTGCAATGAATTGATATGATTAAAATTTATACGAGCTTACTGAGCATTCATTGCTTACGTAGTTGTTTTCCTTCACTTTTTAGATTATTAGAAGCTCAATCGGGTTAAAAACTAGTCGGAGATCTATCACATTATCCATCAGCTCTATCGGTACTTTCGGATGTTTTTATTTTGGTTATAATGGAACATATAGCTTATTTTGGCTAATGTTGGTCTATATGTTTTGTTGTGATTATAGCCATTTGAGTTGGCTTGTGTTTTGTTATATTTTGATATTTATACAAGTAGCCTTAAAATGGTTGATGAATGACTTAATATGGTTGAATGATGAGATGATAGATGAATATACATAATATATATGGCTTGTGACTTGTTGAGAATTGGTATTTTGATTGAATAGCTTAAATGACTATTGATTTTAATTATAGAATGGGGATTTGGTGCCAAATGGTTGTGCTTTGGCAAGTAATTTATATGGTATGTATTGATGCAAATATGTATGTAAGTTTGTTGATTATTTGGTCAATTTGAATACATGGTTAGATATGTTTATATATTGTCATTTGAAATGCCTAAGGGCATATTGGTTGTATGTGAATATACTACATGTTTAAGGCTTTATTTTGCTTGTTTTGGATGCCATAATATGGCTTGTTTATATGCACAATGTTAAGTGTAGGTGAATGCCAAATTGGATGAGAAATATGACTTGTAAAATGACCCATTTTCGTCCACATAGGTAGAGATACGGGCATGTGTCTCAGCCGTGTGTGACACACGGCCAAGTAGCACGGGCGTGTATCTCAGATGTGTGTGACACATGGCCAGGTGGCACGGCCGTGTTTTCCCTATAGTTTTTAAAGGGTTATAGGTCAGGCTGTTACATGGCCTAGCACACGGCTTGGTACATGGGCGTGTAGGGTTACTTCGAAGGGTACACGGCCTAGCACACGGGCGTGTGACTAGGCCGTGTGACCAAGTCAGTGAGTTACCCGGGCTCAGACACGAACTGGGACATGGCTGTGTGTCCCTACTTCGAATGTCCATATGGCCTAAGACATGGGTATGTCTCTCGGCCATGTGACCTTTATAGTTTGTAAATATTCATCTTTTTCTGAAAAATTCTCTAAGTTCTCGATTTAGTCCCGACTTGTTTCGAATGCGATTTTAAGGCCTCGAGGGCTTTTATAAGGGACAACATAAATGATTTTGATTGGTTTTTTTATATGACTAATGTTAAGATATGTAATGTTCGAAATTCTATTTGTTTGTGCTATAAACTCTGGTAATACTCTGTAACCCTCTTCCAACGATGGATACAGGTTAAGGGTGTTACACTTTTGCTATGGAGTATGACGAACTGTCAAGTATCTCACGATCTCTTCTGATTTGCCCAATTTGTTAAATTCAACAGAACATAACTCCAAGTCATTATCTGTCCTGAGGTGTTTTATCTGTTTTCCTGTCTGTTTCTCAATATAGTTTCCTAAAACTTGAATACAGAAAACACATTACTTCTTTGCTTTAGAAAAAATGACCAAACTTTCTTAGAAAAATCATCAATAAGAGTTAGCATATAATTAGCTCCACTTCTTGAAGGCACTTTGGATTGTCCCTAAAGATCAGAATTAATATAATCTAATGTTCCCTTTGTGTTATTGACTCCTCTGGTGAATAGAACTCTCTTTTGCTTCCCAGAAACGCAGTGCTCACAGAACTTCAGTGTGCTAATGCCTTGCCTATCAAGAAGTCCTCTTTTGCTTAATTCTACCATACCATTTTCACTCATATGCTTAAGACGCATATGCCAAACTCTAGTAACGTCATCATCTAACAAGGAAGAGGAAGCAACTGTAGTATGACCAGTAACAGTAGAACCCTACAAAACATATAACTTGGTAGTTTTTCTTTGCACTTTCATCACAACGAGGGAACCTTTGGAAATCTTCAGAACCGCACTTTTGATTGTGTATTTGTACCCTTTTAAATCAAGAGTACTCAACGAAATCAAATTTCTCTTCAATTCTAGAACATGTCGTAGCCACTGTGTAACACCCTTTACTTGTACCCGAGACCGGGACAAGGTACGAGGCATTACTGTATGAAAGCATGAACATTCCGAGAAAACGGGTTATAAAATTTCATTTCAAATTTAAAACCAATCAAACAAAATCATATTGTCCCCATTATGGACCTACGATGTCCAAAACATACGTTAAAAATGGTCCGGGTTTAAACCGAGAACTTAAGAAAATTTTAGAAAAAGTTTCATGTTTGAGCCTCACATGCCCGTGTGGAGGCAATGCACACGCCCTTGTGCTTGGGACACGCCCGTGTCCTTTACCCGCGTGAAATTATTTAAATTTTTTTTCATTTCGAACCTACAGGGATTTTCACACGGCCGAGCACACGCCCGTGTCCCTAGCCGTGTCCCTCACACAGCCTAGACACGCTTGTGTCATCGCCCATGTCCAAAAACCTTGACATTCTGTTTATGACGTCATCATTTATTTAGGGGCACACGCCCGTGGCCAGAGGCCGTGTACTCCACACGGATGAGGCACATAGCCGTGTCTCTGCCTGTGTGTTTACTACCATGCATACTGACTTGCAATTTCAAGGTGCAGGGGACACACGGTCGAACAACATGCCCATGGGGCGGACCGTGTGTCACACACGGCCTAGACACATGCCCGTGTGTCTATTTGTGTGGACGATATAAGGCTATCTACCAAGCCCTTTGCCACCCTGAAACACAAACTAACACCATCCATCACGCCAAAATCTTACATAACATGATTTCTAAACCAAGCAACCATACTAGCAACTTCACATTCATGAAAAACCTTATTGTATTTATATAGAAACATTCAATATTAGCCATTGTTCATGGCCTTATACAAAATGAGTCAAATACTAAAGTAAGCCAACACATTTGGCCAATTAACAATGACACAAAACTCAAAGGTCAAGATCCTATACATGCCATAATCAAAATAAAAGAACTAACTATACCAAGTGCTTCAGATGATAGTGTGACTGGCTTCTCCGATGTGAGACGATGGTCCACGAGCAATTTTGGTGGCACTATAAGAAAACGGAAAGGAAAAAGGGTAAACATAAAGCTTAGTAAGCTGCATGTAAATAAACATCAACTAATTATCCACCACTAATATGCTCATAATATTTCATAGCTTGTTCATGAATGCAATAAATAAGCATAATCGTAACTTACTCATCATCATCCAATACAATTCATACAGCATATATTGAGCCCACATCTCATACATTTCAAGTAGGTACTTGTACCACTCACTACATGGTCATAACTTTTCTCATTTCGATATAAATCATAAATCTTTTGTGGAACCATTTGGAATATTTCCGGATATTCAATAGCTCAAACATGGGATAAGATGCCGACGCCATGTCCCATACATGGTCTTACACTGGCTAGCACATCAAAGTTGATGCCATGTCCCAGACAGGTCTTACACTGGCTCTCAACTATCGGTGTCAATGCCATGTCCCAGACAGGTCTTACACTGACACCCAACAAGCTGATGCCATGTCCCAGACAGGTCTTACACTAGCTTATACATCTCGAGGCCGATGCATGTGCCAGACATGTCTTACAATAGCTCTCGTCTCAATACCGATGCATGTCCCAGACATGTCTTACACTGGCACATATACCACCCCATGTCATGGTATGAATATCCAAGTCTATTCCAAACGTTCATCCGGAAGTCTTTATTGTATTAATTTCTCAACATGCATTCTCGTATTTACAATCAAAACAATTTATGCAATATTAATTCAATCACACATCATAATGATATAGTTGCATAATTAACATGCAACTTACCTCGGATTACAAAATGTAGGCAACTAGTCAGTTTTAGTCTACTTGCTTAGCTTTCCCCCGGTCTAGGTTCGGATTTTGAATTTCTTGATCTAAAATAATAAAAATTTATCCATTTAATCACTAGAAAAATTTACACAATCCACAATTCACATTTTGGCAAATTGACCGTTTTGCCCCTAGACTTTCACAAAATGACCATTTTACCCCTAAATCTGGAAATCAATTTTTATCGAATTTCCTTATGAACCAAGCCTAACTTACCATTTATTACTCTTATAACAACCCCAAATTTCCACTATTTCACATAATTACAACCTATTTCATAACTTTTACATAATGGTCCTTTTAGGGGTTTTCATGATAAGTCCTTTCACAAAAGTTGTATATCTAACAACCAAGGTTCATTTTCTTCCATAAAAACTCAGAAAACATTACAAAACCTTTCATGGTAAGTCACTAGACTACCAACCATTTCACAAAATAGTCCGCCCATTAGCTAGCTCATGCCACAAGGGTTCTAAAAGTACCAAAATTATTAAAAATAGGCATCTAAATTAATTGCTTGAGAGAGAGAGAAATGGCTGAAAGTTTTAAGCTTCCAAAACCCTTACTCTTATTGAAAATTTTGGTGAAGAATGAGATGAGAAAGGGGTGATATCATCATTTGTTTATTTTATTTCTTTTTAGT
Organism: Gossypium anomalum; assembly: GCA_025698475.1. Lineage (NCBI taxonomy): Eukaryota > Viridiplantae > Streptophyta > Magnoliopsida > Malvales > Malvaceae > Gossypium > Gossypium anomalum. The sequence continues at coordinate 39,787,888 of CM046961.1, read as the reverse complement.
CAATAAGTTACCAAATTTTTACCTAACATTGACTATCTTAATTCTTTGTCCCTATGGCTGACCAAGCTTCCTTTAAGGGGGTATAATTGCTCTTTAAAGACCTCCAATTATGGCTCTCTAGCTATTTGGTATATCTATCAAGTAATATAGAACTTTTACCCTTTATGCAATTTAGTCCTTTTTCAAAATTAAGCGTCCAATCGTTAAAATTAAGTCACCAAAATTTTCATACACTCATATAATCATACTATGACACCAAAATAATAATAAAAATAATTTCCTGGACTCAGATTTGTGGTCCCAAAACCACTATCCCGACTAAGCCCAAAATTGGGCTGTTACAATTCTCCCCCTTAGGGATTTTCGTTCCCGAAAATCTTACCGGTGAATAAATTTGGGTATGGGTCTCTCATAGTCTCCTCGGTTTCCCACGTGGCCTCTTCGACTCCATGCCTATGCCATAATACTTTTATAAGTGCTATACTCTTATTCCTCAACTATTTAACCTCTCGAGGCAAAATCTTAACCGGTCCAATACAAGGGTGTTCGGCACTTACCCCCACATAAAGCCTCATAAGGCACAATTTTCAGTCTTGACTGGTAGCTATTGTTATAGACGAATTCAACCAACGGTAAGTACTTCTCCCAACTGCCTTGAAACTCAAGAACACAACACCGCAACATGTCTTCTAAGATCTGAATCACTCTTTCTGACTGGCCGTCGGTTTGCAGGTGGAAAGCTGTGCTAAAATTCAACTTTGTCCCTAAAGTTTCTTGTAACTTCTTCTAAAACCTTAAGGTAATCCTCGAGTCCTTATCCGAGATAATCGACAAGGGTACGCCGTAAAGTCTCACGATCTCAGAAACATACAAATCAGCCAATTTCTCAAGGGAGTAGTCGGTACGCACCGATGTAAAATGTGCCAACTTTGTAAGCCTATCAACAACAACCCAAACAGAATCCTTTTTCCTTGGCGTCAAAGGTAACCCCGACACAAAATCCATGGTTACAAGGTCCCATTTCCACTTGGGAACCATTATGGGTTGAAGTAAACCCGAAGGTACTTGGTGTTCAACCTTCACTTGCTAACAAACTAGACACTTAGAAACAAACTCTAAAATGTCTCTTTTCATTCCCGACCACCAGTACATTTTCTTCAAGTCATTATATATTTTCACACTACCCGGGTGAATAGAAAAGTAACCACTATGTGCCTCTCACAGAATCTTCTGAATAAGCTCATCATCCTTGGGTACACAGACCCTATCTTGGAAAATCAAGCATTCGTCAGTACCAATTCGAAAGTTTGATTCAACACCCGACTCACACTGAGTTCTCTTGGCTTGCAATTCACTGTCATTATTCTGAGCTTCACAAATCTTTTGCAAGAACAACGGTCTAGCTCTCAACTCTACCATAATTGAACCATCATTATTCACTGATAACTGAGCATTCATAGCCCTAAAGGTGAACAACGACTTTCTACTCAGAGCGTCGGTGACTACATTCGCCTTTCCCGGATGGTAGTCTAGTATCAACTTGTAATCTTTTATCAACTCTAACCATCTCCATTTTTGTAAATTCAACTCCTTTTGGGTCATCAAATACTTTAGCCTTTTATGGTCGGTGAACACTCGGCATCTCTCGCCATATAAATGGTGTCTCCAAATTTTCAACTTAAACACGATGGCGGCCAACACTAAATCGTGCGTCGGGTAATTCTTCTCGTGTGACTTTAGCTATCTCGAGGCATAGGCTATTACCTTGCCTTCTTGCATGAGCACACACCTTAACCCATTCAAGGATGCATCACTATACACCACAAACTCTTTTCCTGGTTCCAGTTACACTAAAACTGGAGCTTCAGTCAACAAAGCCTTTAGTTTCTCGAAACTCTGTTGGCACTTATCATTTCATTCGAATTTAACCTCTTTTTGTAGCAGTCTAGTCGTCGGAGTAGCTATCATCAAGAATCCTTTAACAAACCGTCTGTAGCACCCAGCTAAGCCCAGAAAGCTTCTAATCTACAACACATTCCTCGGCGGTTTCCACTCTACAACAGCTGATATCTTACTTGAGTCAACTCTAATTCCATCACCCGACACGGTATGTGATCGTGATTTTCTGTGATAAGTTTTATAAATTTATAATTAATCATTCTTGAAACTAACTATTATCACGACGTAGTCAAGTGTACCTATCGAACAGTAGTATAGCTTTAGCAAGACCGGATTGTTGAACCCAAAGGACTAAAAGTACTAGTAATGACCATCTTTTTATTATCTAGCGTTAGGAATAAAGGGGTTTGTTTTAACTAACTAATTAATTAAACTAAGAAGTTGTAGAAAATAAATTTGGGAGATTACTTTTGGGAAAAACGATTGATTTAGGACAATACCTAAGGAAAAATCCACCTAGACTTTTACTTGTTATTCTGGCTCCGAACCGGACGATTTATTCATTTAACTTGTTCCGTAGAAATCCCTAAGTTATGTTATTGTCCCTATTCAAGACTAATAATGTCTAATCCCTAGGTTGAATAACTGAGACTTTTTTCTGATTAACACACTAGGGTTGCATTATCTCGATCTATGGGCTCCCTTATTAGGTTTCACCTTAATCCGGCAAAATCTTGTCACCCTATCTCTAGACGTGCAATCAACTCGCTTAATTATGATAAAGTCACTCTTAGCCAGGGTCTATTCCTCCTCCAGCTAAGAGCATTAACTTGAAGTGATATCCTGAAATACCAAAACAAGAATTAAGAACACATAATTAAGAACAAGCCAAATATTTATCATACGATTCAGAAATTAATAACAAGATTTGTCTTAGGTTTCATTCCCCTTAGGTATTTAGGGGTTTTAGTTCATAACTAAATAAGAAAACATCTCAGAATAACAAAAAATACAAAACATAAAGAAAACCCAAAACTCCTGAAGGGAAATTGAGGAGAGATCTTCAGTCTTGATGGTGAATTTGGCTTCTGAGATGGATCAATCGACTTCCTTGGAGTAATTCCTTACTCCCTATTATTCGTCCCCTTTTTCTTTCTCCTCTGGGGTGTATTTATAGGCTTTGCAATGCCTAAGAACCCTCAAAAGTAGCATTTTCTGAATTGGACTCAACTTAGGCTCGGCAGGGACACGCCCGTGTAACACGCCCGTGTGCTATTACTTTAGGCCGTGTTCGAGCCTATTAGATTAGAATGGGCGTGTGTTCTACCCGTGTGAGTCGTGCTTCGATACTGCCAAATTGACACGACCGTGTGAGTTACCCGTGTGAGGAAGTCCAGACTGTGTTAATTTCGTACTTTAGCCCATTTTCTCCGTTTTTGGCCCGTTTCTTGTTCCTTTCGCTCTCCTATGCTTACCTAAGTATAAAACATGAATTTAAGGCATTAGGAGCATCGAATTCACTAATTCTAAAGAAAAATCATCTATAAAATGCGTTAAGCATGGGGTAAAAATATGTATAAATTACAGTTTATCAAATACCCCCACACTTAAGCGTTTGCTTGTCCTCAAGCAAAATCCTCAAATCATAATTAAAAATTCCTTTTTCTCAACTTATAATTCCTATCAGTAATATTTCAAACAAACTCATAAGTAATCATACATTGAGAATTCAACTAAAAGAACATTAAAGCTTCAAACATTTCAAGTTGAATATTTAATCATGAAAAACTTAGGCATCTCCCTTCATCTAAGTAGTTACCATTGATTCAAAATTGCATAGAGTTTAACATCCTTACTAAGGATTCACTCAAGTCACTCGAAGTGTTTAAGGACAATGAAATTGGCACTCATCATTCAATGTGAAAAGTTATTACCATAAGCTTGCATGAAAATCAAATCTCCACCACTATAAATTGAGGTGATACATCAATCAAAAGGTCTTTAGAGGGTTGTAACGAGGCTTGGTTAGGGGGTGTGGTCACAAGCTGAAAGAAAAGGTTAGAATCGAGATTAACTTGAAAAGCTACTTAACTAGAAAAATATTTAATCATCACTTGCGAACAACATAGCTTCTTCTCTGACTATGGAATTTGAATAATGAAGCTTACAAACAAAAGATAACTACTAATATGTGTACATGTTTTTTTTAAAAAAAAAACAAGTTAAATAACATAGACTAATTATTAAGAATAAGACATAGCCAAGCAATTTATTCAACTCAAATCTCGACAAAAATAGGGATCAAATTAATTTAGGGAATTTCAACAGTAATAGGTTAAGGATTAATATTGAGGGTAATACAATGAATGGCTTGACAGGCTCAAAGGGGTTTACTAAGGGTTAATCGTGAAGGTAGGATTTTCATGGCATGAGTGGGTTAATCCTAAGTGCCTCTATCATCTTGACATATCAAATCAAATAGTGTGGTCTTGACATGCATAATCAGGCAAGTTCTAGAATAACAGTTCAATATTGACGCACTCAAAGCAATAATAAAAGTGAGCATGAAAGAATTAATATATGTTTAAAAGGCTAAAAAATCTCACAAAAATTATGGCTTTTTGATATTTAAACCTGTGGAATTCAATTCAAGAAAATACCAAAACTTGGGGAAACAACCTAAAATTTTAAATTCTTAAAAATCAACTTATCATGCTTAATTTTCTAATGTCTTAAAGTTGAAATAATCAATGCATGAATGCCTATGTTATAATTCAAGATATATCAATAAAAATCATCAGTCAATCAAAATTCATCCTAAACATGATATGAGAGATTTACAAGAGAACAAAGCAATATTCATGGATTTTTTGGATAATGAAATGATTACCCCCCTTCACTTAAGATGTACATTGCCCTCAATGTACAAAGATAGATATATGGAAAAATAGAAAATCATAAGATAGGGAGAGAATTGAAACTTTCTAAGTGTTGAATGAATGAATTCCCTAGTTTGGAGTTATGGAGGTGGAGGAGGATACTCCGGTGGTGGTAGAGGTTGGGCACCAAAGTGCTGTGCCAAAGGAATATTATATCTCGTCATTGAGTAGGGCATGACAGTCGTGGAGAACCTTTTCCAATGGAGTTTGAAGTTCTTAAGTGATTGTAGGCTTTGGAGCTCTTTATAGCTGTGATAAAAGCAGGAACTGTTTAGGGGATATTAGGAAGAATAATTACTCATAAAGAAATAGTCGAGATTCAAATCTATTAAATAAAAATTATAAATCCTAATAAAAATAAGATGAAAGAAAAATAAAAAGTAGTCTTAAATGAAAATAAAAGTAGAAACATAAAATAATAAATAAAAGTTTTTAAACATCTTCATCGCTGGATGGTTAGCGAGGTGGGACTGGCGATGAGATGTGGAGGTGATGACAATTCTGCTGTAGAGTAGCATCAATTTTGTCAAATTGTTGAAAACACTACTGCTCGAATAGAGTGAGGCACTCAGAGATGTCAGCATATGAAGCCGTCGTATGAACTGGACGAGAAGGTAGTGGTGGCTGAGAAGGTGGGTCCTCGTGCTAGGTAGGGACATCATTAGTAATGTCCTCTGGAGCCTCTTCCTCGGTGGATTGGGCGAGACGATATTGGGGAGGGTAGGTTTCTCGGCGCCTCTCGATCATTCTCATGCTAAGCATGCTCGAGATGCCTTGTGGAGACATGTGGCCAATGAGGGTCAAGGATAATTCTTGGGCCGCGGTGTCGAGGAGTTCGAAGCGTCGAACCAGTCGAGTCACGTAGGGGCCAATGGAGATGACTCTCCTCCGATGTCGCTCCGTCTAATGGCGGATGGCAAGGGCTATAAAGTATACGAGATCAAAAGATGCCCGTTTGACATACACCATAAGTAGTAGACGTTGTGGGTAGTGACGATACCGGTGCTCTCTCTTCGCCCAATTAAAGTTTGAGATAGAATAGAGTGGAGATACCTTAAGGACGGAGGGAGAGATGATATCATAGTGCAACTGGGGTCGTAGCTGGCTGAACGTGGGACGAGGGCGTCCTAGCAAAGTGAAGGAGAATGATGGATGTGGCGGTCGAGAACATGTAAGTCATTCTCCTCTCTCAACTCCTCGGTATATAAACCTAATGCAGTGCCAAATTCTGGGATGCTTAGTTGGTTGACTAATCTGCCTAAGTGAAACTGGACTGTGCCGGGATCATCGTAGTTCATCATTACCATTTGAAGATGGAACATAGAGCATAGTTACATCGTTATCTCTAAGTATGTCGACTCGATGATCCCAAAGAATAGCTCTCAAGGATCGGTGGTAAGGATGACCCGGATCGCATCAGCCAACAGAACTTGTTCGACAGCAGCCCAGTCGATGCAGCGGCCAGCTATTAAAAGTCGAGCCCGTAGTATTTGAAAAAGCTCTTCTTGGGGCCCGTTGGGGAACTATAGGAAAGGATGGCGAATTTTCGCGGTAGGGCCCGAGGAAGATGATGCTCCCTTCCTTTTCTTTGAGGCGGAGACGGCGTTTTTCTTCCCTCGCGAAGACGACATAGTGAACCTGCAATTTGAACCATTAATTCGTCTTGATGAGTGGATAAGGTAAAATGCAACTAAAATCAAAAAGGAAAAGCCATGAATATGTTCAGCCACAATTACTAAATTTACCTAAAACACTAAGTTCAATAGCATATTTTTGTAGCATGAGCATTGTGGAATGAGTAAATTGTGACAACCCGAATTAGGGCCTAATCGGAATAGTGATTTTGTGACCACAAATCCGAGATAGAAATAATTATTTTATAATTATTTTGAGGTTTATGATATGATTTCATGATTTCGTGAAAATTTCGTGATGAAATTCTATGCATTGAGCGCTTAAGTTGAGATTAGGGACTAAACCGAATAAATTGCAAAACTCGTATTTTAGAAGTTTTTAGTATGAAATTTCTTTGGGATATTAATTAGGAAGTCTTAAATAGCAATTTGACCAATTCCTAAGTTATGGACAAAATTTGGACATGGAAGGAATTTTTGGAAAGTTTAGTAGTAAGGGCATTTTGGTCATTTGTAAATTAAATGAAATAAAATGAGAAAAATAACACAAAAATTGGTCATCACCTTCACTAGTTGCTGCCGAAATTTGCTCTCCTCCATAGCTAGGCTTTCTTCAACTTTCAAGCTTCATAGTAAGTGATTTTAAACCCCGTTTTTAATGCTATGTACATTTTTGAAATCCTCGTAACTCGGTTTATGTTTAAAAATTTACCCATGAATGATAGGCATGTATTTTGATGTTTGATGGTAGAATATGAATGTTTGAAGTTAGGAGAACGATCTTTTCTAAGCGATTTGTGAGACCGAGTTTCTCTCCTTGGGGTGCTCCTGTATTGTTTGTAAAGAAGAAAGATGACTCAATGAGGCTTTGCATTGATTACCGTCAGCTCAATAAGGTGACTATAAAGAACAAGTACCCGTTACCAAGGATTGACGATTTATTCGATCAGTTGAAGGGGGCAACAGTGTTTTCAAAGATTGATTTGAGGTCCGGTTACTACCAGTTGAGAGTTAAGGGGTCGGATGTGCCAAAAACTGCCTTTAGGACAAGGTATGGACATTATGAGTTCCTTGTGATGCCTTTTGGCTTAACAAATGCTCCAGCTATATTTATTGACTTGATGAACCGAATCTTTCGGCCATATTTAGATAAGTTTGTAGTAGTGTTTATAGATGACATTCTAATTTATTCTCTGGATGAGTCTGAACACGCCGAACACTTGAGAACCATATTGTAGATCTTGAGGGAAAAGAAACTGTTTGCTAAGTTTAGTAAAAGTGAGTTCTGGCTTATTGAAGTCGGATTTTTGGGACATATAGTCTCGGGTGATGGTATTCGGGTGGATCCGAGCAAGATTTTTGCGATCGTTGATTGGAAACCGCCAAAGAATGTATCCGAGGTTAGAAGCTTTTTAGGCTTGGCCGGGTATTATAGACGTTTTGTCGAGGGATTTTCAATGATTGCCTCTTCTATGACTAAGTTGTTGCAAAAGAATGTTAAGTTTGAATGGACTGATAAATGTCAGCAGAGTTTTGAAAAGCTGAAAGCACGATTGACTGAAGCACCAATTTTGGTACAGCCCGAGCCAGGGAAAGAGTTCGTAATTTACAGTGATGCATCATTGACAGGCCTTGGATGTGCGTTGATGCAAGAGGGTAAAGTGGTAGCTTATGCCTCGAGACAGTTAAAACCGCATTAGAAGAACTATCCTACACATGATTTGGAATTGGCCGCTATTGTCTTTGCCTTGAAGATTTGGCGGCATTATTTGTATGGTCAAAAATGTTGAATTTTTACTGATCACAAAAGTTTGAAGTATTTGATGAATCAAAAGGATTTGAATCTGCGACAACGGAGATGGCTTGAATTGTTGAAGGATTATGAGCTAGTGATTGATTATCATCCGAGAAAAGCGAATGTAGTTGCTGACGCCTTGAGCAGGAAATCTCTTTTTACTTTGAGGGCCATGAGTACGAAGTTAGCATTGTCTGATGATGGGTCAATCTTGGCAGAGATGAGGGTTAAACTGTTGTTTCTCTAGCTAATCTGTGATACTCAAAAGAACGATAGTGAGTTGCAAACTAAGAGAACTCAGTGCGAATCGGGCTACGACTCAGATTTTCGAGTTGGACCCGATAACTGTTTGATGTCTCGAGATAGGATTTGTGTACCGAAAAATGATGAAATGATTCAAAAAATATTACATGAGGCGCACACTGGCTGTTTGTCAGTTCACCCTAGTAGCATAAAAATGTATAATGATTTAAAGAAGTTATATTGGTGGCCAGGCATGAAAAGGGACATTTCTGAATTTGTAACCAAGTGTTTGATCTGTCAACAAGTAAAAGCCGAACATCAAGTGCCTTCAGGATTACTCCAACCGATAATTGTGCCTGAGTGGAAATGGGATAAGATTACCATGGATATTGTAACCGGTTAGCCTTTGACTCCTAAAAAGAAGGATGCTGTCTGGGTAGTGGTTGATAGGTTAACAAAGTTGGCTCACTTTATACCGGTACGTACCAATTACTCACTTGATAAATTAGCTGAATTATATATTGCTTTGAAATTGTGAAGTTGCACTGCAATTACCTATGTCTATAATATTAGATAGAGATCCGAGATTTACCTCGAGATTCTGGAAAAAGTTACAAGAAGCTTTGGGCACAAAATTGAACTTTAGTACCGCGTTTCATCCACAAACAGATTGTCAGTCGGAAAGAGTAATCCAGGTACTCGAAGATATGCTTAGATCTTGTGTTTTAGAATTTAAAGGCGATTGGGAGAAATATCTATCTTTGGTTGAATTTGCCTCTGATATGAGTTTTGATCAAGTATACGGATGGTACCGTCACGAAGCCTTGTATGGTCGCAAGTGTCGGACTCCTTTATATTGGGTGAACTTAGTGAGAAATGATTCATGGGGTTGATCTAATTAAAGAAACCAAGAGAAAGTAAAAGTAATTCGTGGATATGCGAAAGTCGCTTGGATCGACAAAAGTCATATGCGATTTAAAAGAAAAGAGATTGAATTTCGGTAGGTGATAAAGTGTTCTTGAAGTTATCACCATGGAAAAAGATTCTAAGATTTGGCCGGAAGGCAAGTTGAGTCCACGTTTTATTGGGCGTCGAGATTCATGAGAGGATCGGACCAGTGGCATATCGGTTGGCCTTACTTACGGCAGAGTTAGAAAGAATTCATAACGTGTTTCATGTATCAATGTTGCGACATTATCGTTCGATCCTTCACATGTGATTTCTCCAACGAAATTGAGATTCGAATTTGGACATGACCTATGAAGAGGAACCAATAAAGATTTTGGCTCGGGAAATTAAACAGTTAAGAAATAAAAGTATAGCATTAGTGAAAGTATTGTGGCACAGACATGGGATAGAAGAGGCTACGTGGGAACCTGAGGAAGCTATGAGGAAACAGTACCCGAACCTCTTTACTGGTAAGATTTTCGAGGACGAAAATCCCTAAAGATGGGAGAATTGTAACAACCCGAATTAGATCCTAATCGGAATAGTGGTTTTGTGACCACAAATCCGAGATAGAAATAATTATTTTATAATTATTTTGAGGTTTATGATATGATTTCATGATTTCGTGAAAATTTGTTGATGAAATTCTATGCATTGAGCGCTTAAGTTGAGATTAGGGACTAAACCGAATAAATTGCAAAACTCGTATTTTAGAAGTTTTTAGTATGAAATTTCTTTGGGATATTAATTAGGAGGTCGTAAATAGCAATTTGACCAATTCCTACGTTATGGACAAAAGTTGGACATGGAGGGAATTTTTGAAAAGTTTAGTAGTAAGGGCATTTTGGTCATTTGTATATTAAATGAAATAAAATGGGAAAAATAACACAAAAATTGGTCATCAACTTCACTAGTTGCTGCCGAAATTTTCTCTCCTCCATAGCTAGGGTTTCTTCAACTTTCAAGCTTCATAGTAAGTGATTTTAAGCCCTGCTTTAATATTCTTTACATTTTGAAATCCTCGTAACTCGATTTACCTATTTCTACCATTATTTCGAGTTAGGGTTTATGTTTAAAAATTTACCCATGAATGATAGGCATGTATTTTGATGTTTGATGGTAGAATATGAATGTTTGAAGTTAGGAGAACGATCTTTTCTAAGCAATTTTTAGCGAAAACGAGCAAAACGGCATAATCGATAAAAATATCTATTGTTCATAACTATGTGTTCGAGTGAGAATTTGATGTTGCCATAGAAGAGAAAAATGATCAGCATGTCATTAAAAATAAGAATAAGGGCTGAAATTAAATTTCCGAGCCTTGGGGAAAAATCATAATTTTGTAAAAGTTAGGGGGCAAAAATGTAATTTTTGCATAATGTGATTTTTGGATTGAAATAAATAGTTCGAGTGTTAAATAAGCTAAATGTGTTGTTATAGATCAAGAAAGGCGTGGAATCGATCTCGAACGGGGGAAGGAAAAAGTTTTGGACTAAATTGCAAAATTCCCATATTTTGCACCGAGGTAAGTTTGTATGTAAATAATACGTTAATTTCATTTACATTCTTATATTTCAGCCTATTATATATATATATATATTAGCTGATGTTGAAGCATAAATTGACTATTGGAAAAATGAAAATAGTAATAGAGAGAGAAATCCCGGTTGAACATTCGGAAAGATCAAATAAAATAGATGGAGCGTAGCTAGGTCACATGTATGGTGCTGAGTGCACATCATGTGTACAAGATAGCTACGAGATATTATGTAGTGGCTAGGTCACATGTGTGATACGGGATGTATCCCATGTAAACAAGAGAGCTACGGGAGAGATAAATGTAGCTAGGTCGCATGCGTGATTCCAAGTGAAGGCACCATGTAGACAAGAGAGCTACGAGATAAATTGGCTAGGTCGCATGGGTGGTATTAGGTGTTCTCCATGTGTACAAGAGAGCCAAATTAAATGAAATGTGAAGGCGGGGCTATGTGCTGAAACCATCAAGTATCGAGAATTGATCCGAATTGTTCAACGGGATGGCTTTGTGGTGACATTGTAATCATGGGCCTATACTTGGGATGTATGAGAAGTGGTGAAAATGATTTGTGATATATCTAAGTTAAAATGAGGTTAATACAAAGAAAGTGTTAAAGAGTGAATTAGCACTAAAACTGTTTTGGGACACTAGCAGTGACATGAATTTGAAAAATCACAAAAAATAGTAGGAATTTAATTAGAGGCTGAATGAGATGTGAAATTAAATCTTAATGAGTCTATTTTCATATAAAAGAAACGGATCAAGTAAAGAAATTCTATATTTTGAGATATTTATAATTGTGTGTGACTTGCTCAGAATGACTATGTGATCCCCTATTCCAACTTTGGAAAATCATTAAAAATTGTAAAAAACAAATTAAGAAATATATTTTATATTCCTAAATTCCTTATTAAGTGTAGTTTTAAATGAAACAGGTTTCATGGTCATTGGAATTGTGTACTGGGAGAAATTCAGTTCGAAGTGAATAGAAGTCAGATCAGTCAAGCTGTGTAACAGGGGAAATTTTAACTAATAAACTGTAATAATTGGCTGAACCAAAAATTCTAGAAAAAAATTAGTAAGAATTTTTATGAGTCTAGATTCAGGGAAATTTTACGGATTTGAATTTTGAGTTTCATAACTCAATTTATGATTTATTTAGTGATCATGACACAGGAGGGACAGTTTGATCAAATTGAAGTAAATAATGAAATTCAAATAAACATATATGATATAATTGAGTTATGTTGTAAACATATTAGATTCTTTATTTTTCATTTATATACTTACTTACTAAGCTATAAGCTTACTTTCTTTTCTCTCTTTTGTCTTATAGTGTCATCCGGCTAGCTCAGGAGTTAGAGATCGTTGAAGATCCGCTCGCACTATTAATACTTTTGGTATTTGAACTCAACATTTTGAATTATGGCATGTATAGTAGACTTAGTTATTTTGTTACGTGTCATAATTGCCTAGGTTTAAAATGTTAATTATAGTATCAAACTAATCATTTTGTACGAAGCCTTTGAAATTGGCTTGTATTGTTAATGGCGTATGTTATAATGATTCATGATCAAATTGCACGTCATATTTTTGTCTCAGTTTTATTTAATAGTATGTATTATAATTTGTTAATATATCGTACCCTATTCCGGCGACGGATACGGGTATGGGGTGTTACATTTTGTGGTATCAGAGCTACGGTTTAGTCGATTCTCGGACTAATAAAGTGTGTGTAAAAGTCTAGCTATACATGCCATAAAAATATTGTGATAGTGTGGTGAGTCCTGATTATTCTAAACTGTGTTTTGTCTTAATATAGTAATGGATCCCAGCCAGGCTGCGCGGTGATGATCTTTGCTAGTAATGCGCCGGCTCCCGCACAAAGGACCGCGCCTGTGGAAAGTAGACCTGAAACATTGAGACAGGGAGATGAGGCTCGGGATGCCTTTCTCCAAATGATGAACAATTGGTATACTGAGTTTATTCAAGCAAACCCAAATGTTCAACCTCCTCCACCCCCTCCCATACCTCAGACGGTTCCTGTAGCTACTCAAGGCATGGATTTGGTAAGAATGAACAAGCCTCCGGTTGAAAATATTCGAAAATAAGGGGCCGAAGAGTTTAGAGCAAAGGTCGATGATGATCCCGAGAAAGCGGAGTTCTGGCTTGAAAATTCTACCCGTGTATTTGATGAGCTCTCATGTACACACAGGAGTGCTTAAAGTGTCTTTGTATCACTTTTGAGAGATTCGGCCTACCACCAGTGGAAGACCTTAGTAGCGATGGTGCTAAAAGAAAGAGTTACTTGGGATTTCTTCTAGGAAGAATTCGAGAAAGAAATACATAAGTCAATGATTTATTGATCAAAAACGGAAGGAGTTCCTTGAATTGAAACAGGGCAAGATATCGTGGCGAGTATGAGCGTGAATTTGTAAGACTCAAAGAAGTATGCCCAGAATGTGTGTCCACCGAGGCTATTATGTGCAAAAGATTTGAGGATGGGCTTAATGAGGACATTAAAGTGTTTGTGGGAATTCTGAGTGAAAAGAATTTGTAGTATTGGTTGACCGAGCTTTTAAAGCTGAAGAATTGAATAAAGAAAGAAGAAAAGCTACTATTGAGGCCCGAGATGCCAGAAAGAGGCCGATAAGCAAGTCATTTCAATATCAGTCAAAGAGGTCTAAAGAGATAAACCCTTGAATGACAGTTTAAGCTGGAGATTCACACCGAGATCGTGGTAAGGCATATTCGGGTTATAAAGCTCAAGCTACTTGATGGCAAGTGTGGGTAATGTGCGGTCTAGAAAACACAGATGTCGACAATGTGGCGAGCAACATTTTGGAGAGTCTTTGGGTGAGCAGCGAGCTTGTTTTAGTGTGGTTCTCGCGAGCATTTTATCGAGAGGCTGCCGGAGAAAGTTAAAGAAGAAAAATTTGGTGAGCGCTAGACAGTACTACCGCCAGAGAGGAGACCCAGAGAAATACTGGAAGTGGAGCTAGCGATAAAAGCGTGATGAAAGATTCAAAGGCGAGATCGAAGCTAGGCGCTGTTAGAGCTTATACCATACATGCCCGAGAGGATGCATCATCTCCCGATGTGATTACTGGTACATTTTTTCTTTATGATACTATTGTTGTTGCATTGATTCATCCCGGGTCTACTCATTCCTATATTTGTGTGAATTTAGTGTCTAATAAGAAGTATGCGATTAAAGTGTCGAACCCCTTAGGCCAATATGTGGTAGCTGATAAGGTTTGCAAGAATTGCCCATTAATGATTCAAGGTCACTATTTTCCGGCTAATTTGATGCTGTTACCATTTGATGAGTTTGATGTTATCTTGGGAATGGACTGGTTGACATTGTATGATGCCAAGGTAAATTGTAAACAGAAAATATTAGAGTTGAAATGTGAAAACGGTGAAATTCTGTGGGTTGAAACAGATGAATCAAATAAATTGCCTATGGTGATTTCGCATATGTCTGCACAGAAATACGTAAGGAAAGGGTGCGAAGCTTATCTTGCCTATGTAATAAATACTGAAATACCTGAATAGAAGCTCGAATCAGTGCCAATAGTCTGTGAATTTCCAGATGTATTTCCAGAAGAATTGCCTCGGTTGCCTCCGAACAGAGAGATAGAGTTTGCCATTGATTTGTTGCCGTGGACTGCACCGATCTCGATTGCTCCATATAGAATGGCTCCGACAGAATTAAGAGAATTGAAGGCTCAGTTGTAAGAGTTAACAGACAAGGGATTTGTGAGACCGAGTTTCTCTCCTTGGGGTGCTCCTGTATTGTTTGTAAAGAAGAAAGATGGCTCAATGAGGCTTTGCATTAATTACCATCAGCCCAATAAGGTGACTATAAAGAACAAGTACCCGTTACCGAGGATTGACGATTTATTCGATCATTTGAAGGGGGCAACAGTGTTTTCAAAGATCGATTTGAGGTCCGGTTACTACCAGTTGAGAGTTAAGGAGTCGGATGTGCCAAAAACTGCCTTTAGGGCAAGGTATGGACATTATGAGTTCCTTGTGATGCCTTTTGGCTTAACAAATGCTCCAGCTATATTTATGGACTTGATGAACCGAATCTTTCGGCCATATTTAGATAAGTTTGTAGTAGTGTTTATAGATGACATTCTAATTTTTTCTCGGGATGAGTCTGAACACGCCGAACACTTGAGAACCATATTGCAGATCTTGAGGGAAAAGAAACTATTTGCTAAGTTTAGTAAAAGTGAGTTCTGGCTTATTGAAGTCGAATTTTTGGGACATATAGTCTCGGGTGATGGTATTCGGGTGGATCCGAGCAAGATTTCTGCGATCGTTGATTGGAAACCGCCAAAGAATGTATCCGAGGTTAGAAGCTTTTTAGGCTTGGCCGGGTATTATAGACGTTTTGTCGAGGGATTTTCAATGATTGCCTCTCCTATGACTAAGTTGTTGCAAAAGAATGTTAAGTTTGAATGGACTGATGAATGCCAGCAAAGTTTTGAAAAGCTGAAAGCACGATTGACTGAAGCACCAATTTTGGTACAGCCCGAGCCAGGGAAGGAGTTCGTAATTTATAGTGATGCATCATTGACAGGCCTTGGATGTGTGTTGATGCAAGAGGGTAAAGTGGTAGCTTATGCCTCGAGACAGTTAAAACCGCATGAGAAGAACTATCCTACACATGATTTGGAATTGGCCGCTATTATCTTTGCCTTGAAGATTTGGCGGCATTATTTGTATGGTGAAAAATGTTGAATTTTTACTGATCACAAAAGTTTGAAGTATTTGATGAATCAAAAGGATTTGAATCTCCGACAACGGAGATGGCTTGAATTATTGAAGGATTATGAGCTAGTTATTGCTTATCATCCGAGAAAAGCGAATGTAGTTGCTGACGCCTAGAGCAGGAAATCTCTTTTTACTTTGAGGGCCATGAGTACGAAGTTAACATTGTCTGATGATGGGTCAATCTTGGCAGAGATGAGGGTTAAACCGTTGTTTCTCTAGCTAATCTGTGATGCTCAAAAAAACGATAGTGAGTTGCAAACTAAGAGAACTCAGTGCGAATCGGGTTACGACTCAGATTTCCGAGTTGGACCAAATGACTGTTTGATGTCTCGAGATAGGATTTGTGTACCGAAAAATGATGAATTGATTCAGAAAATATTACATGAGGTGCACAGTGGCTGTTTGTCAGTTCACCTTGGTAGCACAAAAATTTATAATGATTTAAAGAAGTTATATTGGTGGCCAGGCATGAAAAGGGACATTTCTGAATTTGTAACCAAGTGTTTGATCTGTCAACAAGTAAAAGCTGAACATTAAGTGCCTTCAGGATTACTCCAACCGATAATTGTGCCTGAGTGGAAATGGGATAAGATTACCATGAATTTTGTAATCGGTTTGCCTTTGACTCCTAAGAAGAAGGATGCTGTCTGGGTAGTGGTTGATAGGTTAACAAAGTTGGCTCACTTTATACTGGTACGTACCAATTACTCACTTGATAAATTAGCTGAATTATATATTGCTGAAATTGTGAAGTTGCACGGGGTACCTATGTCTATAATATTAGATAGAGATCCAAGATTTACCTCGAGATTCTGGAAAAAGTTACAAGAAGCTTTGGGCACAAAATTGAACTTTAGTGCCGCGTTTCATCCACAAACAGTTGTCGATCGGAAAAGAGTAATCCAGTACTCAAAGATATGCTTAGATCTTTGTGTTTTAGAATTTAAAGCGATTGGGAGAAATATCTATCTTTGGTTGAATTTGCCTCTGATGACTGATTTTTGATCAAGTATACAGATGGCACCGTCACGAAGCCTTGTATGGTCGCAAGTGTCGGACTCCTTTATATTGGACTAAACTTAGTGAGAAAGCAGATTCATGGGGTTGATCTAATTAAAGAAACCGAAGAGAAAGTAAAAGTAATTCGTGGTATCATCAAAAAGCTACTTGGATCGACAAAAGTCATATCTGCAGATTTAAAAGAAAAGAGATTGAATTTCGTGGGTGATAAAGTGTTCTTGAAGTTATCACCATGAAAAAGATTCTAAGATTTGGCCGAAAAGGCAAGTTGAGTCCACGTTTCTTGGGCCGTGCGAGATTACTGAGAGGATCGGGCCAGTGGCATATCGGTTGGCCTTACTAGGCGAGTTAGAAAGAATTCATAACGTGTGTCATGTATCAATGTTGAAGATCCGTTCGCACTATCAATACTTTTGGTATTTGAACTCAACATTTTGAATTATGGCATGTATAGTAGACTTAGTTATTTTGTTACGTATCATAATTGCCTAGGTTTAAAATGTTAATTATAGTATCAAACTAATCATTTTGTACGAAGCCTTTGAAATTGGCTTGTATTGTTAATGGCATATGTTATAATGATTCATGATCAAATTGCACGTCATATTTTTGTCTCAGTTTTATTTAATAGTATGTATTATAATTTGTTAATATCTCGTACCCTATTCCGGCGACGGATACGGGTAAGGGGTGTTACAGTAAAAATGACAAAGAATAGAATGCAACATATTATATGGGTATAGAATTTATGCAATGAGTAAAAATTTTTAACATGGAAAAGATTAAAACTTGTTCTTATGATAGGAAGATGAAAAATAGTATGAAAAAAATATAGATTACTATGATAAATAACATTATAAATCAGTGAAATAGATAAGAATAGAGTGAACAAATGCTAAAAAAGTGTGAATGGGCGTCAAAAATGGAGTTAGAGGCAGCGCACGGGTGTGGCAAGGAGGCCGTGTGGACTTGCAGCGGCTAGGGTTAGGGTTTTTGAGTGGGGAAGACAATGAATAGTGTAGTCTATTTATAGATTTTAGGCCACACGGCCAAGGAACACGTCCGTGTTCCCCAATTCCAGCCCGTGTGTTTCACGTTTTTCCTATTTTGGCTTGTCTAAAATTCGACACACGCCAGTGTACCTCGGGTGTGTTGGTGCACACGGCTGTGTCGTACGACTGTGTCTAGCTTTGTTCACTTCTCCCACGCCCATGTATGTACGTCCCACGCCCGTGTTAATTTGACAGGTTCGACCACGGGTGTTAGACACGGGCATGTCACATGCCCGTGGTAGTTTCTCCGTTTCAACCACGGTCCTAGGGCGCGGGCGTGTCGCACGCCCGTGTTGTTTTGACAGGTTTGCCCACGGACATGTCGCACGGCCATGGCGGTTTATCGTAGCCCGTATTTTGGGGAAATCTTTGCCCTGTTTCCACACGGTCATAAGCACGCCCGTGTGCTTGGCTGTGTCTCTGTGGTGAACCTATTTTCAAGAGCTTCGTTAGTAGGTTAGGTGTTTAAACACTAAAATTTAAAGAAGTTAATACAATTAGTGCTCAGATTGCCTCTTGAGAAGCGCTTATTTATAGTTTAAGCTCAACTTACCTCTCCGTTGAATGGTCATGGTGGTTTAAGGAGTTCATACTCCTCATTCCTGCTATCAATCTCATTAAAATAAGGTTTTAGACGGGTGTTGTTTACCTTAAAAGTGTCAAACTTGGGATGATTTACCTTGACTGTACCGAATGGGAAAATACTAAGTACCTTAAGAGGGATTTCTTCATTCGGTTTGGCAGTGACAATGTGAGGATCAACGGGATCTAGTAAGACTTTATCTCCAACCTTAAGTAGATTTGGGGGGGTATCGTGCCCATTCTGACGTAGTTTTTGTTTATCGTGTTTTCTTGTGTTATGTGCTCACCATTCATCTAACTCCTCGATTTGTAGCCTTCGTTCTTCATGAATGGGTCCTCTATTATTGTTTGAACGTGAGTCATGTACTTCTTTCAGACTCAATTTCTGCAAAGTAAGTTGCATCATATTGTCAGTTTTAGTAGAATGGTGTGGACAATTACCTTCAATGTTCGATGTGATGCCAGAGTTTTAGGCTTGAAGGGTGATTGTTTCGTCTCCCACACGAAGTGTGAGCTCGCCTGTGCCAACATCAATAATTGTTTTAGCAGTTGCTAAAAAGGGCCTCCCTAAAATCAAAGGGGTGTTGTTATCCTCCTCTATGTCTAGAACAACGAAGTTAACAGGAAATATAAATTTATCTATTTTAACTAGTACATCTTCAATAATACCTCGAGGAAATCTTATAGTTTTATCTGCTAATTGAATGCTCATCCTAGTTTGTTTGGGTTTCCCAATGCCGAGTTACTTAAACATTTTGTAAGGCATGAAGTTAATGCTCGCCCCTAAATCAGCTAATGCATTATTAACATCTAAACTACCAATTAAGCAAGGAATTGTAAAACTCCCTGAATCTTTTAATTTGTTGGGTAGCTTATTCTGTAGAATAGTTGAGCAAACTGCGTTTAGTTCCACATGCGACGCCTCATCCAACTTCCACTTGTTTGCTAAAAGCTCTTTTAAGAATTTCATTGCATTTGGCATCTGCGACAGAGCTTCAATAAACGGTAAGTTAATATGTAAGTTTTTCAAAAGTTTAAGGAATTTACCGAATTGTTCGTCTGAGCGATCTTTCCTCGTCGCGTTAAGGTATGGCACACGAGGTTTATATTCTACACTCACCGTTTTGTTTTCATTATGAGTTACCTCACTTTTACCTTTGCTCACCACAGTTTCTTGCATCGATTCTAGCTCAGACTCAACGGATTCTTCTTTATCTTGAACATTAATTGCGTTGAGCTGTTCCCTAGGCTTAGGTTCAATATTACTTGGCAAGCTACCTTGTGGTAGTTCGAAAATTAGTTTTGACAGCTGGCCTATCTGAGTTTCGAGTCATTGGATTGATGCTTGTTGATTTTTAAGTGCTGTCTCGGTATTCTAGAAATGAGTTTCTGACACCGAGATGGATTTAGATAGCATCTCCTCAAGGTTCGGTTTCTTTTCCTGTTGATAAAGTGGCTGTTGAAAACCTGAGGATTTTGTGGCCTTTGATTCCCTTGACCACTCCAAGAGAAATTTGGGTGGTTCTTCCAACCTGCATTATAAGTGTTACTTATGGGTTATTTTGAGATCTAAAGTTATTGTTACCCATATAGTTGACTTGTTCCTCTTCGGTTGTAGGATTGAATGGTTGATATTCTGTATGCACACCTCCTTCACTTGAATCAAACCTCATAACTGGATGTACCTGCGTAGAACCAAGTAAACCATCAATTTTTTTATTCAGAAGTTCTACCTGATTTGACAACATAGTAACCGAATCGACGTTATAAACGCCTGCTGTTTTGGTTGGCTTGGTCCTCATGACTTGCGACTGATAGTTATTCAGTGACATCTCCTCAATAAATTCGTAATCCTCTCCAGGTGTTTTGTTGTTTATGGTTCCACCTGCGGCTGCTTCAATCATCTGTCTTGTCGAGGGATTCACACCTTTGCAGTAAGTTTGAACTTGCAGTCATAGAGGTAACCCATGGTGAGGGTACCTTCGCAGTAGGTCCTTGTATCTCTCCCATGCATCGTAAAGAGTTTCTAAGTCCATCTGCACAAAAGAAGAGATATCATTACGTTACTTAGCCGTTTTATCTGGCGGAAAATACTTTAATAAAAATTTTTCGGTCATTTGTTCCTAAGTAGTGATGGACCCTCATGGTAACGAGTTCAACCACTGTTTAGCCTTGTTCTTCAGTGAAAAAGGGAATAATCGAAGACGAATGGCTTCATCAGAGACGCCATTAATTTTAAAGTGTCGCAGATTTTTATAAAATTTGCCAAGTGAGTGTTGGGATTCTCATCCTGTAAACCATTAAACTGAACAAATTGCTGTATCATTTGAATCGTGTTAGGTTTTAGTTCAAAATTATTTGCAACAATAGCAGACCTAACTATAGTTGACTCAGTTCCTGTTAAATTAGGTTTAGCATAATCATACATAGTACGAGGAGCAGGATTCTGATTTGCTAATTCAGCGGGTATTGCTGGAGTAGTTGATTGTCTTGATTTTTAGCCATCTCCTCGGTTGTAGTTGAGATATCATCCTCATGTTCTTCTTCTGTGTATCTTAGGCTTCGCCTGATTTCTCGTTGGTTCCTACGAGCTGTACGATCAATTTCTTCGTTAAAAAGTAGTGGTTCTGACGGGTTTCTTATAGTCATAAACTATAAGAACCTGCCAGAAGAAAGAAAAAGAAAGTTACTAAATTAAAATAAAAATAAAAATTAAATTAAATTGCAAGAAAAATAAATGGCTAAAGTAATAAAAATTGAGTGTTCCTAATATTTTAGTCCTTGGCAACGGTACCAATAACTTAATCGTGATTTTTCGTGATAAGTTTTATAAATTTATAACTAATCATTCTTGAAACTAACTATTATCACGACGTAGGCAAGTGTACCTATCGAACAGTAGTATAGCTTTAGCAAGACCGAATTGTTGAACCCAAAGGACTAAAAGTTCTAGTAATAACTGTCTTTTTATTATCTAGCCTAAGGAATAAAAGGGTTTGTTTTAATTAACTAATTAATTAAACTAAGAAGTTGTAGAAAATAGATTTGGGAGATTACTTTTGGGAAAAATGATTGATTTAGGACAGTACCTAAGGAAAAATCCATCTAGACTTTTACTTGTTATTCTGGCTCCGAACTGGACGATTTATTCATTTAACTTGCTCCGTAGAAATCCCTAAGTTATGTTATTATCCTTATTCAAGACTAATAACGTCTAATCCCTAGGTTGAATAACTGAGACTTTTCTCTAATTAACACCCTAGGGTTGCATTAACTCGATCTATGGACTCCCTTATTAGGTTTCACCTTAATCCGGCAAAATCTTGTCACCTTATCTTTAGGTCGCAATCAACTCCGCTTAATTATGACAAAGTCACTCTTAGCCAGGGTGTATTCCTCCTCCAACTAAGAGCATTAACTTGAAGTGATATCCTGAAATACCAAAACAAGAATTAAGAACACATAATTAAGAACAAGCCAAATATTTATCATACGATTCAAAAATTAATAACAAGATTCGTCTTAGGTTTCATTCCCCTTAGGTATTTAGGGGTTTTAGTTCATAACTAAATAAGAAAACATCTCAGAATAATAAAGAATACAAAACATAAAGAAAACCCAAAACTCTTGAAGGGAAATTGAGGAGAGATCTTCAGTCTTGATGGTGAATCGGGCTTGTGAGATGGATCAATCGGCTTCCTTGGAGTAATTCCTTACTCCCTATTCTCCGTCCCCTTTTTCTTTCTCCTCTGGGGTGTATTTATAGGCTTTGGAATGCCTAAGAATCCTCAAAAGTGGCATTTTCTGAATTGGACTCAACTTAGGCTCTGCAGGGACACGCTCGTGTATGATTACTTTAGGCCGTGTTCGAGCCTATTAGATTGGCACAGGCATGTGTTCTACCCGTGTGAGTCGTGCTTCGATACTGCCAAATTGACATGGTCGTGTGAGCTGCCCATGTGAGGAGGTCCAGGCTGTGTTAATTTCGTACTTTGGCCTATTTTCTCCGTTTTTGGCCCGATTCTTGTTCCTTTTGCTCTCCTATGTTTACCTAAGTATAAAACATGAATTTAAGGCATTAGGAGCATCGAATTCACTAATTTTAAGGAAAAATCATCCATAAAATGCGTTAAGCATGGGGTAAAAATATGTATAAATTACGGTTTATCAATATGCCCTAAGAATCTGACCTCTTTAAGTCAAAACTTGCTCTTACTAAACTTGACGTATAACTGCTTATCTCTCAAAGTTTGTAAAACCGTTCTCAAATGCTCTACATGCTTACTTTCATCATGCGAGTAAATCAATATGCTCGTACCAGGGACTAACTCAATTCCAAATTCAACTTCCCTCACTGGAGGCAATCTGTGTAATTCCTCCGGAAATACGTCCATGAACTCACATACCACTGGTACCGACTTGACCTTCAATTCAGATGCTTGAGTATTCAATACAAAGGTGAGGTAAGCCTCGCACCCTTTTCTAAAATATCTCTCTGTAGTCATAGACGATATCACTATAGGCAATTCATGCAATTCACCTGATTCAACTCGAAGAACATACCCGCTTTTACATTTCAACTCGATGACCTTTTGTAACGACCCAAATTTCAGTGATATCAGAACAGTGATTTGAAATCATTAAATCTGACATGTGAGCTTAGATATTAGTAAGTAATGTAAAGTGTGGTTTTAAAAATAATTTTGATTTAGTGAAATTATGAATTAAAGGAAGTTGTAAATAAAATGGGATAAAAACAAAGTATCGAGACCTCGAAATTATAAACCAAGCCATAAATATTTTTAAAAATATTTATGGAGTGTTAATAAGTTAGTATTAAAGTTTCGTCAAGAAATTTTAAGGTTTCGGTAGTTAATTTGGTAAAAAGGACTAAATTGAATTAAGTGCAAAATTGTGAGATGTGATTAATAGCTCTAGTAATAATTAAATGATGACTAAATAGGAAATTAAACACCTATTATTAGGCTGGATGGCATGTGTGTGCAGGAAAAATAAAAATCAAGTGTGAACAAAGGGCAAAATTGGAAATAGGGAAATAATTTAATTGTAAAATATGATATATTAGGAAAAATCTAGAGTTTTCTTCATTTTTCTTCATCTTCATCAGCTAAAAACACCATTAGAGAGATTTTAAGAAGCTGGTTTTTATATTCTACAGCATGCAAGTTCAACTCTTGATTATTTCTTGTAATTTTTGTGTTTTTGAGACTTTTACAACGGGGTCCATATGTTTAATTCATTAGTTTTTAATTTTATGGATACTTTTGAAAGTTGCCATGAACAAGTGCTGAAATTTTATGATGATTTATCATGGAATTGAGGTTTAAATTTTATTATATGATGATTTTATGAAGAGATTTTTATAGAAATCAATATTTAGGACCTAATTGTGAAAGTTGTTGAAATTAGGGTTTTGTGATGAAACTTTGAATGTCAAAGGCAGTGAAATAGTTTATAATGTTTAAATAAAGTGTTATTTGAGAGGAATTAGCTCAATTGATGAATAAATTGAGGAAAGACTAAATTGTAAAAATTGAAAAGTTTGGGGTAATAGTATAATTTCAAAACTTTAAGGGCATAAATTGTGAAATAGAATAGAATTGAAATAGATGCTAATGAAGGAATGATTTTATAATTATAGATCAAGAAAACGAAGTGAATCGTGGAAAGGAGAAAATTCAAGAATAGTCCCTGAATTTCTACGACTTTTGCAAATTAGCCCAGGTAAGTTCATATGGCAAAATTTAATTTTTTTTATGAAAATATTATGATTTTCAAGTATATTATTGTAGATGAATACTATCAATTTGTAATAATTATGAAATAACAGTTAAATAAAAGTACAAATTAGTTAGAACAATGGATTTGAGTGCTTCCATTCTGTAACCATGATGAATTGACAGAAAAGATGTGATAAGTGCGCCCGTTTAAGACCATAGCTAGGCTATGGAATCGGTTCAATGTGATATGTGTTCCCGTATAAGACCATAGTTGGGTATGGCAACGGTGTGACATGATGATATGATTCCGTATAAAACCATATCTGGGATATGGCATCGGTGTGTGATGTGATCCGTGTAAGACCATAGCAGGGCTATGGCTTCGGTGTGTGATATGTGACAATATGCAAGTCCATAGTTTACTATGGCAATGTGATAATGAAGCACTCAATTCTATTAGTGTTTCATAATTTGTCAATGGAAGTAAATGAGAAAAAAAGGGGCCCAAAGAAGTTAAATTTGTGAATAGCAACATGAAAATTATTTAAAGGAGCTTAATAATGAATTTGTGATTTACAGGAAAAAGTAGTTAAATTAAAAGATATTTGATTATGTACAATGTTCGGTAAGATTTGTGTTTTTATACCTATGGGCTTACTAAGCTTTTATAAGCTTACTTGTGTATGATATTTGTTTTGTAGATTGACTTATATACATACGGAGGATCAGATCTACAACAAGGATCACATTATCCAGATTTTCTCCGGTAGATTTTGTTAAACAATATTTTGATTTATATGGCATGTATAGGGGTTAATTTGATAATGTAGTTCTGTGAATGATTAAGTATGCAAAGTAAGTTAAATGTGATGTTTTGTGTTTGAAAATGAAATATACATGTTTTGGCTTGAAATAATTGATTGGTTGAATTCTATTAGTGTATAATTATGTTTAGGTACAGAAAATGGATAAATGAGTGTTATTTGATCAAGATTTATAAGTAAATGTTTTGGGCATGAGTTAGGTGTGTTTAGTATGTGAAAATAGCTCAAAAATGGTCAAAAATCATGTTTTCACACGGCCAAGTCAAATGGGCATGTGCCCAAGTCGTGTGGCAAAGTCAAAATTGCCCACAGGCTAGTCCCACGGCCGTTTGAACAAGTCAGATCTGACCACGGGCAGGCCACACGGGCATGTCCCAGGCCACACGAGCGTGTGCCCCTATTTTCAAGGAAAAGTTTTTAAAATTCTTGGTTTAGTCCCAAATCACTTCCTAAGCGTATTTTGGGCCTCGTAAGTCCATATTAGGGACTTAAAGATGAAATTTTATGAAATTTTAAATTGAAATACATATTTTTGACTCAATTTCATTCGTATATTAGTGTTTAATTCTGGCTGCACCTCGAACCCCGTCCAGGCGACAGATACAGGCGAGGGGTGTTACATTTATTGGTATCAGAGCTTCGTTTTAGCCAATTCTCGAAATATGTATGATGTGAAAAGTGTCTAGAATTACATGCCATATAAATCTGTGATAGTGTGATGTGTATGATCCGATCTAATCCTTGTTTTTTATTATAGATTATCTTCGATTTGAAAAGATGTTAAACAGACCAGAACAAACTGAACAAGAAGAAGTTAATAGTAGAGTACAAACCTCGGAACAAGGAACAAGTAGTGAAGTACCAATTTCATTGATGCGAGAACAAGAACTCAAAAATATGATTTATGGATTCATGAATCAGTGGTATAATGAGAATGTGCGAGAAAGAAATCAGACTCAGCAACCTCCTCCCCCTATTTCAACATCGGTAGTACCCCTGGTTGCTCCTCCACCTCCTTCGATAACTGAATCTGGTAAGCGTTCTCCATTTGAAAAGTTCAGAAAACATGAAATTTGAAGAATTTCTGGGAAGAAACAGATGATGACCCCAAGTAAAGTTTGAATATTGGCTACAAAGTATAATGAGGGTTTTTAAGCAAATAACGTGCTCACCAGATGATTACTTAATATGTGCGTGTCATTATTGAAAGAAGAAACTTATAACTGGTGGGAAATAATAGAAGCTATTGTACCGGCTGAGAAGATCACTTGGGAATTTTTCCAAAATGAATTTAAGAAGAAATATGTTGGTAGAAGATATCTGGATAAGAAAAAAAGAGAATTTCTCGACTTGTGATAGGGAAATAAGTCAGTGGCTGAATATGAAAGAGAATTTGTTTATCTGAGTAAATATGCTCGAGATATTGTACCCACTGAAGAAGAAATGTGTATCAGATTCGAAGAAGGGCTTAATGATGAGATTAGAATGATGATAGGGGGCACTGAGATACGAGAATTTGTTGTTCTATCAGATTGTGCTCAGAAACTTGAAGAAGTATATAATAGAAAGATGCAACGAGATAGAAGAAGTAAAGAATCTTTCAAAAGAAGTGCATCTAAGTCATTTTCAGCTTTACCGGTGAAGAAATCTAAAGAGGAGTTTAGTTGAGTCACCTCAGCACCGGAAAGATTGGGAAAGAGTAGACCAAGACAATCTGATTATAAGGCATCTGACAGACCTGCTGTTAGTGTGGGTAGTGTACAAAATACCTAAAGGCCTAAGTGCCAACATTGTGGAAGAAGTCACCCCGGTGAATGTAGAAGTAAGTTAGGGGCTTGTTATAAATGTGGGGCCACTGATCACTTTATACGTGATTGTCCCCAACTACAAGAAGAAGAAGTGGAACAGAAGGAGAAACAGAAAACTCCTTGACGCTTTTGTCAAAGTAGTGCTACAGAGGCTACTCATTCGGGCATGAAAGATACTGCTAGTCGATCAGAAGTTAGGGCCTCTGCTCGTACTTATGCCATTCGAGCAAGAGAAGAAGCAACAGCTCCGGATGTAATTGTTGGTACTTTCTATCTTTATGATGTTCCTATGTATGCTTTAATAGACCCTGGATCTACTCATTCACATATTTGTACTATGTTAGCATCTAGAAAGAATTTATTTGTTGAGCCTACGGGTTATGATGTACAAGTTACAAATCCGTTAGGTCAAAGTGTGGTAGTTAATTTAATATGTCATAACTGTCCACTGAAAGTTAAGGGCTGTGATTTCCCCGCTGATTTGATGCTGCTACCCTTTCGGGAATTTGATATTATCTTGGGCATGGGTTGGTTAATTAAACATGATGCGGTAGTGAATTGTCGAGAAAAATGAATTATTTTGAAATGTCGGATAAGAGATACTATTTTGGTTGAGTCTGGAAATTTGAATGATACGGTTAGAATGATTTCATATATGTCTACTCAAAAGTTGTTGTGTAAAGGAAATAAGGCTTATTTAGCCTATATTCTTGATACTCGAAGTTCTGAATCAAATTTAAAGAAATTATCTATTGTGAATGAATTTAGGGATGTATTTCCTGAAGAATTACCAGGTTTACCACCCGATAGAGAGGTTGATTTTGTGATAGATGTGCTTCTGGGAACAATTCCCATATCAGTGACACTATATAGAATGGCTCCAGCAGAATTAAAAGAGTTGAAGACGCAGTTGCAAAAGGTGTTGGACAAAGGGTTTATCAGACCGAGTATGTCGCCATGGGGTGCACCTGTCTTATTTGTGAAAAAGAAGGATGGTTCATTGAGGCTATGTATAGATTACAGGCATTTGACTAAGGTAAAGATTAAAAATAAATATCCTTTGCCTCGTATTGATGATTTAAGGATGCTGCAGTGTTTTCAAAAATAGATCTCAGATCTGGGTATTGTCAGTTAAAGGTAAAGGAATGTGATGTGCTGAAAATAGCTTTTAGAACTCGGTATGGTCATTATGAGTTCTTAGTTATGCCATTCAGTTTGACAAATGCTTCTGCTGCTTTTATGGATTTAATAAATCAAATTTGCCAATCTTACCTGGATAGATTTGTGGTTGTGTTTATTGACGATATACTAATCTATTCAAAGATAGAATCTGAGCATGCTCAGCACTTGAGAATTGTACTACAGATTTTGAAGGAAAACATTTATATGTAAAATTTAGCAAATGTGAATTTTGGCTTCATGAAGTGGGATTCTTGGGTCACATCGTGTCAGTTGATGGTATACGGGTAAATCCGAGTAAGGTGTCAGCGGTGATTAATTGGAAAACTTCAAAGAATGTTACGGAAGTGCAAAGTTTTCTTGGATTAGCTAGTTACTATCGTCGATTTGTGAAAGACTTTTCAATGATTGCTTCATCGATAACTCAGTTATTGCAGAAGAATATTAAATTTGTATGGTCTGATGAGTGCCAACGAAGTTTTGATTAGTTAAAGAAAATGTTGACAGAGGCTCCAGTGTTAACTCAGCTTGAATCAGGTGTGCCATATGTAGTATATAGTGATGCGTCTCTAAATGGTTTAGGTTGTGTACTGATGCAGTCAGGAAAAGTTGTAGCATATGCTTCTCGACAGTTGAAACCACATGAGAGGAACTACCCTACACATGATCTTGAATTTGCTGCCATAGTATTTGCTTTAAAAATTTAGAGACACTACTTATATGGGGATAAATGTTATGTGTATACAGACCATAAAAGTTTGAAATATTTAATGTCACAGGAAGAGCTGAACTTGAGACAGAGGCGATGGTTAAAGCTATTGAAAGATTACGATCTTGTCATTGATTAACACTCGGGTAAGGCAAATGTAGTGGCAGATGCACTTAGTCAAAAATTGTCATTATTTGCTCTTCGGCTGTTAAATGCTCATTTGTCTGTTCATGAAGATGGTTCTGTGTTAGCTGAATTAAAGACAAAACCAGTATTCTTTCAACGAATTCGGGAGTTGCAAGATGAAGATCCAAAGTTGGTGTTGAAACGACAAATGATTCGAGATAACTTGAACTTAGAGTACTCTATTGATAACAGTGGTATGTTATACTATCGTAATATAATTTGTGTCCCGAATAATCTAGAATTGAAAAATGATATCTTATTAGAGGCTCATAGTAGTATGTACTCGATTCATCCGGGTAGTACGAAGATGTGTTGTGATTTGAAGAAAATGTATTGGTGGTCTAGTATGAAACAGGAAATTTGCAAATTTGTGGCAAAATGTTTAATCTGTCAATAGGTAAAAGCTGAAGCCCACATCAAGTGCCTACAGGTCTGTTACAACCCGTAATGATTCCAGAATAGAAGTGGGAACATGTAACGATGGATTTTGTATCTGGGTTGCCTGTGACTCCGAAGAAGAAAGATTCGATTTGGGTGATAGTAGACAGATTAACTAAGTCGGCGCATTTTATTCCGGTCAAAACAGATTTTTTGCTTGAAAAATTAGCGAAATTATATGTGTCAGAAATTGTGAGATTACATGGGGTGCCGACATTAATTATTTCTGATCGTGATCTGAGGTTTACTTCGAGATTTTGGAGTAAACTACAGGAAGCTTTAGGTACCAAATTAAAATTTAGTACAGCTTTTCGTCCTCAGACTGACAGGCAATCAAAGCGAGTGATTCAGATTTTAGAAGATATGTTAAGGTGATGTATACTCAAGTTCAGTGGCAGTTGGGAAAGGTATTTACCTTTAGCTGAATTTGCTTATAATAATAGTTATCAAGCTAGTATCAAAATGGCACCATTTGAAGCTCTGTATGGAAGGAAGTGCAGAACCCCATTGTATTGGTCAGAATTAAGTGAATCGAAATTAGTGAGAGTGGATTTAATTTGGGAAACTGAAGAGAAAGTTTGGATTATTCGAGAAAGTTTGAAAGCTACTTTCGATCGTCAAAAGTCGTATGCAGATTTGAAAAGAAGAGATATAGAGTTCAATATGGGTGATCGTGTGTTTTTGAAAGTTTCCCCATGGAAAAAAGTTTTACGGTTTGGTAGAAAAAGAAAGCTTAGTCCACGATTTATCGGACCGTATGAAGTCATTGAGAGGATCGGTCCTATAGCTTATAGATTGGCCTTACCTCCAGAACTTAAGAAAATTCATAACGTATTTCATGTATCTATGTTGAGACGGTATAGATCAGACCCTTCACATGTGATTCCTCATACTGAGATAAAGCTACAATCAGATATGACTTATTCGGAGGAACCAGTGAAAATATTAGCTTGGGAAGTTAAAGAACTACGGAATAAACGAGTATCATTAGTAAAAGTGTTATAGCATTAACATGGATTGGAGGAGGCAACTTGGGAAACGGAAGAATCTATGAGATCACAGTATCCGCATTTGATTTCAGGTACAAAATTTCGATCACGAAATTTCCTAAGAGGGGGAGAGTTATAACAGCCCAAATTTTAGTGATATCGGAACAGTGATTTGAAATCACTAAATTCGACATGTGAGCTTAGATATTAGTAAGTAATGTTAAGTGTGGTTTTAGAAATAATTTTGAATTAGTGAAATTATGAATTAAAGGAAGCTGTAAATAAAATGGGATAAAAATGAGGTATCGAGACCTCAAAATCATAAACCGAGCCATAAATATTTTTAAAAATATTTATGGAGTGTTAATAAGTTAGTATGAAAGTTTCATCAAGAAATTTTAAGGTTTCGGTAGTTAATTGGGTAAAAAGGACTAAATTGAATTAAGTGCAAAATTGTGAGATATGATTAAATAGCTCTGGTAATAATTAAATGAGGACTAAATAGGAATTAAACACCTATTATTGGGCTGGACGGCATGTGTGTGCAGGAAAAATAAAAATCAAGTGTGAACAACGGGCAAAATTGGAAATAGGGTAATAATTTAATTGTAAAATATGATATATTAGGTAAAATCTAGAGTTTTCTTCATTTTTCTTCATCTTCATCAGCTAAAAACACCATTAGAGAGATTTTAAGAAGCTGGTTTTTATATTCTACAGCATGCAAGTTCAACTCTTGATTATTTCTTGTAATTTTTGTATTTTTGAGACTTTTACAACGAGGTCCATATGTTTAATTCATTAGTTTTTGATTTTATGGATACTTTTGAAAGTTGCCATGAACAAGTGCTGAAATTTTATGATGATTTATCATGGAATTGAGGTTTAAATTTTATTATATGATGATTTTATGAAGAGATTTTTATAAAAATCAATATTTAGGACCTAATTGTGAAAGTTGTTGAAATTTGGGTTTTGTGATGAAACTTTGAATGTCAAAGGCAGTGAAATAGTTTATAATGTTTAAATAAAGTGTTATTTGAGAGGAATTAGTTCAATTGATGAATAAATTGAGGAAAGACTAAATTGTAAAAATTGAAAAGTTTGGGGTAATAGTATAATTTCAAAAATTTAAGGGCATAAATTGTGAAATAAAATAGAATTGAAATAGATGCTAATGAAGGAATGATTTTATAATTATAGATCAAGAAAATGAAGTGAATCGTGGAAAGGAGAAAATTCAAGAATAGTCCCTAAATTTCTACGACTTTTGCAAATTAGCCCAAGTAAGTTCATATGGCAAATTTTAATGTTTTTTTATTATGAAAATATTATGATTTATAAGTATATTATTGTAGATGAATACTATCAATTTGTAGTAATTATGAAATAATAGTTAAATAAAAGTACAAATTAGTTAGAACAATGGATTTGAGTGCTTTCATTCTGTGACCATGATGAATTGACGAAAAAGATGTGATAAGTGCACCCGTTTAAGACCATAGCTAGGCTATGGAATCGGTGCAATATGATATGTGTTCCTGTATAAGATCATAGCTGGGCTATGTCATCAGTGTGACATGATGATGTGATTCCGTATAAGACCATATCTGGGATATGGCATCGGTGTGTGATGTGATCCGTGTAAGACCATAGTAGGGCTATGGCTTCGGTGTGTGATATGTGACAATGTGCAAGTCAATAGTTTACTATGGCAATGTGATAATGAAGCACTCAATTCCATTAGTGTTCCATAATTTGTCAATGGAAGTAAATGAGAAAAAGGGGCCCAAAGAGGTTAAATTTGTGAATAGCAACATGAAAATTATTTAAAGGAGCTTAATAATGAATTTGTGATTTACAGGAAAAAGTAGTTAAATTAAAAGATATTTGATTGTGTACAATGTTCGGTAAGATTTGTGTTTTTATGCCTATGGGCTTACTAAGCTTTTATAAGCTTACTTGTGTATGATATTTATTTTGTAGATTGACTTATATACATACGGAGGATCGGATCTATGACAAGGATCACACTATCCAGATTTACTCCGGTAGATTTTGTTAAAACAACATTTTGATTTATATGGCATGTATAGGGGTTAATTTGATAATGTAGTTCTGTAAATGATTAAGTATGCAAAGTAAGTTAAATGTGATGTTTTGTGTTTGAAAATGAAATATACATGTTTTGGCTTGAAATAATTGATTGGTTGGATTCTATTAGTGTATCATTATGTTTAGGTACAGAAAATGGATAAATGAGTGTTATTTGATCAAGATTTATAAGCAAATGTTTTGGGCATGAATTAGGTGTGTTTAGTATGTGAAAATAGCTAAAAAAAGGTTAAAAATCATGTTTTCACACGGCCAAGTCACATGGGCATGTGCCCAGGCCGTGTGGTAAAGTCAGAATCACCCACAGGCTAGTCCCATGGCCGTGTGAATAAGTCAGATTTGCCCACGGGCTGGCCCCACGGCCATGTTGAGCCCCACGAGTAGGCCACACGGGCATGTCCCAGGCCACACGGGCATGTCCCAGGCCACACGGGCGTGTGCCCTTATTTTCAAGGAAAAGTTTTCAAAGTTCACGGTTTAGTCACAAATCACTTCCTAAGCGTATTTTGGGCCTTGTAGGTCCATATTAGGGACTTAAAGATGAAATTTAAGAAATTTTAAATTGAAATATAGATTTTTGACTTGGTTTCGTTCGTATATTAGTGTTTAATTCTGGTAGCACCTCGAACCCTGTCCAGGCGACGGATACGGGTGAGGGGTGTTACACCTTTCGTCCACAGTCCACTACAACACCATGAGAAGTCAACCAATCCATCCCAAGGATTACATCAAATTCATTGAACGGCAATAACATCAAGTTAGCCGGAAAATAATGACTTCTAATTGTCAAAGGGCAATTTTTACATACTTGATCAACAAACACATGTTTGCCTAACGGGTTGGACACTTTTACTACAAAATTCAGTGGACTCGACTAGCATGTTTATACGGGGTATCAATTTTATAAAAATATAAGAATGGGTAGACCCCGAGTCAATCAAAGCAACGACAGATATATCATGGATAGAAAAGGTACCCATAATCACATCGGGAGACTCTGCCTCTTCACAGGCACGTATAGCATAAGTCCTTACAGGCGCTCTACCATCGGGCCTTATAGCAGCATCTCTAGGTGCACCTCTATTACTAGCCCTACTTCCCGGGTTCTTATGTGGTCTACCCCTTGAAGGAGCGTTACCCGATCTCACGCTTTGATCCTTATCTTTCTCGACCATCTCGGGATAGCTACGAATAAAATGGTCCAACAAAATGATGTCTACCGCACTGTGAACATTCTGGTCTGTTCGGGTGAGCAGTACCAACACTCGTAATAGAAGTGGTTTGGGCTCTTGTCACCGCATACTGCTTATTCTTGCTCTTGCTCGAGAACCCTACTAATGCGTTTGATCGAGTAGGTAACTCTTTCGATCTCTTGGATGAGGTTTGATGTGATTTCCCCATCTGTCTTTTCTTTGAGTCAGAGACTCGATGTCAGCTCTTCTCTTCTTTTTGGCCAATTCTTCGGCCTTGCAAGCTCTCTCGACAAGTACCACAAACTCCCTCAACTCTAAGATGCCAACTAACTGACAGATGTCTTCGTTCAGACTATCTTCAAACCTCTTGCACATGATGGCTTCTGTACATACGCACTCTTGTACATATTTGCTGAGTCTCACAAACTCACAATCGTACTCCGTCACCATCATACGGCCTTGCTTCAATTCGAGGAATTTTTACCTCTTTTGATCGATAAACCGTTGGCTAATGCACTTCTTTCAGAATTTTTCCTAGAAGAATCCCTAAGTTACCCTCTCTCTTGGCACAATGGACACGAGTGTATTCCACCACTAATAGGCTGAATCTCACAGGAGTGACACAACACACTTCATGCACTCCTTGGGTGTGCATGATAGCTTATCAAATACCCTAATGGTATTTTCTAGCCAAAACTCTACTCTCTCTGAGTCACCATCGATATTAGCCCAGAATTTCTCGAGCCCTTGCTTTCTAATTCTATCCACTGGAGGTTTCTCTTTTCTAGCCATCTCTACTCCTTGAAGAGTCATAGGGATGGGTTGAGGAATTGGGGAAGGTGGGGGAGGTGGAGTATTCAGATTCGCACGAATAAACTTCGAGTACCATGCATCCATCACGTGAAGGTAAGCTTCTCTAGCCCCTCTGCCCTGACTCATTATCACGGGCCCACTATCTACTGGAGCGATCCTTTCGGCGGAGCCGGTACATTACTTTCCATGTCATCCACTGTAGCCACGTCAGGATCCATTTACTATATATAAAAACACAATTTATCTCGTCAAGAGTCATCACTCTATCAATATACAATTGTGGCATGTATAGCTAAACTCGTACTCACGCTAGGTTAGTCCTAGAATCGACTAAACCATAGCTTTGATATCACTAAATGTAACACCTCTTACCCGTACCCGCGATCGGGACAAGGTACGAGGCATTACCATATGAAAGCATGAACATTTCGAGAAAATGAGTTATAAAATTTCATTCCAAATTTAAAACCAATCGAACAAAATCATATTGTCGCCATTATAGACCTATGATGTCCAAAACATATCTTAAAAGCGGTCTGAGACTAAACCGGGAACTTAAGAAAATTTTAAAAAAAGTTTCATGTTTAAGCCTCACATGCCCGTGTGCTTGGGACATGCCCGTGTCCTTTACCCGTGTGAAATTATTTAATTTTTTTCATTTCGAACCTATAGGGGTTTTCACACGGTCAAGCAAACGTCTGTGTCTCTGGCCCGTGTCCCTTACATGGCCTAGACATGCCTGTATCATCACCCTTGTCTAAAAACCTTGATATTCTGTTTATGACGTCATCATTCATTTAGGGGCATACAGCCAAGGCACACGCCCGTGGCCAGAGGCCGTGTACTCCACACAGCTAAGACACACGGCCGTGTCTCTACCCGTGTGTTTACTACTTAGTCACGGTGCAGGGGATACACGGTCGAACAACACGCCCATGGGGTGGACCGTGTGTCACAAACAGCCTAGACACACGCCCGTGTGTCTGCCCGTGTGGACGATATAAGGCTATCTACCAAGCCCTTTGCCACCCTGAAACACAAACTAACACCATCCATCACGCCAAAATCTTACATAACATGATTTCTAAACCAAGCAACCATACCAACAACTTCACATTCATGAAAAACCTTCTTGTATTTATATAGAAACATTCAATATTAGCTATTATTCATGGCCTTATAAAAAATGAGTCAAATACTAAAGTAAGCCAACACATTTGGCCAATTAACAATGACACAAAACTCAAAGGTCAAGATCCTATACATGCCACAATCAAAATAAAAGAACTAACTATACCCAGTGCTTTAGATGATAGTGTGACTGGCTTCTCCGACGTGAGACGATGGTCCACGAGCTACTTTGGTGGCACTATAAGAAAATGGAAAGGAAAAAGGGTAAACATAAAGCTTAGTAAGTTGCATGTAAATAAACATTAACTAATTATCCACTACCAATATGCCCATAATATTTCATAGCTTGCTCATGAATACAATAAATAGGCATAGGCACAACTTACCCATCATTATGCAATAAAATTCATATAGCATATATTGAGCCCACATCTCATACATTTCAAGTAAGTACCTGTACCACTCACTACATGGTCATAACTTTTCTCATTTCGATATAAATCATAAATCTTTTGTGGAACCATTTGGAATACTGCCGGATATTCAATAGCCCGAACATGGGATAAGATGCCGACGTTATGTCCCATACATGGTTTACACTGGCTAGCACATCAAAGTCGATACCATGTCCCAGACAGGTCTTACACTGGCTCTCAACTATCGGTGTCGATTTCATGTCCAAGATAGGTCTTACACTGGCTCTCAACTATCGGTGTCCATGTCATGTCCCAGACAGGTCTTACACTGACACCCAACAAGCTGACGCCATGTCTCAGACAGGTCTTACACTAGCTTGTACATCTCGAGGCCGATGCATGTCCAAGACATGTCTTGCACTAGCTCTCGTCTCAATGCCGATGCATGTCCCAGACATGTCTTACACTGGCACATATACCACCCCATGTCATGGTATGAATATCTAAGTCTAATCCAAATGTTCAACCGGAAGTCTTTATTGTATTAATTTCTCAACATGCATTCTCATATTTACAATCAAATAAAATTATGTAATATTAATTCAATCACACATCATAATGATATACTTGCATAATTAACATACAACTTACCTCAAATTACAAAATGTAGGCGACTAGTCGGTTTTAGTTTACTTATTGGCCTTCCCCTGGTTTAGGTTTGGATTTTTTATTTCTTGATCTAAAATAATAAAAATTCATCCATTTAATCACTAGATACGGTCCACAATTCACATTTTGACAAATTGGAGATGAGAAAGGGTTGATATCATCCTTTGTTGATTTTATTTCTTTTTAGTCAAATAAGTCACCAAATTTTTACCTAACATTGACTATCTTAATTCTTTGTCCCTATGGTAGGCCAAGCTTCCTTTAAGGGGGTCTAATTACTCTTTAAAGTCCTCCAATTATGGCTCTCTAGCTATTTGGTATATCTATCAAGTACAATAGAACTTTTACCTTTTATGCGATTTAGTCCTTTTTCAAAATTAAGCATCCAATCGTTAAAATTAATTCACCAAAATTTTCATACACTCATATAATCATACCATGACACCAAAATAATAATAAAAATAATTTCTCGGCCTCAGATTTGTGGTCCCAAAACCACTGTCCCGACTAAGCCCAAAATCGGGCTATTACACACTGAGTGTTCTAACAACTCCATCAAACATCCTAACTTTAATCGTTTCAACACCTGTGATTTTACATGGAGCATTATTTCCCATTAAAACAATACCTTTAGACATTGTTTTAGAAGTTGTAAACCAATCTCGGTTGGGACTCATATGGAAGATGCAACCAGAATCAAGGATCCACTCCTTGCTCACTTTAGAATTGTTGGCAGAGGCAACTAGGAGTTCACCATCACTGTAGTCTTCTACAACATCAGATTCACTAAATTTTTTTGGTTGTTTTCCCTTTTGATTCGTAGCCTCCGTTTTGATCTTGTTCTGCAACATATAACAGTCAGATTTAATGTGCCATTTCTTCTTGCAAAAGTTACAGGTTTTACCTTTGTTTGAATATCTCAATCTAACCTTAGATTTACTACGAGGATTTCATTCCTGTGTCCTTCCACGATCCTCATCAATATTCTATTCTTGTCTCCCATGAACAATAAGACCCTCTCTCTAAGAGTTAGATTTAATCACAAGATGTTTCATCTTGTCATTTGAGGTCAAAGAATCATAGACCTCATCAACTGTAAGAGATTTGCGGCTATACAAAATCGTGCCTCTAAAGGTTGAATAGGACGGGGGCAATGAACAAAGTAGAATTAACCCTTAATCTTCCTTATCAAATTGAACCTCTATGGCCTCTAGGTTCTAGATAATTTCTTTAAACATAGTTAAGTGTTCGTACACAGATGCACCTTCTTCTAGACAATGAGCATAAAGACGCTGCTTAATTTGTAACTTACTTGTCAAGGTTTTTGACATACATAGCGGTGGTCTTCTTCTTCATTACATTCTTCAAAATTTTATTAGACAAATGCAAATGTAATTGCATTAAGGCCTTTTGATCTTTACGTTTGTTCTCTTCATTTGTCAATGTCGAAGGCATATTATCTATCACCTGCAAGGCATTTTCCAAATTAATCTGTGCAAGAATTGTCTGCATCTTTATTAGTCACAACGCAAATCTGGTGTTGTGATCCAATAACATAATTTCATACTTTAATGACGCCATTATCGTGATCGAGATAAGTAACCCGAAAAGCTTTGACACCAATTTGTCAAAAATAAAATGTCGATAATTGCAAGAAAAAGAAAAATAGAACACACATATTTTATGTGGAAACCCTTTTGGGGAAAAAAACCACATACAGAGGAGAAGAAAATTCACTATTTCAAATTCAAATGATTACAAGGAGTATAGACTGCGTCTATTTATAGGTTCAAAAATCCTTATTCTAATCAACATATAATAAAAGTAATGTAGTAAATTGAAACACCTTATTCAAATCAATATCAAATAGAGGAAGTAAACTTCTATACGATTAATAGGAATTTGGGTCACAACTCTAGCAATATCATTCCCTTCTGTGGTTAAGATTACAAGCACAAATTTTTAAGGGTGCATTAAATTAAAAAGCAAATACTTATTCTCAAGTATCTAAAGGATAGAAATTTACCAACCAAGAAACCACAATGAACAACTTAATTCATCAGGCATCAAGTTTCATCCATGGTAAACTTTTTTGCCAAAAATAAAAACATGAAAAAGAATTTCTTAGGGATCTAGTTGAAAAAGGGAGATGAGAACATTAAAAATCCCTGACTGAGATTACTTTAAAAGATGTTTTCTATGTACCAAATTTCAAAACAAGCTTAATTTCTATTACATGTTTATTTAAATACAACTTGATCGTGACTTTTAATAATAGTAGTGCAATATTTAGAAATTGTAAACTTATCTGTAATGGATGGATACCAAACAATCTCTATTTTATCAAACCAAAGATGTACACACTACTTGAAACTAAAATTTCAAATTTTAAAACTTCTCATTCTAATAAGGCGTACCTTTGACATTTGAGACTTGGTCATATTAACCAAGAAAGAACACAAATTAATATAAAAGAGAAAAGATAGAAATTGTCCTTATGATATCTTGAAGTGTTTGGAATAGGGAAATCATTTGACAGTGCTCAAGATCTCGTCGTATGCAAACAAAGAACAAAAGAAAAATACTGAAATATTGAATTGCAAAACTTGGATTCAAATCAACTCCAAGCCGAAGAACAATAAATAAAATTGTTTAGAAAAATTTAAAAAAAAACATAAACTAACCTAAATCTACTAAAATAAGTCCTAAAACTAATGTTGCAAAAAGCTCTCCAAGCTTTCCACAACTTAACTACTTATAAGAGAGTTTAGCAACCCTAATTAGAGTAAACACTGTAACAGCCCTTTTTTAGCTAAATTGGAACAATGGTTTCAAAACCACAAATCTGATGTTAGAAAATTATTTTAATATTATTTTCGATATTTACAACATGTTATTTGATATGTGGAAAAATTTCGTGAGTTAATTTTATCGATTGGTTAGTTAATTTGATAAAAAGGACTAAATCGTGTAAAATGCAAAAGCTGCATTCTATTTGTTAAAGGTGTTTAATAGCTATGGTTTATTAAAGTGAAGGTCCTTATGTTGTAATTATACCATTAATAGTATGAGTGGACATATATGGACATTTAATGGATGTTTTAAATGGATTTTCATTAAAGTTAAAATGGTAATTAGCATAATTATTATATGTTAAAAAAAACAAAATCAATTTAAAGCTTCATTGTCATCTTCTTGGCCGAATATTAAGAGGAAGAAAACCATTTTTAGGTTTGAAAGCATTCGGCACACTCCTAGCTTGATTAAGGTACGGTTTTAGCTTGGTTTTTTTTATGATTTCTATGTTTTTGTAATCGTTCCAGCTCAATCTAGCTAGCCTGTACCTTTAATTTTGAAACTGTTAAAGATTTTGAGAGTTTACATTGTTGAACCTATGTGTTCTTTGATGTTTAATGTTGAAATATGAAAGCTTGATGATGGATTTTCATGTTTTGTAAAGTGATTTTTGATGAAAATGCATAATAAGGATTAAATTGTGAAATATGTAAATTGAGTGGTTAAAATGTGAAATAAATAAAATTTTTGGACTGCTAGGGACCTATGAATAGTTCGGCCAAGCTTGGGTTTATGGAAATTATGTGAATTTTGTGTATTTGTGAATTAAGGACTAAATTCATTAAATGTGAAAGTTTAGGGCCTAATGAGCAAATAGGCCTAAATGTATGTCTTGGACTAAATTGAATGAATGGTTGATTTAATAAGTTAATTTTAAACATATTTAGATCAAGAAAAGAGGAATCTGAAATTAGATCGGGGGAAAAGCAAGGTTATCAAGTAGTCGATCCGATCTGTCAATTCTGAATACAAGGTACGTTTGTATGTAGTAATTTCATTATAAAAGTATGTTAAAAGCTTTGATATTGCATAAACTGTGAGTATGAGATTATGGATAATGTTTGAATTGTGAAAACGACTCTACAAATGCATTGAATGATAGAAATGGAAAGTGTAAAATCCTGGTTGAACTTTAGGAATAGATTTGAATACTAGTGTCATATTATTAGATGATAAGTTGAGTTGGCTTTAGGCCATGATATTAGCACTTCGGGTGTGAGTTATACTGATTTGGCTTCGGGCTATGCATATCGAATGATTTGGCTTCAGGCCATGATAATTGTTCTTTGGATAAGTTACCTTGATTTGGCTACGGGTCATGGTATAGGTACTTATCGCATGAGACTATTGAGTATCCAATTTTTATTCTAAATGGTTCAACGGGTAAACGAATGATGTGGTTGAGAAAGAGGCTAGTACGAGGCGATACAAGTATGTACAAAACCTATTTGAGTATTAAATAGAGAAAGTTCAATGAGATGGTATTTAATCATGTTTTAAGACATGAGAAAGGTTTGTAGTTAATGTGAAATTGGTTGATTTACATTTATTCGATGAATTAAGTTATTTACATACAAGTTTACTAAGCTATGAAGCTTACTTCGTGTTATTTTTTCTATGTTTTATAGTGAATCAAGGCTAGCTCGATTCTGGAAGTCGTCAGGAACATCATCATCGCACTATCAGACATCTATTTGGTACTTTTGATTTGTGTATATATGGTATATGTCATGTATAGGCTAGATGTGGTATTTTGGTTGTGATTATAGCCATGAGAGTTGGCTTGTAAATGATGTTAATATTGATGTATGTTTGGCTAATAGAAATAGCTTATTTTGGCATGTTTGGTATGAATATGGTTAATTGTTTTGTGGAGTATAAATGCTTGAGAAATGCTTTGATGAAGTATGATTTTAGAAGTTGAGTTGATAAGTATTTGATTAGGTAAATGGCATTGAATTTAGTATTGAATTTGGTTCAAATGAATATTATATGAATTGTGCTTTTGGTTGATGATTTTGGCTGTCTAATTGAATGATGAAATTGTACCATTTTGGTTGTTTAGGTGAGCATGAGTTGGGGTGGCAAATTGACCTTGCAAATGGCCTATTTTTGTCCACACGGGCAGAGACATGGGTGTGTCTCTCGGCCGTGTGTGACACACAGTCATATTATACGGCCATGTGTCGCCTGGTGTTGTTATTAAAATGAAGTCAGTATGCCCCACACAGTCTCACACACGAGCGTGTGACTAACCATGTGGTACAGGTCAGCATACCCCTAATTGGCACACGGCCTAGCACACGGGCATGTGACACGGCCGTGTTGCATAAGTCAGTATACCCTCCAGTTTTCACATGGTCTGGCACACGGGCGTGTCCTCAGCCATGTGATACGAGTCAATATGTATTCCATG
The DNA here is from genome assembly GCA_025698475.1 of Gossypium anomalum. Taxonomy (NCBI): domain Eukaryota; kingdom Viridiplantae; phylum Streptophyta; class Magnoliopsida; order Malvales; family Malvaceae; genus Gossypium; species Gossypium anomalum. The sequence goes on along the minus strand of CM046961.1, from coordinate 39,745,968 downwards.
TTTCCACACGGCTTGAGACACAGGCGTGTCTGGAGCCGTGTGAGGCACACGGCCTGTTCACACGAGAGTGTGACCCCTGTATGATTGAAATTTTACTAAGTTTCCAAAATTTTTGTACGATATCAATTTAGTCTCGAACCACTTCTAAAGCATGTTTAAGTCCTCATAGGCCTTTATAAAGGACAATGTGATTGTGTTGAATGATTTATGAGAATGAATGATTTATGGTTGATAAATGTATGCTATACGTTGTGTATTGATCGGTAATACCTCGTAACTCTACTCCGACGACGGATACGGGTTAGAGGTGTTACAAACACCAACCATAATTACATAAAAAAATATATTGTGCAGACGGAAACACCCTTGCTTATTTTTGGCCTCATGTCGCACCTGTGTCGCAACACAAACTTCTGCATGTCGTGACACAAAACCTCGAATGTGAATTCCTTGATCAATTCAATTGTGTTGCAAGTCTGAAGGCTTGTGTCACGACTCGGCTTCCATTCCTTATGCTCTTGGGCCTAAAATTAGGTGTCTTTCACATTCCAGTAAATCGTTAAAACCACCTTAAGGATGATATTGGCCCAATTAGGTCAATTAACTCAAAATAATACGTAAAAATGCTTATTTTGCAATATTTTAATCCTAAACTGAGAAATGTGAAAATGCAATAAAACATATTAAAATCCCTAGAAAATAAGCTCGTTAAGTGCAAAAAAATATCGAATCTGCCACTACAGTTTTTAGCATATTAGATCGCTATTAAAAAATCATTATTAGCATTATTTATGGATTCACTAGACATTTTTAGCTATAAAACAGAGAAATTTATAATCAGTATACAAATCCAAACTCAGACTTGACTTGACAATGGCTTATATTTCTAGACTCAATTTTAAGCTTGATTTAGTCTGAGAATCAGTTAAACTTATAGCTCTGATACCACTAAATATAACACCCTGACACTCATCCCGATTGTCAGATTTGGGTTACGAGATGTCACATTCATTGCTGGAATAACTACGATTAAAACACAAATGATTCATAGAAGTTAATCATCAAAATTTAGTTAAAACATACAATCAATATGAAATAAAGTCATTTACGGGTCTTACACAAGCATACGTAAACATTAAAGCTAACTCGAGAATGAGATAGGACTTAATTGTAAGAATTCAAAATATAGGATCGATATCGTGACGTCGTTCAATCCATGTTGGGATGACAAAAAATAGTTTTTCTCATCACAATGTCAGGGCAATCAACGTTGCAATGCCACCCACTGTAATGGCCTCAACGAGACGATGGTTCATCGTCACACTATGACCCTACAGGTCATTTTTCGTTGCAATGATGTAAGAACGACGTCACGGCGTCACATACTATTTTGGCCAAAATGTACCAATTGGTACCTAAATCCAAGCTAACCTTTTCATACCCATAATTTACACCTAAGTTTAGTATCTCCACATGTATTAAACATACCAAAACACACCCAACACATAAACAAATATCCACATTTAATCATAATACCAACTTCTTTACTTAATCATTTATGCAACCAATCAATTCTTTATCAAAAGACATGTTAAACACAAATCAATTAATAGTTGATTCCATATCAATTTAAATCTGAAGTACCAATTCATAAACCTAATGCATCTTCTCTACCAAACTTAACATTTCACCAATCATTTAATTTAACATTTCCTAACATGATATTACATGATCAACCTTAACCAATATCCATATCATACCATCTTAAATATGCCTCAACATAACATGCTCTCCTACTTCATTAATTCAAACATCATTAAGCATTTCATATCATATCAACTACATTCAAACCTATTTACCAAAATATTTTCATTTGGCCAAATACATGCATCATTAGTATATCATATACAAGCATATACACATAGTTTAAATAGAAATGACTCAACCTAGGTACATGCCCTTTCAAAACACAAAGTAAAAATGTTACAAACTTTGCTGAGTTCGAGATTGTTGATAGGATGTTGAGTCGACATTCAAGATCATGAATAGAACCTATCCTACACATGAAAAACAAAATTGTATTCTGAGTAATAAACTTAGTGGTATTTCTATAATCAAATATTATAACACTAAATAAGTTACTTATATGCATGAATAAAAAACTATAAGGTTCAAATGCAAAACAATATATATTGTAGCATAATATTTCATCCTCTCAATTCATTACATGTTCCATTATACATTTTATATTTGAATTCCCTATTAACCTAAATTGGACTTAAAATGATACACAAATCCAACCAATCACACCAGTTTGGCATCTGGTGTCTCTTTGGACAAATCCAAAGTAAATAAATTGCGTCCTGCACTCATTGGTATAATAGAAGTAAAAATGTGCCCAATACTAATCGGCTCATAGTCAAAGTAACCCGTACTCGATCTATCCTATGGCATGTCAATCATATTTGGCCCTACTCGAATAGTTAATAGGGTAACGATTTATTAATTCTAAATATAACTCAATTTCACAATTCACATTTTCATATAATTAACCCATCATCAATTTATAATTATAAAACAGCATAATTCATCATAATTTGAAGTAGATTTTACAGTTGCATCAAGATACAATATTTTTAAATCTATTCAATTTAGTCCATATCTCAAATAAGCCATCAAATCATATCAATTCAACTCAATTAATCAGTTTCAAATTACCTTAATATCTTACCATGCAAAAAATATATATATGAAACAATTGTAGTGGTTCAAATTATAGAAATACAAATCGAAATTTTCGAGCTATTCGTAGATGGCTTTAGCTTTTCCTTTCCTACTCGAGGAATAAAGGTTGACGTTAGGTATGGTTTTCCTTTCCCATTCGAGGAATCAGGGTTGACTTTAGGTATGGATTAATGTAAACATACCACATCATTAATATACAACCAAATTTAGAATCAATTATCAATTTATACGACTTTTACATTTTATTCAATTTAGTCTCTAAAATCGGGACTAACATAACTTTCATTTTAAAAACTCCAAATTGAAATTTGATTTTATTATAATCCATTAGAGACCTACTTTTCATTTCTACAATTAATTTTACAATTTATTCAATGTAGCCCTTAATGTACGAAATGATCAATTTAGTTCACAATTTAGTCTTTTTTCACATATGTAGATAAAATCTATCAATTTGATATATAAAACTTTCAATTCCTCAATTATTGAAACTTTCAAAACTTTAACAATTTAACGAATTGAGACATGGGTTAGCTAGATTAGGCCTCCACGATCTCAAAAACATAAAAATTACAAGAAAATGACTAAATTGAACTAACCAATTTGTGGTTGAAATTTGAAACCCCTAAAGGCGGAAAGCTTCTTCTTTGAAATTCTTGGCGGTGAAGTTTGAGAAAGGTAATGTTTTCTCTTTCTTTTCATCCAAATGTTTTAGTATAAAAATATCTTACTTTATAATTTTTTTATTAAATTATAATTTTTATAAAAATATATATCTATATAGTTACCTACCGTCCGCTATTATTTCTAAAGTGGTATAATTTCTACTTTAGTCTTTAATCCCACTACAAAGAAAGCAGGACTTTTAGCGCGCTTTTTTAGCCTTTAGCGCGCTTTCTAAGCGCCACTAAAAAAACTTTTGCGCGCTTTGAAAACGCCAAAAACGCCGCCATAGGCGGCGCCAAAAAAATTGGTGGCGTTTATTGGAAAAAGCGCCGCTAAAAGTCAAGGCCTTTAGCGGCGTTTGAAATAAAAGCGCCACTAAAGCCAAGGCCTTTAGCGGCGCTTTGAAATAAAAGCGCCAGCTAAAAGTCGGGGCCTTTAGCGGCGTTTGAAATAAAAGCGCCGCTAAAAGTCGTCCTTTAGCGGCGTTTGAAATAAAAGCCTAAAAAGTCGGGGCCTTTAGCGGTGTTTGAAATAAAAGCGCCGCTAAAATTCAAGGCCTTTAGCGGCGTTTGGATAAAAAGCGCCGCTAAAGGCCTTGACTTTTAGCGGCGTTTATTAGAAAGCGCCACTAAAAAGTCATGTCCTTTAGCGGCGCTTTTTCCCACAAACGCCGCTAATTTTGGCAGATTTGCAATACATTTTTACACCTATATTCAAATTTCTTTCCCGCATTAAAATCCAACCAAATACAACAAATATAGCATAAAATGCACCAAAATAGCAAATTTAGCATAAGAAAATACAACCAAAAATATTAAATCTAAATAATACTTCAAATTTAACGAAAAATATATGATGTAATTAATAAAGTATGATTTAAAATATTCTTAGAATAATGTTAAACGTGACAAAGTTAAAAATATTCTTACAACGAAAACTAATGTCTAAGATGGCGGCTTTTGACCATCAAACATTTGCATCATCTCTTGAAGTCGTGTAGTTGGAGGTCATCGTACTTTTTCCTATGCTCGCCTCCTCATCCGCCACGCCGCCGCCTCCTCATTGCTCTGCTACCCTCCTCTCTCGCTTGCCTCCGCTCTAAGTTGTTGCCGGAGTTCTTCATATTTTCGTTGAACCTCGGCAATTTGCTCAATCGTGTTCGCTTGCATCCGAGCCATCCGATCTCTTAACCTCTCGAACTTCACTTTAGCTTGACTTCCTAAGGCATGTATTGCTTTGGGAGCCGGATCCAAAATATTGAGTCGGGTAATACGGATCCTTGAAATCGAACCCGACCGTACCTTTCAGACCCAAAACTTGGTGATAATTCTGTTATCAATGTTCTCAAGATTAGCGAAACTATCGATCAAGCGCCGCTTCATATTCCGCCTTCTTATCCTTTAGTATCTCCTAAAAATCAATTAAAAAGTTAGAAACGAAATATATAATAAAAAGGAATGCAACATAGCATTATTTAAAACTACTAACGATGAATTGAATTAAACAATTATAATTAAACATTATAAATATTTAGAATAAATCAAATAGTATTAAGTAAATATACCATAATTTCTCCAAATTGGATGTCATAGGAGATCCATCTTTCTTCCTATAAGTAATCTCAAAAAGTCAAGGCGCCCAACTTTTTGTCCAGATTTAACTTCCTACAATATAGTAGTAAAAATATTATTTAATATTAGAAAGTTATTAATATTTGAAAGAATTAATAAAATTTTGATACCTCGGCCTCATTCTGACGTAGCAAAACTTCTACGACCACTGCAAAGTGTGAATTTTTGTTTTTGCTCACGCTTATTCCAACTCGCTCACGGTCCTACATAATGAAATTATTATTACGTATATAGTAAACACTATATATAAGAGTTTGGAAATACGTAATACCTATCCTTTCTTTGAATTCCGAATCTAACCGCATCTTCCCATTGGTACCTCAAAGATTTCCGTGGGACATTTCTTAATTTTTCCTCGAGGCTTATGTCTTTCTTAAAATATTGTTTTTTTAAGTGCTTTTATTGTCTCTCCATTTTTACCCAATGTCTTCTTGATATAATCATCTGAGACCTCTAAAGCAAATCTATCCTAAAAAAACACAAGTTTAGAATATAAATATGAATGAAACTTAAACCAAAATATTATAAATTACATTCACATTTTGTTACCTTAATATTAGCGAGAGCTCGATTTTTGTTGCTATCGGGCATGTGATGCCATGATTCGTAGTTGATGGGCAACATATTGGCATTTCGTGCTAAAATGCCAATATAGCTCGCTAAAAGTCGAGCTTGAGATCCAACAGTGGCCATAAGTATTTCTACTTACTTTGACACGGTTGGCGGCGGATCTAAGTCGTATAAATCACTAAGCAGCAGCACGTCCTCGAACTCTGCGCGTCCCACCATTTTCAAATTGAAAAATGATATACTATTATTATATTAAAATTTACAAATAAATTAATAATAAAAGTCAACACATGTAAAATAAACGTAACATTACTTTGAAATTCTTCAGGCTCGTCAAGTGTCTCTGGCACATTCGAAGATCCAACAAATGCTCATCGCTCACTATTTCCTTCTTCCGAATTTGGAGTATTCTGGACAATACTTAAACCACGTAATCTTCTTCTACGCATTTTTCCTCCAATACACATAAAATAGTTAAAGTTTAGTAACAAATTACAACAATAATAGTACATATAAAATAGTCAAATTATATAACATGACCAAGATTAAAATTATAATATTACATATAATTAAAAAAACGTAAAATCTTACTACATCATTATTATTAAATTTCTTCATTCACATCATCTCGAACCCATTGATATTGTGTACTAGTACTAGGATATTTTCATCTAAGTTTTGTTCGGAAAAGGTAATGTTTCGATCTTTCGACAATGTCATCTCTACTTCCATTACCCATGTCAAACAAGTCTCTAGGGGTGTTCCGAGTACAACATACCAACCTCATCGCTTGGATCTTTTGAATAAAAACTTGTTTCACTTGAGAGGAAAATACATATGGCTCGTCCCATCAATTGTTGTCCAAAGTGAATCAAGCGAGAGAAATTCACCATTGTAAAACCAAATTAATCTTTTTAAATTCCTCGAGCAGTATTAACATCAGCCCAATCACACCGAAATAAGATAACTTTCCATCTGCCATAGTAATCCAACTCAATAATATCGGTAAGAAGTCCGTAATACTCCACATTACCCTCAACCGGATTACTATCCCTAGCACTAGCATAACTTGTAATTGAAGAATTAACAACAACTCCACAATTTTGAGTTCTCCTCATTCTCTCGCGATACTTTGTATGAAATCTGTATCCATTGATGAGGAAGGCACTATATCTTTTTATTACTCTGTTCGGACCTTGGGAAAGCCATTTAATTTCGTCATTGACGTCCTTCCCACTCCAAACCTATTGAATCGAAAGTAAATTAAATAATTATAAATGTATTATGTAAAAACATTCTTATTTGATTAACTAAATTTCACGCGATTATATGTAACTTATTAACTTTAGTTACATACCGTTTGACTTAACCATTCATGAAAAGATTCGTGAATAACTTATTAATCTCTCGATGTTGTAATCTTCGAGAGTGTGTACGAGATCTCAAAATTTGTTTGTACTCACTATGTTAAAAACAAGTTTAATTGGTTAGAAGATAAACAAATCAAAACGATTTAATATGTAAGACAATTTTATAACTTACTTGCATAGCGGTTCCATTGAATCGTGGTGAAAAAGTACATATCGATGTGCTGTATCCACGATATATCATCTAATTCTACAATTTCAACTTTGCCGATTGGTTCTCCATAACTTTGAAATAAATAAGTTTCGCCAAGTCATGATCATTGAGCCCAAAGATTTCTACTTGGTCTATTCAATCGTGTTTCAAAGATTCTTCTAAATATCTAGAAATGTAAGGTCATGCACTCTTACGCCAAGTAGCCTTCAACAACTAATCCTTCGGATAACGCTTATTGCGACAATATGACTTCAATTTGCTTAGGAACCTAAACACGATATACAATATTTATCAAAAGTCAGAACTAAATGTATAGAGGTGAATGAGTGAATACTTGAGAAATAAATTAGCACCTTTCAATAGGATACATCCATCGATAAAAAACCGGTCCACCAAGGATTGCTTCGTGAGGGAGATGGATTACCAAGTGCACCATAATAGTGAAGAATGAAGGTGGAAAGATCTTCTCTAAATTGCATAAAGTCAAAGCCGCTCGATCTTGTACTTTCTCAAGTTCTTCGACATTCAAAACTTTGCCACAAATAGCTTTCATTATATTGGATAGTTCAATTATACAGGACGTTACATTTTTTGACATACAGCATCGTAAAGCAATTGGGAGTAAATCTTGCATCAAGATGTGGTAATCATTCGATTTTAATGAATATAATCTTCGATCTTTGAAACTGACACATCGAGATATATTTGACGCATATCGCATCTGGGACCTTTATATCCTTCAACACCATGCGTAAAAACTTCTTTCTCTTTCTTTGACATTGAAAAAATAGAAGCGGCAACCAATATTTCCCATTCGGAAGTACTTGAGGATGAAGATCACGCCGGATTCTCATGTCAACTAAATCAAGTCGGCTCTGAAGATTGTCTTTTGATTTTCCATCGACATTTAAAATTGTCCCAATAACGTTCTCGCAGACATTCTTCTCAATATGCATGACATCAAGATTGTGGCGTAAAATGTTGTGCTCCCAATAAGGCAACTAAAAAAAAATACTCCCTTTCTTCCACAACTCCGCCTCATTAGGATCATCCTCTTACGTCGATTCATCATCGATTCATCCTCGATCTTCTCCTTGTTTGCGTGATAGGTGGTTGATTTATCTTCCGTAACTAAAGTTGATATCTTTTAACATAAACAAGATTTCAGATCCAACGGTCTGCTCAGGAGCTCCTCTGTACTCTTCAGTACCGTCAAATAGAGTCCTCTGAAATCTAAATTTATGATTTTCATCTAACCACCGACGGTGGCCCATGTAAGAGAACTTCTTCCCATTATACAACCACTTCGAACAAGTTTGCGCAGCACAACAAGGACAGGCATAACGTCCTTTAGTACTCCAACCCGATAAATTGGCATAAGCCGGGAAATCATTAATTGTCCACAATAAAGCTGCACGTAAATTAAAGTTCTCCTTTCTCAATACATCATATGTCTCAACACCCGACCATAATTGTTTTAACTCTTTAATAAGTGGCTGCAAATAGATGTCAATATCATTTCCGGGACCTTTCTCTCCAGGGATAATCATTGATAAAATAAATGAAGATTGCTTCATGCAAATCCATGGAGGCAAATTGTAAGGAACAAGTACTACAGGCCAAGTACTGTACGAAGTACTCATGATTTTAAATGGATTAAAGCCATCAGCTGCTAGCCCAAGCCTCACATTCCGAGGATCGCTTGCAAAGCTTGGAAATTTACTGTCAAATGATTTCCAAGCTAAAGAATCCGCAGGATGTCTTAATAATCCATCATCGGTCCGTTGATCATTATGCCACGTCATAGATTCGGCTGTCTTTGAGGACATGAAAAGCCTTTGAAGTCTTGGTATCAGGGGAAAATATCGCAAGACCTTGACTGGCTTCTTTCTTAACTGTGCCCCACCTTCATCCGTATTCACATCTTCTGTATTACTATTCATCCAACGAGACTTACCGCAAACATGACAAGATTGTTGGTTTTTCTGATCACCCCAGTACAACATGCAGTCATTTGGGCAACTATGAATTTTATCATACCCAAGGCCCAAATCTTTTATTAGTCTCTTCATATCTTGACAAGACTGGGAATTTTACAAACGGAAACATCTCTCTTAGAAACTCTAGCGACATTGTAAAAGAGTTTCCGGTCCACCCTCCCAAACATTTTAAGTGAAATAGACGAATGCAGAAGGACAATTTCGAATATTTTGATCCCTCGTAAAGTTCTTCATTCATTTCATTAAGTAAATTGTAGAACTTAGCCGCTTCTTCATTTGGCTCCTCATTAGGTGCACTTGTTCCCGTTTCGCAAAAAAACATTTCCAGTAATATTACAATCCTCAGATATAATAAAGTCGTGGAAACGATTGCTCACCATGACTACGCATATTAAATGCATCCCGCAACATATCTTCCATGTCATCTTGTCTAACATTCGATGGTAATCGATGATCGTGATATAAGTCGGATTAATCGTTGAAGAAGTTCCACTAGATGTACACTCTCTATGGAAAATCCATTTTTATACCCCGAATAAAGCCATCAACAATTAGATGTTCGTAGACAACTTCACGAGAATGCCAGTAGATGTTGCCACACTTCTTACACGGGCAAAGAATCATATTCTCTTGGCTTGCATTTTGAAATGCAAAATTTAGAAAAGTTTGTACTCCATTTTGATAGGCATTGCTTACCCTTGACAATTTCATCCAACTCCTATCCATTTTGTAGTTCTTGAAATCTAAAGTTGACAACATATTACAGATTACTTAAATGTTCTCAATTGATTTAAATCATATCATTATACTAAATATCAAGTCTCTAATGGGTATAAACTAATTCAGAATAAAGTTATGAGATTTTCAACTATAGATTTATGTATTATGTAAGTTAAGTAAATTTAAGTAAACTAGTTATGTATGATATGATATATATCTAAGTATTATGTAAGTTATGTAAGTTATGATATATATGATATATATTTATGTAAATTATATATTTATCTAAGTTATATAAGTTATGTAAGTTATGTAAATTATGATATAAAATATATTTAAGTATTATGTAAGTTATGTAAGTTATATATTTATCTAAGTTATATAAGTTATATAAGTTATGTATGTTATATAAGTTATGTAAGTTATGTATGTTATATAAGTTATTATGTTATATAAGTTATATATTTATCTAAGTTATATAAGTTATGTACGTTTTGTAAGTTATATAAATTATGATATCAAATATATTTATGTATTATGTAAGTTTTTTATATCACGATGTGGAAAATCACATGGATAATACATATCAAGTATGAAGTATCTCTGAGTAAGTAGCGGGATTAAATAATATTTAATTAAATAATATTTATAAAAATTATTTTAATTAAGTAATATACATGTTCGTTTCGTTTTTATTTGACAAATCACATGTGCGCTTAAAATAGTCCACACTTAATTTAATTTATGTTTTACAAGTCATCTTTTCTTAAGTACATATTAAAGCAATCGTGTGGACATCCGTATTTAGCTTAAAAGCTATGATTTAGTTTGAATAAAAGTTTAACTTAAATGGTAAAACAGACGATCCATTATTTAAGATTCATCGTGCGTGGCGTTGTTACACCTAGGGAGGATCCATTATATCTTGCATGTGACTCGATATAAGGCAACCCACAAAGTTTCCAAATTTATATACTTTGAATCTTTAAAATATTTAAACTTTGTAATTTTGATAAAATTGTTGCCATTTTGATAAAAATTAGTTATAACTTTCAAAGACATTTAAAAATATTAAATATTAAAATCAAACATTATTAATATAAAAAAATAGTAATATGAATATAATAATATAAAAAAATCGTAGTTTAATTTTGATAAGTCAATTGGAAATAAATTAAGGTTATATAAATATTGGATAGTAGATGAGCTCGATAGAATTTTTTTCAAGTCTTTTTTAATTTATTTAAGATTCATCGTACGTGGCGTTGTTACACCTAGGGAGGATCTATTATATCTTGCAGCTCGATATAAGGCAACCCGTCAGGTTTCCAGCCTATATACTTTGAATCTTTAAAATTTTTAAAATAAGGTTGGAGAGAAGGTCATCCATTGTTGTAATTTTAATGGACAAGCAAGCTACACGGTAATAAAATTAATTCATACTTATTCATACTTAAGCTGAATCAAATAATAATTAAGTTGAACCAAATATTTAAAATTAATTTGGTAACAAAATAGTTCTGCTTCAAACAGAACCAGCAATTAAATCTTTACAAAATCGCAACCCCAAAATATTAATTTTTCCAAAATCATCATGATAAAACTATTATTGATTAGAATTTTGAAATAAAACGTACCTTAATAAAACGTGCTGGTCTACTCTCCACTCTCACCAAAGAAACAGAGGCTCGGAGTCAAAAAGTAATATTTGTTAAGTAATTTAAAGTGAAAATGCATAGAAATAAGGAAAAAATTTAGCAACGAAACCTATACGCACTGAACAAATGTCAATGGTTTGTGGTGTATTTAGTTGCACCAAATATTAATTCACGTGCTCGATAGTACCTAGAAACAGATGTAAGATTATAAGAGTAGCACCAAATATATTTCAGTTTAAGCAAATATAAAAACTTTATCTATATCAGTTACCAAATATTAATTCAAGATTAAATGGCGACTTTCAGTTGAACCAATAGTTGCAGGAGGAGCAGAAAGCGATGAATCAAACATATACAACATTAATTCACTAATATAGACACATGGAACTATATCCTAAAAGTCAAAACACAAGGAATTAAAGTATATGTACCATATTTAGTATACAATATAATTTTACTTCATATATATTACTTCATATAATTATTATGGTAATAATTAAATTTATTTACAATCGTCATAGTACAAAAATAGGGAAGAAAAAATTAGGTGTTGGTTAAAAGCAGTCAAAAAAATATTTTTGTACAAAATTAATTCAAATACTAAGTAAATCTTGATGAATAACCCAAACAAGAAGGAATTATATAACCAACTGCGATTGTACAAGAAGTAGTAGAGATAGGCATTTGATACTTGATAAGGATGCTAACAAACCGATACAAAAATTATCAATCTGATGGCTGATCATTTTTTCATTTGCTCCTGAATGCATTGATTTATCAAATTAGATTCAATACACGTAACATAAATGTAAAATTAATTAATAATAGAACTTACTTGCGTCTCGAAATGTCTGAGAAGAATGACCACGAAAAAGTTTAAAAATTAAATGTCAACAAAATCCAATTGATTTGTACCAAAATAGATCATCTTCAAACTACAACCATCTAAATTGAAAATTGATATAAGGCATAATGTGAGTAATCCTTAGTAAAACTTCATGTCGATTTTGTGATATAATTCATCAAAATAAACTTCTCAAATTTCAAAATATGCAAAGATTGTTGCAAATGTTTTTACATTACATATATTTATAATCCAATCAAAATAAACTTCATGTCGGTTTTCCTAGATATAGAAAAAGGGATAGAAATGACATCCATATTTAGACATAAGTAAAAGTTTACAAGTCAGCAGTGTTTGCAAAAGCTAATCATGAAAATATTGGTCAACAGATTGTTGCAAAGACATCAAAATCTTGTTGTTAAAGTTTGTTGATATTAGCAAGAAGTAAACTTTGGCCTCTAGCCTTAACAAGTAATGTGATAAGAGAAGTTTCCAACCTAAGTTAAGTGTTAAAAGCCAATCATATAAAAGGAAAAAGAAAATGGGGGAAACAAATGTTTTAGTCATTCACATCTAAGCCTAAGAATCAAAAGAAGTTTATAAGAAGAAACTCATTGACAGACATTACAGACAATAGGCTAAAAACAAACAGATCTGATAATATGGGTCAAACCATCTAGCCAATGGAACTAGTTGGCCAATAAATTTTCATTAGACGTTTCTAACTTTATGAACTTTGAACAATGGATGAGGACTAGCATTTGCAACCCCATGACACCATGATATTTTACCTAGAAATAAAGATTTAGCAAATTAAATATACATACCTCTTAGAAAGTATAAATTGGATGGAAGAGTCAATTCTAGCAAATTAAATTACACCTGCAAACAATGAATAGCCATGAAATAAAAAAATAATCTAAGGATAAACAAGAATTAAATAAGAATTAAAAACATGATCCATTAACAAATTTTCCAAAGCAAAAAGCTATAAATTATTTAAATTAAGGATAAAAACCAAATTTATATTATTGTTTATGCATTATGAAATACATAAATAAATTAATAAATCCTTTGGATAATTTCTTTGTTTCTACTTGTTTGGTTACTGTAATATTAATCAGTTGCTGCCAATTCCTAAATGAAAATGTTTAACATCAATTATTCCATTCCTAAATGAAAATGTTGCCATGATCTCTATGTCTATTCTCAAAGTTGAGATTGATGCAATTCATAACAAGACCAAGGAAGCGTTAGACAAGACTTACGAGCTTTCAATGAATCCCCCTACCTCAAGACTCCTCCCTTTATGTCTTAAAAGTTGTATTAATAACTACAATGCCATTCTAGAAAGCAAACAAAGAATCCTTAATGCAATCTCTATGGGTGATGCTAACGAGCTGAGCATGGAGCTAAGCCACAACATGGAGGATGTATTTGCATGCGAGGAGGAGTTCAACAAAGCCAAAATTGAGTCGCCAATAACAGAATTAAATTCATTACTTGGCAAGATAATTACCAACAGTTTGACAATTGATGTTAACATGACCAACGTTTAGAGGAACAACTCATGATAAACAAATTACATTAAACCTAAAACTTATAGCATTTTTTATTTGTAACACGCAGGGCTGGAGATAAGAGTTTCAGTTCATAACAAAATAATCAATACCCCTACAATGTTGCACCCTTCTTACCTCAACAGTTTCAGTTCATAACAGAGTTTTAGTTCATAGATGAGAGTACCTTTAGAACCACAGCTCCACCAGTTAAGGGCCAAAAAGGAAGCAAGGTAAACCTGGGTTCTCTGTTTTGATCTTTTCCAAGAAAAACCCTTGAAGTAAGACAAGAGACAGTGCTTAACACCAAAAACTTGAAACCTGAATCCTAAAATGACCCAAACCAAAAACAATTCAACCCAAAACTACCGAAAATCAAAATAACCCAAACTGAATATCCTGAACCCTAAAATGACACAGATATGAGATGACCCAAATGAAAAACGCTAATGAATCGAATATTTTAAAGCCTAAATGAAACCGAATCGAATTTACCTAATCTGAAATCAATCTGACCTGCCAAGGTCTAGGTTCATTAGTAAATGGTTTACCACCAAAATAACTCTTGTTCATTGCAAAAACTAGCTAAATCAATAACAAAATAACTGAATACCCTAGTTCTTACCTTGAACTATTTTCTTCAACCCGAAAGCCGATTTCTGAAATCCTTACCTTTGTTAATCCGATTTTCCATAAATAGGAAATCAATGGGCAGTGGGAAGGGTGAGTTTTAGGGATTTCAATTTGGGGAAAAAGATAGATTTTTCTCGATGTCGAATTGGGGAAGAAGAGACGATAAAACTTTAGGGATTTTGGACTAAGGAAAAGAGGGGAAATGAAGGGGATAACGGGGAAAATGTTAAGTGTTATTGTTTGGGTAAAAAATAAGTGACATTTGCGGCGTTTCCACCGTAGCGCCACTAAAAGGGAGAGCTATTGCGGCGTTTTACCAAAACGCCACTAATAAACAAATAAAACGACGACGTTTTAAAATCAACTTTAGTGGCGTTTGTGAACTATCGCCGCTAAATCCGAACCTATTGTGGCGTTTTGCACAAACGCCACTAACAAATCCTATAAAACGGCACCGTTTAGTTTTAAAACATGATGATCTTTTCAGTCGTTTTTCCAAAAACGCCGCTATTGCATACCTTTTGCTGCGTTTATGAAAAACGCCGCTAATGCCTTTAAAAATTTAAATTATTTAATATATAAATAAAAAACAATATAAATTAAAAAACAATAAGTTATATAGCCAAAAAACTTTAATTTTATTTTAAATAATAGTATTTTAATTTTTTCATTTAAATAAATAATTTTTTAAATTTATCTAATATTTAAAAGAACTTCATAAAATTTAAAATCTTGAAGATTATTGACAATTTGAAATCATTAAAATTTGAAATTATTTAATATATATAAATTAAAAAAATCAGTCATATACCCAAAAAAACTTTAAAATTAATTATTTTAAATAATAGTATTTTAAATTTTAATTAAATTTTTTAACACTAATTATCCTAAACCCTAGCCCCTATATCCCATTAACCCTTAAACCCCTAAACCCTAAACCATTAACCCTTAATCCCTAAAATTTAAACATTGAACCTTAAACAATGTCCCCTTAACCCCCAAGCCCATAAACCCTAAACCCTTAATCCTGGACTTTAAACACTAAACCCTAAACTATATCCCTCAACCCTTAACTCCTAACCTTTGACCCCTACACCCTCAACCTTTAAATATTAACCCCTAAATCCCTAAACCTTTAGCCCTTGAACCATAAACCATAATCCCTAAATCCACAATCAATAATCCATAAACCTTAAAATAATATTGACCCATAAATTAACCATAAACCCCTAAACCCATAATCCCTAGACCCACATGCATAATCCATAAACCTTAATTAAAATATTAACTTGTCATAATCCATAAACCATAAACCATATATACCCTAAACCATGCATAAAACTTAAACTATAATAATGATAATTAATTAAATATTTTAAAATTAATATCATCTCTTTTATGATTATATAAGAATTTATTTAATATATAAATTGACAAACAATCAGTCATATATCCAAAAAAACTTTAAAATTATTTTAAATAATATATCCTATATAAAATTTTTATTTTTAACATATATTTTTATATGTTTTTATTTTCAATTTTTTTTACATGTCCTTCATTTAGGGTTTATAGTTTAGGGTTTCAAATTTAAGGTCCATAGTTTATGGGTTTAGGGGTTAAGGGTTGGGAGTCACGGTTAATGTGTTAGGATTTATGGTTACGATAGTGTTTAGAGTTTTAAGGTTTTATGGGTTGAGACTTAGGGTTTAAGAGTTTAGGATTTAGTAATTTAAGGGTTTAGTGGGTTAGGGTTTAAAACATGGTGTAGTTAATTTATATTGTTTATAAAGTCGGTTTTAAATATGATCAAAATAAAATCAAAATTAATCAAATTTAAGGTCTATATTATCTCTTTTACAACTATATATATAATATATTATTTAATATATAAGTTAAAAATACTTAACCCTTAAACCTTAAACAATAAAACATAAATCTTTAACCCTGAACCCCTAAACTTTAAACCTCAACCCCTTAAAACTTAAACCCTAACCTTTAACCCATAACCCATGAACCATAATCCCTAAACTCATAATCCATAAACCTTACAATAGTAACTCATAAACATTAAACCCTTAACCATATCATCATAAACTTTAAAATATAATGATAATTAATTCAATATTTTAAAATTAATGCTATCTCTTTTACAATTATATAAGAAAGTATTTAACATATAAATTAAAAAACAATTAGTCATAAGCCAAAAATCTTTAAAATTATTTTAAATAATAGTATTTTAATTTTTTCTATTTTTGTGGCGTTTTTTTAAAAAGCGCCGCTAAAAGTGTACTTATAGCGGCGTTTTTTTAAAAAGCGCCGCTAAAAGTGTACTTATAGCGGCGTTTCTTAAAAAAGCGCAGCTAAAAGTGTATTTATAGCGGCGTTTCTTAAAAAAGCGCCGCTAAAGCCACTAAAATCTCAATACAAAACGATGGCGTTTTACAAAATTATATTGCGGCATTTTTTTTAAAACGCCGCTAAAGATAAAGCATTAGCGGCGTTTTCTAAAAAGCGCCACTAAAGGTGTACATATAGCGGCGTTTTTAAAAAAACGCCACTAATACTCAATCTTTAACGGCGTTTTTATAAAGCGCCGCTAAAGCCACCAAAGGCTCAACACAAAACGACGACGTTTTGGTATTTTTTTTGTGGCGTTTTCAAAAAAACGCCGCTAAAGGTGTACATATAGCGGCGTTTTTAAAAAAGCGCCGCTAATACTCAATCTTTAGCGGTGTTTTTAGAAAGCGCCGCTAATGCTCGTTCTTTAGTGGCGTTTTTCATTCAAACGCCGCTAAAAACGCCGCTAAAAACCTGTTTTGCTGTAGTGTCCATTTCTAATTAATAAAAATTCATAGTAATTGAACTTTTATCACTTTTACAATTTAGTCTTTAAACCTTAGTTAATCACTAATTCAGCAAAATTACTATAAAAAACTCAATTCACCTATATAATAACTTCGTAAATATTTAATAATAATATTTATGGGCTCTGTGTACAAAAATGGGGTCCTACACTGTATTTTTCAACACCATTGACGTTCGGGTCATTACAAGAGTTTTGTCACATTTTTAATTTATGTTAAGTGTTTACCATTTGACCATGTGGGTTTCATAAAAATATGATAAAAAAAAAAAAGATGAAAATATTATCTTTCTCTTCTTTACCAGCTAACCACTTAGGGAAGGAGAAGGCTTTCCACAGTTCTCTATTTTTCTTCATTGTTCCATCATTTATACTCATTTCTTTCTCTTTGACCATTTTTCATCATTTCTTTGCAAAATGTACTCACCAAAACCATTATTTAGCTTCTTCATTCATCATCTCCATTGTCTAAAAAGCTAAGGTTTGAGCATTTATGTGAGGAAATGTGTTTGGGAGATGAAAAGATGTAATTGAGGTATGGGTTCTATAGTTTTCACCTCATTCATGCTTAATCTCATGTTTATTGCAAGCTTTTGAGTTGTTGAATCATATTTATGGTCATTTAATGAATTATGTAGTAATGAGTTTTTATTGTTCATGAAAGAAAATGAAGAAGGAAAAGGGAATGATAGCAAGTGAAAGGAAAAGCTAGTAGATTATGATGGATTTAGGCTTCTTCAATACTTTTGAATATTTTTGTATGGAAAGATATATGAAAAACCTATTAAAAATATCATATAGAATTTATATTCTTTTTAGTTGATTTATTATTTAATTAAATATATTGTAGTATACTAATGTTAAATAATCATAAAAGTGAGGATGATGGCAAGAAGATAACCTTGTGAATTATTTTTATGCTAAGTCTTCTTGTAGGGATACTAATGGAATCTTGAATCTTGAATTTTGATTTGATGGATTTAATATTATGAATGAAATTATTGTTCGTCTTGTAATTATTAATGACTCGGATGTTGTTTTTGAATTTGTAAACTTAATTAAAGGTGTAATGTTGTTATCCTGGAAATACTGAAACAAGGCCTTAGTAACGTAGTTAAATAGTTAGGATACAATTGATATGCTATTAAGGGACTCATGTTACTTGCACTTCGGTGCTCTTATTCCTGGCACTATGGTGCCATTCTTATTTAGTCTTTGGACCCTTGTGCTTCAACGCTCTTGTTATCATAATCCTGGAAAATTCATCCCAAGTATCATATCTTTATTTTCTAGGCATACTAAGGACTAAAGTTAACTAACTTTGATTTTTGAGAATGACTTGATTATGGCATGGTATAACTTATACGTAAATTGTTCGATGAAATTACTTATATGTGTTCTCATGGTACTAAACTACTTATGGTTTTTCTAAATTGACATGTAGATGCCATTCACATTTCTTCTAGTGTATTATATAATCTTGTATATGATGAGAATCTCAGTTTTGAAGGTAATTATTTAAGGTTTTATCCATATTATCTTACTAAGCTTTTTGCTTAACATACTGTTGTGTTTGCGCATAGGTTTTTCGAATCCAGGCTCAGTGCTTCTCGAGGATGACAAGCATACACCATAGTCACCATTGAAGAGTATGAAACATTTGTATTTGCAATTGTTACCTAATGGCATGTACTAAAGGAGTTATCTAGGGGGTGCATACATGATTGTTTTATATTACTCTAAATTGTAATAGTGATATCTATTTTACTTATTTTGCTCGACCTTGAGTCGCATGCTAAATTTATTTTCAATGTATGCATGCATCTTTTGGTTTTCCATGCTTTAATTGGGTTATTGAATATTTTTATATAAGTTTAATATGCTAGCTTAACATCTTGAATGATTTGACATGTTTTGCCACATTTTGACTATGTTTTATGAAGAGGCCCGGTCCTGAGGGTTGTTCGAGAGTGCAACCACCCAGGGCCCAAAACTGGAAGGGGCTCAAAAGAATATTTTTTCAGCTTTTAATGTGGAAAAAAAATTTCGGACTAAAATAAATTAATTAAATGCCTAGGGCTTTTAATTTTTCACCATAAATGCTTCATCTTTTAGGGCCCCCAAAATTTTCAGCTTTTATTGTATTACATTTTATAATTTTTTTTAAGAGGGGCCCAATTTATTGTTTCGTCTAGGGCTCTAATTCATGAATAAGAATGCTAGCCCTTTGATTTTTTTTTAACATGTTTTATGAAAGTCTAGTTTGAAGGTGTTTCGGAAGTTTTTTTTCGACCATTAAATATGATTTCTAAGTTACTAAAGCTAGGCTTTTGATATGGTGAAGTTTGGGGATGGGAAAGGGGTGTTTCAATTTTTGGCTTTAAGGGTCGAAGTATCGGTAGAAGGACTCAGAGGTATCGACATAAGTGAGTTAGAATGCCTCAATGGGTTTTCTGGAGCCCTTGTATTGATACATCTAGGCACATGTATCGTAACAAGTGCCCTAAACTTAAGAAACCACATTGTTTTGAGTTGTTTCGATTTTCTGGGGTCCACTTTGGGTCTCAAGCACCTCGACCACCCCTAACATATTCAAAAGGGTTTTAAATCGTCTCTAAAGTCTTTTAATTAATCAAAACTAGGATCAATGATTTTATGAAAATGTTTTTAAATTTTCAAGTTTAGCAAAGCTCTTATTTCTCTTTACCAGAACGACTCCACTTTAAGCCGATAAGCCTCAAACATTTGGTTTATAAACTAAATGAGTTTTAACATGTTTTTAAAGACCCAAAATGATTTCAAAATTGTATATTACTCTTTCTTGAACATTGAGAATTGTTTTAAATAAATTTTATAAGGTTGTGAAATGATGTAGTTTCCCCAAATTTTTAATATATATATTTATTACTTTTTTCTTTTTTCTTTTTTCACCTAAATACCCTATTTGTGGTTATATAGCTGTAGCGTAAAGCTGATAGCAGCAAGTATTGTTGTTACGAGACATGAAGGGCATGATAGTTTATTGATCAAGAAAAGTACTAGGAATCTTATTAAGATGTCTGACATTAATATAAAACTAAGTAAATGGGAATCCTTAATTATACCTTGTCTGTCAGTTATTGTCATAACGGGGATTAGGCTATTCTCAAGCCCGGCTTTCGTTATACTATATAATTAAGAATATAAACCTAAAATATGTTATCGCTCTCCACTTCATCAATTTACCGTAACTTCCTCATAATGCTACTAAACTTGCGATCAATCCTATAACCGCTGCAACGCCTACCCTTAACCACGCTACTCTAGAAGAAGCTGAAGGCGTAGGCTCTTCAGCGTCATCGTCGTCGTCGGAATCGGGCTCAGGAGGCGACTTCGACCTGGACTTCGCCTTCGCCTTCCCGGCCTTAGGAGATTCAGCCGGCGATTCTGATGGTGAAGGGGACTCCGCTTCATATTCATCCTCCTCTTCCTCCGATGGACCAGGGGAACTGGGGGACTTCTTGGGAGCAGCGGCCGGGGTCTTGGAAGAACCCGGTGGTGGAGGAGGAGCAAGGATGGCATCGCCGAAGCCAGGAGCTACAATGGGTGTGCTAATGTGAAGCACAGATAAGTTGAAAGGCTGGGAGATGACAGACCCCAAAAGCTTACCAACTAGGGGTGCACCCTTCACGGCGGAGCCAAACACAACCTCACCCCGTGCTATCCTGGTAATGTTGACGAAACCTTGTTGATTGATAGCGGAACCAGTGGTTTGATACAAGGTGGTGAGGAGGGCGCTCTTCTTCCCCAGCTTTTGGATCTTTTGCCTATCGTAATAGTCGAGGATAATGTGATTCATGAGAATCTTCCTCAGTTCATCGCTGGACCTGTCTGTGATGGATTGGATGGAACTATTGTCCAGGGCTAGTATGGTAATGGTCTGGCGACGGTTTATAGCACCAGTCAGCTTGGTCTTACTGAAAAGATCGCTGAGAGTGCTGTAATCAGAGTACGGCGCAAGCGACTTAGTGATGTTTAAAGCTGTACAGGTAGTGGACAAGGCCAGCAAGATTGCAGCGATGAAGAAGAGGAGGAAGGCTCCGGTATTGGCATTCGCACTCACACCCATTTCTGTGTGGAAAGCTGATTAAAACAAAGCCTGTTTAATCCTGCCTTACCACTTGGCCATTATGCCTTTACTTATACACGAACCTGGAGGCTGGACCGCTCTGAATCTGCCTACATTTCTGGGTTCCTTCTCTCCGACCTGGTCCTTCCAACCATGCCTTAACTTCTGCTTTCCACATGTCAATTCTATATCATACAATTGGAACATTTCCAATCCATGTTATTACTATTTTGGAGTTCCTCTTTTAATTTCATTTCATCCTAACCTTATTATTATCATTCATTCACAACTGAAAACAGAGAGTGTGTTTAGCTGTTGCGCCTAACATTTATGTCCGTGGTCAGCCCACCCCACTAAAAATATAGCCATTCAACTTTTTCAAATCTTTATATCCTTATCTAAAACATTTAAAAGCCATGTAGTTAGTGTGGGATGGAATAGAAGTTAAGGTCTACTAGTTGGAAATCTTTATCTATAACCAAAACCAAGACGGGGGAATGATAAGCCAAGGATATCTTATATATATAGTGTGTGTAGATTGGCCGACAGACGATTTAGCAAAAGATATATATATATATATAATGGGTAATGAAGGGTCTGTGTCATTTAGGAATGGTGGCATGCTTAAAGAGGAGCACAAATAAAGAAGAAGAAAAAAAAACAAAAGGCAAGGCAGCCCCTTGTGTCTGAATGGTTGATAAAGGCATGCACAATCACTTGCACAAACCATTATCCCTTCTCCTTGCCAGTTAAGACTTGGGAGGACCACCATTGACTCAAAACACTCGAAAAGGAAGTTCTGGAACCTCATTAATTCTAATTGTATATGTATGACCAAAAATGATTCACCGATTAAAGAAAAATAAATTTAATTGTTAAACAATTTTTGAAAAAGAGCTCATGATTTTTCAATAAAAATAGTAAATATTCTTATATTAATAAAATTTTTTATTTTATTTTTAAAAATATCAACATTATAATTTCCAATAGTATATAATAAATTATTACTATAGTTCAATTATTTAATATTACAATTTTATCTTAATAATAAGTTTTAATATTAATTATAATTTTTAATATTAATATTTTATTAAAAATAATTTTTATTAATATTTTAATAATAAATATATATTACAATTTATAAGTATTTAATAATAAATATTTTATGATAATATTTTGATTGTATAAATATGACTATTTGTTTAAATCAAATTGAGATTCTTATATTCCTCCACTCTCGTACATTTAATTTTAATTAGGCATTTGTTATCATTAACTTTTTATAAGATAATATAATTATTTTTAGATAAATTTTGGTTGCCAAAAGATAATATCTTATAACAAATACAATTTATATTGTATTTATTTTACTTAAAGAATTTCAAAAAATAATTTAAGAAAAATTTTCCAAAATGAATATGTATGTGTTAATTTTATTCTATTCATGGCGCTCTGAATTAACAGTCTAGTGTAAAAAATATTTTTTGGTCTTAATTCTCGAAAAAAATCTAAATAAATTGTAAGCATTGAATGTAATAATAAGGAACCTTGCATCTTAACAAAAAAAATTATTAAGAATAACAGTCACAGTTTATGAATCCTACACAGAATAAAAAAAAATTATCCAAACAACTGTAAATGGGGAAAAATACAAGAAAGGAAAAGAAAAGTAGAGTTCATAATGTAGCATAGGACGGATATCGAAGACAAAGTTCATGGTAATGATAGATTTGACTAGACGGGCATGAAGGACCATCCAGCTAGCTACCCCATGTGATGCCATGTGGGTTATGTTGCATTTTTTACCAACTAAAAACATTGAGGATAAATTTCTAGTCTCTCATATAAAGATGACTAAAACCTAATGTTGTGGTCCTGTTTTCACTTTGCTGCTTAGGCTCCAATGATTTTCGAATTGACTTTGATTTCTATATCAACATTAGTTTTTAATTAATTTGATTTCCTTTTCCGGTGTTCACACAAGTTTTCATTCATTATACAAGTACGGTAATTAGAGCGGATAGATATCTAGTAGTGTGACAGGCAAGGGTGCTACCCCTCTTAAAAATAGAAAATTGTCTCTTTACAAATTACAAAATTTTCTTAAATTCTAAAATGCATTTATAACTTCTTCAAACTAAAAATAGTTAATACAATATCAACTTTTCCATACTATTGCCATTTTTCAGTCATCAAAACTCAAAACCCTATTTGTAGCAATATAATTAGTAGATGTTTAATGAAATATAAGGGGGGGGGGGGGTATCTTCTGCCTTTCACCAAAATCAGTCCAAGGACAAAAATTGTGCGGCGTGCGGCTTTCTTTCACGTGGACATCTCGTGATGTTAATAATAAGTGAGCTGGCTTCAACCAGCGATAGAATATGCAGACATACCTTCCACTGCTATACTTTTCAAAACGATTCCAATGAGTCACCCTATTATATAACATAAAACAAGATTCCATGCTCTAAAAGCAATGAAAACTTACATAACATACATATATTTTTTTTATATAAATAAGAAAAATTAGATTCTTTGTCAATCTAAAAACCACACCCCCACGGATGGTATGTGTACCCTAAATTACATCCTAAAGGCATCCATGTGCCCTGTTATTTAAACCCATGGTGTCCCACAATATCTGGATTCTCTACCAAAACCAAACATGTCCATCATCAACTCTTCTTTCTTTACCTTTCCATATCATTATTTCATGCTCCTCTTGTTTTAATGTGTCCCCCTCGACACACTCATGTATTTATGTATATATATAGACCCCCTCGCCTCCCCTTCTTCCCTCACCACCAACAACCTACAGTAGTTTTCTTTCTTCTTAATTCCCCTTTATAGAAAAGAAAAACAAAACAAAAATGTCAGGAGTGTGGGTGTTTAACAATGGTGTATACCGGTTGGAAAGCAGTCCGAAGAGAAGGGTGTTGGTACACTTACCATCAGGTGAGGCAGTATCATCCTACTCATCTCTTGAGAATATATTGAGAGGATTGGGGTGGGAGAGGTACTACGGGGGTGACCCTGACTTCTATCAATACCACAAGCACTCTTCCATTGACCTCATTTCACTTCCTAAGGACTTTTCCAAGTTCGGCTCCGTTCACATGTATGACATTGTCGTTAAGAATCCCAATGTCTTCCACGTACGGGATATGTAAGCTACGTACCTTAGTATATGCACTGCAGCCTTCAGCTCGATCTCTGTTTTCTCCCCCGTTTCTGAGGCTGCTTTTATTTCATATGTTAGGCCAATATATATATACCATAGTGTGTGTGTGTGTGTGTTTAAAATCGGTTCCACTAGGATTTTAGCAGGTCTCTCTTCTTTTCGACCTGCTATAGCTAGTTGGTATAATAAAGTGGACTAGTTTGTGTCTGTGTTGTGTATGTATTTATGGCTTGCTTTGTTTGACGTCCGTATGTACATATTTGCGATCTTTAATAATAAAGAAGTCATGGAGTTGACAGCAGTTTGGGATTGCATCACAACTTTATGCCATGACAGCCTGCTGCAGTTGTTTTGTCGAGAGACATGACGGCTAAAAAGTGTGAGCCCCGCATAATCATTTTAGCATTTCTTCTTACCATTTGCTGCTAAATTGCATCAAACGTATACTCTTTTAATCATCACACAAAACTTTGGTTTCGAAAGGGTTAATTTTAAGAAATATAAATATGGAAAATAAATTGAACTGTAAAAATTAACAAAATATTATCTCCTAGTATATAATCTATTCTATTCAGAAATAATGGCTACATGGGTTTTGATAAACTAACAAATTTAATTGAGAAAAAGAATTACTTTGTTAACCTTGCATTCTAAAACTAATAATAAATACATTGGAAAATTACACAACTATTTTCTTTTCAAACTAATAACAATTTCTAGTGCATGATCGCACACACCAAGTCTGATAAAATTAAGGAGAAGAGAGTGTGGGGAAGTTGAGAATAAATACAAAAGGAATTAGCCCAAAGGATTAAACTTGAAAATATTCCTCATTAAATTCATCTTAAAGGGAGAACAATCAGTTGACAAATAGACAAAATGAGAATACTGATTATACATGAGATATTTGGAGAGTTAATTGATGCTCGAAATTTCTTTTAATTGATTCACTTACTCATCTCTATCTAATTAACTCAAATAAATTTGGAACATACTTTCTCACCCAAAGTATTGGTCACATTTTGCTATTTGTCCCTATACTATACATTTATTATTGATGGAGTCCCTCTATTATAACTTGATCATTTTTAATTTAAAATTTCAATCTCAACTCAAACAATAGACGTTAATTGATTAGCTAAAATATTATAGTTTTCTTAAGAGAATTATATGAAAATAGCAAGTTGACATTACATAATACATATAATAATATATTTGACGAATAAAATTTTGAAAATAATATAGTTTAATGACTATCATTTAGATAGAATTGAAATTTTAAAATTTTAAAAAATCAAATTAAAATATAAAGGTTAAATTCACAACTTATACATTATACAAGGACTGATATAAGAAATGGACCAAAGTGTTGATGTAATGAGGATAAAATCATAAACTAGAATCAGAGGAGTCCTGATCCAAGATTAGGGTGATCCCACAATGGCAAAGAGGTCCCGAATCGAGCAGATGGGGCATCATGTGAAGTGGATCGCAACAGTTTATTCAAAGCGAAGAAATTGATTTTCATGTGTTTCAAATGACATGTCACTCCACCAAAGGTGATTGCAGGCTAAGATGTGAGTGCATGTGGACAGTGGACCTTCTCTCTTTATTTCAATATATAAAAATTGGAATCCAAAACAAAGTGACCACACTCACATCCCTTGATGTTACACTTCCAATGTGTGGGTTTTATATACATAAATCATGTTTTAATGGTCAATATTTCTTTTTAAATTTAATTCTAATTTAAGTAAATTAATAAATAACATATAAAAATATAATAAAAATATTTTCACAAAATAAATATAATAATTAATAACAAAATTAAATATATCAATTAATAATAAAATTAAAGTATTATATTAAATATGTGTAATTATTTATCAGAAAATGATATCTTATTTAACATTTGTTTCCTTAAATCTCATGTAGCTTATCATAAATATTATACTTATGTATTTGTAATCCTAACTAAGATCATTGAAATCCTTAAATTTTTCATTATCTCTTTTATTATTTGATCAAGGGATAAATATCAAATTTATATATAAACTTTGGTTCAACGTGTAATTTGATATATGAACTTTGATTTGATGCAATCATACACATAAAACTTGAATTGTGGTCCATATGTATACACGAAACTTTGAATTTGGACCAATTTTGCACATTTAAAGAAATGGCTATATACATTTATTTTCAGATTTAATTAATATAATTGTTTGTGTATGCAATATATCAATGTAAAATGGTGTTAATTCAATAATATTGTTAGTAATTTGTGAAAAAAGAATCAAATTAAAATTTCACTTAGCACAAAATCAAAATTCATGTATAGTTTTGATATTTATCCATTTGATCAACTCAATTAATTAAATTACTTCAAACAAAACAAAACTAATATATATATAATATGAATTTATTTGTGACATAATTATATTATAAAAAATAGTATACATACATGTTTAAGAATATATAATATATCAAATGTTATATATATGTAAATTATGAATGCATAATGCTATTATACAATTATGATATTACAATGTGCATTTTTTTATTAATGATATGCAACTTAAAGAAATGTGTAATTAATTTTATGGTATATTATAATATATACAATTAACATTGTATAATTAGGGTAAATTATTAATGCCTACTAACACTATATACAATTATGTTATTATAGCATACATTTTTATATTAATAATATGTACATGTAACTAATTTTATGGTAGATTATAATATATATATATATGCCATCATATTTTTTTTAAAATTCTTATCTTTAAGTAGTTATATATGTGTGTGTGTGTGTTGTAAATACATTAAACGGATGTCTATAACCCCTTTAAACATATTAAAGTAATGAGATAAAACTCTTTACTTCATTTATAATCAAGAGATGATGAAATGGAGTAATTAAGAAAACTAAATTCACATTTATTGATTGAATGTAATACATTTATTAATTGAATGTAAAGGAGCTTATAAATAGCACACTGTAAGTGAAAATTAAACAATGAAAATTCTCCCGTATTTTTCATCCACTTTTGACTTATTATTATTGTTTTATTAATTTTTCTATAACACGTTATCAGCAAGAGCTTCTATGAGTTTATAGTGAAGTTCACGTCATTTAATCTTTATATAATTTTCCCATATAACTCTCGTTAAATTATATACTGCATACGTATTTTCATAATTCTTTTATTTTATTTTCTAGATGAAATATTTGCTTTGGGTAACATTTGCACATTTATTTTTACAATTCAAATCTAATAATGATAATTATATATACATGTTTTTTTTATTAAAAGAAATTTCAGTTAATGTAATTTGTGTTAAGTTATTATTATGACTATTCCTTTCTATGTCAATATTTGACATACATATTATTATTTAGCAATTTTGGTATATATAATTGAATTATTTTACGATTGAGAATGCGTATTGTTTTACTAATATTTTTTTTATTTTGATTCAAGTGGTTATAATGTCAGATCTTGCCAAACTTGAATTTGCGGCCTTAGACATCTCAAGCAAGAATTATTTATCATGGGTGTTAGATGCTGAAATTCACCTAGATGCTAAAGGTGTAACAACCCGATTTTGGGCTTAGTCGGAACAGTGGTTTCGGGGCCACAAATCCGAGACCGAAAAATTATTTTTATTATTACTTTGGTGTTATAGCATGATTATATGAGTGCCTGAAAAAATTGAAGAATTAATTTTAGCGTTTGTGAGCTTAATTGCGAAAAAGGACTAAATCGCATAAAGGGTAAAATTTTTATTTCATTAGCTAGGGGTGTTAAATAGCTAGACAACCTAAATTGGGGGTATTTAAAGAGTAATTAGACCCCTAATATATAGGTTGGCCGGCCATAGAGACAAGAATGGTAAAAAGTCAAAATTAGGTGGGTTTTGGTAACTAAATTGGCTAGAATAAAAATAAAATAAAGAGAAAAATATATCATCTTTTTCCTATCTTCTTCTCCACCGAAATTATCAGCAAAATAATATTTTTGAAGCTTTAAAATTTCAGCCAAGCTATCCTCTTGCAAGTAAGTGATTTTCATGGTCATATTTGATAATTTTTGTACTTTTGGGACCCTTGTAGCATGAGCCAACTAATGAGGGGACCATTTTGCAAAATGGTCGATAGTCTAGGGATTTACCATTAAAGAATTTATGATGTTTTCTGAGCTTTTAAGGAAGAAAAGGAATCATGGGTGTTAAATAAACAACTTTTGTGAAGTAGTTTTCATGGAAACCCTAACTAAGGATCATTTTGCATAAGTTATAAATTAGGTGATAAATGTGAGAAATATTTGGAATTAAGGGTTGCTTCTAGTATAAAAATAAACCTTAAAGCCTAGGGGCAAAATGATCTTTTTTCCCAATTATAAATTGTTGAGTACTTAGATTAATATGCTGATTAAATTAGTGAAAATTTTATCATTTTAGATCAAGAAATACAAAATCTGAACCTAGACCAGGGGAAGGCCAAGCAAGTAGATTAAATCAACTAGTCGTCTACATTTTGTAACCCGAGGTAAGTTGTATGTTAATAATGCAACTACATTGTTATGATGTATGATTGAATTGATATTGTATAAATTGTTTTGATTATGAATATGAGTATGCATGTTGAGAAATTAATGTAACAAAGACTCCCGGTTGAACATTAGGAATATATTTGGATATTCATGCCACGACATTGGGTGATATGTGTGCTAGTGTAAGACATGTCTGGGACATGCATCGGCCACATTATGAAAGCCAGTGTAAGACATGTCTGGGACATGCATCGGCATTGAGACAAGAGCTAGTGTAAGACATGTATGGGATATGCATCGGCCTCGAGATATATAAACTAGTGTAAGACCTATCTGGGACATAGCGTCATTTGTTATGTGTCAGTGTAAGACCTGTCTGGGACATGGCATCGACACCGATAGATGAGAGCTAGTGTAAGACCTATCTAGGACACGATATCGGCCTCGATATATGAAAGTCACTGTAAGACCTGTCTGGAACATGGCATCGACTTTGACGTACTAGCCAGTGTAAGACCATGTCGGGGGCATGGCGTCGGCATTTATTCCCATGTTTGGGGCTATTGAATATCCTATAGTATTCCAAATGGTTCAACGGGATTTTTATAGTTTATATCAAAAGGATTAAATTTGTGATCATGCTGTGAGTGGTACAGGTACCTAAATGAGAATTGTTAAATTCGAGTTCCATTTTTGTTGTATGATTAGTAAGGAATGAAAGTGAGTAAGTTATGCTTATGACCATTAATGTATTGGACATGAATTATGAGATGCGAATTTAAATCAACACTGGATGATTTATGAGAAATGAATATGAGCAGGTGGTATTCATGAATCCTCACATTAGTGTGCAAAATTAAGATTTGTTAGGAGTATAATCCCTTATGGTAACTCATAGTCATTTCATTATTTACATGCGACTTACTAAGCTTTGTGCTTACCCCTTTTCCCTTTCCATTTTCTTATAGTGCCGCCAAAGTAGCTCGTGGATCAAATCTTTATGTCGGAGAAGCCAGTCACACTATCCTTGAAGCATTTGGTATAGCTAGTTTTATCATTTTGATTACGACATGTATAGGAACTAATATTTTTGTAATGGTTACATTATTGTAGGTCAAACTAGTGGCTTGTCATAGCTATTAGAGTCATTTTGTATAATTCCATGGATGGTGGCTAATATTGGTTATTAATAAATGCAAATGATGATCTTCTTTTGGGAATGAGTAAATTGAATGATTTAGCTATGTGGTTGTGTATGAATTGGTTGTTTTGATGTAGTATAAGTTAGTGATAATAAGGGTGGCAAAAAGGCTTGGTAGATAGCCTTATTTTTGTCCACACGGGTAGACATACGGCTAGCCCCATGGACGTGTAATCCGGCCGTGTGTCCCCTGCACGTTAAATTTACAAGTCAGTATGCATGGTAATAAACACACGGGCAGAGACACGGCCGTGTGTCTCAGCCGTATGAAGGACACGGCCTCTGGCCACGGGCTTGTGCCTTGGCCGTGTGCCCCTAATTGGTTGCTGACGTTAGAAACAGAATGTCAAGGTTTTTACACACGGGCTGTGACACGGGCGTGTCATAGCCGTGTGAGGGACACGGACTATAGATACGGGCATGTGCTTGGTGGTGTGAAAACCATTGTAGGTTCGAATTTGGAATTAAATTCACACGGGTTTAGGGCACGGGCGTGTCCCCTTGTGCTTAGGCCGTGTGAACCACACGGGCCTTCAGCACGGCCATGTCAAAATGGCCACACGGGCGTGTACCCCTATTTCAAGTGACATGTTTCAAAGTTTTCAATGGTGTTCAGACTAATCTCGGATCATTTCCTAAATGTGATTCCATATTAAGAATATCCAGATTAAGAGTGTAAAGTTTTAAATTTGATCTAGATTTTATTATTTGGAAATGATTGTATGCATGTGTTTAAGTCAAGTAATGCCTCGTGCCCAGTCCTAGCCTCGGACCCGGGTAAAGGGTGTTACAAAAGGTTTAGGAAATACTATATTAAAAGATAAAGAAGCATCTAATCAAGACAAGGCAAAAACAATGATTTTTATCCATCATCATCTGCATGAAGGATTAAAAGTGAAATATCTCACTGTGAAAGGCACTCTTGTATTGTGGAAAAATTTGAAAAAATGATTTGACCATTAGAAAACGATGCTATTCCCTAAAGCTCATTATGATTGGATGCACTTACAGTTATAAGATTTTAAGACTGTAAGTGAATAC
The DNA here is from genome assembly GCA_025698475.1 of Gossypium anomalum. Lineage (NCBI taxonomy): Eukaryota > Viridiplantae > Streptophyta > Magnoliopsida > Malvales > Malvaceae > Gossypium > Gossypium anomalum. The sequence goes on along the minus strand of CM046961.1, from coordinate 39,714,396 downwards.
AATTCAAAACTTTTCAAAATTAGTTCTCAACTAAAATTATATGAAGAAAACATAATTGATGAGGACTTGTTAGAGAAAACATTTTCAACATTTCATGATACTAATGTGCTCCTACAATAGCAATACCGTGAAAAAGGTTTTAAAAGGTATTCTAAATTGATTTCATGCCTTTTTCTAGCTGAACAAAATAATGAGTTGTTGATGAAAAATCATGGAATTCGTCCGACTAGTTTTGCACCATTCCTTGAAGGGAATGTAGCAATACACAATAATTATGAAAATAGAAAATATAGAGGTCACGGTCATGGTCGTAGACGTGGTGGGGGACATGGTCGAGAACGTACTAGTAATCGTTATCATGGTGGCATAACAATAATATACTTCTAACCACCAGAAAAAAAATAACAATGAATGGCAAGAAAGAATTGGTCAAAATAATCCTTCAAAGATTGTTAAGAATATATGCTACCGATGTGGTATGAAGGGGCATTGGCCACGTACCTGTCATACATCTGAACATTTAGTGAAACTTTATCGAGTATCTATTAAAAAGAAGGGAAAGCATATGTGGAAAAATTTTATATTCCAAAATGATAAAATGGAGGAAAAAGATGAAGATATTCATTATAATACTAAAACTGACCATGCTTACGAGGGTGATAAATTTAATGGTCTTAATAATATAACCCACCTAGATGTGGTAGATTTTTTTTAGAATCATTAGAAAAATTGATGTTATTTTGACATTTTTATTTTGTTTTAAGTATGTTTTATTTTCTTATAAAGAATAATTTATACATTTAATAAATATTTGCAATGTTTCTCATATTATATTTTGTTTGTTTTTATGAAGAATATGAATATTCAACAAAATTTATATGGACTCTGTAACACCACTAACCCTTATCCATCTCCGGAACAGGTTACGGAGCATTTCCGTACTTTACAGACTAATTATGAATATTTCATTATCTTTATTTTACAAATCAAGAATCCATTATATAACACTCATATTGTCCCTTTGATGGACCCTCGATGCCCAAAATACACCTTAGAAGTGAATCAGGACTAAACCGGACACTCAAAGAATTTTTCCCAAAATCTTAAATTTTTTCTTAGGAGCAGGGGACACACGCCCGTGTGGCTAGCCATGTGGCTCAAATGGCCAGGAGATATGTCTATGTCTCATGCCGTATGGGCATTTGATTGAGGTACACGGCCGTGTCCCAGCTCGTGTCCTTACCCATGTAACTCTCTGACCTAGATCACACGGCCAATCACTTAGATCACATGGCCAATCACACACCCATGTGTTAGGCCGTGCGCGAAGTGCAGGGGTTATAAGAATAAGCCACACGCCCGTGTGCTAGGCCATGTGCTAAAACCTGAGCATTCCGTTTCAAAATTTTAAGGTACAGAGGACACACAACCAAACTACACACCCATGTGCATGGTCATGTGTCACACACGGCTGAGACACATACCCGTATCTTTTCCCGTGTGGACGAAAATAGGCCATTTTAAGGCCACTTTCCTCACCATTTTTGACATCAACCTACATATAACATTTAAATACACTAATACTTCCCAACCAAGCAATCAAAACCAACCAATACATGTTCTAAACATAATATAACATTACATATACATCAATTACTTATACTTACCCATTTAACTCATTTCGTTGATTTAAAAAATTCTACTACTAATTACACACATACAAACATTTAAGATTCACAACCACAATTCAAACTATTTCATTGCCAAACCAACTCTATACATGCCATATAAACCAAAATTTACATTTCAAAAACTACCGGATTAAACTGGATAGTGTGGCTTGATGTGTTGATCCGATCTCTCGATTACACGTTAATCTACAAGAACATAAAACAACACGAGTAAACTTAATAAAGCTTAGTAAGTTCAATAGATTAAACATTGATCTTACCGAACTTAATATAATAAACTAAATTGTAAATAAATCATACATTCTCCTTGTCAAATACAACAATAGTCAATGAGCACACTTCCTTCAGATCAATACCATTAATAATCAATATATCTTTCAATTTATTCACATAGGTCTTTGACCAATTTTTACTAAATCGAGGAACGACTTACGGATATGGGTATATCATTTTCTTTATGCCATAGTCCAACTATGGTCTTACATATGCATTGTCATGGCCCAGCCATGGTCTTACATTCGTAGTGTCATAACCCAGTTATGGTCTTATTATCTGAGTGCCAAAGCCCAGCTATGGTCTTACAGATTAACACTGCCATAGTCCAACCATGGACTTATATTCATAGTGCCATAACCCAGTTATGGTATTATCCGTCAATTCATCTTTTACATTAATGTCAAAGCCCAGCTATGGTCTTACATATAAACATTGCCATGGTCCAACCATGGTCTTATCTGGCAATTCATCCTTTACTATAAAACGATTGTACTCTATCCTGCGTTCTACTTGTTTTAAACATTCATTTCAATTTCATATTTTAAAAATAAATTTTAATTTCAATAATAAAAATATGAATAAATACATTATATCATTCATAAATTAATAAATAATCATGAAAGTTTAACCATGCGAACTTACCTGGGTGAATTGTATGTTTGTAGTAGTTAGGGACTGTTCTGCTAATTCCCCTTTTTCTCATTGATCTACAGGCTCTTGATATGAAGTAAAATAAATAAAACCAGCTTAAAACCTTCTCCTATGGTGTTTTTGGCTGATAAATTGAAGAAGAATAACCTAGAAATTTTAGAATTCAATTTATTTAAGTTAATTTCACAAAATTTACAATTTTGCCCTTTAATCACATGATTTTTGTTTTCTTTTCTACTTACGCCACCTCATGCCTTTATTTTAGGCATAATTGGTCCTTAAGTCCTTCCTCATTTAACATTTAGGCTATTTTATCGCTCTGGCAAGTTTTGCACATTTTTCAATTTAGTCCTTTTTAATTAATTAACTATCAAAACGTAACGTTAAAATTTTCTAACGAAATTTTAATACTAGCTTAATGAAACTTCGTAAATATTTATAAAAATATTTACAGCTCGGTTTAGGAAATTGAGGTCTCAACACCTCGTTTTCAAAATCACTTAACCTAATAATTCCTTCTAAAACACAAATCATTAATTCAAAAGTTTTCCTAAAATCACATTTAACTCATAAATAATAAATAATAATATTTTCAAACTCATTCATCGAATTTAGTGGTCTTGAACCACTGTTTCTGACACTACTAAAAATTGGACTGTTATAGACTCAAAATCACTAGACATGTGTCTTGCAAATAGTTCTACAACACATACGATACTCAAAGATAAAAAAATATTTTTCTCATTTGGCAATGAGTAATACCCATGTTAATACAATATCGGATAGTTCAAAACTTATTGAAGGCTCTAGAAGAGCTATTATATTATTACCTAAAGGTATAAAATTTGTCATTGATGATGCTTTATATTCCACTTAGTCTCAAAGAAATTTATTGATTTTTAAACATATTTGTCTTAATAGATATCATACTGATACTATGACTGAGAAAAATATTGAATATCTATATATTACAAATGTTAAATGTGGAAAGAAATATGTTTTGGAAAGACTGCCTACTTTTTCATCAGGTTTATATTATACACATATCAGTGCAATTGAGTCACATGTTACTACAAACCAGAAGTTTGTAGAACCACATACTTTTATTATTTGACATGACCGATTAGGCCACCCCAGATCTATTATGATGCAAAGAATCATCGAGAATTCAATTGGACACCCATTAAAGAACTAAAAGATTCTTGAATTCAAGGATTTATCTTGTGTTGCTTGTTCTCAAGGAAAATTGATTATTAGGCCATCACCAGCGAAAGTTGGGATTGAATCTCCGGCATTTCTGGAATGTATTCAAGGTGATATATGTGGGCTCATTCATCCACCATGTGGACCATTCAGATATTTTTTGGTATTAATAGACGCATCTAGTAGTTGGTCACATGTGTGTTTATTATTGACTCGTAACATGGAATTTGCGAGACTACTTGCTAAAATAATTCGATTAAGAGCACAATTTCCAGATTATGCAATCAAAATTATTCATCTTGATAATGGTGGTGAATTTACATCCCAAGCTTTTAATGATTATTGTATGTCAATTGGGATGAAAGTTGAACATCCTGTGGCTCATGTTCACACACAAAATGGTTTAGCGGAATCGTTTATCAAACATCTCCAAATAATAGCTCAGCCATTGCTTATGAGAACAAAACTCCCTATTACAGCTTGGAGATATGCTATTTTGCATACAACAGCACTTGTGCACTTAAGGCCAACAAGTTATAATAAGTACTCTCCATTACAATTGGCTTTTAGTCAGGAGCCAATATTTCCCATCTTAGAATTTTTGGATGTGCATTATATGTTCCAATTGCTCCACCACAACGCACAAAGATGGGTTCTCAAAGGAGGTTGGAAATATATGTTGGTTATCAATCTCCTTCTATAATTAAATATGTTAAACCATTAACTGGAGATTTATTTATTGCATGATTTATTGATTGCCATTTTGATGAAAAAACATTCCCAACATTAGGGGAAGAGAAAATACAATTGGTAAAAGAAATTACATGGAATGGATCATCATTATCTCAATTAAATCCTCACACAAGCCAATGTGAATAAGAAGTTCAAAGGATCATAAATTTGCAAAACATCGCCAATTAACTACCAGATTCATTTATTAACCTAAAGAGAAATACAAAATCTCACATACTAGTTGAAAATGCTCCAATATGAATTGATATCCCAATAGGGAAAATTGTTAGTGCAAAAGAAAGTACTCCATGCTTGAAGCGTGGAAGGCCAATTGGTTCCAAAGATAAAAATCCTTGTAAAAGGAAATAAACAATTATTCAAGATGGTAATATTGTGGAGGCAAGTGCCCAAGAAGAGGCCAAAGGTATAACTAATCAAAAAACCCCAGAAGAGGTTCAGGTACTTGAAAATGAGGATAACGAATAAATCTCAATAAGTTATGTTACTTCAGGAAAAAGATGGAACCGAAAAAATATAGTTGTCAACAACAATTTTACTTATAATGTTTCTATTGAAATAGCAAAAGAAAATGAGGATCCTAAGCTTAAATCTATTAAGGAATGTAGAAATAGAAAAGATTGGCCAAAATGGAAAGACACAATACAAGCAGAATTAAATTCACTTTCTAAACGTGAGGTTTTTAGACCTATAGTCCAAACACCTAAATATGTAAAGCCGGTAGGATATAAATGGATATTTGTGCGAAAATAAAATGAGAAAAATGAAGTCGTAACATATAAAGTACGACTTGTAGCACAAGGATTTTCACAAAGGCCTTACATTGATTATGAAGAGACATATTCTCCTGTGGTGGATACAAACACATTTAGATACCTTATTAGCCTGGCAGTACGTGAAAGACTTGACATGCGTCTAATGGATGTTGTTACAGCCTATTTGTATGTTACACTTGATAGTGAAATTTATATGAAAATCCCAAAAGGATTTAAAATCCCTGAAGGATACAGAGTTTTCCAGGAAATTGTTCAATCAAATTAAAGAAAATTTTATATGGATTAAAACAATTTGGACATACGTGGTACAATTATCTTAGTGAATATTTGTTAAAAGAAGGTTATAAAAACGATCGAATTTGCCCATGTGTTTTTATAAAAAGGTATGGATCAAACTTTGTGATAATTTCTATTTATGTCGATGATCTAAATATTATTGGAACTCTTGAAGAGCTTCAAAATGCAGTAAATTATTTAAAGAAAGAATTTGAGATGAAAGATCTTGAAAAAACAAAATTTTGTCTTGGCTGGCAGATCGAGCATTTAAAAGATGGAATTCATGTCCATCAGTCAACTTATACGAAAAAGATCTTAAAGAAATTTTATAAGTATAAAGCACATCCATTGAGTACCTCGATGGTTGTACGATCGTTAGATGTGAATAAAGATCAATTTCGTCCTTGCGAGAATGATGAAGAGTTTCTTGGTCCTGAAGTACCATATCTAAGTGCCATAGGAGCATTGATGCATCTTGCAAACAACACAAGACCTAGTATAGCTTTTGTTGTAAACTTGTTAGCAAGATTTAGTTTTTCTTTAACACGTAGACATTGGAATGGAATTAAACATGTATTTAGATATCTCAGAGGGACCATTGATATAGGGTTATTTTATTAAAATGATCCAAAATCCCTGTTAGTTGGTTATGCTAATGCTAGATATTTATCGAATCCACATAAAGGTCGATCTCAAATGGGATATTTATTTACATGTGGAGGTACTGTCATATCATGGCGCTCGACAAAGCAAACATTAGCTACTGCCTCTTCAAATTATACTGAAATAATTGCAATGCATGAGGCAAGCTGAGAGTGTGTTTGACTTAGGTATTAACCCAATATATCCAGAAGATATGTAATTTGCTTTTACAGGAAAATATGTCAACTATCATATATGAAGATAATGCAACATTTATAGCTCAATTAAAGGGTGGTTATATCAAAGGTAATAGAACAAAACATATTTCACCAAAATTATTCTTCACCCATGATCTTGAGAAGAAAGGTGACATAAAAGTTCAACAAATTCGTTTTAGTGATAATTTAGCAGATCTTTTTACCAAGGCATTGCCAACTTCAACATTTGAAAGACTACGAAACAAGATTGGAATGCGTCAAGTCAAAGATATAATGTGATGTTGCCATTAGGGAGAGTCTAAAACACGTTGTACACTTTTCTTTTAACCAAGGTTTCATCCTACTAGGTGTTCCTGGTAAAGGTTTTTAACGAGGCAACTTGTAATAGGAGATTGTGTACTCTTTTTCCTTCATTAGGTTTTTATCCCATAGGGTTTTTCCTAATAAAGGTTTTAATGAAGCACATTTTTATTTAAAAGACATCCAAGGGGGAGTGTAGTAAATACATTAAATTGATGTCTATAACCTCTTTAAACATATTAAAGTAATGAGATAAAACTCTTTGCTTCATTTATAATCAGGAGATGATTAAATGGAGTAATTAAGAAAACTTAATTCACATTTATTTATTGAATGTAATATATTTATTAATTGAATGTAAAGGAGCTTATAAATAGCACCTTGTAAGGGAAAATTAAACAATGAAAATTCTCTTGTATTTTTCATCCACTTTTTACTTATTATCATTGTTTTATTAATTTTTCTATAACAATATATATATTTGAAAGGAAACTTCATTACTATAGTCAAATAAAAGCAAGGACTACCGACCAATAAAACTGAGGATTTCCTAACCCAAGCTAACAAACTTTACTCATAACACCCATTTGTTTAACCTGGACAACCATTTGTTTCCAGATATATTGTTAGTAATCTCATATATTTTTATTTTTTTATAAATTATTATTAAAATAAAAATACATAAAATTTGATATTTTATAAAATTTAATGTTTGGACAAACATTTTTTTATATTTTACAAAATCTTTTTGAAATAATATATTTTATAAATATCGTCATAATAATATAAAAAAATTTAATATTTTATAAAAATAAAAATATAAAAGACTACTTAAAAACATGTCTGGAATGAATTTGAATAAATAGTTGTTTAGGTTCAAATGTATCTAGAGAATTAGTTGTCCAAGTTCATTTCCTATGCGAAAAATTTTATAATTTTTTAATAATTTTATTTTTAAATTTTTTTTCACGTGTCAAAATGTGAAGTTGACATGTCACCATACTATTGGTCATCAATACCACATCATGTATTTTAACGGTGTTATTACAAAGGTACCAAAGGATTTGTTTGAACATTACAGAGTAATTGAATGAAAATATAGTAAACTACCAAAATAGTCACTTTTGTTTACCTCAGGTTACATTTTAGTCACTTATGTTTGAAATGTTATGATTTAGTCACTTACATTAATGTATTGTAACATTTTAATTACTAAGCCGTTAATTATCGTTAACAGTGTAACAATTAGCTAACATGGCACGTTAAATCATCATTTCAAACAAAAATTTTAGGTTAAATTATATAATTGGTCCTCATATTTTTTCATTTTGAGTAATTTAATTTTTTTCCTTTCTGTTCTTTTAATTTTTTTTCTTTTTTCTTTATTTTTCATTATATTCTGCTTCTCCCTCTATTTTCCTCTTTTCTTTATCTCTTTTAACGTAGTTTTTCTATGTTTTCCATTTGTTAAAAAATTGCTTCAATGCTAGTTCTCATGCCCTCTTTCATGTAACTGCAACTCCAATAAAAAAATTGATTACTAACTTAGACTGTGTTTAGTAATGCTTTTTAGAAGCATTTTTACATGAAAAGCACTTTTGAAGCAAAATGAGTGCTAAGCAAGCAACTTTTAAAGGAATTTTTTGGCTTTTTGAAAGCACTTTTCCCCAAATGGAGAAGTTAAAATTTTTAGCTTTTCTCTTCCAAAAGCACTTTTGACAGCTTAAATATGTTTTTACCCCTCTAAAAAATGGTACTTTCCCTTCTCTAGTTAATTTCTTAAAAAATATTTAAAATTTATTTTTCATATATTAAAATATTAACAACAAATTATAATAAATAATTTTCTATATTTTATTAAAATATCATAATATTAACTAATTTAAACATTATTTAAATGCTTATTTGTTACTTTATAACACCATGCCTAAAATAGACATTTTATTTCTCAAAAGCACTTTTTGACAGCAATACTGAACACTTAAATCTTAAACTAAACTTTTCAAAAGTACTTCTCAAAAGCAATGCCAAACTAGCCCTTAAGCTCATATAAAGGAAAGTTTCAACATGCCAACCTATAAATAATCTTATGCCATCCATGATTAATTCTTCAAGTAATTGGCGCTTATTTTCTTTTTTGAAAAAGGGTTTTCTTGCTTTTACCTACCTAAAAACCAAGTCAATATGTAACAACTCGTTTTTCAATGGTGACGGAACAGTGGTTTCGAGACCATAAATTTATGTCGTGTTGACCCGTAAATGTTATTTATAGAATATTTACGAAGTCATTAGAGTCGTATTAAAATTTGGTTAAGAAATTTTAACGTTTAGATAGCTAATTAAAGAAAAAGGACTAAATTGAAAAAGGCGCAAAACTTAGTAATTATTGCTTTTAGATGATCAAATAGCTTAATTACTAAAATAGGGAGGACCTATGTAGCAATTAAACCCTATTTATTATTTTTGGACGGCTTAAAGATAGAATTTGGTTAAAATGTATGTTTATAATAAGGGTAAATTTGTAATTTAATAATTAAACTTAAGTAAAACAATGGTAAAAAAATTGATCATCTTCTTTAGCAGGATTTACCACCGAAAAATCAAGTTGGGAAACCTCCATTGAAGGCTTTGAAGCTTCAGCAATGTTAATGCTTGCATGTAAGTGAGTTTTTCACTCGTTTTTCGTAAATTTTATGTTTTTGAAATCGTTGCAACTACGTCCAGCTAGCTTGTACCTTCATTTTTGAATCTGTTAAAAAATTTAGAAGTTTCCATTAGCGAATCTTGAATGTTTTTTATTATAACTATGTGTTTGAAGCTTTGATTGTGATTTTTGGTTGTTATGTAAAATTATTTTAACTGGTTTTTAATTAAAGGATTAAATTGTTAAAATGTTAAAACCACATAATTAATTGGTGAATAAAAGGTGTTTTATGGACTTTTTAGAAGCCTTGAACATTCGACTGGTATGCTGAGTCTTTAGAGATGATTAATTTTATGGTTTTCGGGTTAAGGGACTAAATTGCATAAATTGTAAAAGTTAAGGGCAATTATGTAAATTTCAAAAATAAAGGGTATAAATTGTAGAATAAATTAGAATATTTAATGTAAGCTAATAATTGGGAAACTTTACATTTTAGATCAAGACCCTATTGATTTACGTGGAAAAGAAAAAATTACGGAATAGTCCCTAAACTTCTGCAACTATTACAATTCAGTCAAGGTAAGTTCGTTCGGTTTGTAATTTAACATTTATATGAATTGTATAATGATATGATATGAAATAGTTGATATTAATTGTTTAATTGATGATATAAAGTTGTTTGGGAAAATGTTATTGAAGGTACTTGGGCTGGATGAACTCGAGATAGAGTACAACTGAATGACGGCATGTTACGTGGGGTTGGAGTGGAGATTGATCTGGTGTGTTATATATATTTTCCCGAGTATACCGAGGTTCAGCATTTGTTGCGAACTCTCGTGATATACTATCATACTCTGGTATGTTATGGGGGCGGATGTGTAACTTACGGGCTAGGCACTTAGTGTCAAGGCGTGTTATCGGTTGGGTTAGCTCTCATGAGCATTTGGCATTTTTTAGTCGGATTACTTGTGTACATGTATCTGTAAGTCATTCATCAGGTCATAAATTATGATATTATAATTTTTTTAATGACTTTAAAAGGCATGGCATGAACTTGACATTTTGAATTGACTCTGTTGTGGACATGTAAGTTTTCTCGGAGCTTATAATCTAAGCTTTGAATTGAAATATGCAATTCACTGGTTTGAAATTGTGAATGACAGGAAACATGTGTTGTTGAACCGTTTTTTATTTGATTGTTATATTTACTTCGGTAAGATTTATTGTTTCTATCCGTTGAACTTACTAAGCTTCAATAAGCTTACTTGTGTTAATTTTTGTTTCTCGTATACACTTTTGAAGGTTGGACGATCGGATCAACACTACAATCACACTATCCATCCAATTTTGGTAGTTTTTGAACGTTTATTTTGGATTATATGGCATATAATAGGCTTGTTTTGTCTTTATTTTTGTTTTGGTATGTAAATATATATATATATATATATATATATATATAAAGAGTGAGCCTAAGTGCAAGTAGATAACTTATTGTGATATATTTGAATGATGGAAGATGTCTTTGGTACAAATCTTTGGTACAAACTTTTAGGAAATGTATGCTTAATAGATTATATTGAATTGTTGTGAATTGAGTCCTATGATAGGCATATTAGTTAGAAGTTTAAGTTGTGTGAATTGACATGTTTGAATGATGATTGATATTGTGGTATAAGTGTATACTTGTGGTACCATTGGGGGTACATTGGTTAGGCACTTAGGATGGTTGAATTAGCATAATTTGAGCTTCTTTAATGACATTTTGAATAAGGTCTAATGGCTGGTAAATGGATTACTTAGTGTCCAAGAAATCTTGAAATGGTAAACTTGATGTTTAAGGTTCATTTAGGTGTACACGGCCTTAGACACGGGTTGCCACACCGCTGTGTGCCATACATGCTCTGTAACAGCCAGATTTTGGGCCTAGTCAGAACAGTGGTTTCGGAACCACTATTCTGAGGCCGGAGAAAATTATTTTGATGTTATTTTATGTGATATAGCATGTTTATAAAAGTAACTCCCCGTACCCGAGACCGTCGCCAAAGTCGAACACGAGGTGTTAACAGACTTAATTCATTACTTTAAACAGCTCAAACAATTTATTTTTAAAATTTTCAGTCAAGCTAGCAATCTGCGTCACAGTCGCTTAAAACTTCATATCTTGAGTTCCGAAACTCAAAATCCAATTCCGTAAATTTTCCCTGAAACTAGACTCATATATCTATTTACTAATTTTTTATAGAATTTTTGGTCAAGCAAATTAGTACAGTTTATTAGTTAAAGTCTCCCCTATTTCAGGGTTCGACTGCTCTGACCTCTGTGTATTACGAATCAGATATCTCCCTGTACAGAGTTTCAATGACTATGCCATTTATTTCTAAAAAACTAGACTCAATAAGGAATCTGTACATATAAATAATGACTTCTAATTATCTTTGAAAAATTTATGGTGAATTTCCAAAGTCAGAACAGGGGATCCAGAAATTGCTCTAGCCCTGTTTCACAAAAATTTAAACATCTCATAAAATATAACTCATACACCTGTTTTGTTCCATCCATATGAAAATAGGCTCATCAAGCTTCAATTCCATAACTTATTCATTATTTAATTCCATTTCTACTATTTTTAGTGATTTTTGAAATTCACATCACTATCATTGTGCGAATCTATTTTATGGTAAATTTTACCCATTTCATGGTTCCCATGGATTAGCTAGCAATTTAGCATACATAACACCAAATATGATCATGATTAGCCATTCCAATGGCTAATCATTACCAAGCATTTCCATACCACTCAATAACCATATCATAAGACCATACATACAAAATGATTATAATGCTATACATGCCATACTCAAAATATACAAGCCATTATGCCAAGATGGTATACGGATAGTGTGAGCGTGCCTCCGACCGTTTCCAATTTTCGAGCTGGCTTGTCAACACTACAAGGAATGAAAAGGAGGGAGTAAGCACAAATGCTTAGTAAGTTCACATGCAAATAGCAAGTAACACAACTATATAAGCAAACATAAACATCATTTGCATGATCATCACCGAGACATTCATATCACATTTTCATTTATCATCTTACGATATAGTTGTTATATCGAGTTTTCAACCCGAGGGTTAAGTACATACCTGTTCAAAGTATCCATTTCACAACACTTACCAATACATCCCTTTCATCTCGAGTATTCCTCCATTTGAGTAGAATTTTACCCATTGAACACATCGGAATATAATTCGGATACACGAAAAGTTTGCACATAAGTGCCACATATGTAGCCAAGCTACCATGTAACCCGCCCATAAGTGAACTCGGACTCAACTCTACGAGCTCGGGCGTTTGCATCCATAAGTGAACTCGGACTCAACTCAACGAGCTCGGATGCCTAGTTACATCGCTCGAACTCGGACTCAACTCAACGAGTTCGGGCATTCGCATCCATAAGTGAACTCGGACTCAACTCAACGAGCTCGGATGCCTAGTTACATCTCTCGAACTCAGACTCAACTCAACGAGTTCGGACATTCGCATCCATAAGTGAACTCGGACTCAACTCAATGAGTTCGGATGCCCAAATATCCCAGTGACATGTCACTTGTATCCTAATCCATTCCTAAGGTTCAACGGGACCTTTTTCCCAATCATGTGTCTCAACCATCTTCTATGGAATGCCGATACCGATACTCGATAGTATTTCACATTTTTCAAGTATATCACATAATTTGACATATTATCAAACAATTATCACGAGTATAATATTTCATAATAATTATCATATCATTTAAATAACATAAAAACATTTAAATAATAACTATGTTACCAACATTTACATATGAACTTACCTCGTATGTGAAAATGGCTACTTTTACCATTTCGTCCACAACTTGGTATTTTCCCCATTTTAGCCCAAATTTTAGTTTTCCTTACTCTATCATTTAAAATATAGTCTAATTAGGGCTCACATTATTCAAATTAACCCAAAATCATATTTTGGAAAAATTACAGTTTTGCCCCTAAACTTTTGCATATTTACACTTTTGCCCCAAAGCTCGTAAATTAAAATTCAGCATATTTTCTTATGTTTTATGACATGCTGAACATTTTTCCCTTCTATGACAACATCAAATTCTCACTCTAACACATAGTTATGAATAACAATTTTTACCGATTAAGCCGTTTTACTCATTTTTGCTTAAAATCGCTTAGCAAAAGTTGTTTAACATAATTTCAGCCTTCATATTCTACCATAAAACATCAAAATAAACACATTTCACCTATGGGTATTTTTCCAAATATGAACCCTAGCTTAAATTATTGCTAGAATAAGCTTAATCAAATTAATGGATTCCAAAAACGTAAGAACTTGAAAACTGCGGGGCTAGAAACGGACTTACAATCGAGATTGGAAGCTTGAAAAACCCTAGCCATGGTTTCTCCTTGCTATATTCGGCCATGGGGTTGAAGATGAGCAAAATTGGCTTTTAAGTTTGTATTTTAATTCATTTTACCCCTAAATGACCAAAATGCCCTTACTACTAAACTTTCCAAAAATTCCATCCATGTCCAATTTTTGTCCATAGACTTAGAAGTTGGTAAAATTGATATTTTAGACCTCCTAATTAATATTTCAAAACAATTTCATACTAGAAACTTCTAGAATGCAAGTTTTGCAAATTATTCGATTTAGTCCCTAATTTCAATTTAAGCACTTTATGCATAAAATTTCTTCACGAAATTTTCACACAATCATGAAATCATATCATAGACCTCAAAATAATCATAAAATAATTATTTCTATCTTGGATTTTGTGGTCATGAAACCACTATTTTGACTAGTCCCAAAATCAGGATATTACAATAAAGGTGCATGAAAATTTTGGTAATTTTATTTTAGCGATTTCTAGCTTAATTTCGAAAAAGGGCTAAATCGCGTAAAAGGTAAAAGTTGTATTTTAGTAAATGTGTCTAATAGCTAGATAATTAAAATTGGGGGCCTTTGAATGGCAATTAGACCCTTTTTAATAGACGTGGCCGGCCAAGGGAGACAAGATTGGTCAAAAAGCCATATTTTATGGGATTTAAATGACTTTTTGGTAATAAAATAGAATAAAGAAAAAAATTGTCATTTTTATTCATTTTTCTTCTTCTCTTTCACCGAAAATGGCAGCAAAGAAAGGGTTTTGAAGATGGAAAATTTCAACAAAGAAACTCCCTTGATAGTAAGTGATTTTAATGCTTTTTCTTGATGATTTTTGTGTTTTTGGAACCCCTACACCATAAGCTTTCAAAATAGGGACTATTTTGCAAAATGATTAAGAGTCTAGGGTTTTGCCATGAAATCATATGTGTTGTTTGCTAAGTTTTTATGGAAGAATATGAGTATTGGTAGTGTTATAAACAACTTTTATGAAAGAAATTTGCATGAAAGCACCTAATGGATTATTTTGTAAAGTTTGAAAGATAAGTGATAAATATGTGTAATAATGAGAATGGTGGGCTGTTCTAGTATAAAAGTGTTCGGCTAGGCTTGGGTATGAGAAAATGTGATAAAAAAAATCATTTTACGGGCCTAGGGGCAATTTGGTAATTATGGCAAAGTATAGGGGCAAAATTGTAAATTTTTCCAAAATGTGTCATTGGACTAATTTGATTAGTATATTGTTTTAATAAGTTAAATGTGATGTTATAAATGATGAAAAATGAGATTCGGGCTTAGAACGAGGAAAAACGAGAAATTGATGTTTAGGCCTCTTTTACCAATTTGGTGTCGAGGTAAGTTCATATGATAATAATAATGCAAAGTTATGTTTGAATTACATTCCTTATTAATATTTCATATATTATATGATTTAACATATTGGAAAAGTTGATGGAATGTTGTTTAATGTGTGGAATTATGACATGGAGAATATTACATGAAATGTAAGAAAATGACGATACATGACATGTGGTATATGAAATATGTGAAATTAAATGCTTTATTGTTACCATGTGATGTGTTTGATGACACATGCCTTAAATGTCAATTATTGCCATGAAAGTATAAATATGTTATGAACATGGTGAGATGCCATTACGAGCAAGTATGATAGAGATGCAAAGTATGAGAAAGGAAAATCCCGTTTGAACTTTAGGAATAGTCTAGGATAGAAGTGACATGTCACGAGGAAATTATAAATCCGAGCTCGTTGAGTGGTCCGAGTTCATTATGGATGTGTTACATGTTATGAGGTAGCTTTGGCTACATATATTACACGCTATTGAGTGGTCTAGCTGTTTATATAGCACTTATGTGCAATCTTTCGTGTATCTATTAGTATTCCAAGTGTTCAACGGGAAATCCGAGGAAAGAGTTGATAATGGTTCCAATGAGGTAAGTCATTGGTAAGTATGTACTTGAGTTATGTTACAAGTTGTACAAGTATGTAAACTAAACTTGAGTAATGCCTTGATATGTGATAATCTATGATGTATATAATATTTGGTGAATACTATGAAAATGGCATGATTTGGAATAAGTCTTTGATACTTGATGACATTGAAATTATGGGTCCATGCTTATGGTGCATAGCTATGTGTTCTTACCATGATAGATGAAATGATGTTGTATTAATTTGGTGAATAATAATTGTGAATAAGTAAATTAGCCTGGACAGTTTTGGGCTACTGTAGTGGTGTAACTTTGAAAATACACTAAAAATAGTGGAAAATGTGTTAGAGGCTGAATAAAATATGGAATTAAAGTTTATTGAGTCTAGTTTCTTATAAATGAAACCATGTAAGCAAAAGAATTTCCTATAATGAGATATTTGAAGTTGTGTGAGACAGAGTCAGAATGACTTCGGAATCCCCTATTCTGATTGAAAAAATCATTATAAATTGTACAAAAATATTTATGAGTTATAATTTATATTTTTAGAATCCTTAATGAGTTTATTTTCAATATAAATAGACAGGAACATTATTCAAGTTTTGTACTATGAGATAATTAAACTTTAGTGAAGAAGGGTCAAGACTGTCAGATAGTGAATCAGGGTTAACTTTGAGGAATAAACTGTACTAATTGGCTAAACCAAAAATTCTGGAAATTGTATGGTAGAAAGGTACATGAGTCTAATTTCAAGTAAAATTAATGGAACTTAATTTGGAGTTTCGTTGTTCCAGATATAAATATTTTATTGACTGTTGTACAAGAAGACAACTTATCATGAACTTGAGAATATGTTGGGAACATTGATAAAGACATGTTAATAAGTTGCTTATTGTTTTCATATGAACTTACTAAGCGTAAAGCTTACCCCCTTCCTTTCCCATGTTCTCTAGTGTTGCCAGGTTAGCTCGGGTTGGAGTTCGTCGGAGATATTATTACACTATCAAGCTATCGCTATTGGTGTAAGTGATTTTAAGTACTTTGAGTCTATGGCATGTAGGAGTTTAAATATTTGAGTGTGTGATATTTTCTTTAGCCAAATGTTTTGGCTTATATTGATTATGGGGTTGGTAAACCTATTTATTTATGATATGTCTTTAGTGGCTTGGTGTGAATGGTTTGTGGGTGTAACAATGGATGCTTAGTGTTGAAAATGAGGTTTGAAGAACATGTTGATAGCTATAGCATTAAAGTGGTAAAGATAAAGGTAAAACCTATTGGTTGCATGTGAAATTGCCATGATCATGACATGCTTATGGATGTTTAAGTGCTCATCTGTGCCCTGTTGTATGCCATTGAATATGTGTGTATGCATCAGTTATGAAGGGTGACAAAAAGGCTTGGAAAATAACCTTATTTTGTCCACACGGGTAAGGCACACGGGCATGTGTCTAGGCCGTGTGTGACACACGGTTCACTCCTATGGGCGTGTTGTCCAGCCGTGTGTCCCCTGCACCTAAATATTTCAAGTCAGTATGTATGGTAGTAAACACAAGGTCAGAGACACGGCCGTGTGTCTCAACCGTGTGAAGGACAGGGCCATAGGACACGGGCGTGTGCCTTGGCCGTGTGGCTTCAATTTGTTCATGACCAATTTGGCAGAATGTCTAGGTTTTTGGACACAAGCTAAGACAGGGGCGTGTCGAGGCCGTGTGAGGGACACGGGTATGGGAAAAAAAAGAAAAAAAAAGGAAAGTTAAAAGAATATAAAAGAAAAAAATTAAATTGCTCAAAATGAAAAAAATATGGGGACCAATTGTATAATTTAACCTAAAATTTTTGTTTGAAACGATGATTTAATGTGCCACATCAACTTACCATTACGCCGTTAATGGCAATTAATGGCTCAATGACTAAAATGTTACAATACGTTAACATAAGTGACTAAAACGTAACATTTTAAACATAAGTGACTAAAATGTAATGTAACCTAAGGTAAACAAAAGTGACCATTTCGGTAGTTTACCCAAAATGTAATTGCTAGGGTAGTAATTCCCTTGATATGTTTGGTTGACATAGTGTAATCATATTATAATTCCATGTGTCATGTTTGGTAGTACAAACTATAATTACAAATTGTAATTACATAGTTACATAATTTTTAAAAAATGTTAATTACTATAAAAAATATTAGTATGATAAAAAAAACTAAAATGTGTAACAAAATTAAAACCAAATAATTATATGCAATATATTAGTCCAATAAAGAAGTCAATAATACGATAACTAATAAAAATAATAAGAAAAATAAACATCATATGCAATGTATGTAATTGCTCTAACATTCCATATTTATTGAGTTATTCCCTCTTTAATATTTAACATATAGTCCTTGTCATCATATGTTGGTTCTTGATCGAGTTCTTCATCATCTGGATCTGAATATGTATCATTAATATTATCAATATCTCCTTCTTCCATGTACTCTTCAAAGTATGGATTATCTCAACTTTGTCTACGAATAAAGTTATGAAGTTTGCAACATGCTAGCACAATACGACGTTTTTTTTTTATGCTATACTAAGGTGATGTTAATATGGAAAATATTTTTTTTGAAACAAAAATTATTATCTCAACCACATTTCAAAGTTTTGAATATCTAAAATTAAAGAGTTTGTGAGACCTCTAGTACTCGCCTCCAACTCCATTTTCTCAAATGGAACTGTACCTCATGATAGGTGCAAGAAAACTTTTTGTATTTGAACAATTATCATATACCGTATAATATTTGGATTTATAGTATAAACAAGTTATAGCTTTGATTATAAATACTAAAGTAAATTTAATTTAGAGAAAAACTTATGCTAGGCTATAACTTTTTTATAATAAAATAGGTTTAAAATAATATAAAATTTATGATATATAACATTTACAAAAAAAAAATTGTAAAGTGTCTAATACCTTATAAATAATATAACTTTTTACTATAACTTTATAAACTTATTTTTTATAAATAAGTTATCGCAAAAAATTATAATATTTTTTTATAAATAAATATATTACTTTTTATAATATATAGCATGAACATATAATTCCGTACTTTTTTGCTATAGCTTTTTATAAATAATTATATTATAACACATTTATAATACATGTTTCTAATAATATATCTTTTTACCATAACTTCAACATTTTTATAGGATTTGATTAATATAAAATTTTTTTTATAAATTTATAAAATGTGCATGATTAATTTTTATAATATGATTTTTTAAGATTTATAATATAAATTTAGAAATTTTTGGACATAATCATCTCAAATGCTCATACATGTTCATGTTTATAATATAATTTTCATAGCTTAAACTTGTATAAAAATATTTTTTTTAAAGCTAAATCATGTATTAGTGTTTGGAAAGTCATAGAATAATTGAGTTTGAGTGTAATTATCTCTGTAATTACTCAAATTCTCACTTTTCCTTTAAGAATTGAAAAGTGCAATTGGGATACTTAAATAACACTTGATTTAATGAGACCCACCAATTACCCAAACATATTATTAGTGTAATTATAAATAGTTATACCCAAATTCTAGATGATTTTCGAAATACTACCAAAATATATGACAAAATTAAAATTCAAATACTAAAAAAAATAATGTACAAATTACAAACAAGTGGTGAAGTTCAATATATATATATATATTAACACAAAAAATTACTATTAAAGAGAGAGACATGTCGCCGGCCCGGCCCATTTTGTAGTAGGCTCTTCCGTTATACTTGGCAAAGAAACGTTTTGGGCTGCAAAAATGATTTAGCCCAACAAATAAGAATAAAAATAAGAAGAGAAAGGAACAAAAAGAGGCATTCTCCATCTTCATCATCCTCACCCTCGGCCTCACTCGGGTACTTTCTTTGCTTCTTTTTTCTTCTTCTATTTTTCTTTTCCTACAAAAGAGTTAAGCTAAGTTAAATGAAAACAATAGTACCAGACTATTATAATATTGGGGTTAAATTCCAAGAAAATTGTAATCGATTGCGATTCTTCCGAAAACATGATTAATGCTTGCAGATTGATTTTTCATAACTCATTCTCAACCTTGTTTGATTGCTCAGAAAACCTACACTAACAAAAAAAACCTGTTGATTTTTTTTTTTGAAGTTTAACTTTAAAAATGTTAACCTCACTCCTCACCTAAGTCAGATAGTTTGAATCTGTAGTTTTCTTTTTCTTTTTTAATTTCTATTTTACTTTTAATTGAAGGAAGCTTTTCAAATCTGAAGTAGTTGGGGCAAAACGTAAGTGCAAGGGTGTATATGCTTGTTTAACTGAAGGGTTTTTGGGTTGCTGTTTCATTGATGTGGGAGAGAAACTAAACTTCGTATAGGAATCAAGCTCTTTCTAGTATGGCTATTTGCAGTTATCAACGTTTTCATTTTTAGGTTAAGGTCACTACCTGGGCTCGTAAGTCTTTAACCTTATTATCAATTAAAGTTTGATTTGAGTTCCTCGTGAATTCGTGCAATTATTAAAGCATACGTAACTCTTTTCTTGGCTTAAACTTCTGTTTCTCAACTTGTTCCATCTTTGATTTAAACATCTGATTGTTTTTTAGGTGCTAGAACTATGCCTCGAAAAGTTAACTATGGACTTGATTATGATGATGATTATGATGATAACTACGACGAATATGACTACAGATATGAAGTAGATGAAAATGGTGAGTGGATTTTTTTTCCTTTTTTTCTTGCCGTATCTTAACTTTGTGATCAGATACCAATCAGGTCATCTTGTTTTTTCTTGTTGGTTTGCTCTACATTTCACTAAAGGCTCTGAAGGATGATTAGCTCAATTTGATAGGGAGCAAACTGGTTGACAGCTCTTATGCATGTATCTTTCTGCTTACCAACTGAATGCTATCTATTTCATAAAACAGCGGAAACACCTCCCCAAAAAGAAACAATCAAACACAGTGTGTGGCGTTGCTCCATTTGTACATATGATAATGATGAAACCATGTCATCATGTGATATTTGTGGGGTTCTTCATGGTCCTTTGCTCAATAACTCCACCTATGATAAGAAGAAAACAGGTTTGTTATAATTGCCCTTAATCTATTGATGATTCTATTAATATTATTTAATATTGGAGAATGAGCTGCTATTCTTCTTATTCAATATGAGAAGATTGTTCTTTATCTCTTTTGTTTTTCTTTATCTACAGGGTTCTGTTTTCTTTAGAATGTTATCAAGCAGATAGCTTGCGAGTGGGTGGTTGTCCCATGTAAAATTAACCATCTATATTCTATAGGTTTCTTTTTTACATTAATGGTACCTTTTATAGATTAGATCTTCTTCCTGTAATTAATGGCATATGCAAATATTCTGGTGTACCTACTATGGCCAAGTCTCTTTTTGTATCACTGCTGCATCGGATGTTTAATACACTTGGGAACAGAATGATGATTTTGTGGTGAAATAGGGCAATAAATTCCACCCATTTGGAAATACCTAGAACCATTTCTTGAAATCCCATAAAGCTTATAGTTCTCCTACAGTCCTATCCATTTGTATCAATATAGGTCTTGACATATGTTGAAACAGGGTGTAGATCTATTGCTAGTGTTACTTTAATTTGAGAATACTTCTTTCGAAAACAATAGAAACATTTTTTGGTTAAAATCCCTGGATTATTCTGTTGGATGCTGCCTCCAGTGCTCAATATATTATTCTGTTATTTGTACGCTAATTTTACATGAATTAACAATTTCTTCTCCAGATGAAATTATTCCCTAATTGTTGCATATCTAGGTGTTAAAGGAACTAGAGGATTGTTTTATCATTGTTCTGAACCATTTCTTTTGTGCTCTACACAGTTATAGTTTTAGAATGAATTCTTGTAGTAAGGTACAGCACATCACATGATATCTTCATGTTGCACTTCGGTTATATCTCTCTGCATCTTGGAATACATATGCAAATTCAACTTTACATTTTAAATAGTTGCTCATTTTATTTTATGTAGTACATTTTTGTTTCTGAGGGTTCTAAGAGTATACGTCTATGCATTACAGTTCTGAACCTTTAAAATAGATCTAGAGCGAATGAGACTTGTGGATAAACTTTTAGTTGTACGAAGTGGAAGTTTTGTTGTATCTTATTTCCATGCTTTCATTCACTTGCAGCCTATATTTTTGACTTAAAATCTTCCAGAGTTTCCTCGACTGTGGTTGGGAGGGATGAAGCTGTTAAAGTAAGTTCTATGAGATCAGATAGTTCAAATCTGTCAACAGAAAAAGGCAAGCACAATAGATTAGATGAGATTAATATTTTGAAGAATATAGAAGTTGGTCCACCAGCAGGTTCCAGAACTTCAGATAACTGTTCTGCTTCAGTGCCAGAAGGTTGGCTTGATCATGTTGATGAAAGCAGTGTTGCAGTTAATCTGCGATCTAGCGGGAAAAGCTCATTGTCATTGATGCCAAAAGAAAGAAATGTTATGGTGGATGATAGCAGCTCTTCAAGGAATGGAGGTGAGGCAAATAGTCTCACCAGTAATGTGGAAAATATTTCTTTTGCTGCTAAATCCGGGCACTCCAATGATGCAAACCCTGGAAGAGCAAATTCACGTGCACAGTATAAACCTGAAAAGTGGATGCTCCCTGAAAAAGCAGAACATTCACTGACTCAACTAAATCTTGCAATTGTAAGTTACCTATT
Source organism: Gossypium anomalum (assembly GCA_025698475.1). Classification (NCBI taxonomy): domain Eukaryota; kingdom Viridiplantae; phylum Streptophyta; class Magnoliopsida; order Malvales; family Malvaceae; genus Gossypium; species Gossypium anomalum. The sequence continues at coordinate 39,691,864 of CM046961.1, read as the reverse complement.
GAGTTTGGGTCCTAAAATTTTAGGTTTTATTTTCTTCTATTTTTAAAAAAAAATATATTTAACACAATTTAATTACTTAACTCTTCACATCTCTTAGGTTGGGCATGTTGATTCAGGAAAATCGACGCTCTCTGGTAGACTGCTTCACCTTTTGGGAAGAATATCCCAAAAAGAAATGCACAAATATGAAAAGGAGGCCAAATTACAGGTAATCTCAGGACTATTTTCTGTTTGTGTTATGTGAACACATGTCCATAATCTGATTATTTTTGCACTTATATTCATTCAGGGAAAAGGATCCTTTGCTTATGCTTGGGCATTGGATGAAAGTGCTGAAGAAAGAGAAAGGGGAGTTACTATGACTGTGGCTGTGGCTTATTTTGATTCAAAAAGATACCATGTTGTTGTCCTTGACTCCCCAGGGCACAAAGATTTTGTTCCAAACATGATAACTGGGGCAACACAAGCTGATGCTTCAATTCTTGTAATAGATGCTTCCATTGGTTCATTTGAAGCTGGTATGGATGGCACCAAGGGACAGACTAGGGAGCATGCACAACTCATCCGAAGTTTTGGCGTTGATCAACTTATAGTTGCTGTTAACAAAATGGATGCCGTAGATTATTCTAAGGAAAGGTTTGATTTGATAATATCACAGCTTGGGACATTTCTCCGTTCTTGTGGCTTTAAGGATTCCTCTGTCTCTTGGATTCCATTGAGTGCTGTTGAAAACCAGAACTTAGTGTCTGCACCTTCAGACTTTCGACTATCCTGGTGAGTTTCTCTTTCATGTATTTGAAGTTACTATACTTTTGGAGATTATACTAGTTGGCTGCTCAATTGTAGCGTTGCATTTGTCAAATTCTGAATTACAATTTATAGCTAAGCACAACCTTCTGTCATTTGATGTATCTGTCTTGATAAATATAGCTGTTGCCTCTGAGTATATCGTCGAATTTGCCTGCATCAATTCCTGTTATCCTCAATTTGTGATGGCCTACTATCTTATTTTTAATCTCACAATGTAGAAGATATGGGCTGCCCTTTGTGCATTAATCAAGTAATCAAGTGACTACTGTCAAAACTCAGCTACGCGCTTGACACTGGAGCTAATTGGTCTAGCACTGGCCTCTCAAATTGTAAATATTTTTAATTGACTATGAAGAGAGTCAGCTTGTCAAGTATTGTTGCTTTGAAAATAAAATTTGATCTTTTGTTTCTGTTGCCCTGATCTTATTGAAAGGCAACTTTGGTTCAGTGACTAACACTCTCATTTAAGTGTTCATACTATACTACAACACAGCATTGTTTTCTGATGTTCATCACGTAAGATGTATACCTATGTTGTGCATCTCACTGCTAATTATGTAATTAAATTTATCATAACTTAGAAGCAATACTGCCTCTCTGTAAAAATGTCAAAAGATTCTTCCTGACTTCCCTTTGACACATTTTGTTGAATTAACTAAGGTAATTTAATGCAGGTATCATGGACCCAATCTGTTAGACGCGATTGATTCCTTCCAACCTCCTACTAGAGAGTTTTCAAAGCCTCTAATTATGCCTATATGTGATGTTATAAAGTCACCTTCACAGGGGCAGGTGTCTGCATGTGGCAAGTTGGAGGCTGGAGCTGTAAGAAGCGGATCAAAGGTATGCCATTTTCTTGGTGATTGAGGTTTTCAATTTCTGGAGATTACATGCTACATCCTATTAAAATAGCTGCTAATGTTATTTGAATTTGTTTACCTGTCTTGTTCCTTGCTGTCTTTATCTGATTGATGTTTACCTGTTTAAGCTTCTCATTTTGGTTACCAATTATATGGATTTCTAGTTTCAATCGAATAACTTGCATATCATCCTTAACCATAAACTCAATGTATGTGGCTGTAGGTTCTAGTTATGCCATCTGCAACTATAGCAACCGTGCGTTCATTGGAGCGTGATTCCCAAGCTTGCCCAATTGGAAGGGCTGGAGATAATATAGCTGTCAGCCTGAATGGAATAGACGGAAACCATGTGATGGCTGGCGGTGTGTTATGTCATCCTGATTTTCCAATTGCATTTGCAAAACATTTGGAGTTGAAGGTGCTTGTTTTGGATGGTGCAACTCCAATTTTAATTGGTTCTCAGGCAAGTTTCGTCTGTAAATTTTATAGCTTTCTGTTATTAATATTTTTATCTTAACAACCTAATAATTTGAATGGAATAATCAGTTGGAGTTTCACATACACCATGCAAAGGAGGCTGCAAGAGTTGCAAGGATATCATCTTTACTTGATTCAAAGACTGGGAAAGTTGTGAAGAAAGCAGCCCGCTGCATTCTTGCTAAGCAGAGTGCAGTTGTTGAGGCAAGTCAGGAGGACGATATTGTTGCTAGTTGCTGGTTTATTTCAGTTATTTGCCTGATAAATACAATAAAATCTGGATTGACCTCGGAGCGTGTTTTCTTCTTTCAGGTGATTTTGCGGGAAGCGGTTTGCGTGGAAGAGTTTTCGAAATGCAAAGTCCTTGGAAGGGTGTTTCTTAGGACATTAGGAAGAACGGTTGCTGTGGGCATCGTGACCCGAATAGTGGAGGAGCAGTAATAGTTGCCAAAGTGTGGTCAAAGACTCATACACACATAAAACACGTACTTGGGCAGCTTTTAAAGCACCAACTTTGTTAGAGAGGAGTTCCTGTAGTATTCAAGATCAATGTGAACAATGGAGAGATTTCCTTTTATGCGGCTAATCTAATACCTACCTATTCCATGTCTGACCAAATAATTTAATGTGATTTGATTCTTTACATATAAATTAGGACAAGGACTTGGAAGAAACGTGTGAAAAATGTGCTGAACGTCTTGGCTTATATCTCCTTGCAAGAAATAGAGCCAAATAATTCAAATCGGTGGTCGGTTGGGATCTGAGTTGTTTTATTATTATTTCTTTAACTGAGCAGAACGACTGCTCAGGGGCAGAGGGGCCATGGTTTTCTCAAATTTTTTGGAAAATTTAATATTCCCTTTAAATTTTTAATTTAGTTATTCTGAAATTTCTCATTAATTTCACAGATTTGGTTAAACTCTATTTAAAAAAAGAAGAAGAAAAAAATTAATTAACCCCGCAACCAGTCAAAATACAAAACATGTGTAAAACTAAAACTAGAAGAGATGGCTGGCAGCAGCTTACATGATTGATTTGGAGTTTGTGTATTGGTTTCAAACATGGAAGTTGATTTCAAGTAAACAATTGCAAGTTGCAGTGCAAGCAGGACGCGTTGATTCTTATCTGCTGGTCAACCAAAGAAAATCCAAGTGATTGATTCAAATGGAAACCTATGCTTGTATACGTACGTATGTATGCATTCCAAGCAGTAAGTAAGTTCCCTCATATTTTAATTACATCGTATTCCTTACTCCTTCGCCTTCCTTTATTCCTTTGCTTTCACAAATGGAAAATTGACAACACACACGCCGGCGCACATCTATTAAGGTAACTCCCCACAATTTTAATCACTTGTCTCTTTCTTCTTTGGATATGGTAAGTAAATAAACAGCTTTAAATTTGGTTGATTTTCCTTCCAAGTTTCACCTTCTCTACCCATATTTGTTCATTTCATTATGGACGACTCCTTTTTTCCCAATACCCAATTCAGATTTTGGTTACAGTTTAGGTACGAAGCTTAATCTGATTGTTTTATTTAGCTCCCCCCCACCCCCCCTATTGTAAATCATTTTCATGATCTCATATTTGAGCGAATCGAATTATGGCATCAAAGTTAAACAATTTTATTTGCTTTTTTATTTTCAGTTTACGAGCAATAGAAACAATAATCATCTACAGTTTTAATCTGGGTAATGACTTCATCACTCTGTTAATAGATCATTTACATGCTATTGCAGGCATCTGATTAAGTTGATTGTTTTTAAGCTTATAAACTTAATCTACAACTTAAAATCCCTTGATTGCTATGATGCGTTTGTTTTGTGGCATTTGGATTTTCTACCCCTATGAATTCAACTTACAGTTTTCTTCTACGATATGCAGCATTTTAGTTGACAGGTTGATTGTACTTGTTTGATGCTTTGAAGCTATTGTTGGTTGATTATTGTCATACAAGGAAGGTGAGTGCCATGTGCTTGTAGGTTATCTTGCAAACTGTGTCTCTATGGCGTTCAAACCTTTTTATGAAAGAAACCTCCAATCCCCTACTTCTTACATGGAGGGTGTTGTGGTGAATACCAATTGGGATGATGTGATTTGCCCGATATGTTTGGATGTCCCCCACAATGGTGTACTCCTCCAATGCACATCTTACGAGAAAGGCTGCCGTCCTTTTGTTTGTGACACAGACCACTTGCATTCAAATTGTTTGGATCGATTCAAACATGCGAATGGGATGTCATGCCCTTCAACATCTCATACAATTTGTACAACAACAGGCATTCAGCTAACAGCATCTGAAGATGACTGCAAGCCAGCTTGCCCCTTATGTAGAGGGGAAGTCACCGGATGGTTTGTTGTTGATAAGGCTCGTCTACTTCTAGATAAGAAGAAGCGTTTTTGTGAGGAGGAGCAGTGCTCATTTGCAGGCACCTACTCAGACCTACAGAAGCATGCTCTGTTAGAGCATCCCCATGCACGTCCTTCAAGAATAGATCCTGCTCGGCAGCTTGATTGGGAAAATCTTCAGCAGTCCTCTGAGATAATAGATGTTTTGAGCACTATACATTCAGAAGTCCCACGTGGGGTGGTTCTTGGGGACTATGTAATTGAATATGGTGAAGATGAATCTGGAGATGAGTTTGATGATTTCCCCGGTGAGGGCAACTGGTGGACCTCTTGTATTTTATATCAGGTGTTTGATAACTTGAGGATTTCTAGAAATAGGAGGAGATCAAGAGTGACTGATTCTAGAAGGGGAAATCGTCGATCTAGTTATTCTTCGTCAAATTCTGATGAGGGTTCAGTGGCTTCTGTAGAATATGCAGAATATAGAGTAGATGAGACTGATGATGAGTTTGTAAGCAGAAGTGCCCCCTCCCGAGGTAGCTTTGGCCACCGGAGGTCAGTAATGTTTTCTTTGTTCTATTCACCTCTAGCTTTACTTATTGACTTCCTAACAAAAGTTTTTCATGAGCATCACATAAGAAAATGCATTACATTAGCCGCAGATGTCGAAAAGCGTTGCATAGCCCATGGTATTTATTGGATTTCTGCCTAGACAGTTATATGTGAAATCATTTGTCTCCCTGAAGATAAAGACAGTTTTTTAGATAATTAATGATATTTGGCCTGCATTACAACAGCTTCTGTGGTTAGCCATGGTATCTAAAGAGAAGCTCGGAATGAAACAAATTTGTGATGCAACTAGTACTATAAATGATAGAATTTGTTTCAGCTTCATAATTGTGCATGGTGTAGCTGTATGCTATACAAACTAGCTTGGTTTTTCATGCATCATTGCTGTTGGCTACTGAGCGATAGGTCCACATTATATGTTGTAGATTTCTTTCATCTTCAACATCATCGTCCATGAGTAAAAGTGAGCAGTGAAAGCTAGAGAAGTCGACGCAATGCAGTTGTTATGTTGACATGCCTAGCTTGTTAGGAGTACGCAACCTCAGTATCTAGTTTCATGATTTTATTTTCCTCGGAAGTTTAATTTCTGTTTTTTCATGATTTTACAGTTCACCAAGACGTCGCTCCCGCTTTTATGACAATTGAAGCGAAGCGTTAATCGTGTAGAAGTGGAAAGCAAATTAGACACATTGGTGCAGGGCCAGCAGATAGTTTTAGATTTGAAAACATGTGAAAAGAATAAATGATTGAACTTCTTATGGTTGTGGTTAGATTTGAATTTCAAAGAAATGGAATTTAAAGTTAAATTATTCGTATATGGTTGATAATTGCCAGGTGAGAAGTCGCCATCATAGTTTTTTATTTCTCATACAGTCATACCGTTATATTAATATGCCTGAAAATGACCTTTTGTTGTTTGGTATCCACATTTCTCTCACGATTTTCCATTTGTAGATACTTTTTTCTTCTTCTTTGGCTCAAATAAAAAAAAATCTCACATATGGTCTAAGAATGCTTCTTTATTTAAATGTTTGTTCTACTTAAGTGGAAGATGTTAGGAAGAAAAACTAAACACTTGTAAGATATGTGAGCCACAAATGGATAAAAAATTTGCTTCCTTTGGCTCCCTAACATTAGATATAAATTTTGTAGATGCCAATTTTTTTATTATAATGGTTTGTAGTGTGTTTTAAGTTTGGATCGATGAATTAGATGAATTAGATTGGAAACTATTCAAGTATTGAATTTGAATAGTGAACTATTTGGAACCATTTGAATTAGGTTAAAAAATCGATTATTTTTATTTTTTAATATTTTTTATTTTATGATTTTTTAATAATTTATTTGATTAAAAGAGATAAACTGGTCGGACCAATCAAATTGAAAATTGATGATGTGTTCAATTTGACCAAAACTTCACTGATTTATTTGACTGTTATGGTTTACTTCATTCCCACTCGTGTAGTAAATAAAAATGTGATACCAATTGCTGATGCCTAAATATTAGGCTTGATTAAGTTGTTAATGCTGCAGGATATTGTAGGTGAAGCAATGGACGTTGCCAAGTACATGAAAATGCATCCTCCATGTCCAATTTTTAAAGATGAAACATGATACATATTCATATATTTTTTAGAAAGTCTATTAACGAAAACTAATATTTTTAGGGCCGAACATAAAGTTTTTGTCTGAAAATGCAATGTTGCTGGTAATTTGTGTTTCTTTCAGTTATTGAGCGAAGCTTTTGTATGCACCGCATCGTCAGATTTTGATTATGCAATCAATAATAATTAGGAGCAAGTACAACATAAAAGGCCAAGCCCAATAAAAACCAAAAGTTTTGGGGGCAACGATAATAACGGGACTAAAACAGGCGACAGTTTCGATCCCCTTCTTTCAGGTTGGTTTGATATATTGAAAAAGAAAAAGCATGGGCATGGGAATGGCCTTGGGTCAGTGAGTTGCGAGTGCGAGTGCTAGTACAAGTACAGAAGAATGGATTCCGCAATAGCCCAGAAAACATGGGAGTTAGAGAACAATATACTAGCAGTGGAAGCGCCTGACCCTTCATCCGACTTCATATTTTACCACGACGAGGTGGCTCAAGCCATGTCCCTCAAAGCCAAGCGTTGGGCCAATGATCCCCACTTTTTCAAACGCGTTAAGATCTCCGCCCTCGCTCTCCTCAAGATGGTCATCCACGCCCGCTCTGGTGGCACCATTGAGGTCATGGGCCTCATGCAAGGCAAGACCGATGGCGATGCCATCATTGTCATGGACGCCTTTGCTTTGCCTGTTGAAGGCACTGAAACCAGGGTCAATGCTCAGGCCGATGCCTACGAGTACATGGTCGATTATTCCCAGACCAACAAGCAGGTCCTCATTTCTTTTTAACATTTGTTGTCAGTCATACCCTGCAATGAAAACCATACATGCATGATAACATGTTGTCTGTCTTACATATGAAAATGGTTTCTGTTGGTTCATAGGCTGGTCGATTAGAGAATGTTGTTGGATGGTACCATTCTCATCCAGGGTACGGTTGCTGGCTCTCTGGAATCGATGTTTCAACCCAAATGCTTAACCAGCAATTTCAGGAACCTTTCCTGGCGGTTGTAATTGATCCAACCAGGACTGTTTCTTCTGGAAAAGTCGACATTGGTGCTTTCAGGACATACCCTGAAGGTTATAAACCTACTGATGATCCCATCTCAGAGTACCAAACCATTCCTCTCAATAAAATCGAAGACTTTGGCGTCCACTGTAAACAGGTCGTTACATATAATCATTCACTTTTAATCTTCTTTTCCACGACTGCTCCTCCTCTCACTTACTATGTCTTTTTCTTGCAGTATTATGCTTTGAATATCACTTATTTCAAGTCCTCTCTTGATTGTCATCTCTTGGATTTGTTATGGAACAAGTACTGGGTCAATACCCTTTCTTCTTCACCTCTTCTTGGCAATGGAGATTATGTTGCTGGACAACTTTCAGATTTAGGTATTTCTTTCTTGTGCACATAGTATATGCACATCAAATTGTGACCAACTTTGTTGTTTATTTCCATCAGCTGAAAAGCTGGAGCAAGCAGAGAATCATTTGACACATTCTCGTATTGGTCCCCTAGGGCCCTTTCGAAAGAAGGTCGGTATTATCTTTGTCATTTCTACGTCTCTCTCAATCTATTTCAAGGACAAATGACTAAATATACAATGTCCGATACCAGGAAGAATCACATCTTGGTAAGATTACTAGAGATAGTTCAAAGATAACAGTGGAGCAAGCCCATGGTTTAATGTCACAGGTGACTCAGTTGTTTCAGATTCAAAGAAATTGCACGCCATAAATTGATTCTCAATTTTATGTTATATATGATCAGGTTACCAAAGACATCCTTTTCAACTCGGTTAGACAGTCAAAATAGGTGTCTGGTGAGGCTATCAGCCAAAGATGAAATGATTACAGCTTGAGAGACCCATTTTTAACAAGAAAAAAAGGGAAATTGATTGCAGGCTGAATAGCTTTGTAAATCCTTAGTTGTGGTGGTCATCTTGGAACTAAGCTTTTTCATTCTTGGACTTTTTTTTTTTTTTTTTATAAAGTAGGTTTCATGAATATGTTGACATCTTAGAATTGATTTCTCAGACTCTTCTGTGCTTTGCTAATGCTTTTTAATTCCATTTGGAATTAGAATTTTTTTCAAACCACCAATTATTTCTTCTTGCAATATTTTCAACATCCTAATATGCTAAGGCACCATAATTTTACTTCTTTAATAAAAAGGAAAGAAAAGTACTAACATCATTTACCAAAGAGTTCATATATGATTTTGTATATGAGTTTGATTTTAATGTTTAATTTGCTATTTAAATTTTTTTTTCAATTAAGTACCTAAATTTGGCTTTAATGTTTAATTTAATATCTGAATTTTTTTTTGTTCTAATTAAGTACATATGTTTTGTTTTTACTAAAAACAAACATGTTAAACATTCATGCTGATTAATCTAAATACTAAACTAACTCTTTTTTTTTTTTTTTTTTTTTTGTTTGGGAAAAGTTTAAGCCAATAAAAAGAAAGACAATGACATGTATGTTAGTAGCAAATATTCCCTCAAAATCTGTGTTCGCATCTTTCTTCTTTTCCTTTATTTCAGTGGCTCAAATCAAATGAAATGGGCGTTCCAAGAAAAAGAAGAAGCTTTTGAATAAGTTAAAGAAAATATACGGTGATAGTGTTGAATGAATTATAATAGCAGAGAGCAATAGGAATAGCCAGTAGTGGAGTGCTGTGGTACTTTTGTAAGGAAGTGGCAGTGGATATAAAGTGGGGTATTAATATTATTAACAACATATCTGCTGCACTGCCATCACCCCCACCCTTCTTTCCTTTTATTTCTTACCTTCCAACTTTGAGGGTAGAGTTAGATTTTATTTTATTTTATCTATTAAAAAAAATTTAATTTTTGTATATTAAATAAAAAATAAGTTAGTTCTTTTAATTAAAAATTTCATTATTTGTACTATTAAAAATTAGTGTGAATGACAGAATAACTAAAACAGTGACATATGGCATGCTTTATGTACTTTATGCTCACGTATAAGAACCAATTTTTAATAGTAGGAATGGATGAATTTTTTTAACAAAAGTACTAATTTATTATTTGATCTAATATATAGGAGTTAATTTTTTAATTTTTTAAATCAAAAAATAAAATACAATTTAACTTTTAATATAGAGATCTCTATGATAGTTTTATCCTATTTTTATTCTTTTCCTTATTTTACTGTATCAAATCAAATTAAAAGTGTGTTAAAATGCAAGAGATACTTTGGTGCTCCTTAAATGAGGCCTAAGATGCTGAGAAATCATGGTCTAAGACTAATCTCTATAGCCTAATTTTAATTAATAGTAATTTGACTACTTTTTTCACTAATTAATTAGTATGGCAAGGACCATTGCCTTGTGGTCACCACCACATTAGTTAGTGCTCTGTCTATCACTATATACTACACACACTTTTATTAAAACGAAATTTCAACTACTAAATATTGGACCTGCAGAAACAAGGTTATGCCATTACAAAATTCTCACTATTTCTAGGATTAATATATCATTTTATACTTCAATTTAATTTTAATGTTCAATTTGGTATTTGATACTTAAATTTAATTTTACTGTTCAATTTTGTATCAAAACTAAATTGCATCATATGACTAGATAAATGTTTAAGACATGTACCCTAATAAAAATACATAAGTACTTAATTCGGACACAAAAAACCTCTAAAACAAATTAGATATTGAAGTTAAACTCAAATATTTAACTTAAAAAAATCTTTAAATATCAAAATAAACATTAAAACTATACTTAAGTACCAAATTGAAATAAAAAAAAACTTAATTATCCAATTAAATATTAAAACTAAATTAAAGTAGTTAATTTTACTTTCACAAAAGCCGAGTATACAAAACGAAACTATTGTTTTAATGGACACGATAATGTGGGCCTATGAACATATGTGATAGGTCGAAAATTAAAGGTAAACACATATACATTTATAGAAATGTCAAAAATAATTTAAATACATGGATGCGGACATACGCTGCCAAATAGGCAATAGGCCGGTCTGACTTTTTATATGCAACCTATGCCCTTCAAATCAATTACATGAAAATGAAGTTAAATAATTTTTTTAATAATTTCAACATACTCCAACTTATATTTTTTATTATTAATAATAATATTCATGTCAATCGAGCTCACATATTTATTATCTTCTCTTTTTACTCTTAATTTTGAGAGGCTATTTCAATTAAAATACCATTGCCTAATTACTTGTAATTAAAATAATTTCAAATTAAAAGGTTATATAAAAAGATAGCCCTAAGCTTATGACACAACAAACATTTACTTTTTTAATTATAGGTTAAAATTTAAAATTATATATCAATTTTGGTCCAACATATAATTTTATATATGAACTTTAATTTTGTGCAATTTTAAACATGAAATTTTGATTAGATCTAATTCTCACGAATTATTAACACAATTATTGACATACCATCATTTTATGTTTATATATTGCATACACGAATAATTATATTTACCCAACATAAAAATAATTTGATATATTTATTTCTTTAAATGTGTATAACTAAATCAAAATTAAAGTTTTATATATACATTTTGAACTACAATCAAAGTTTCATGTGTATAATTGTAACAAATCAAAGTTGATGTATCAAAACTACACATTGAATCAAAATTCCTGTATGATTTTGAGATTTGTCCCTTTAATCACTTTGGTCATAACCTTTTTTTTTAAATCATATTGACCTTCAAAGTTTAAAATTTAGTCAAAATTGGATTGTTGAAATTTTAACAATACTGATATGGTAACACATGTGGTAATTTACGTATACTTCATAAAAATATTCTAGAAAAAATCATATTAAAAAAATCAACCAATTTAAAAAGAAGGTAATAAAAAATGTTTAAAAAATTATCCATGTCAACAATAAAGTACATATATACTACCACATCAGCTACACGTTAAATGTCATTAAATTTTTAAAAATTCAATCAACTTCAACTAAAATTTGAGAGTTAGAGGATCAAAATAATAAAAAATTAAAAGTGAAAGCGTAATTATTTAAAAAATATTATGAGATTACGTCATTTTAACAAATGCATGTGCTTATGTATATGTATATCTTTTATATATATATATATATATATATATATATAATATGGAAAAACTGCCAAAGAATTGGAAGAGAAGACCGTATACGTTATGTTCTATTTTATTAATAATTCAGTTAGGAATTGAAACTTATGTACATGTTTGTGTGATGGAAAAGAGATTAGAGAGTGAAGGTTTGCAAATTATTATAACGGAAACTTAACGTCAGGGTCAGGCTAACTGGTCAAATAAATCAAGCAGAATAATTTTAAAAAATGAATTATTTTTTTCAACCTTTTACGTCAACACAAAAAGTTCCCAAGACATACAAAACACAATGTGTTCTACTTTAGTCAGTTTATTATGCCTGCTTTAATTTACTTCATTTTATATTTTTTATACAATTTCTATTCTTATCTATTACTTCCAAATTTATGAATTAAAAGATAATATTGTTAATAAATTTAAGTATGATTCTAGTCCACTCTCGTAGGTCACAGTCACACGCAGAAGTTAAAAGACTTAAACGCAATAAATTGAATTGGTTGAATTAGGAACTGAATAAAATATTAATTTGAAAGAAGCATTAAATGGTTTGACCTTTGAGTCTATATAAACCAATTGAAATGAATTAAAAAATAATTTAATTAATTTTTTATTTTTATAATTTATTTAATTAAATAGATAAAACTAGTTCGATGAATGAATTGATAAGCTGAACAATTTGACTTGGGTAAGGGTAAGATAGGGTAAAATAGAGAGTTGGTTAAGCCGGCGGATGTGGGAAATTAGGGTCTGTCTGGATCTCCATTGCTTTCTGCTTGGTCCCGCCATCTTTAAAGGTCACCTCAATTAGCCTTTTCGTACTTTTCATAGCTGTTCCACCACAAAAGGATTTTTCAGATTACTATTGCAAAAAAAAAAAAGAAAAAAAGAAGAAGCCCAAATTCCACATCTTTTTATTTATTTATTTGGGTATCATTCAACGGTGGAAATGGGAATGGGTGGTTGTGGGATTGAAAGAACAAAGCAAACATTTAAGAAAATAATGTTTTTTTTAGATATTCAATAATTATATTAAATTAAGAATGAAATTCTTAAATGAATTTTTTATTCAAAAAAGTCAAACTACCAACCACTCCCGGATTCATATCCATGTAATGGTAAATGGAAAATGTAGACCTTCAAATCACATGTGAACACCTTTGAGGGTGTGCACAATTTATTTCTTCTTCCTTTACTTTTCCTTAGTGTTAAAGAGAAAAATAAAATTGGGTAACATTGATTTGACCCTACTACTGTTGGAAACAAGGAATTGGTTTGGATTTTCCTCAATTTCATTACGTGAGAGTAAAATAAAAGACATATTTCATACAGTTAATTTACTTCCTCATTAATAAACTCCCGGACATTAAAAAATTTCAACATTTTCTACATGTCATATTCGCAAAAACATTATTTTTCTCTCTACCTGTCCCCCTTTTTCATTTTTTATTGATGACTTAGCCCAATAAATAAATTTTATCATTTTCAACTTCACCTTTGTTTCGTACAAATATTCGGTAGAAGAAATGTACTTGCAAATGACTAACTTACAAATAACCACAAACAATTAAAGCATATTACTTAATCCTTTTCAATTTTTTATTTTACTTGTTTTTTTAAATTAATAAAACCATATTATAGTTTTTCTAAGTAAGTTGTTACAAATTAAAAATCAATTTAATAAAATCGATCAAACTCAGTTTAATTTAATCCAATGATCTTAATAATCAATCTCGGATACGTCGCGGGGTACATTAGAAGACAAAAGCAGGAGACGGGCGGAAACTTCCTAGGTGAGGTGAGGTGAGGGTGAGGGTGAGGGTGGGACTCGGCCACCACAAATTGCATGCAACCCTTTTGACAAAAGCGATGTTATGGGCATGTGGGAGAGAACCTAACCTAGTGTTATTAATTTGATTTTCATTTCCATAGATTTTCCATTAACTTTCCTTCCTTTCATGCCCACCCCCGCCCCCTCGCGTAGGTTGCACGCTCCCTCTCTCCACTCAAACATAACTTTGGTTTTTCTTCAAAATCAGAAATTTGATTTCATCAATTATTACCAGCATTCAGAAAAGGAAAAATATGGTTGTACAAAGTGCAAGACTATTTTGGACCGTAACGTGAGGCCATGTGGTGTCCCCAAATTCCCAAAACGTCAAGCAATAAAAATCAACCCTTTTTTTTCTTCTCAAAAACACACCCACGATATCTATTTCTCATTTTTTTAATATTTTTTTATTTAAGTCTTCGCAATATCATTATTATATTCAGAAATGGAGCCATGTGGAAGGTACAAGCTTTTCTTCTCTTTAGTTAAATGGGTCCTTTGCATTTTTATTTCTTATTTGAAATTAACAAATCAATTTAGTCATTTTTAGTTTTCGCCATTTTTGGCCCTACACACACAAATTGCTTTTACCTCTCCAAAATTTTTAAATTCCATTTTATCCTCTTAACACAAAATTCATGGATTCATCTTTGATCCTATAAATCAGGCCCTTCTATCAACTGTCAATTTATGTGTTAAATGTCAATTTGAATCTAACTTAAAGCATATTTAAAACACATAGATTAACTTGTAAATATGTGCATGCCTGTTGCTTGGTTAATTTATATCTAACATGTTAAGAGAAACAATTTCAATTACATTTAGAAGGGTTATTTTTTTTAACAATCCAATCCAAGTTTTCTATATAGTAGTTACAAGCATTTTTACAATTTAACCCGCATGTTTTAAATATGCTTCATATCAAAATTGTGATAGCGTTTACTGCCCTAGCTAGTGGCTTAACTAACAAAATAACCTAATTTTACAGACATGTTTATAATTTGATCTATATGTTTTAAATATCCTCTTGTTGGGATTTGATCCCCTTAATGTAGCGATTTCATCAGTAATGCTTATAATATTTTTCAAATTGATTGATTAATAAAATTCAATTGTTGAAATTATTATTTTTATATGTTTATCCTATTGGGATCTAATGTCCTTAGTATAGTGATTTTGTATACTTGTAATTTTTTAAATAAATTAGTTTAACAAAAATCTATTGTTGTCATTAATATCTTTTATATGTTTATTCTCTCTACTTAACTAGAAACCATAAGCTTTTCACATAAAATAGAATTTATTTTCAAAATAAATTTTCACTATTTTCTGATAGAATAATGACTCTCAAAGTTGTGTGTATAAATTTTTATTAAACCGAGTTTTTTCACAGAAAATAGAATGTATTCTCAAACTATAACCAACTTTGAGATCCCGATTTTCTATCGAATAGATTGATTAATAAAATTCATTTCTGTGCACTTGGTTTGTTTTGTTTGAGCCACACTTAAAGCAATTCGCAGTTCGAGGATAGCAAAGAAGGTCGTTTGACAGAAAATTAGGATGTAGTTAAGGCGCCTATTTTAAAGCATAGGCACAATTTGATTAAAGTTTATTACTATAAATATCACAATGCTCAGTTTAAAGTTTTGAAAAAAAATTTAAACTTCTGTTATGCTTAAAAATATTATTTTCTAAACACATTTTTCTAACATGTCCTCAACAGGGTTTTTTTATTTTTTGCATGAAAAGCAAAATGATAATAAAATATTGGCTCACTAATTATGTAAGGTTTAACTAATATTAAGTTGCAGCACGTGGTCGGATTGTGATGCAAAAGTTTGTTGGAAAAATAGGTTTAGAAAAATAATGTTTTTAGGCACAACAAAAATTTTGCTTAAAATCAAGCCCTTGTGATATATATAGTAATAAACTTTTAACTGAAAATATACCAATGTTTTGTATGAAAGCGGTCAAGGTCAATTCTTGACTTTCAACTGATTGATCTTATTCGCTATTTTTGAACCTGAATTGCTTTGAGTGTGGGCTCAAACAAACTGAAACAACACATAGAATGAAAACTTTATTTAACTATCAATAGGAAAGTTATTTCTTTTTATAAATCAAAATTATGAGTATTCTTGCTAAAAATAGAATTTATTTTTAAATATAAATTACCACTATTTTTCGACAAAATATCGGTGCTTAAAAGTGTATGTAAATAGGTTAACTCGCAGTTCCTATTTATAAAGAAACGACACACGAGTTTTGTTTGAATAAAGTATAATTAAATAATAATATTTTAATAGAAAATAAAATGTTCCAGTAGAATTGGTACACAAGGGGTGGCGACATCCCTTAAATACCAGCATTTGCCACACTTATCAAATAATCAGGCCTTATTGGGCCTTTCGTGTATTAGGTACATTTAATGTATTATCCAGACTTTTATCCAACACTTATAATTTATCCAACCTAATAAATATTTTTTATTACCCAAAATATTATTTATTTCATTTAATTAACTAACTTAACTAAATTAATTTCTCAATTAAATTATTTTTAACCCAATTCAGATTTCGTTAAAGTCACAACAATTTTATCTTATTAGAGTCCACGAGGAAATTAACTTATTATCTTAGTTAACAAATTTATGATGACTAATTAATTTAATTCTTAATTTGAACATCAATTATTTAATTACAAATCAATTAAATAATAATTCAAAAAAATAATTTAATCTCTAAGTCATCTTTTGTACTTATTGAGAAAAACACATTCACTGCAAATAGCGATACATATGATCTATTTCTCTTACTTATTGATTTTTCGTAATCTGTCGTGTCAAATTAGGCTCCTCATTACACTTGACAAGTTTCTTTTCGAGCAATTTAAATGTTTTCGTCATGTTTTTACTTAGTTTTCGTTTTTGGCTTTAATAAATGAAATGTTGTGTTTTTACTACTTTTAAGACTCGGAATGGTCAAACACACCATTAACGACCTAATGGTGGGTTGAGTATTGTAGGAGTCATCGGAGGCCCAAATGTGAGCGAAAACATTGCTTAGAAGAACGGTATCGTGACATCAGAGCTTGAAAATCGTGATACTTTGGACAGTGCTGAATTGAAGAGGACCGAGACACTTCATAGTGATATTGCGATATCAAAGCATGGGTATCGCGATATCCAACTCCCAAGGAATCCCCCAAGTCAAGATTGACGAGGATATCACTATACTAGACTATGTGTATCATAATATCCAGACGAAGTAGACAAAAAATGAAAGCAAGGGGCAGTCCTTATCCAAAATGTCCCCCAACCAAAATTAGATGTCTAGGGGCAATTTGGTCCAAAATTTTAGGTTATAATAAGATATTAAAAGCCACTTTTGGCTGAAAACAAAAGAGTAGTGTAGTGTATATAGATTTTTTAGCTTAGGGTTTCTTTCATCTTTTAGTTTAGGTTTAGGGTAGTTTTTGTAACAACCCATTTTTAGTGGTGTTGGGGAAAGTGGTTTCGGGACCATGATTCCGACGAGTGAGCCAATATTGTGATGTTTATTTAATGTCTGTAGGATTACATTAAAGTTATATTAACATTTCTCTTTGAAATTTTGAAATTTAGATGGTTAATTAACTAAAAAGGATTGAATCGTAAGGTTTCAAAGGTTGATATCGATTAGTGAAGGGTATTAAGTTAATTAGAAGGCATGTTTGAGTGGCCTTATAAGGCAAATAGACCATCACAAATTTCATGTGTTAGTTAAGAGTATATAAGTAATTGAGCATTAAAAATATAAACAAAAGAAAAATAAACATTAAGCTTTTTATTCATTGGATTTCTTTTGCCGAAATTGAAGAAAGAAATAACCATTTTAGAGCTTGAAAAATCGGTCAATTAAGGTGTTTACATGTAAGTTATTTCAACCTTGTTTTTGTTAATTTATGTAATTTCATGATTTTTGAAGCTTGATTCAAGCAACTCGTGTATTAATTTGTAGAGAAGTGATGAGTTTGTGAGTTTACCATGATTGAAATTAGATATCTTGCTGGTTGTGAATAAATTTATAAGTTGAAGGTGTTTAGATAGTCTAGTAACATAGTTGTGAGTTGGTTTTTAAAGTTAAGGGCTGAATTGTTGAAATCTTGAAATTCTAAGGGTTTCTAGCTAATATCTAGATATTTAGGGATTGTTTTAGAGCTAATGAAGAATCGATACAAGCTATTTATTTTAATTCGTTTAAACTTAGCAGTTAAAGACTAATGACTAATTTGTGTGGATTATAAAAGCTTAGATATAATTGTATAAAATGCTTAACTAGTGAATTGTAGAATTTTATGCTATTAAAATGTCTAAAGGTGTTTAGTTGAATTAATGGAGCTAAGCTATTATAAATATATCAAGAAACGAGTGCCTTGGTAGTTAAATGTGGAAAGGAAAAAATAGTTGAGTAATCGTTGTCGAATACTAGTTGTCATTGTAGAAGTAAGTTTGTATTATAATTTGTGTTCACATTTTAATTATCATTATCATTTGCACTTCAAATTGTATGGTATTATGAATTAATGTTTGGAGAAGTATTTCATGAAAATATCAGGCTTAGTGCCAGTGTTATTTAGGCTTACTGCCTAGCAAGCTTGGTGTCGATGTTAATCAGGCTTAATGCCTAGTAGGCTTTGAGTCGGTGTATCAAATGTTCACGTTCGTTGGAACTTGGTAATATGTGGAAATTGAGTTGACTTATCGAACTTAATAAGCTTCATTGAGCTTACTCGTTTAATTTGATTTTGTAGGACTCTTGGAATCGTAGCATTGATTGGATCAACTTGGGAGCTCACACAGTATCATTCGTACCTCGGTAGTCATTATGATTAGGGCCTAGTAAGCTCGATTTAAGGCCCGTAAAAGTATGTTTGGCTTAAATTGAATATGATTTGTTATTAATATTTACATAAAAATATATAAAATTTATGTAAGGTTAAATATTGTTAAACTCCTCATAATACTCAGTAATCTAATTCGGTGTTGTATGTGAGTTAAGGGTCTTACATTTAGTGGTATCAGAGTTAAGGTTGAGTCAGTTCTTGAACTAAACGTAGCATGTATTGTGTCTAGCGATATATGCCCCTTATTAACCGATGATAGTGTGATGACTCTTGATTAATTTTCAAATTTTTCCATATAGATAAAAGATGTCAACCGGTTCTAATCGACCAAATTTCGATGAAGTAGAAAGTTTTATTCGAGCTACAGACGAAGGTGGTACTCGGAATGAGCTCGGCTCACAAGGCCTTGGAGATATGGCACCGAATGCTTTTTTCCCGATGATGCACGATATGTATAAGGCATATTTAAAGGTAAATTCAATAGCTCAATAAACTTATCCCTTCTATCCTCAAGGTTTGACTCAACAAAATGTTCCGAAAATTTCTATCGATAAAGTTAGAAAATGTGGTGCCATGGAATTTTGTTGTAATGTGAGTGATGACCCAACCAAGGCTAAGTATTGGTTAGAACATGCTCAGAGGGTGTTTGATCAAATTTTGTGTTCTCTAGAGGATTGTTTACGGTGCACGGGGTCGTTGCTAAAAGAATAGGCCTTTTAGTGGTGGTCCATGTTAATGTCAGTGGTACCGAAGGAAAAAGTCAATTGGGATTTCTTTAAATCTGAGTTTTGTAAGAAGTATATTAGTAAGCGATACTTGGAGCGGAAGAATAAAGTGTTTCTTGAACTGAAGCAAGGAACTAGAACTGTGGCCGAGTATGAGAGATAGTTTGTACAGCTTGGCAAATATGCTCGTGAGATTGTACCTACGAAAGAAGAAATGTGTGTATGTTTTGAAGATGGACTGAATGATGAAATTAAAATGTTAGTTAGAGCCATGAAGATCTGTGAGTTTGTGATTCTGTCTAATCGAGCTCAAAAGATGGAAGAAATTTATGCTAGCAAAAGACGAAATGAGATGAAAACAGTCGACTTTGGAAAACACTTTGGACTTAAACTTTCTTTGGTTCTCCACAAAAGAAGCTGAGGAATCCAATGATAAATTCTCAGAACCATCAGAGTTCCCAAGTAGGGATCGTTCGAAGCAGGGTGGTAAGAAAGCTCTACCTTCTTCAGTGGCTATTATGGGCAGTGTGCGAAATACTAACAGGACGGAGTGCAAAATACCAACAGGACAGAGTGCAAGCAATACAGTTGATATCATTTTGGAGTGTGCAGGGTTAATGATAGGACATGCTTTATATGTAGGTCCCCTAATCAATTTAAAAGGGATTGTCCGGATTGAAGTGAGTCTAATAAAGATCAAAATATGAAATCTGTAACTAATCCTATGTGAGGTTGACGTCATGGAAATAACAATTCAACTGGACTTAACTAGAGTGGAGTTAAGGACATGTCAACTAGACTTGAAGCTAGAGTTCCTGCCAAAAACTTTGCTATCCATGTACGAGATGAGGCCTCGGCTCCCAACGTCATTGTTGGTACCTTTCCCTCTTTAATGATTGTGTGTATACATTAATTGACCTAGGGTCAACACATTCGTATATATGCACTACGTTAGTGACAGAAAATAATTTACCTATTGAGTCCACTGATTGGGTCGTCAGTCACGAACCCGTTAGGTCACAGTGTTGTAGTTGACTTGGTATGCAAGCAATGTCCACTGAACATTCAAGGTTACAACTTTTTTTTCGACTTAATGCTTTTACCTTTTAATGAGTTTGACGTCATTTTGGGAATAGACTGATTGAATCTACATGATGCAGTGGTTAATTGTCGACGAAAAATAATTGATTTGAAATATCTTGATGGTGAGATAATTTCTATTAGATCTGTTAAAACTGATGGTATTTTGAGTATGATTTCGGTGCGCAGAAACTAGTTTAGAATGGTGGTGATGCATTTTTAGCTTACATTGTAACATCCTAATTTTTGGATTTATTCGCGGTTCTCGATATTTTAGTAAAGTTTTTAAAATTTGGTATTTGGTCGTGAAATTCATAATGGGAATATGTAAATGGGCTTGTGGAAGGCCCATGTGTTGGCCAAAACCCGGTAGAATTTTTAAGTTTGGACTTGAGAAGTTAGGGGCTTTGGGATAGGTGGTCTTATTAAAATTTGTGGGTAAAATGTATCACAAAGAGCCTCTAGTAAAGTGGCTAAGTGACGCCACTAGGGATCTATAAGGGTGGCGTGTAAGTGGTTTGGGAAGACATGGGATCGATTTCTTGTGGTGGTAAATATGATGCTAATTTTTATGCTTTATGCACGCTAGAGTTTAAAGCTAAATGGAACTCTACTGAGGGGAGTTCGAATCAGTCAAGGGCATGGATTAAGGAGGGATAAGGGGAGAGATTTTAGGCATTTGGAGAGGAGCTAAGAGTTGGCCGAATAGTGGGAATTAGAGAGGGAATTTCGGCAGAGGAGTATTAGGTTAGTATTTCGGCACTTAGGGGTTTAGTTGTGCCGTTTTCTTCTGTTTAAAACACCATAGGATCATTCTTTTCTTACCTTTTCCTCTCTAGCCGAAATTACCATCCTTTCCATCTATCTTTCTTTCTTTTTCTTTTCTGAAATCAATATACTATTCCTTTTCTCTTCATCACTTTTGTCGAAAACCATAAAAGCCGAAACCTGTGAAGCTTAAAAGGTGCCGATTTCTTGTTGACCAGCAACCTTCTTCTTTTTCCTTCACTTTTTGGTGGCTAATTTCTTCATCTGCTAAAGCTTTAATCGGTGCAAAGAGGAAGATTGTGGTAAGTATTCATACTCCAATCGATTCAGTAATAACTGTTGACAAGAGCCGAAACCCCTATAGCTTAGGGAGATGGCCGAATATGGGCATAGGCCTTATGGGGTTCTTCTTTTAATATTTTTATGGTTTATATAGTGGAGGAGCAGCAAGGCGTAGTGTCGACTTGGATTAGCTTGGATTATCGGAGTGACAAGATCTAGTCATCAACTTCGACAAAGGTATGGATTCTAAGGCCATTATAGATGGTGGTCGAATGAGAAAGTGTTGATAGTAGATGGTTTTCGTTTTGGTTTAATTATTGTGGGCTGATAACATAAGTGGTTGATTATAGGAGAAATCGTGTAGGAGATCTCGTCAAGGAATATCGCAAATCAGGTGTGTAACGAACCCTCTTTCGTAGCTTAACTCAATAAATGTCGAAAAGCCAAAATGCCGAAATTCTAGCATTTCGAGGACTTGTGAGCAAGCAAACGCTCATCGTTTAATTAGATCCTCTAAGATGATGATCGTGAACGTTGGAAAAGGTAAGAGCATGGTGTTTGGCATTCACGGTGAGTTGGGCCTCGAGGGTTAATCGGGGCCCAATGGGCTTTCGCCCATTTGGGTAAATTTGGTAGAAAATGGAATCTGTTAAATTGCATGTTAAGACAGTTAATAATGTGGTGGAATACTGGCTAAATAGGCTTAAAGGGCTAAATCGACACTCATAGGGCCCATAGGGGTTTAGGGCCCAAAAGCCTGAATTTGCTAAGGTGGATTAAAAATTGTTGTTTAAGCATTCGAAACCACTGTTAATAGTTAATGTACATGGAAAACTCACGATAGTAGGTAAAATTACAAAATTACCCATATGTTATGAAAATTGACTATTTTGCCCCTAGGTAAAAATTACCATTATACCTCTAGGGTTTAATTATAAATTTGATACATGGGATATGATATGCATGATTGATGTGATATGCACATGATATATATGATATGTACATGATATGTATGATATGCACATGATATGTATGAAATACACATGATATATTTATAAATGCATTGGGTTGGGTTTTTGTATGGATGGATGAAGTGAAGAAGTGCTTTGTCCCAGTTTACTGAAAAGGGCTTTTGCCCCAGTTATTAAAAGAGGCTAGGCCTCCAGTTATATGATAAAGCAACTATCTTTGCCACGAGAGAGAGTTTGGTTGGGTGGGTTGAGTTATTCCCCACATGGAGAGCTTGGTTGGTACGGGTGGAGAGTAGCGGATGGTGGGTTGAGTAGTCTCCCCAAATGGGTTTGCATTCTTGTATGAATATTACATGTGATGTTGAAATGGGCCTATGGGCCATACTGTTTACAGAAAAAGGCTTCGGCCCAGTGATATGAATAATGAAAAGGCTTCGGCCCAGTATATGAACAATTAAAGGCTTCAGCCCAGTATATGTGGTAATTGAATTCGGGCTTAGGCCCAGTAGGCTGATATTGACTTGGGCTCTGAAGGGGGCTTGTTGCACATTGAGTTTTCCAAACTCACCCCCTTTCTTTCTTATCTTTGCAGGTGAGCCTTGATATGGAGACTTGGAGCCGGAGGGGATTTGGGGTGGCCATGATGATCACGTTTGGACTTACCAATAAATGAACGGTTTTTCTTTCAGTTTATCTTCACTTTTAATACTATTTATATTTGGGTTGTAATAAGGCCATTTTAACTATTTATTTGGGATTATCTTTAAATAACTCTATATTTTCTGATAAATCAAAATGGGCTAGACTTAGGACGCGTTTTCAAAGTGATACCTGTTTTCAAAATAACACAACGACACATATAATTGGTATAACAAAGATAATGACTTAAAGGAAATTTCAACTCGTTTACCAAAGTGTGGCAATGGTTGTGGGCATGTCTAGGATTGGATCCAATCAAGAGCTTGGTACTTAAGCAGCCTTCATGGCTCACCTCCTCTGTTTCGGATACCTACTTGGTGCCCAGCCTCCATTCACTCTGGTTAGCCTATCAATAGTCGGTTTTTAGATAATAAAATGAAACATGGATTTTTAAACTGCGCGTGACACGTCAGATTCAGCCATAACATCCAGGCTGGGTTTGGGGTGTTACATACATTCTGGACTCCAGAGTGCTAGAGAATAAGGTGGATCTAGTATCAACAGTATGTGGATTCTCAGATATTTTTCCCGAAGAATTACCGGGTTTATTTCCAATACGGGAAGTTGAATTTGTTATTGAGTTAGCACCTGGTACTACTCCAATCTTGATTGCTCCTTATCGAATGGCTCCAAAGGAACTTAAAGCACAGTTGCAAGAGCTGACAGACAGGGGTTTTATCTGATCGAGTGTACCACATTGGGGTGCCCTGATATTATTTGTTAAAAAGAAAGACAAGACGATGAGGTTGTGTGTTGACTATCGACAATTGAACAAGTTTACGATAAAGAATAGATATTTGTTACCTCGTATTGAGGATTTGTTTGATCAACTGAAAAGAGCCACTGTGTTTTTGAAAATTGATATTCGATCTGGTTATTATCAATTATGAGTGAAAGATGCTGATGTACCAAAAATCGCATTCGGGACTCGCTATGGACATTATGAATTTTTAGTTATGCCATTTAGGCCAATGAATGCTCCTACTGTGTTTATAAATTTAATGAACAGAATTTTCGATCGTATTTAGAAAGATTTGTGGTAGTCTTTATCAATGATATTTTGATTTATTCTTGAGATGAAGTGGAGCACGCTCATCATTTGAGATTAATACTTCAAATTCTACTCGAAAAAGTGTTGTATGCAAAATTTAGTAAATGCGAGTTCTAGCTTCGAGAAGTTGGAGTTTTGGGTCACGTTGTATTGTCGGATGGCATTAGAGTAGATCCAGGTAAAATATCTGCTATTTTGAATTAGAAACCTCCGAAAAGCATCACAGAGATTAGAAGTTTCTTGGTTTAATTGGGTACTATCGAAGGTTTGTGAAATGGTTCTTGATGATTGCTTTACCTTTAACGAAGTTACTGTAAAAAATATTACGTTTGAATGGACTGAAAGGTGCCAACAGAGTTTTGATTAGTTGAAAGAAATGTTAACTAAAGTTGAAAGAAATGTTAACTAAGGCCCTCATGTTGTTTCAACCAGTGTCCGGTAAAGAGTTCATAATTTTTATTGATGCTTCATTTAATGGTTTGGGTTGCATTTTGATGCAAGAAGGTAAAGTTGTAGCTTATGCTTCCCGTAAATTAAAATCTCATGAGAAAAATTACCTGACACACGATTTAGAGCTTGCCACTATTGTGTTTGCTCTAAAGATTTGGCGACATTATTTATACGAGAAAAGATGCCACATTTTCATAGATCACAAAAGTCTGAAGTACTTGATGTCACAAAAAAAATTAAATTTGTGTCAACATAGATGGTTGGAACTGTTAAAAGACTACAATTTGGTCAGTGATGATCACCCGGGTAAAGCTAATATTATTGTTGATACTTTGAGTAGGAAATATTTATTTGCTTTACAAGATTTAAATTCTCGGTTGATGTTGATTGAAGATAGTTCTATTTTAGTTGAATTAAAAGCTAAATCGATGTTTCTACAATAAATTTGTGAAGCTCAGAATGATGATTCTAAACTGATTAGTAAGCGGGAATAAATGGAAAAGACATCTGATTTAGAATTTCATCTTAGTTCCGATGGTAGTTTGTATTTCCGAAATAGAATTTGTATATTGAGAAACTCCGAAGTTAAATGTAAGGTTTTGTTAGAAGCCCATGACAGTAGTTACTCGATACATCCTGGCAGTAACAAAATGTATTGTGATTTGAAGCAAATGTATTGGTGGCCAGTTATGAAACATGAAATTTCAAAATTTGTATCTAAATGTTTGATTTGTCAACAAATAAAAGCCGAGCATCAGGTACCTTCTGGATTGCTTCAACTTGTTATGATTCTATAGTGGAAATAAGAATGGGTTACTATGGATTTTGTTTTAGGACTTCTGTTATCTCCACATAAGAAAGATGCCATCTGGGTTATTGTTGATCGCTTAACTAAATCAAAACACTTTATACCTATTCAAACATATTTTTCACTCGAAAAGTTGGCAGAACTGTACGTTGCTAAGATTGTTAGACTTCACAGAGTGCCAATATCTATTATCTCAGATCGAGATCCACATTTTACCTCTCGATTTTGGGGTAAACTATAGGAAGTTTTAGGCACAATATTACATTTCAGCATGTCATTTCATCCTCAAACTGATGGTTAGTCTGAACGAGTAATTCAGATGCTTGAAGATATGCTCCGTTATTGCATTCTAGAATTCGAAGGTAGCTGGGAAAAATTTCTTCTTTAAGTTGAATTTACGTATAACAATAGTTATCATTTGAGCATTAAAATAGCGCCATATGAAGCTTTGTATGGTCGAAAGTGTAGAACTCATTTATATTAGATTGAATTGAGTGAGAAAAAGCTTTTTGCTACAAATTTAGTTTGGGAAGCTGAAGAAAAGGTCAAGGTGATTCAAGATAGTTTAAAAGTTGCTACCGATCCTCAAAAATCATATGCTGATTTGAAAAGAAAAGACGTTGAATTTTAGGTTGGTGATAAAGTATTTTTAAAAGTATTACCTTAGAAGAAAGTTTTTCATTTTGGCAGAAAGGGGAAGCTTAGTCCACGGTTTATTGGACCATACGAGGTTATTGAGAAAATCAGTCTGGTAGCTTATTGTTTGGCCTTACCATCTGAATTAGTGAAAATTTACAATGTACTCTATATATCAATGTTACCGCGGTATCAATCCGACCCTTTACATGTAATTTTGCCCAGTTATATAGAAATTTAGTCAGATATGTCATATGTTGAGGAACCAATTAGAATACTAGATTGGGAAATTAAAGAATTGAGAAATAAAAGCATAGTTTTAGTTAAAGTTCTCTGGCATTGTCATGGAGTTGAAGAAGTTACCTGGGAACTGGAAGAGACTATGGAAGTGCCATTTCTGAATCTATTTTTTTGTAAGATTTTCAAGGACAAAAACTTCTTAAGAGGGGGAGAGTTGAAACAACCCGTTTTTAGTGGTGTTGGAGAAAGCAATTTCGGGACCACGATTTTGACGAGTAAGCTAATATTGTGATGTTTATTTAATGTCTATAGGATTACATTAATGTTGTATTAACTTTTCGCTTAGAAAGTTTAAAATTTAGATGGTTAATTAACTAAAAAGGATTAAATCGTAAATTTCCAAAGGTTGATCTCTATTGGTGAAGTGTATTAAGTTAATTAGAATGCATGTTTGAGTGGCCTTATAAGGTAAATAGACCATCACATATTTGAGTGGACAGTTATGGGCTAGTGGTTATTAAATTTCGTGTGTTAGTTAAGGGTAAATAAGTATTTGAGCAATTAAAAATATAAACAAAAGAAAAATAAACACTAAGCTTCTTCTTCCTTGGATATCTTTTGCTAAAATTGGTGAAAGAAATAACCATTTTAGAGCTTGAGGAATCAGTCAATTAAAGTGTTTGCATGTAAGTGATTTCAACCTTGTTTTTGTTAATTTATGTAATTTCATGATTTTTGAAGCTTGATTCAAGAAATCTGTGTATTAATTTGTAGAAAAATGATGATTTTGTGAGTTTAGCATGATTGAAATTAGATATCTTGCTGGTTGTAAATAAATTTATAAGTTGAAGGTGTTTAGATAGTCTAGTAACATAGTTATGAGTTGGTTTTTAAAGTTAAGGGCTAAATTATTGAAATCTTGAAATTTGAAGGGTTTTTAGCTAATATCTAGATATTTAGGGACTGTTTTAGAGCTAATGAAGAATCAATACAAGCTATTTATTTTAATTCGTTTAAATTTAGTAGTTCAAGACTAATAACTAATTTGTGTGGATTGTAAAAGCTTAGAGATAATTGTATAAAATGCCTTAACTAGTGAATTGTGGAATTTTATGCTACTAAAATGTTTAAAGGTGTTTAGTTGAATTAATGGAATTAAGTTGTTATAAATAGATCAAGAAACGAGTGCCTCGGTAGATAAATGTGGAAAGGAAAAATAGTTGAGTAATCGTTGGCGAATACCATTCATCATTGCAGAAGTAAGTTCGTATTATAATTTATGTTCACATTTTTATTATTATTATCATTTGCACTTCAAATTATATGGTATTAAGAAATGATGTTTGGAGAAGTATTTCATTAAAATATCAGGCTTAGTGTCTAGTAGGCTTGGTGCCACTGTTATTCAAGCTTAATGCCTAGCAGGCTTTGAGCCGGTGTATCAAATGTTCACGTTTGTTGGAACTTGGTAATACGTGGAAATTGAGTTGACTTATCGAACTTACTAAGCTTCATTGAGCTTACTCGTTTAAGTTGATTTTGTAGGACTCTTAGAATCGTAGCATCAATTGGATCAACTTGGGAGCTCACACGCTATCATCTGTACCTTGGTAGTCATTTTGTGTTTTGTTTTGAAGTTCGTTAAAAATGGCATGTAATTAAGAAGGGTCTTGTAGTACTATGATATATCGTAGTTGAACAACTATGTTGAAATGGTTATTTTTAGATTTTTATGGTATGTTTGATATCTTGGTGTTTATGCCTGTAAATATGTTATGTTATGCATAGATAATATTTGAAATAGGTGAGATATTGATTGTAATGATGTTTGGTTGATTGAATATTTATATGTTGTAACATCCCTAACTCGTATCCGTCGCCAGAACAGGCTTATAGAGTATTACTGGAGTTTATAGTACAAACAAACAAAATTTTGATCATTTCATAACTTATTAATATTCATAATAAAACCAATCAAAATCATACATACTGTCCCTTATACGAGCCCTCGAGGCCCTAAATACTCGTTAGAAACAAGTCGGAACTAAATCGAAAACTCTTAGAATTCTTCGAAAAACATTAAAAGTTTTCAAAGCTGCAAGCGTCACACGGCCAAGAGACACGCCGTGTGGGCATTTGAAATAGGGACACAAGGCCGTGTCCCAGCCTGTGTCCTTACCCGTGTAACTCACTGGCTTGGGTCACATGGCCAAGCCACACATTCGTGTGCTAGGCCATGTACCCTTCGAAGTATCCTCACACGCCCATATGCCTGGCCGTGTGCTAGGTCGAGTAACAGTTTGACTTATAACCCTTTGAAAGATACAGGGGACACACGATCGTGTCACCTAGCCGTGTGTCACACATGGCTAAGACATATGCTCGTGTCTCTGTCCGTGGGTACAAAAATAAGCCATTTTACAAGTCATATTTCTCACCCAATTTGGCAACAACCTACACCCAAAAATACACACATACACTAGCTATAATCAAGCATCCAAAACAAGCATGATCAAGCTTTAAACATGTGGTATATTCACATACAACCAATATCCCCTTAGGCACCTCAAATGACAAGTATAATTATGTTCAACCATGTGATCCATGGAACCAAGTAATTAAGCAACTTTTGTGTATAATTGCATCAATACACAACGTGTAATTCACTTACCAAAACTTACCAAATGGTACCAATTGTACATATAATCAACAACATCAGATACATATATGCTTACCATAGCATAGCACCAAATCACACCAAGTTATAAAACATACCTCATGTATAATCAACTACTATTTTTCATTTCATCATTCAACCAAAAGTCAATTTACATTTCAACGTTATAAGGCATATTATGCACATACCCAAAATATACCAAAACACAAGCCAAGTCAAATGACTATAATCACAACAAAACATATAAACCAAAATTAGCCAAAATAACCTATGCATGCCATTAAAACCAAAATTAAACAACCAAATGCCAATGGATAGTGTGATATAGCTCTGACAAGCTTCTAACTCGAACGAGCTTTCAATTCACTTGACGAGTGTACATAAATACGAAGGCTATTAATCTGAACTTTCTTTTTGCCCCGATCTAACTCTGTACGAGGTCTAACAGGATCTAATTGAGCTTACAAGCTTGGATGAATGTGAGCTGTAAAAATGGCTTCTTTTTTCTTGATATTCGGTTGGAGAAAAAACTAAAAGATGAAGGCTTTAATTGTTTTATTTATTTACTAATTTCCAAAATTAACCTTAATAACTAAGCGAAATTTCAA